>OX104130.1:70182728-70831911 GCA_944470555.2 Heterobilharzia americana | reverse complement strand
GCTGTTCTAATTGCTTATAATGCCTAGACATTATTTTTAACTTTAACATGACTATGATTAAGTGAGTAGCATACAAGTTTGTTTATGATTGCTGAATATTCCCTGTATGGAGCTACTTTATAAGAGAATCACTGATATAATTCATTCATACAATTAAAATTAAGTATACAATAATAGGCCCAACAAATATGCAGAAGAAAGTGGAGATGGATTGGATCTGGCATAAACTGAGAAAACCATTCGGGAACATCACACATCACTCCAGGCCATAGAGTGGAACCCAAAGGGGAAACGACGAGTTGGGCGTCCCAGCTGAGGGTGACATGGAGGAGATCGTGTGAAGAAGAAATGAAAGCTTGTGGGCAATGGTGGAGCCAGGTTTGAAAGACTACATAGAAGAGAGTGAAATGGAGAAGTGCTACTGAAGCCATATGTTTCACTAGGAGCCCAAGGGACAAATAATGATAACAATAAATACAATAATAGAGTTTATTGTAGTCAAGATTGCAGATACTAATTCTGTACGAATTGCCAATGACGTCAATTATTTTTGTGATGAAAATTCCAACATCAAAATTAAAAGCTAGGGAATTACAGAAATACAATAAAAATTCAATTAATTTGGTTATTCAATTCCTTCTCTGTCGTGATGAGAAAACTGCTTACATCACTGCTTCTCCATTCTTTATGGGTCCCTAAGAAATTTTAAATACGTTTAGCAGGATAGTCACTGAGGAGAAAAACTTCTCTGGTGTGTCTCATTTCTTTATTTGAATTTTATGATTGCAACATGCCTATGAAGGAATTCAAGGCCTCCTTAGTGTGGTCATATAAAGAAGAGACATCAGAAACGCTACGTAGAATTTTCAGTAAGGTTTGGAGCCAGATGGCATTGAAGTCTGCAAATTCATTCAGACATTAACTCTGTTGAGTTAAGGATTGTAGGGACCCACTGAGACAAAATTATTTAACTTAACAAATATCTTGGAATGACTGTGAGGTTAACTACGCAGATCAAACTAGCCGGCTGGAATCAGTCTGGTTAACATAGCTTAGCTAAGTCTAGATTCATGGACCCTACTAGGATGATTAAGTCAGAGAAGAAACCCGCCGTAGCTAAGTATGTGACAACACAACCATATAATAGCATGGGACATAATGACAGTTCTAAAGACTGATGAAATTAAGTGCAGAGAGATGGGTTGACTATTGAATATTCGTTCCTTGATTCAAGGCCCAACAAGTGTAACAGGAATATCTTAACACTGATTGCAGATATGTAGAGAATTCCACTAATAATCAAACTAAAAGAATGCGAAAATGTATAACGATTAAAAAATTAGGGTTGAAAGTTGTATGACTACTTTAATGTGAACACAAGCAATAAATTGTGTCCGAAAGGTTGTTCAGTCAATAATATTCTGTCACCCCGGGCTGTGTTGAAGAGATCTATATAACATTGAGTGTTGTATACGTCTGAAGGCCTCACTACTTCTAAAGCCCAGTTTGCAGTCAGCGGGATCCAGAAATTCGCCACACAAAATAATATAACAACATTATGAAGACATAAAGTGAGGGGATAGATAAAAACAAAACAAAATAAGAATAGAATGATTATAAACCCAGTTCAGTAAGATACATTCAAAACAAAACATCCATTACTTTTCAACAGCAGAAGATAGGAGAAACTTATAGAATGATTGTCACTGGTTTTGATTCTGAGAACATCTCAAATCACTGAATTGCGTTACCTCTCGGACCCCATCCAGGGAGTTCTGAAGCAACAACCGATGCTAATTCGATACGACTATCCTTCATCTCACAGAGCCACGTCATATACTGACCACCCTTCCGCTTCTTCCATCCAATCCCAAGGCTAGCAAACAATGAACGGCGTAGAAGCCGTTGTGGCAACATGCGTAACACATGTCCAAACTACTAAAATCAGTGTTTTCGGATGACTCCACTTATTGAATGACAATTTTAATCATCCTCCACACGCTATCGTACATCAGAATTACTTAGATGGTGTTTCCACCGGATACGAGCAATCCTATGGAGACAACGATGATCGGACACGCAGAGTCGTGGCATATCCTCAACCCAGAGAGGCCAGTATTCATAGGCGGCAGAGCGAAACTGCTCACACTGAAGCGTCGCACACATGACATCTTACGATAAGACTAAGGTCGCGACGGTGCCAAAGGTGACCCAGATTAGCATATACCACTCTGGCTTTCGATACGCGGTTGAAAATTCCACTACTCACACCTCCATCAGCGCTCACACAACGCCCTAGATACACAAACTTTTCGACTACTTCCAACGGTTCATCACCAAGGGTGAGCGCGGGTAAAGGCTTCTGGCAATCTTTCAAAAGTAAGTACTTTGCACTTTAATGGTGTAAAGCACATACCATACTTACAGTAAACATTTACTGGAATAATAATTTTTACAACAAGTTATGGATTACATTTCGGTTTTCATCATTTACTGACATCAATTGGAGAAAACAATGGAAACCTAGGAGCACTGGACAGCTGATTCGGATGAGACTCCTCACTAGTGCGCATATATGGCGGCCCGCTTAAATCTTGGGTTACCAAAACATTTTCATCGAACATATTTCATCAAATTCTTTCCTTTCAATTTGTTTAAATCTTTGATTTATGCCTTCAAACGTATCCTGTACTGTTACACATTTTTCAAATGTTTTCAAACTTTTGCTTTTTAAGCTAAGAACAAAACAACGAAAAAGTGTTACCCCGGTAAGAAATGAACTCATAACTATACAAATATACGACATATTATTATTTCTAGGATAACCATGTCGAACTGCAGACTGCTGTACTGACTGAATAAACCACCACCATCAAAATTATGCTCAATTTTCGATTCATTCACCAGTCCAGACCAAACGCTAATGTAACACTAGCTTCTTGTTTCATATCACTGCCTTTAATACTGTCATTATTAACAGTATTCAGACGCAAAAACTGTTTCGTTTAAGAATATTGTACAGAGATTAAATTCGTTTAAATATTACTTGCTAAGAATTCCCTACTGTATCATATACATCGCTTGGAGTAAAGCAACCATTATCATTATGACCCTGTCATAGATTTAACCCAGGACCTTAGGGTTCCGCAACCAGCACGTTGCCACTGAGCCACTGGGACAGAATCCAATGGTCCACATTTCCTACTTGTCAGTCTACGATATAGTGTGACCTACATCCTTTGCCGTCGGTGAGAAATTGTCTTCACGTCCGATTTTGGTTGATTCTACTGGTCACAACTTCTTATTAGGACTTCAGGAATCTCATCTGGGACTACAATACAACAACTGAATTCGGAGTTTTGTGGGGATTTATTTATTGATTACAGGTTGGTGTTCATCATGGACTGATATCAGCGAGAGAACCACTGGAAACCTGGGAGCATTTGACAGCTGTTTCATCGTAGTTAGGGTTTATGCAGATTGAAGTAATTGAAACAAAACACTGAGTGACTCATAGGACAAAGTAATTCATGAATGACTTTGCTTAGGATAAATTCACCTCTTTAAAGTTGTATGATATTACTTAAATGCTAACCATGTCTAAAAGTGAGAGTGCCAACCATCAACATTATTTTCAAGAAAATATTTCAGGAAATTTCGGTTGCATAAACAATAGACGAGTTGATCTTAAAGAATTCAGAAAATGTAGTAATCGGTTGGAAGAAAGAACGAATATGGAGTTGGTGACTAGGTTAAAAAAAACTCTCATAATCATGCACTAAGATTAAAACAAGTTTATATCAACTGAAATTAAAAGTATTATCTTGAATAGATGAGGATAAAGAGGAATTACAATAAATGTACACCATAAAAGATTTTATGTTCGAATTACTATGAATTCTGAAGAAGAGACACAGCATTTCTACACAACTTGTTAAAAACTTCTCTTGAAATTATTTAAATGCAATCAGCCATGTGGTATTTAATAGGATTGTTACCTTGAGTTATCTTGTAGCTCAGATATTATAGGTAATAGTAATCATAAACAATCAGTGACAAACGGTCATTGTCTCCTGTTTCGATTTTATGATTTTGCCGATAATACTGGCTGTGTGTTTCTATTCTCCTACAAGCCTAGAAAATTTACTATGGACTTTTACTAGTATATTTATTGTAAACTTGTTATAAAAGGTTTTTCTCTTTCGAATTAACCGTTACGATGATTCTTAGGGTTGAAATATAATTCAAACACAGCAACAGTATTCACATGAGTAGAATAATAAAATCAGCCAACAAGTTTGAGCAGTAGCTGAAGTGCATTGTTATAAAGACTGGATGATCAACCTGTGTATAGATTTTTATGAAACGTATTCATTAAATATAAGAGAGAAACTGATAAAGAGATAACACAGAAAATTAAATATCAATAATTAACAGACTAACTTGAAGATTTATAGTAGCCCATAGCTTCCAGTAAACAGTACGCCAACTCCCTAGTTCCATAAACCACTGACTTAAGAGTTCTGTACATGAAAAGTCTGGTACTGTATCCTTATCAGATATTGCTGCATTTGTAATAATATTTGGTGTTGAGACTGATCGACCAGGTAAATTTGATGACATCCTTGATGATGTAGATGTCCGTACATATCTTGCATAATCACTATCTTCATTATTTTCAGAGTGTCCATTTATCGAATTAAATACTGGTGAATTTATGTATACAGGTGGAGGATAATGAACAGGTATAATATTACCTAGTTGACTAACTATAAAACGATTTGGAAGACATGGAACAACAACTGAAGTTTTTCTTGTCAGTATTTTGTCACATATTAAGCACCTTTATCATTTTTGACAAGAAACAATCAACAAAAATATGAGAATATACATGATAAGTTATGAATAAAACTTAGTTATTGGTTGGGGAAGAGGAATAATATGAGTTGATTAACATTTTCATTTGATTTCTTAAGTAGCTCGGACAAATTTTGACGGCTTCAAAACATTTCAATGAGAATTAGTGATGAATAAATTGTATACTAACTGTCTGAGATATGCCGTTGAAAAGAAGAGTGATAAGTGTTTTTGATTAAAACGCTGAATCATTTTCATGTTTCTCTCTGAAACAACATGACTGTTACTTGAGGATTTGTCGAGTATTCTGACCTAACACTATTACCATAAATTTTGCAGAAAGGTTTACTACATTAAAAAGTTCAAAATACTATTCATCTATCCTCAACTTTTGATCCATTTCCGATATTCATTAAGCCGGTGTGATGATTTCTAGTAAATTAGTTTGAGTTTTTTTCAATCATAGTTTTGATCTAGGTGTAGAAATAATATGTACCTGTAGCGAAGATAGATTTTTAAATTCAAGAGCTACTTCAGAATATTTGTTTGCATAAAGAAGTGAGAAAAGCCACAAGTATTTGTACTTTTCAAATTTTTATCTTAAATGTCTGTACCTGCTTTGAACGTTTTTCTTATGTTTTAAAAAATTATCACCTTTTTACTATCAGAAAAAACTTACCAGTGAAAATTTTACTTATTTGATCTGCTATTTTTAAGATAATAAATCATACATTGAGCAGTGTCGAGAAGATACTGAAATTCCACATTAGACTGTTTATCTGATATGGCACGCAGTGATACAGTATAATTTACTGCATGACGTTTCAACAGCCCGCACCCTTCCAGTAGTATACAAGACCCAATCACACATAACCTGTCCTCCTCAACTCTGTCTCCTCCTTTGCCTTCATCTTCTAATACTAGTACAAGACAGCTTGCACCTTCTCTAACCCATCACTTTGAAATCTTTGCTAACAATCAAAGCCATCGATTTCATATAGAAGCTTTCAACTTCTGAACTCTGTATCAAATCGGACAGATAGCATCACTTGCCAGAACTCAGGAATCTTTAGCCATGGATGTATGTTGTGTCTCTGAGACACATATACAGGATCCGAAGCTGGTTGTTCAACTGACCTCACCTGACCAGTTCAGAATTCACCTCACGAGTATCCAGAGACCGAATGGCGAGCCCTCGGGGACTCGCTGGTGTAAACATAGCAATGAATTGTACGGCAGAAAGTGTGCTTCACAAATGGATACCAGTCAACAGCCGTATGTGTTCTATTTGACTGAATGAATATTTGAGGACTAGGAAGGACCGAGAGACTGGGTGATGCCTATTCGTAAACTCCGCCTATGCATCCACCAACAATAGCTCAGGTTATACAAAGGATGAATTCTATGGGAAGCTGCCGATTTCGCTGCAGAAAGCGGAACGTTCAGATGTATTCATAATGGCAGTTGACTTTAACACACATATAGGGAAGCTGAGCCAATCGGAAAGGTATCTTTGAGGGTATTTACGGAATCCGATGCCAACAAACTTACAGTAGTGGCTGTTTATTTGTATACTGCTCCGACAATCACCTGTTTCTGGTCAGAACTGACTTTAATCAGATGGATAGACACTGTAGCACAAGGCGTCCGCCAACTTCAAACCGACCATGGACACATAGATCACATTGCTATAACTCATAGCGCGGGAGGATTGGTGGAAGATTGTCGGTCTTTCTGGAGTACCAGTTTGAACTGCGATCACCCGCTAATACGGATTCGTGTAGGTCATGAAGTAACTAATCGCAGGAAACAGGCGATAGTAAAGCTTGACAACGCTATATTGGAAGGTGAGGACTTCAGGTGTGTATTAAGAAAGTTCGCCAGGCATTTATCTCAACGTGACAGAAATGACCATCCTGACGTAACCTGGCTTGATTTTGGGTCTGCTGTAAAGAAGTCGATAAAGAAAATTGGTAACCTATACCTGAATGTTAGAAAACGTCATCAAATTTCCGCGACATCATCCAAACTGGTTGTTGAGAGGAAACTAATTCCAGCTGGCCCTGACCACGATAAAAAGTTAAGGCAAGTCTAACGAAAATTGATAAAATATCCTCGTAGTGAAGGCAAACAACAGTGGGTGGCAAAAGCGAGGGTGACATGAAAGTGTCAGCATTGGGTAACATCCGGCAACTATTTCGATTTATTAGGGATACCGGCAAGAAGAAAAACATGGTTGGTTAAACCATCACAGAAAAGGATAGGACATTGATAACTTCTCAGGACAAGCAGCTACAACGTTGGGCAGAACACTTTGAAGCACAGGTCAACTAACCCTCACTGACGCTTTAGTTGCACAACATTTAGCCTTGACCTAAATAGGACGTAGATGTCCTTACCCCGAACGCCCTCGAAGTTAAGATGGCAGTTTCAAACCTGAGACAATGCAACGTACCATGAACTGATAGTTTGCCATCTGACACTTTTCACTATGTAGATAGAAAATTGCTGGTTAGAGTGACAGAGGTACTAGGAATTGTATGGAAATCAGAGGTAGTCTTGTCAGACTGATATACTTCACTGATCATCCCAGTTTGTAAGAAGAGATAATATTCTTGTGACAACCATAGCGGGATCAGTTTGATTGATATCGTGTCCAGGATTCTTGGGTCTATAGATATCCGATGCCTATCTGGAGCTCGAGAGGAACAAGCAGTTTTCTGACCTACATGCAACAATCAGATTTTCACCTTTCGATACCTTTTATTATTATTATTATTATTATTACTATTTTTCCCTTGGGTTCGTAGTGGGTTTGTAGCACGTCTCCATTTCATTCTCTTCTATGTAGTCTTTCGAACCTGGCCCCACCACTGCCCACAAGCTTTCATTTCTTCTTCACACGATCTCCTCCATGTCACCCTCAGCTGGGACGCTCAACTCGTCGTTTCCCCTTCGGGTTCCACTCGATGGCCTGGAGTGATGTGTGATGTTCCTGAATGGTTTTCTCAGTTTATGCCAGATCCAATCCATCTCCACTTTCTTCTGCATATTTGTTGGGTGATAGCTTCTTGATTGGTTCGTTACCAGCCAGCCAGCCAGCCAGAGTTCCTTGTTGCTTATTGTTTCTGGCCATCTGATCTGATCTGATCTACATTATCAGGTGAGCATAGGTAGTTGTTGATGAATGTCTGTAGTTTGTTGTATATGCTTTCCGTAACGCGCCAAGTCTCTCAACCATCACATGTGAGCACTAACTTGACTGAGATTAGTGTTGAAAATCCCCGGATGTTGTTCATGCTTTATGCTGGGTGCACACACATACACACACACACACACACACACACACAGATTTCAAGTTAATGAGGGCCTGTCTCGCTTGCTTTTCCGATCCTGGCTTTGATATCCTCGTCTGTGCCTGTACCTCCTGTAACTGAAACGATGATGCCTAGGTAGGTAGGTAGGTAGGTGAAAGATATTACTCTCTTTAGATTTCCCCCACTGATGGTGATTTGTGCTTCGTGTTGTTATTGTTGTTGACTGAGTATCTTCAACAGCTGTCTTCTCTGCGTTCACCCAAAGGAAGTTTTGTCTTCGCTGCCTCGCCTCTTCTACCAACTTGTTAGTTTTCGCCTGTAGATCTTCGAGTTTGTGTAACATTAGGCGTAACTCATCATCGGAGAAATCCGAATCGTCTCCCAGGGTCTTTTCATCGGTCAAACAGCGTATATGCATCCTCTCGCTCATCAAAGTTTCTCGCATGACCTAATCCAGTAGGGTCGACCACAGTCAGAAAGACCATAGGTGATAGTAGGCGGCAACCTTGTCTTATTCCTATCTTAATTTTAAAGGCATCACTGAACTTTCCATTGTGAATCACTTGGTATGTGGTGTCGTCATATAGCTGTTGAATGAGGTTGATAAGGGTTTATGGCACTAAACCGTAGTGTTGAAGCAGTTGCCTTTTCAAAATCGATGAAGTTGAGGCAGAGAGTTAACTGCCATTCTATACTCTGTTTTATGATGATGCGAAGCATTACAATTTGATCCACACATGATTTGTTCCTTCTGAATCCAGCCAGCCTGTTCCGGTTGTAATTTCGAGTCAAGAGCATCTTTTAGTCTCTCTAGGATGATGCGGCTTGATATTTTGCTTGGATTGGACAGAAGCATGGTTCCGCTCTAGTTCTTGCAAGGATTTAGGTCTCCCTTCTTCGGGAGTTTGGCAAGGTATCCCTTCTTCCAATCAATCGGCAGGTAACTTTCCTTCCTTCCTTTCAAACTTCCTGTAATAGTGGTGCGAGCATGTCGGCTGTTGTCTCTACGTCTGTTTTTAGTGCTCTTGGCGGAGTTTTATCTGATCCTGCTGCACGTTCTAGAACATAGGTATACTTATCGGTGGTCAGCGCTTACCACATTTCTTGACCTGAAGGCGGTATTTCACTCATTCGACTGTGAGGTTTTGTATTTGACTATGAAAGAAGTACCCAGCAAGAACACAACACTAATCAAAGCTCTCTACTCAAACTCATGTAGCCATGTAAGGTCTTAAGGAATGCTGTTATCAAAACTGATGACAACTAGTGGTGTCCGTTCCTATTTAACTTCATCTGTGAAGCACTAATGGACATAACCTTAGGTACGTCTGACTTCCCAGAGGTTGATCTGCCCACCAACTATCATCTGGTTAATTTGTAGTATGCAGACGATATCGTCGTGCTAGATGAAGACGCTGACGAAATGCATGATCTTCTGGATGCGTTGGACAGAAGTTTGAGTATAATATGCATGCGTTTCGCTGGTACCTGCCAAATGTAAGGTCATGCTCCAGGACTGGTTCGCTGAAAGTACTCCCAGTTTACTGATAAGGAATAAAGTAGTGGAATGTGTCGATCACTCCACTTACTTGGGTAGTTAAGCCAGCACAAACGGGCTGATTACTGACGAATTTCCAGCTCAGATAAGGAATGCTCTTTTGGCACTTGCTAACTTACATCATCTATGGTTCTAGCTGGCGATACATTCCACCATCGATCACAGAACGAGTACATGGCGCTGCAGTTCGTTCTTTCTTCTTTTACAGATGTGATGCATAGGCGTTTAGGATAGTAGATATGAGGGGTCACAAGGTTTTGATTGCAGGTGTTTTTGTAGCATTACTCGAGTTTGATGGAATCACACCACCATGTGAGCACCATGGAGGTCAGGCAAAGGGTGCTAGACAAAACATGGAACTCGACTCGTGAGGCTGTGAATTTTCATCGGCTGAGGAGGTTTGGACATGTTCTGTGCATGCCAACACACCGCATATCTCAGTGTATCGTGCTAGAAGAAGTTTGATTAGGCTGAAAGAGGGTTCAAAATGGCCACACCAATACGCTCCACCAGTTAATGAAATCTCCCACCATTGGTCTGAGCAGTGTTGGGAGATGTATACTGCCGCCTGGTTGGGGTCCACCAGACGAAAGGAGTCAGTGGTTGATGACTCTTGAAAATCGGCCACAGTGGTGCAGATGCATTAACTCTTTGACGTCTTCTAATGCTTGAATATTAACACTTACTTTTGTCTTCAAATTGATTATTCTCTCACACAACTTTGTCTACTTTGATGTCACACTTTTTCTACCCACCTCTTTTTTGTATACTACTGTGAAGTGTGGCCACCTAAGTCGTAGCACTTGTGTGAGGTTCTAAGTTGATCCTTTCTGTCAGTTTTGCTTAAAAGAAAGCTATTTAAAAATATAATTTATGATACAGTAATGAGTATTTAGAAATTTCAATTGGCTTTAATAATTCTAGTGACATATGGGACAGAAGAAACAAGTTTCTGGTTTTGTTTCATATCAAAATCAAGCTTCCAAAGTGTTCCACACGATTGATTCACTCTGAAAGTATCGTTATTACAGCATCTTTCTAATGACCGTGCTCTTTAAAAGAAACAGTGTTTCACAGCACTTAACCACCCTAGGAGGATGAAATAATAGCAGATATACTCTAAATTACATTTGATTTGATATGTAGTGAAAAATATTGACCACCGGGTTATGGTGTTCTAATTTTTATGCTCGTAAGGTGGGTTTTAGGGATGAAGTTAGCGGTTTATTTAATAAAAATATACTAACATGTTCCTGACTTATCGTATTCATTGAAATATATATATATATATATATATATATATATATATATATATATATATAGTGAATGAAATGAGGTTAGGACTTCCTTTTTATCCTCAGTAAATATTAGGCAGGTAAATCTATGCAGTATTTTGTGGTTCTTTAAAACTTTGACTGACTAGCAATCATTACCTATCTGGGGCTAGCAGTGGAATCCAGGACACGTGTTTTGTCCTATCTGGAACTCTTCAGGTTAGTAGCCTATATATCAACACAAATAAATCAATTCGATCCAGTACAGAAACGAAAAACTACAAGTATCAATAAACAGTCATTAACAATAGCCCCCATACAATTGGTGTGGTTGTTTACCTACTGCACAAGTGTGCAAAATATTGTTGAGTAAATCTCAACTTCTTTCGATTCAAATCATTTGGTCAAGTGAATGAATATTTTTAAAAAGAAACATGATGAGAACTTATAAACAATAAGCGTGGAAGAAAATACTCGACTTAGAGGTTTATTTCTCATGTATTCGCAATAAGGTAACCAGTAGGCTTGTATATATTTTAGATGAAACAATTGAATGGATTGAGAAAACTGCTGCTAACCGTTAAACGAATCCGTTAATCTGATGATTTATACTATGTTCCATGGCATTAAGAATGGAATAGAGTTAAAAAGCGATCCTGAGTGGTCAATGGAAACGCATGAGACTTACTTATACAGATATGTTGCATTGTTTGGACAATCTGGTGTACTGTAGCCATGATCGAATAGATGTTCGATTTTCTTTAAAAACAGTTTACTTACATAATATAATTGAATAAATCAACATTATATAAATACCTCTTCAACTTGTCTTTTTTATCCTTAATTTTTTCTAATTCTTCTAGGTCCAGTCCATGAGAAATGCTAGGATACAGGCCATTAACTGTAATAAGTATATTGTATAATACCGTCCAACCAAAACATCACTAAGACAATCCAGTGAAAACGGGCTTGCGATAATTGCATTTGCATGCTTACAGAAATAATCCAAGCATTCAGACGTCTGCAGACTCTAAGCAGTATATCCTGAAACAACTTACAAGACTTTGCATTTTCAAAAAGTTTGATGAAACTAAAAGTGCGAGGACATTTGACGTCGACAGAAAACAACCTCGATAAGCTGCAGGTTCGATGTTCTTCCTAGCATACAACAGCAACCACTCAAAGATTTTTAAGTCACAGTGAACGAGTACTTCAACCCCATTGACAAACTGTCCGTCTTTTATCAGGAATTCCTGGAAGTATGGCATTTCTAATATCAAAATATCCAGTTCACAGCAAAAATCACGCTCAACTGAACAAATATGTATTTAACGATATCAATATCTTGCTAAATTTGTGAATAAAGTTTACCTTTTTTCGCCTCATCACAGACTTTAATAGTCACAACTGTAGACTTATCATTGTTTTCAAAAACTACAAGTACGTACCACTAGCTATACAATCATTTGTGGCTCACCTGTCATTGAATAAACACACTACGGTGTTATAAGATTTTTGATTTGTAATTGTTTCGACTTATGTTATGACAACCAAGTTGATTATATCGTAGCACATTTAAACCATTCAATATTTAATTTGCTGTAATATCCAATATCAGGAAGACCAGTAGGTACTTCGATCTTTTTATTGGTATTACTTGTATTTTAAAGTGACTGGTATTTAAATTTCATATCAAAAACTGAAGACTGAGTTAAGTTCAACACTTTCTATAGGCACAATTGTGATTTCTGCTTTCCTGTGTCGATTTCGTTGTCTGTCTAATGTCCGATATCTTTTTACGAGCTTTTATAGGCAGACCGATTTTTTCCCGCTCACTCCTAGGTCTTGTGGAACAGATGCAGGTCTGTGATGGATTCCGATGCGATAGGTCTACCCACTGGCTCGCAATAGCTTTGGTGTACCCGACGAACGGTTGCATGTCGATTACATTTTTAAGTTTTTTATGCTATGCCAAAAGATCTCAATCCAGATGAGTCCCTCGGATGTCATACCGGTAGTCAGTTTGGACTCATTCTAGAACGAAGACAGGAAGGATGAATAATGTCCAGTGGAAACAAGAGGAAGTGGGAAGGACAAGTCGAAAGGAATCAAAAAGGAAAGGAAAGGCAAGACGATGGTAGGTTCAGGGAAGGCAGGGAAGAGTAGTGTAAACAGGAGAACCTTGAAAATGGAACGAAGTGGCAGATTCAGAGAGAGGAGACGGAACAGGCAAGATTGTAGGATGGATAACGAAGAATATGTAATATTATTAGTGGAGATACGGTAACTGGAGATGAGACGTCTTTAGGAATTGTCCTGGTGCGATCTTGACAGACACAGAGGCCAATCACTAATTATTCAAACCCACGAATACGAGACCAAGGAAGAACACGAAAGTGTAGTCAGATGGAGTGGTATATTTTGGTGGTCGTACCAAGATACCGATGCGTTCCAACTAACTGGCCAGAGAGTCGAATATGGGCAGTGCAACGTAACACGACAGCGTGCCAAATGGCTTGGATGCTTGACCGTGTGCCCTCAGCCCAGCGAGTCCGGTAAAACTGTGAAGATCAGCATCAGTGTTGAATGTCGTTGAACCCTAGGCTATTGATTTGGAGAAGTGTTTGACGCTACGCGTCCAAAAAGGAACCGAAAGGTTGAGCCAAGTTCGCAATGGTATCGGCGGCGAAAAAGGTTTGGTATGGCATTGACTGTCCTAGAATGCTATGGAATTGCTCGGTTGTATCAATCCAGTCCGGATTACAGCTGGTTGATAGCAAGCCCCGTGTCACTGCTCAGCTGTACGGGGTTTCCTCGAAGCCGTCAAAAGACAGAAAATTAGCAATTTCAACAAGTTATGCGTTCCTGCGGCCACAGACTCATAGGGAGAAGACTTGTCCTTTGGTGGGCGATCCCCCTCCGGTTACCCCGAAAATTGCCGCGGTGGCTGCTTATGAGGATGGCCTACATTACTTAGTACATTGTAAGCCGTGATCAGATCACCGTGGGACTTGTATCAACTCAGAAAGTAGAACCCTAGGTCCTGTTGCCACAGGGTTTTAGCTGCATCACTACAGTACCCTTCGTCGCTCAGCTCTGGACTTCCTCCAAGAGTTTCGCATCTTTCAGGTACGGTGACGTTTCGGGGCCCTACATAGGGCAGTATATAGGTCTTGCACAGCTCCAGGAAGAATGAGGCCGGTATCTAGCCCATCATTCAACATTAGTCACAGGTCCTTCCCAGCAATCATGAGGACGGCATGCTTGCCACGGAGGGAGTGGAACGTCTTCGGCGAGTCCACTGTGTGGAGGCGCTCGTTCATCGAGGCCTAATGCCAGTCTACGGTTATTCACCCACCCTGCAGGTAATCCGAAGTCACCATTTCACTTGGTTCTGTTTCTGACGTCACAGTTTTCCGCGAGCCAATGTGGCTGGCCTAAAGTTGAATGAGTGGGCCGAGACTCAATAGAATGTCGTTCACCAGAAAGACGGAACAGCATATGACCTCAAAATTCCTCCCTGTAACACGACAGATCTTGTTGTCCTCCAAGTTAAGCAAATCCAGCTGATTTTGGTGCAGAAGTCTACTGTCTAAACGTCCTGTGGCCAGAGGGCGCTTGACCGTTGCCACCCAATCTTCATACTTTTCGAATGGGAATGGCACGTGGGGCCGTGCCAGAGACACTTGCAAAATCCTGAAAAATCATGTGCACAGGTGCTTAGAAGTGCCAGTACGCCGGCGGGTTGCCATCAGCCGCCAGGAAGAAACCGTGTTGGGTGTCATTTAGTGTCCCCTGACGTGGTTTTCTATCATGCTCCCCATCACTTTCCGTACCACTGTTACAAGTGATATTTTTGGGTAGCGTTTCGCACCCCGCCCGTCTCCTTCCTTGAAAGTGGGAAAGAAAATGGCGGGTGTCCACTCTCGTTGGGGCTTGCTCTTCCAAGGAGTGAGGAGCCAGATAATAGAGCGGACAACATCTGAAACCCGCGTGTTGTCCCAGGATGCTGGAATGTCGCCACATCTCGGTGATTCTTCTGGGGGAAGCTTGATATTTTTCCCGGAACCGTGGCAATATGCCACTTGTATTCTGTGCAACTGCTCTGCGTCTAGTTGTCCGGTTGTCTGGGCATAGTAAGGAAAGATAGTGGCCGATAGTGGAATCCAGGATGCTCATTTCGTCCTGTCTAGGACTCGTCAACCGGATCTATCTGCCCCTCAGAATGAGATGTTTTTCCCAAAGGGATTCAGACTGGGCAGCGATCGCCTCAAACACCAGAGCGTTATCCACTACACCGCTGAGCCACGACAGCGCTTCTTGTTCGACGGGAATAGTCTTAGCGCTACTATAACTACAACACAGGCATACCGAGGCATTCACACAGAAGCCCATGGGCAGATAGAGGCCGATCAATTCGGTCTAGTGAACGACATCAGAGTACGAGCAACACCAATAAGTTATTCAGGCAGTTCGTAGTTTACTTCATGGAAGGCCTAGCTGTGTATCGAAGGGGGCGCCCAATGGTTCGGTAGTCTCTTAGGCCCTCTCGGATGTCAAAGCTGAAAAACAAAGATCGCCGCCATTTCTGGTGAGGAGGAAGTGCAGGAAGCTCAGGTAACCACCATCAATTTTATACCCCTATGAGTTACAACGGCAGGAAAAGCTAGTTTTATGGACTCTGTGGTTAGTGACGTCACCATATCTCCTCGTTACAGCTGACCGTCGTGTGTCAACTACCCAAAAAACGAAGTAATTTAACCGAGTGTGGGATTCCGTGTCTGCGATTGGTAGTTGCTTGGTGCCTGACGACGGTGTGGCTATTTCTCAAACAATGAAGATTATAGCACTCCACCAACTTCCGTCGCTTTACAACAGCAATAGTAGAATGAAGGTGGCTGTCTAGAGCGATGTTTATCCGGCGAATTAAGATATTGAATTAGGATACACATCACGGAATTGTGGTAGGTACACGGAGGTCGCCAAGTTTCTAGTCGAAGCAGCATTTCAGCAATGGTCTAGTTCAAGAAGTGCATGATGTAGATTTCTCATCCATCTTGGTGGTCTATCCCTAGGGAGTCATTACATTTTGACGGCTTGTGCCCTCACAAAATAGACATGAGTTTTCATCGTGGTGAATATCTGTGCCACCATGTCACTTCGGAAGCTGAAGGAAGCTTCTCAATTTTTCGAAACACCTGATCCTACTGTTACGGATAACCAACTTTACCTCATATCATTCCATCTTCAAACGTTCTGTTATGACAGTAATATCCACCATGTTCAGTCTTAACCATGCCGTTCTCTGTTTAGTGGTCAAATAGAAAGATCCGTTGGTATATTAAAAAGAGACATGTCAAATGGGAAAGACTCAGGGATGACAGAATAAGTTCTACAGAGATTTCTTCTGGTTTGTCGATTGAGTCCAAAATAGTTTGAGAAAGGTGGACCTGCAGAAGGCCCTTCAACGATTAGAATTCTTAGACTCCTAAACGACCTGGCACAAAAGTCAAAAAATCAAAACAGAGAGGGAATAAAAGGGAACAAAAAACGAGCTGGGAGTGAAAACCAGTACACTTTCCAGTTGAAAAGGGGGTTTGGTCCTGCACTCTGGAATGGGCAACTGGTGCTATGAAACAGGAAACAGCTTGAAACGTATGAGGTGGGATTCACACAAATGCCACGCTTGCATCATGCAAACCAGGAAAGTGTGAGGGTCCATCTGTTCCAAACAATCGGCTTCCAGATACCTAATTGATGGAAGTCTTGCGTGGAGGAGGGGAAAGCCAATTGGGTGACGTTCGGAGCTAGAAGTAGAAGGATGGCTCAGAACTTCACGGAGATATGAACAACCTACGGTATCCTCCAGTTATCGCCCATCGGAAGATACACTGGAGTTTATAAAAATAAAATGAAGGGGGTGTTAGGGAGGACTGACGGCAGTTTGATGAGTGCCTTCCTCATAAAATATGTCTGACTGCCCGTCCTAAACCCTGATCAAAAGCAGTGTCACTTACTTGATCGACGATCAACCTTGTTCAAATAACTGTTAATGATGTTTCACTATTAGTTTAACAGGTAACGGGTATCTGAAGGGGCAGAATTTCACCGCTGAAATTAACCCTGACAGTTATTGCTTGTTTCCACCTTTTCCAACTGAAATAGATTTCATTCTGTCGCCTTGCCTCCTGATTCCCTCCAGCGCCATGGTGACTGTGTTCCGTCAACCAGTATCCTTTGAAGTGTAACAGAGCCTTGTGAACCAATAACCACATCTCATTCGAAATTCACCAATTAGAAAAATCGCACAGTCCAGTATTATTGAGACAGATCAGTATTGTGGACTTAGATTGCAGAAGTTGGCACGAAGTTTGCAACAGATGAGGAAAAAGTGAGTTGTGTGGGGCACAGCAAAGTCAAGGTTTAGAAAAGGGCAACTTCTTGAGGCGTACGTGTTAGTATGGATTAGTAATATCAGAGACCTCTGGCTAAGATGATTGTTATTTCTTTCCCGTAGACGTGTTTATACGACAATCTGTCATTGAGTTCACCGTGAGCTCAAACGCCACTTCCACTGGTGAGGCCCTTCGCAGATTTTTCACTGTTCCTGGCGCTATCGTTTCGGTATGCTACCAGCGGCCAATCCGCGTCCGATGGTCGAACGACTGTGAGATAAACAAGAGCTGTTATCTATCATGTCCCAGCCCCAACAATCCTGCGCTGGCTCCAGGGCCATGCGGCATCCAGAGCTTAGACACTCGGTGTTCTGCTTTCTCACCGGTAAAAATCTTGTGCGACAGATGCAAGCGACAAGAGAGCTAAATCATTCACCAGATTTAACATCAATGAACTGAAAAACGCACTGTTGGTCAAGATAAAATATTTCGACAGTAAAGTGAGGATCGACCTCTCCCAACCACCTGGGTCCAGTCCTTTCCCCAGGACAGTGCCACCTTCCTCTGGACCTTCCGTACAGATGGCTCAGTGCTGTCACCCTTGAGCCACTTTGAATCGTTTCTTAATCCTTTGTGAAGCCTTATCTGGGAATCCTTGATACATTGTGATCCAAGATATTCAAGACGGACGCCAGTCCCCTTGAGAGGATACAAAGGTCACTTATCAAACCAATGGGAAAAACAAACCTTGACTGATTGGGGCGCCTAAGCCAGTTCATTTTCGGGGATCGTATAGAAATTCCGCGACCATATTGTGGCCCAAGTGTTCATACGCAAGGCACGTCCTGCAAAAAACGACGTAGCGGTAATCTAGGGGAAACGTCATCAAAATGACAGATGAGGGGGCTAAGCTGAAGTACAATTCAAACTTAGTGGAGCGCTTCGCCCCAAGTTGTAGCTACGGCCCACAAAATAGCTTCAGTAGAAGGTTGTGCAACAACTTTGGCTCATGTGGCTCACCAACGAATTATTCGGGGCGCTACCGACCTTACCAGCTCGTTGCTACTTTGTTCTTATTTTGCTACTCGACATCCTTTTGTTTTATCGACTCTGTGTCTCTTTCTAACTATTTTCCGGGGACTAGACTCAGTATTCTCGCACGCACTTTGCATCTCCCAGCAAAAGTGACCATACCGTGATCGTCTCCAGATCCAGCACCAGACCGATGCCCTGGAGGGACCGAGTGTACGGGGGCCCCTCGGTGATCCTTCAGACAGTCACGTGAATGAGTGGCTCAGCCGTTCATTCCACAGACTTTCGGAAGGGATGGAAACACTCTCCTCTGTGGACAAACCACGAAGCCCGAATCATGCAACGACGTAAGAAAAGCGTTGGGGCCTTGCCGTCTACTTTGGTGCTCCTGAGGTGATGAAGTATTACAACGAAGCCCGAAACGAGTGCATCGCTGCTATCCACCAGTTTCGAATGTGTCCTAAAGCACGTCTTGTCCAGGATGCGTTGTAGCGTCCATAGAGGTCATTATCCGCTATGAACTATAAAAATAAGAGGTATCGTAATATACCCACCCTTACCAAACGGGAGAAAACTGACCGCTTGATTGAAGGTGATAAGGAGAAAGCATAGGCTAAGACTCGGTGTTCCGTTGAGGTCTTTACACGGAAATTTTCTGTGGACACCCATTCAACAGTAGAAGCACTGATATCCAACAGGATAAACTCAGTGGGTACAGACCAAATTGGTGTATCCCGGACATTAAGTACTCTTGATGTGGAAAAATCAACGGGACCGGACGACCTGCACCCAAGGCTGCTCAGCAGTGTGGTAAGACCCCTGGAAAAATTAATCAAGAAGGCCATCATAGTTCACTTAGAGAGAAGCACTCCACTGTGCCATTCGCAGCATGGCTTTGACAGAAATTTCTTCTGCTTGGCGAACTTCCTCATGGTCAGAGAAAGTCAGTTGTCTAAGTATGATAGGATACCAGTAGATGTCATCTTCATAGACCCTAGTAGGGTGCACGACAAGGTACCTCGTTCCAGGTTGCTCGGGAAACTGGAAAGTTTGGAATCGTTGGCGGTCTGCTTGCATGGACAAGAGGGTTCTTCGTTGGTAGTAGGCGATGAGTAAGGGTCAGTTTTCAACCCCCTTTTGGAGGTCGGTAAAGAGTGGAGCGCCACCAGGCAAAGTCCCAGGTCTCGCGGCATTTCTCCTATATGTAAATGAGCTGCCAGATACCACGAAACTCCGGTAGGAAATTAGGAGTAACGTGGACATACTTGCACTTCAGGCAGACCTAAACAGCTTTTTTACCTGGTCAGACATACACTTTAGTTATATAACTGTGGATACTTTGCTGACACTACAGATTGTATAAATGGGTCCTTTGTGGGTGGCAAAGCTAAGGACTGAAGAACCTTCTAGGGAACAGACTTTTATATTACTAAATAAAAAACTATGTGAATGGACCTACAACGCCGGTCAGTTGTAACGCAAGCTTCGAACATTGCACACTTTTGTTACCGATAGTGGGACACATCTGTGTGGTGGGAGATGAAAATCCATGCAAATGAATTTCAGAAGCTTTTAATGAGATTGTGCACACCAATAACTTGATACGACAATTATTCAGTTTGGCGATGCTTGAAAACTGGTATCCCTTAAGTCAAATCCACCACATGAGGATAAACTTTAAAATTTAACTCTGTATACGCTTGAAAGTGATATTTTCTTGCCTGTTTCATAGTTAGCAGGACCTTCTGATGTTTTAAATAGAGTTTAATGACATTCTGTCGGTACCTTTCAGAACTCTTAAAGTCTCGTAGATATTTTGAGATGCATCAACGTGGTGATGTCTGCAAACGGGCTTCCCTCATGTTAAGTCCTTTAATGTGAGAATAAAACATAAAAAAGGTGGCTGATGCTTACTAACGATGGTGAATGTGTGAGTATGCACATGCGGCAACACCTGTGATGTTAATGGGACTCCTCCACCGTCAGTACTGACCCACAATGACCTAGGAGTCATAACGCGTTATAATTTGAAAGCCACGGCGCACCACCGATTGATGGGGAGCCACTCGTATGATGTCTGCCATTCCCGGCCCGAACTGTGATGATCAACTTATGGAGCTGAACCTCTTTTATTTATCGTGTAGAAGACAGAGAGGAGACCTAATCATCCCATACAGGATCCTAAGAAATGACTTTCAACCTGATTTATCTTCTCTTTCCCTTCCCTCCAGGACGGGAGACTCCAGAGGTATAGTGGGAGATCGCGCAAGCAAAGAATGAACACGGTGCCCTCATAGTACTGCTCCAATATGGGTGGTCTGCTTGAGTCATGGGCTGCCAGTGTCATCCGCTGAACATTCTTCATCAAGTTATTTTCTTTCAACCTGTTCTAATCGTTTAGGTATGTTCTCCGAACGTGCATGTAATCTGGCACGTTTCAAACTGTTTTCAACTCCCCGTTTCTCAAGTCAATAGCAAAGCGCAGAAATAATATTACGTTATATAGGAGTTGAGTTTTCAGTGCACAAAAGTGCATCGTATTTCCATCCGTCAGGTGCCAAGCTTGGGTTGAAGATTTTTGCACCATCTGAAGGAACTGCCACCAACAAAATTACGCTTGCATTTACATCGATTATTCATTATGGACCAGACGCCCACTCAGAATCAGCTAGCCCTTTCATATCACTGCCTTGAATACTGTTATTATCATCAGCATGCAGATACGGTAACCATTTCTTCGTAAAGTGTTGTTATGGGAGTGAATTTGCCGAAAAATTCCATTTCGTCGTATATATTGCTTAGAATAAAGCGATTATACTACTAATTATTGTTATTCACACGTCGAGTAATTAACTCTTGGAACCAATCCCCGGAAGGAACGTTGCCCGCATCTTCAACTGACTCGTTTAAGAGAGGCTTAGACAAGCAGAGATCTTTTGGAACTGGATTAATATACTCTCTCAACCCTCTGTCTTCAAACGACAAATCGGAATCTAAATTAGAATCAGTTCGTGCGCTGACAACTAGGTGTCCTCACTGCAGAACTCTTCCTGCGGCTATACGTGACCTACGTACGACCCCACTTAGAGGCCCATAACGTCATCGCACCACCATGCCTGAAATGAGATGCAAACCTCCCTGAGAAAGTCCGGTGGTGAGAAACAAAGCGTATCGTAGGAATGAGACAGAAACCCGACGAAAACAGGCCAAAAGACCTGGGGCTGTACTCTCTTAGCTACCGTAAATTAAGTGGTGGCCTGCTAACGGCTAATAAAACACTAGGTAATTCAAGTCAGCGGAATAGCAGAATCCTACCGAACGGCCACTGCGGCGATCGTCGTGGTAACCGGAGAAGGTCGATGAAACCCACTCCGCACAACCCAGCACAGACAACCCATTACCGAATCTTTTGTAACGCCACTATCTTCGTGAGTCTGGCTCAACCTTGTACCTACCTGTAGACACCTTCTACTACACAGGTATATAACAAGTGAATACCTGGTCCAAAATCCTCTAACCTCTCTAATTCTAAGTGATATCCTCAGCTTCAGACTGATTTTCATTACTGTCGTGCGCACCTTCACCTTTTTTCACCTAAGCTTACCTCTAAACAGTTGGTTCCGGATACTTCTTGAAGTAAGTTTTACAGTCAGTACAAAGCATTCACCCAGATGTATCATGGTTGATCTACTCCTGAGTATTTTTGTGCTCCTGTTTCGAATTTCGCCTGCCGCTCGCTTTTGTTATTCACTTTTCAGGTCTACCTAACCAGCCCTGCATTCAGATGGAACCCTACAAATCGCATTTGTCGGTGGGAAATATTGCCATCAAAACCTTATGACGAGCGCGCACACCTCAAGGTCATGACTGTGATGAGGCCCCACGTTTAAGAATATAGGAAGATTCAAACGATACCTAAATATCCTTAAATTCTAACTGAGCCTGACATATGCCATAAATAACGGTATCTAATGTATAGCTTAACATTGTACATAACAGTCATTTCTCATTACCAAAATGGTCAAACCTGTAAACTGGTTTGTATTCATGTAACTTTGTTGTATGAAATATACATATATATACTAATAGTATTACCATCCTTATTCCCATAGGCCATCTTATTGGCTCACTTGGTCCTTCTCTTCCCTCTGACCCTACGTTCTCACGATATTTATTAAAAGTTTCCCCTATCACCCTTCTCGTATGAATCTACCTCGGTTCCTTCTTCCGTTCCACCCATTTTCACCTTGTAGCGTCACCTACTTCCCCGGACTCAGCAGCCTAAAGTTCAACGAGCTTCAACATCAATGCTAAATCTCATGGTTCTATCAGACTTGTTAAGCTGAATGCGCATGATTAAACATCCACCACATTTGGCTTTCTGTCGTGTTACGTTGCACTGCTCGTAATCGGCCTTGTGGCCAGTCAGTTGGAACTCGTCGGTATCTTGAAATCTCGCAAATATACCACTCCATCCGACTACGCTATTGTATCCTTTCCTGGTCTCGTATCCTTTGCTATATAACAGGTGCGAATAATTAGTGATTGGCTTCTATGTCTGTCAAGTTCACACATGGATAATTCTCAGAACCTTATCGTGTTTTTGTTTCTCTTTCATCTCCCATCCTATCCCTTGATTTATCTGGACATCTTTTCCATCTTTTTATAATCAGTCCGACCAGCTGTCTGGCGACACGACACTTGAAGAACCCATGGGCACCACAGGCTTTGAATAAACCACACAGTCCCTACGAATTTAATCAACACCAACCAACCATCGGACTAACCAGAGCCACAGCGGGCGAACGAGCAAACCTACTGCTTCATAATCCAGGAGGGACCTGGAACCGCTTAGCAAGACCCAGAAGCGAGCTTCAGGAAATCAATTGGTCTACACTAGCTCGTAGAAGATATTGGATCTGCAC
This sequence comes from Heterobilharzia americana, assembly GCA_944470555.2. Classification (NCBI taxonomy): domain Eukaryota; kingdom Metazoa; phylum Platyhelminthes; class Trematoda; order Strigeidida; family Schistosomatidae; genus Heterobilharzia; species Heterobilharzia americana. Next base: position 70,808,553 of record OX104130.1, on the reverse strand, counting down.
GATTGGTTTTGAATTTCGGATGCTAAGCTTAGGAGCTGACTAGATATTAGCTTCATCGACCCAGCCGAAAAATTTCGTTTTCGTTATAATTCACCATATTTGTTATTCAGTACTAGGTATTTTTTCAACGTGAAGGTCGTTTTATCGTGACAAGGTATTTTGACTTCTATAATTTTCTTGTTATATTGGAAGTTGTACCATTTTTTGATGCTAATGGAGAGTTCAAAAGGCATCATTGTTTATTTGTAACCCATATTCAGGTTGGTCATCCTATGTATTCATATACATACATGTACATGAATAAATGTATATGTATAGTCTTGTTATATCTTATAGCTTATGATTTGATGAGATTAACTGAAAATAACCTTATCTACTTCAGTTGTCAAGTAGTGCAGTCACCTTGGATTAACACGGATATCATTCCAAATTAACCATACAGAATAGCAAATTTGTTATCCATAGAAATTAATTTCTATGGTTTAGTGTTCTTACTCGATATTTCTTACTTGCTTAGGCAATTATCGTGAATCCACGGCAAAACATAATGAATGTATCTTTTTGACGTGTTACTAGTCACTGGAATGTTAGGGTTTTGTATCCCCTGCATGCACGCATCCACATATATCACATATTCAACACAATTTCCATGTGGGTAAAAACACTATAAATATTGCAGTAAGTACTAAGAACTCATGCGACATTTCTGACAAATCTGATATAAAGGCATTGTTACTGTGAAACAAAAGCTGATTGCTGGTATTTCCGGTTTTGGTGGTTGTAGAATAGCTATAGGAACACTTACATGAGACGAACACTTGGGCACTGTGGTGGAATGTAATCTCGTTTTAGTTGACTTATTAGGTGTATCACACACGGTCGTCTACTGAATTATGTTTCGGAAACTGTATGTTAAATTGAAAAAATCAACTGAAATAGAGTAGCTTTAGAGACATAGAGAACCTCGGTTTTGATTTTCAAAAATAAAGGCAGGATACAGACTCACCTGAATGGATAGTTGTAACTTTCAGTACGTTAACATTCTAGCTTCGTCTCAAAAATGTCCGCTTAAGATGCGGGAAGTTCTTGCTTCGGTAGATTGTTCCATCGTTTAACAATCCGGTGCGCAAAGCTGATATCCAGGTACAGACCACCTGGTTGAGATTATTAAGTTTCTCATTGGTGTCCTGTCACTTGAGGAGTCCTAAAGTAAATGAATATGTAAATATGTTAGCATGTAAACAGTTTTCTTGCAGGTGGTACCTCAATACCTACTTTAAAACGTCAGAAATACATCAAGACTTGTACCACATTGAAATCGACTTGGAGCCATAAGATATATAGTCTGGAACCATTTGTTTCTGTCCTCCCGTGAACTGCTGAAACAATGTTCGAAACATGTTCGCCAAGGTTCTAAAGTCTCTACGAAGAAGACATGAGGCTCAGGAGGCTGTAGTGTATTTTTAAGGTCATAGCGTTAAGCGATTCCTAATTCCTTTTGCTCAAAAGTCATGATGGTAGGCTGTGAATGATAGTGCAGCTACATAAATCTTTGTTAAACATGCGTGCAACTACGTCTTATTCTTCTGATGAGTCACTACTGTGTTCAAATTATTCCTTAGGAGTAGTCTTTCCTGTTTCTAACTGTGATATTAATACACTAATGACTGTGGTTAACTGTAACTAGAGACATAAAATGTCTGTTTTACCCCATTACGCTGACGTGAGGTGTAGTAGCTTGAAGCGTTGCGATCTGGTGCTGGGTTCCATGTTGATAGTGACTGACTAACGCGCCTACACATCCTATCAAATGACGCTTGTCAGCAATCGTATATGTACTGCTGTATAGGAAGTTTATTTCCTGGAACAGAAACTAGTTAGTTTCGCTTCAGAATATTTCTGGTTTCTAAATCATTTTCGGTCACCATAAAGATGTCCTTTAAGTCTCCATTGAACGTTGCTGTAATGTGGGTTCACTCTAAACAGAAACTTGGTTCTAAGTTACCTAAGTAAGTCTAGTTTAGGGGGAATTTTCATAAAATTAACTAGTAGTGGTGACCTTATCGACATTGAGGTGTCACTTCTCGCGTTTGTTTCGATTCACTTGTCTTACGCTAATGCATGCAGAAAAATCCATTGTTGTTGACATCACTTGTCTCTGTAGCAAAGTAAGAGTGGGCAGTTTTTAGGGCTAGGATTTTCTATTTTTCCTTTCCGATAAAAGTAGGACAAAACTACCTTGGAATGATGGTGATCCTCAAGAAGCAGCTCATTACCATCACCTACCAAACAGCCAGGAGTATCACTTCACTTCAGCCCACCCTTATAGCCCAGCGTTCTTGAACTGACGGTGACTTCCTCCTTATTGACATCTTACATAAAGCCTTAACTTACCCATAATTGAGTAAAGTGATAAGATGTTAGCCTGGCGTTCTCATCTCAGTGGCAAGCGTTCTCAAATATTGCCCACTGGTTTGTGGAGTGGATTTATAATCCATTTAAGTAATTTTCTAAAAGAATCAGTTTTCCTCATGTCAATCACCCAATCGAATAAAAAGATAAATTAAATGGATACTGAAATATGAATATTAGAAATTAATTATTTTCACTGCATAACGTTTTTCCTTCAGAAAAAGTGGTTAGCAAAGATTGCTCCCTAGAATCTAACTGTTCCTTTAAGTAGGGATTCCGATGTTTGTCGTAAGACTTTTGAATTTGGAATAATCTGAGTCAGAACCAGGGGATTCTAAAAATCCGTTGGATAATTAACCCTAAGTAGTTACTTACTGAAACGTTTAAGAGCACTTTCTGTTGTATGAAATCATTTTATTTGTATTGTTTTTTCCCTTTCACAGCGCAGACACTTAGAAATGTTAACCGTCAGTATACATCTGACACTTTTGAAATTCCTATTTCCGTCATTAACGTTATTGCTCGCTTTGTTAGATATCTTTACCTCTTCATTCTACTAACTTTCAAGTCAATGTCATCAATTACAGTTTATGACTAGAAACTGCAAAGTGTCAAGTGAAATTTCGAAAATTTCCACGGTGAACCTAATCGGAAATGGATGTGTCAAGACAAAGTGCTATAATCCGGACTTAAGGATGTACGTCGCATTTTTAGGTTACATCGTGGTAAATAGTTATAATAAATGATATACTCTCTGCTGTACATATGTAGGTACTAGGCTATGAAGAACACGACTTGCGAAAGCAAACAGTACTGTCCGGTTGTTGAGGATGAAGTAGCTAGAGTAGGATTTGAGCCCGCAACCCACTGCCTAAAGGTCAAGCTCCCAAACCAATGAGTCACATCCTTACAAGGCAGTCTTCTTTTCTAAGATCCTAGATTCCACTGTCACTGAGTATTGGGTCTTAGGAGCGGCAAATCCAATAGAACTAGATGAGCTTTAGGTGTACTCTTAGTGAGTGCACTGACCAGATTTTCACCTCTATCCAGGTCTTGCAAGTATTTTTGTGTAATCGTTTACAAGAAGATCATATTTCGTGGTTTAAAGGTGGTCGGCTATATCGATCAAAGCGTCTTTTAACAATATTTCTCGCCTAAGGAAGTCCTTAATAACTGTATCTCATTTCCGAGAACTGCATGCAAACGATCATAAAATGGTAACCGTCTAAACGATATCTGCTGCAGTAGTTATTTTGAGTTTTATATAAAGGGATGTTTATTACTTTCATGTTCACTCAGCTTTGTGATAGGTCTGTCTTTGGAGGCTATATGTTCTTCATCTGACTTCTCGAAAGTTAAGATCCTGCCAAGAGAACCTAAAATCTATTGAGAACACCCAAGCACTAATTTCGTTTGGTGAAGATAACTAAAATCTACATAACAGCGTGAATAATTTGAACGAAATTCTTAGAATGTTCGACATGCATTTCTCACTTGTCAAATGTAACATGATGATGTCTAATTGATCCGCCGTAACCATATTTTTTTAGAGACAAAAGGTGAAAGTATCTGATTTATTTGGTAAATTGCGTTATTCCTTAGACCTTATATACTAGTGAGACCTCTTCCTGAATGAAATGTGCCCATGAGGCATTAACCAGATTGCATTAACTCTCGTAATAGTCAGATATCCAGACAACCGAACACAGAATGAACTGCTGTTCTATTTTTTGTATTTCTTTGTACTGTTTTGAGATGGTAGTATCAAATGTTGGTGACATTAAGAGGTTGCAAATATCTGGTCATAAGTACTTTGTAACCCCCGACCGATGGCTGCTACCTTGACGTGATAGTCAGACTTGTATATCATAATGACGCAACAATCTATGCTGGTGGGAAGACTTGTTCCTTTGAAGTTCTGCCAGTTCAGAAGGACAAAAAACGGTTACTGTTACAGTGTAGAAATCTACGCTGTGATGAGTGTCCGAATGGGAAGCGGTACTGCTGGTTGGACGGGGTGCGATAGTAGTAAGCTGTTTTCTGTGTGTAACAACCAGCCCGTGTTAATATTCCCTTTTCTGCGGGTTGTAGCGTCAGAAAAGGTTTGTGTCCAAAATAGCACCCCCACCACCACCACCTTACTGTCTTCCAGTGCCTCTGGTATTCGATTTCTAGCCTAATTCAACACAATCAAACTAAAATCTCAAACTTCCAAAAAGTTCGTGTTTGGTTGGTCTCAAATAGACCTCATCTGCGCTGATATTACTCAACTTTAATCCCTTTTCTCCTTCTGATATTTTGAAGCACCAACCTCCGAGGTGTGGGCAATCGGTAATCACTAGGTGCCCTCGCGTTTTCGGCAGCATGCAAAACATAACCAACCATAACCTACCTTCCTTACCTAAATCTTTTCACTTGTTTTCACTTCCTGATATCAAAATAGAACTCCTCGTGGTTTCTCCTACTTCCCATACTGAGACTGTCACGATCTAAAACAGCAAAATATCACTATTAGTCTTCTGAAACCATGCCGTCAACTTAAAATTTGGGCTATTAATGTCTGCGGAGTCCGCCGTTTTGGGCAGTAGGCCTCATTTGCCCAAACTATGGAATCTGGAGTCGTGGGAGTACGCTGTATTTTGAGAGGTGCATACAGAGCCCAAATTTTCTATTCATTTGACCTCATCTGGTCATTGTGATGAATTTGAGATTCGGTGTTTCGCTTCAATGAACTCACTCATGTAGGTATGAAACTGGGCTATCCAGCCTAAAACGCGCTTCCGGACTGGATACCAGCCAACAGCCGTCTATACACTCTTCTACTGAACGAATCTTTGTGAGATGGAGAAGGATGTTACACTTGTAGAAACCTATTCATAGTCTCCACCTATGCGCTCACGAATTGCAGCTCGGATGATAAAGACAATGAGTTCTACCAAAAGCTGCCTATTTGGTTGCATAAAACAGAACTTTGAGAGATATAGTCATAGTATCGGGCGACTTCAGTGCTCACATAGAAAAGCTGAGCCAATCACAAACACCAGCTGGAGGTATCTACAGTAATTGATGACAGTAAGCTGATAACAGTTATCGTTCCTTACCTATTTTTGCTAATCTTTTGTCTATGGCCAGCACTAACTTCAAGCATGACGAAAAAACTGTCTAACTTGATCTCGACCTATATCAAGCTAACAGTGGACACAAGTACGTAATATTGTAACAAACCATCGCTGGAGGGGATCTATGGAACACCACTTCTGTATTTGGAGCACCTGTTTAGACCCCGACCACACGTTAGTACGGAAAAGCGTGTTTTCAGCCTACTGGTTACCATGAACTACAGTCTGTGCTCTCGATTTAAGGATAAGAAAGCGAAATATATTTATCAAGGCGTTATCTATGCATTCATCTTAACATTACAGCACTATTCAGCATGCGGAAACCTGACGTCACATTAAGCTTGATAAAGGAAAGGTGGTAAATACAGCCTATAAATTACATTCAAAGGTAAGCAAATGTCATTAAATTTCCACAACGTCATCAAAACTGATGGATGCGAGAATACTGATTTCAGCTGGCCGTGGCCACAATGAGGAGCGAAAAAAGCCTAAACACAAACTGGCCAAAAGTCTTCGCGTCGATCGCAAGCAGTGGTGGGTAGTGAAACCGGGAAAGATAGAGAAGGCGTCAACATTAGGTAATACTCGGAAATTATTTAGGCTTATGAAGCATGCCGGGAAGGTGATAGTGAATGAGACTATTACAGGGGAGGATAAGACCCTGATAAACTGTCATAACAGGTATTTAGAACACTGGGTGGAACATATTAAAGCCTAATTCAACTGGCCTAAAGCTATGCTTCAGTTGTCTATCATTGTGGGATGTAGATGTTGCTCCTCCAACTCTCTTCAAAGTTAGGTTAGCTGCTCCAAACCCTAAACTATGTAAAGTATTAGGGCATAATGGTTTGCCACCAGAAGTTTTTGGGAGAGAGGTACGAAATTAATAAGTAGAGCAACGGAGGTACTGGTTAGCGTATAAGAAGCAAAGGTAGTCCTGTAAAACTGGTCTATTTCACAGATCATTACAGTTTATAATAAGGAGTGGAAGTATTTTTGTGACTGTCATAGGGGAATCGGTTTGCATAATATCTTGTCTGAGATCCTTGGGTCCACAATTATGTGATGCCTAACTGGGATCGGAGAACAAAAGCGGAAAAATTAACGGATTTCAGACGTGGACGAGGGGTTACTGATCAGATTTCTACTCTTCGACACGTTTTGCAACACAGGCATACTTACCGGTACCCGATACTTGTCATATCTCGACCTGAAGGTGGCGTTTTATTCTTCTAACCATTGAGGTGTTATGTTGGCTTCTGACTTTGAAGGTAGTATCGAGTAAGTATGCAGTATTGATCGAAGGTTTATACTTGAAATTACATAGCGGTGCAAGGGCCTATAGGGATTTATTTGAAGTGGTAACCATCAGTGGTGGCCACAAAATATACCCGTCACCGTTGCTGTTTAACTGTCTTAAAAATATGGCAACTGGTATAGTCTTAGTTATCTTCAAATTCTTAGGCCACTAGCTTACTCGCAGGAAAACACCTGTTTCGCTTGGAGAACGCAGATGATGTCTTGTTAGGTGAAGACATTCACAAAGTAAAGAACCTTATTAAAGCTTTGAGTACAAACCCAAGTATGTTTAGTATGCCTTTTACACTTGTTGAATGTACGGTGATGCTTCAGGATTGGTCTGCATCAACTAATTTAATGATGAGAAGAAAGTGGAAGAATGCATTGGGCACCACACTTACTTGAATATTTACTTCAGCCAGAATGAATTAGTTGCTGGTGCAATCTCAGCGCAGATGCCATGGGCTCATTTAATGTTCGCCATCTAGCACCATATTTTTGGTTCCGGCGACATATCTGACTACCTAATAAAGAAGCAGTATACTATGCTGCAGTCCGTTCTGTCCTGTTAGGCGGCTATAGGGCATGACACTCAAAAAAGAGATATGACGAAATTACTAGTTTTTGATCATAGGTGTCTTCTTAACATTACTGGCTTATGGCAGAATCATCGTGTCAGCATTGTTGATGTTAGGCGTCAGGTACTAGATAAGGAAGGTAAGTCATTCTCTGAGGTTGTAAAACCTTGCCGACAAGTGGCTTGGACATTTGCTGCGCATGCTGAGGTGTTCACTATCTCGACATGAAATGATAGACGCAGTAGGATTGAGTTTGGAAGAGGTTAGGGATAATCAGACCAAGTCACTAATTATTAGTTTGAGCTTGACACTAAAATGTTAGCCAGGTTCATTTAATTGCAGAGCTTGGAACAATCTTATTTTGGCGGACTACTACAGTTGCCCTCTATGAAACAACGGCTTGAACTCTGAAGCAACCGGAATTTGATTTCAACCTTAATTTTCATCTGGTGGTATTACTTTTTTGATAGTCAGAGGGCACTGAGATGAAAGACGGATAAATAAAAGAGAACACAACCAAAAGTCGTAGATATCCCATCGTTGATCTAGAAACCGAACTAATCGATCTCCATTGACTTATAGGCTCCTGTGCGGATGCCTCGTTATTGCTTGTCGTTTCAACTTTATATTATTGGTGGCCTAGAGGATAACGCTATGGCATTTGAAACGACCAGTTCCGGGTTCGTGTCTTAGTGGGAACAACACCACTAGGAGGCAGGTAAATCCAGCTGACGAGTCCCAAATAGGGCGAAACACGCTCCCTGGATCTTACTACTAGCCACCATCCACCATTTATATAAAAGTAGTAGGGTTAAGAAAAGATAGTAAGGTAGGATAACACTATCTTCAAGTCTGGTATGATGATTGAAATAAAGATGATATTTGAATGTGTTTGCGTCACTGAGGTCGATTCTGAATCATATCTACTACAGTCTCCAACCACTAACTCTAGTTGTCATTTGGATTCTAGCTGGGAAGTCAATATTCCCATACATGGTTCAAACCAATGGTTAGAGACTCCGTGGTTTGGTGCCATGTTATTTTCTTCTCATTTCAACCGTAAACCTGCTTCAGGTAACATTACACCAGAAGACATGCCTAACAAATTTCCACGTCACTCAGTAAAGGTCTACAACCTCTTAAACTGACATCGTTTTTAGCTAAAAGTCTGTGATCGACTTCCAGGCTAATGGTGAGGCGCATGCCACGAAACCAACACGATCGAACACATGAAGCCCCCCCATGTCCTCCACATTGAATGGCCACGTTCGTCAGCCTTTCGGTAGGAAAAAGCCAACTGCTGCACAGCACACGTGGTCCTTAATAAGCAGTCGAATATCAAGACGATACCATAAATGACGTCAGCAAAAGTCGACGTAACCGTATACATACATGCAGATATTTTGTCGGTTTCTGACTCACTAGGGGTTATCTGATTCCCAAAGTGAAGCGGTCAACACGCTCAGCCACTTCACTTCCTGTTTTTAGACTATGAGCTAATACAGACTAGTTCTGGAGCAACATTCCTAAATCCCCATTAAAGGTGTCTAGTAGACTCTGCATGCTGTCTACATCTTCGCTCAACAAGACTATATTACCTGCGTACTCTGGACCTACTAAGGAGTCTTCTGTAAACTCAGACAAAGAGACAGACCTCCGTATGCGTACATGATACATTTAAATTAAAATGGAGACAGTGGATATTGTAGGTGGATACCACTTAACGTACACAACTTTTGGTACCTTACCATTAGTTCTAACACATCTATTGGTGTTCAAATACCCTAAGTATAGTGATGCATTTACCCACCGCTGCTTTCAGTGATAGACACTTATATAAAGAATCTCGATCGACAGAGTCAAATGTAGAAATGCACCCAGTGTTGGGTGTAAGTAATTGCACCTTTGAACCATGATTCGTCACAGAATTATACTTTGGTAAATACATCCAAGCCTAAAGCCTGTCTAGTTTCCTCAGGTTTGTTCTTTGAACTCTAATGATAATGGAAACTAGAATCTTGATTATTTGCTTTTTCGAAACACCACATAGTGAAGTAAGATTATTGGCTGCAATACCTTCCGGTCTCTGAGATGATAGAAACCAGTGATTGAGGACTCTCAGCGACCTGGCTGAAAATCGGTCACAGTAGCACAGATGTCATAATCACAACCAACATTGGACCGAGGATTACTGCTTAGCGGTCCAAGTTGTCACACCACATAGTACATCAAGTAACAAGGTAATAAAATGGAAGATGAAGAAGGGAAGAAAAATCAGTTAAGAGGGGTAGTAAAAGTGAAGAAGGAGGAATATGAAAACAATGTGATTAAGTATAGCGGTTAAGATGGGGATAGTGTGTGTATGCATTCACGCCACTGATATCGGTTCTGAGCCATATCACCTACAGTCTCCAACCACTGTTTTCTCTTGTCTTTTAGACCCCAACCGGCTAGTCTACATTGTCCTACATGGCTCAAAAAAACAGTCAAGGACTTCATGCATTGATGCCATTTTTTAGTCTGGCCATCCTGAGCCTTTTTCTAGCCTAAACCTACTTCGGCAAACATTGTGCGAAGAAGTGGCTGGGTAAACATAACTCATGTCCCATTCATCTCATTCGATGAAGGTTCACAACCGTACCAACTGTCTTACCTCTCTTCTCTGAAACTCCACGTCTGACTTCTACGTTACTCACGTGTGACACCACGAAGGCAGTGATGGTCAAAGACGTGAAACCCTCTCATGTATTCTACCCTTAATGGCCATGTTTCACAGCCATACAGTAGAACAGAGCGGCAGCACAGTACAGCCTACCCCTGATAGACAATTGGATATCGCGGAGGCGCCATACACAACTTAAGCTGACAAAAACCAACCAATCCTTTGGTACCCGTGCAGAAATTTTGTCGGCCACTGACTCACCAGGGTTGATCCGACTTTCCACTTGAGTGAAGTGTTCTGCGCGCTCAATTATTACACTCTCTATTGTTGTCGGGGTACCGTCGAAGACCAGTCCTTGGGTAACAATTTATACTTGGGTGACGAGAAACGCATCCCAAACATTCTCAAGTTGCTACTCAAGGTGTCCAGAAGACTCTGCATCTTGTCAGCATCACCTGACAGGACTATGTCGCCTGCGTATTCTAACAAAAATTCTGCTGTGATTGCGTCAATCCCTGTATAGTCAGATGACAAGGCGGTACTTCCAAAAGAACATCTATGATAAAACTGGACAAGGATGGAGAGAGTGGGCATCCTTGACGGACACCACTCGACGTACATAGCTCACCTGACATCTCACCATAGGCCCTAATATGCCCACAGGTGTTCGAGTAAAGAGCCTTCAATAGGTTGACGAACTTACTCGCCACCTCTTCCAATGACAGAAGCTGTCATAAGACTTTTCAATCGATCGGGTCGAATGTCACCTTCAGGTCTAGAAGTAAACCTATTGTCGGGTGTCGATAAGTGTGCTTGTGTTTCAGAACCTAGATAAGTGTGAATATTTGGTCGACACACCCACGACCAGTTCTGAAGCCTGCCTGTTTTTCTCGGGCTTGCTGTCGCCGAGCTCCACTCAGCCGTCTAATGATTATGGGACCTAGAATCTTGAACACTATGTTCGTTAGGCTGATTCCTCTGTGGTTATCACAAGAGGACTTCTCGCGTTTCTTGAAGACTGTAATAATCAGTAATGTAGACCAGTTAGAAGGGATCATATAACACAAATGTATTTACTCCTTGACGTCTTCTAAAGCTTGAATATGTCCACTAATCTTTATGTTCAGATCGTTTATTCTCCCACACAACTTCCTATATTTTCATATAACTCTTTTTCTACCCACTTGTTTTTCATGTACTACTGTGAAGTATGGCAACTTGAACCGATAAACTTGCATACTGAGCATTTCTACGTTGATTATGTCTGTATATGTGACTTTCCAGTTACCATTTTGTGTCCTTGGTCACTTAGGTATTTTTGTTATGTATAATCAATTGCATCTGAAATATTATTAACTTAGTCGTACTGCTTAACTGTGTTATACACCTACTAATTAAACTCAGTAAAATTTACTCTACTGGAATTCGCAAGGTTCATTATATTATTGTAGGCTACCTGACTGTAACCACAGAATGAAAAGAGTTGACATTTGGGAATGGTATTTGATATGATTGAGAGTTGATTACAAAGTCATCAAAATATTCATCTCACTTATTTACAATGTTAAACATGGTAATTCTTGGTTTCTTACCATCCAGTCCGCTTATATTCTTATTATTAATTAGTATAATATTTTCCTATTTCTTTGGCTCCTTTTTCAATGTTGTCGCAAATTATAGCAACTTACGCTGACACTTTTGTTTCACAAAATCTTGTTGTCGATATTAAATCATAACTACTTCTTCAGTGATGTTATCGAATTGAAGTAGATGGTAAGGAAGCCCATTAGTGATGGCCTGTAATTGTTTTCTAAACTATTTTGTGAATGAAAATCCTGAAATAGTGTCCAGTTAAACAAAAATTAGATTTAATTGACCAAATACGTGCTTATTCGTGATTTGATGCTTATCACTTCAATAAAATCAAATGATGATTATCTCTTAAGGATAACGGAATAATGAATTCCAATGTTAGCAAATCGGATGACTTGTATTTGTTATTTTCATGATAGAATAGTCTCCCCGATAACCTTGACAATACAACTATAAATCATATGTCATGCAACGTACAGTCATTCAACAGTTATGCAAATGTCAATAGACGATTATTAAATTCTCAGTCGTGACTGTGACTCTGTTTTATTTATTGATATAGTATCTTTAAAATCCACATCGGAAAATTCTAGATCAATTGACTTGCCTTGTTTTGTGTGTCAAGTAAAACTTGTACAATGTGGTAATGCTTAATTTTGTGCTAGTTTGTTTGTTGGATATTTCATACAGTGAAATAGCACTATTTAATAGATAACATTTTGAATAGAATTTCCATTGTGACATCAAAAACAAGATATTCAGCGAGGAGGACTCTTTTCAACGGATTTATTCTCAAGCTGGACAAGTCACATCCATGTGCATCTACCAGTTCACCTGCTCCTTTGGAGCATGGTACATCGGCCGCAGTCAGAGATTGTTGTCAACACGTATACGAGAACATATTCCAGCCTGATTTTATAAAGTTGAAAGAAAATGCATCAGAAGTTCTCTCCCTGAGCATCTAATTGATTCCAGCCATTCAACCGACCCAAAAAATGATTTTAAGGTTGTCTATCGAATTCGCTCAGGCGCCTCACTTTTCCTTCGTGTTCAGTTTCTAAAACTAGCAGAGGCCTTAGCTATCCATGAACCTAAGCCTGACCTTTGTGTGCAAAAGAAGTATGTACAGTCTTTGTCTCTACCTAGGCCTTAACTTATTTTGGTCCTGGTGTGACTAGTTCCTTTTTTGTTTTTTCTACCTTCCTTTTTCTATCAGGTTAATCTTTTTACTCTTATACCGTCATTGTCACTTTATTTTTATATTGAATTGTTTCCGGTGTTATTTCATTTGATCCTTCTAATAATTGCAGCTTTGAACAAAACATTTCCAATTTATTTCAATTAACCTGTCCCATTCATATTACCTAATCCTTAGATTGTTTATTAACTCTACCACGTTTTTACCACTTTTTAATCGATATGCACTTTATAAGCGATTTCGAAATCTTATGTAACCCCTTTTGTTATCATTTAACCTTTACGCCATCAACTAGCAACATTATTATTATTATAACCACTATTATTGTTATTTCAACCTCCCATTATTGAAGGTAAATCTTCCTCATGGAATACAGTTTTTAAATATATACATATATATACGAATGTACAGCTTGAGAATGAATTTGTTGAAAAGAGTCCTCTTCGCTGAATATCTTGTTTTTGCCGAACAGAATTTGTTGTTCGTTTTTATACTAAAGGCGTATTGGATTTAAGCTAAGAAATACATGTGTTTTCGTGTTATTAGTAATCAATAACAAATCATAGTTTCTCGAACATAAGTTTACTATGGAATATGTTTATTTAAAACCCTCTAGTCCCTTCTACTATTAAATTGAAATTCGGAGAATGTCTAATGTAGATTGTGTAATTAGAAGACTATATTTATCTGTACAATTTAATACATTTGTGTAATACATTTTGAACAATCTGATTGCGCATTTGCTTGTCAAGTCAAAACTGAAGAATGAATAGGAGGACAAATATAACAAAAGATGCAAATCAACGATATCACACTTTTTTTTAAAAAAAAATATTCTCATCTCTCTTAATTTTAATCCCCTATCATCTTGGTTGTTCTTTGATTCTATATAAATTGACTTGATAAGTAAATGTGTGATTCATTTATTCAAAATGTATTACACAAATATATCACACTGTTCAGATAAACTTCATCCTCTAATGACACTATCTAAATTCATAAAAGAGACTAATTATTTTGAATGTATACTGATTAACGTATTCCTTCTAAATAACATCTTATTTGTTTATCTTTATTATTTATTTCATAGTGAATGAATTCTATGCAAAAGATATGTCATCGTTAATATATTCTCTTTGCACTTTCAACGATCTACCACTTCATCGTTTTCGTATGATTTCGCGTATAAATATAATCTTTTAATGTTAATTATAGCTTCAAATGATTTGAATGTTTATATACAAGATATTATCAAACAACTTCTATATTTAAAAGAATCTGGAGATGTAATAAATATTAAATTATTTTTATCAAAATAGTGAGTTCTACTAATATTATTTTCTTGTTTTATATTACCTTATTCATTTTTACTATTTATTACTTCTAGCTTTGAACATGTTGTAAATGGCACACATACTATGATAAGAGAGTTTACATATATCTCAGCTATTCCATATAATAGGATAACATTTTTATATAATATATGGAATGGTTTCAGTTCAATAAAAGAGAAAGGTAATCATGTTTATTATTGTTTCACTTAATCGTGAATATTTTTTTTTCTCTTCCTTTCATCACTTCGTAGATATGACCATCGAGGAATTCTATACACTTGTTCAATTATTTTGTTCAGATTTTCCTAGTGAAATATTATCTCATTGTCAAAAGTATTTCGTATATATTAAATGGATTATAATTTGTTTCAAAAATAATGTTAACAATTTATAGAACCTTGAAGAGTGTTGACAATTCAATAAATGTTTATTCGTATATGGATATATTTTGCGTGTTTCAATTCCATTTCTACTTCAAAGTTATGTTCTATTATCTTAATTATTCGCTTGCTTTTAAACAATCTTATAGAATTTATAAACTCACTAATTTGTGGTCTAAAAGTAAATGAAGTTCAATTTAATGAAAATGTGTTACCATTGAATGGAATGAGGAACAGTACACTAGAGGTAATCATCGAACCAGGTAAATTTATTTGATTTTCGCTGTATTTTTTAACTCTTTACCATTTCTGTTTGTCTCTAATCGAGGCTAAATGAAAATAGGACTTGTTTATGATGAGCCATATGAAATTATACTGTCCTAAAACATCTAACCAAAGTTACATTCTTCAAAGCTGTTGAAAACAATTATCATGTGAAGATGAACCAGAGATGCGAAAATTGATTGGATGGTTTCTAGTAGAGATAGATAAGTGTATTAGACGAACAAGAGTTCTTATAATTCTGAGGGATTTCGACAAAGTTAAAGATAACCTAGTTTGAGATGTATGGGATTTTCGTTTATTTCAAGGTTGTATTCATCACCGACTGATATCGGTTGGAGAACTATTGAAAACCTGGGAACACTGGACAGCTGTTCAGCTTGAGTATGGGACTTCTTAGTTTTACGCACCCACAACCCTGCCGTGATGGAATTCATGGCCTTCAGGTTTTATGATGGACATGCGAACCATTCACTCACTAGGTCGAAGCTGAATGGTCCACAGTTTCCTACTTCAATTAAATCGCGATATAGCGCAGCAATTCACTATTTCGATGCTTCGAGATGCATATCTGGTAGTCCTAATGAGAAACCGTGATAAACAGAGTTGACAAGTCAGAAGTGAAGCGGAAGCTATTTTCGAATCGCTTTGTGTCGGGAACTGACAGAAGTAGGAAAATGTGGACCATTGAACTCTGACCCAGTTACCCGGATGACTAAGGCGTTCTTCGCATGATCTGAAGGTCGTAAGTTTGACCTTGGTACTGTTATAAGTTTGTGATGTTGAGGATAAAACAGATGTTTAACTTTCTTACGTTTTCAATGGTTCTCCTACTGACGTCACTTCGTGATGAATACTACCCTCAAAGTAAAGATGATTCTCATCAACAGGTGTTCAATATTTAAAAAGCCTTTGATATTCTTCATTTCTGTGCATCTGTTCACCACTGCAAGATATGATTCCTTGAAATTCACATCTTGACGGTAGATCAGAATCTACTGGTCATCATTTCATTAATATAAGTGTAAAACTTGATCACTGTGGTAGAATGTAATTCCATATTAGATTTGTTTATTTGATATATAGCGCACAGTGCGCTATATATCAAATAAACAAATCTAATGTAGTTATCATTTCAACTTAAAGAAATAAGTTTCCTGGCGTTATATTTAATAGGTACTAATGAAGATCATTTTTTTTTATCAAGATATCTTTAAAAACTTAATCAGGTTAGTACACTTTCTGAAGTGAATCAACAACAAGCATTAAATTGCTACACAAGTCAGTAAATGTTTTATGATATATCAACCTACTGTCTCTAAGAAATGAAGAACTAAGGGTGAAACCGTAGTAATATTAGAAGTGATCAACACTAATGAGTCCCGAATTGAGACGAAGCAACTCTTTAGTAACTTGTAATACTTGTCGGTTCTTCAAATCATGTCAGTTCAGGATAGGTAAAAGTTATTTTTAATCAATTGATTATCATTTTATATTATTCTGTTTAAACAATCATTATAAGTGATTTTCAGCTGTATACTATTCTTCACATCTCATATAGACATATCCAATCGATGCAGCGGACATGCTTGTAAATCTGTAGTTTCGGAATGTTGCCTCAAACCGAATATACTAACTAATCTACCTGACAAATATGTGAATACAGTAGAATTTCGTAGTTTTACTCGTGATCTGTATGCAAAAGCAACATTTTCGTAAGTGCACATGTTACAATTTCATTTCCGTTGCCTGAGTTAGACAAGAATTACGTTTTATGATTACGTTTTTTTAAGTGCACGAGACTGTAAATAAACAGAATATATATAGCATAGTAATTACTTATACCTCAGCAAACTAATTTATATTTAAAACAGAGGGTGAGTGGTATGAAATTTTAATCACCTATCACATGTGAAGTAATATCTTTGTCGAACTGATATCAGTATGATTCCTGAAGGTAATTGTGTTTCCTAAAGATGGAGTGACACACAGACAGACGAATTCAACGTAGAACCTCGCACATAAGCGTACTGGTTTAAGTTGACACACTTCACGGTGGTATACAAAGAACTGTTGGATAGAAAAAGATTGGTATCAAAGAAGACAAAGTCGTGTGAAAATGAGCAGTTTGAAAATAAAGCTTAGTACAAATATTCAAGCTTTAGAAGACATCAAATAGTGGGTGCATCTGCGCCTATTACGATCAATCTTTAGCCATATCACCGACAGTTCTATAACCACCGATTTTTATCATCCTGGGAATCTCAATCACGGAGCCTGCATCTCCAAACATGGCTCGGACCAAATGACAAGGACTTGATGGATTGGCGAGATGTCTTGGTCAAGTAACTGTGAACCTCATTCCATCTTAATCCAAATTCCCTTAGCATGGTGGATCGAGGTAGGTGGTGACATGGTATATGCATTACATGTTCAAGTAAGTGAAGTGGTGGATGCATTCAACAACCTCACTCTTTATTTTGATACTGGGAGTATCTGCAGCAGACCAGTCCTGGAGAATCATCTTAAACTTGGTAGGTGCAACGAAACGCATGCCAAGCATACTTAGATTTCTTCTGAAGGCGTTCAGAACACCCTGCATTTTGTCAGTATCTTTACCTAGCAAGAAAATGTCATCTCCATACTCCAAGTCAGCCAGATGACCTCCAGAGAGTAGGTCGATTCCTGTGAAGTCAGACGTACCTAAGGGTAATTTAGATATTCATGATTTTCCGATTGTCCATGTGGAGCGTTTACTGGAACTATAGCTCATTGGTTTTGGTAACTGAATTTCAACCAGTGGGTCATGAGTTCAGAAAACCACTCCACATATCAAGTTTCAAGAAGCCAGGCAGTATCACTGGCTCTCATACAAGAGGTGTGGTTCATTGCCTAGTGCGAGAATGTGCACAAAGTTACTGAAAGCATTTCGACTTTTTATTGACATGGAACTTCAAGAGTGATTTAAGGAAGGTAAAAGAAAATTTTATCTATATTATCTAATCTTTGGGCAATCATTGGTATGCGTAACTTATTATCACTGAAAACTCACCGTTAAAATATGTCTAAGTTTTCGCTACTGTCATTTCTCAGAATTATCGAAGTTGAACAGTTTTGCAGATATTTGGTTCCTTAGGTAAATGAGATAACGCAACAGGACTATTGATGTCTTTTTTTCAATTAGAAAAAGTGTTTGCTTCGCGTATTATATGTTGTGTTTAGCTGTAACTGCTGCGAGAGTACTGTTCATTGTCTCAATCTAAAATTTCTTACTGTAATTCTTTCTGAATGAGTTTTTAAATAGTATAAGAATGGAAACTATAGGTAAAATAAACTGATTCAAACTTTCTTCAATGTTTAAGGGTAGTGATAGTTAGCGAAGAAGGAAGTTATCATGGTATTATTCATGACTGGAGATAATTGCTTAGTATCTACACTTATCAATGGAGTAGGTCGAAAAAAACCGAGGCCAATAAGAATAAGCAAACACCTTATCTCTAGTATGCTGCAGTACATAAGAAAATTTTTTCCGATATGAGAATAATAACGAATTCCTTGATGCATGTCATCTGGAACAAAGTGTTGCATTTCACAAAATGGTGGATATGTACACCTCACTAGTGAAAGTTCTGTACTCAAACTTCAGGGAGTTTATGAATTACCTTACAAATAAGCTGGTAGCATATAATTCCATTCTTTTCAGATATTTTCAGTCTCGACTTTAGCTCAAAATATCTTACTTTACGCGTTTGGAATATCTGCTCCTCTATCTTTACTGCGTTTACGGGTTTTAAGTGTGTTATTTTAACTGTTTTCTTTTTTCTCTCTGTTTGGTTTTAAGCTAAAAGGATAGTGTTATTTATTTTTGACATTCCAGTTTGCATTTTCAAAGCTATTATCACTTTGAGTAGAATTCTGTTGTTATGTATTTCCAGGTCATTAGCTAAGTACTTGTACAGTTGCTATTTAAAGATACGTCATGTTTTCACAGAATCACTTCTGTGAAAAATAGTTTTCGTTTCTTGTCTTAGTATTCCTGCATCAGGGGTACTTTGCACCTTCGTGTTTAGGTTAGTAATCGTTTCATTTCGTTGTATACTTTTCGGTGTTCTTTATTAAACTATACTTCTCATACCGATCTAATGATCATCCAGTTGAACTGATTATCTTAATTAGTTTTCACGCCATATTGTCCCTAAGTATGAAGACTTGAAACAAAGTCTGTATAACATGTACTTTGCTGAGCGGTCTGTATTTCTAAATTCTTTTTTTGTATAAAAAGATGAATGTTTATTGATCATACGTAATAATCACACCATAAGTACATCTCACGGTGTACTACATACATATCTGTAACGGGTTGCGTTGTATCTTGATTTTTTAAACACTACCTAACACTTTGATAACCTCGCCTGGTTAACTAGTTCACTTGTTAGAAGCCGGTCCTAAACCCGGATAAAGAGGGAAGGTTTGGCATAGGGCTAGCAACCCTACCCCGTAAAACATATCCAACCGCTACAGAAACTCAAAAGCACGGACAAAATATAAAAAATAAAAACAAAATTACTCCTCACTGGAATCGGAGAGACGAAATGACTCCGGTTGGTGAAAGCCTGCCTTCGGGAAGCCAGTCGGCCGATGTGTCTTCGCTTCTCTCGATGAAAGCGAAAGTAAGATTGGGGACATGCAATGTCCGCACTATGTTTGAACCTACTAAGGCTGCCCAGATTGCAAAGGAGATGAGAAGGCATAACATTGGAGTGCTAGAAATCTGCGAGAGCAGATGGAATGGAAGTAGACTCTCCAAACTTTCAACTGGAGAATCAATAATCTACTCCAATATTGTCAACCAGACGACAACTACGAGCACACAGTTTTGGAGTAGCTATCATGATGTCCCCAAAAACATCGAAGGCTCTCATACAGTGGGAACCAATCTCCTACAGGATCATAACAGCAATGTTCAACTCAAAAGGAAGGAAGGTCACAATCATACAATGCTAAAAACTTACAAATAATGCAGAGCAAGAGAAAAGAGGAATTTTACAGACAACTTCAATCAACACTGGACAAGACCCCAGTTGGTGACATCAAAATTCTAATGGGCGACATGAATGCCAAACTGGGAGGGGACAACATAGGAAGAGAACAAACTATTGGCCGAGAAGCACTCGGTGAGGTGATGAACGAGAATGGAGAAATGTCTGCAGAATTCTGTTCATTCAAAGATTTGGTAATTGGAGGCAGTGTGTTCAAGCACAAGGATATCCACAAAGCGAGCGACATGGATTTCACCATTCACCAGATGGACACACTGAAAATCAGATCGATTTTATCTCAATCTCAAGAAAATGGAGACTCAGTCTACTTGACACAAGGTCAAGAAGAGGAGCAGATGTAGGTTCACACCACTCACTATCTAGTGCAAGGAACCTTCAAAACCAATTTGAAAACCTTGAAAGAAGTTGGTGATAGACCATAGTTCAAGTTCAACACCCAGAAAATGAAGGACGAAACTACAAAGGAAATCTTCACGTCAACCATCAAGACAAAATGGGAGACATCGAGCAACATCTCTGAAGAAACCTGTGTTGACGAGCAGTGGAACCGGTTGGAAGCTATGTGGAAAGAAACCTGCATAACCGCATTAGGAAGGAACAAGAAAGAAGATAAGGAATGGATCTCGACGGATCTCCATATAGAAGCTGATAGAGCAGGGAGAGGAGGATGGTGAAGCAGAAAATGAACGAGTGCAAGGATGAACGACGAGAAGAGGAACTGAGTACAGTGTATAAAACACCATACTGGACAAAGAAGTGAAGAAGAGTGCGCGCAAAGTCAAAAGATACTTCCACGACACATTAGCAAGTGAAGCAGAACAGGCTGCTGGTAGGAGAGACGTGACAAAATTATATCAAATAACCAGGTTACTATCTGGGAGGGAAGCGATCAACACAGTGCAGATGAAACCAATAAAAGATGATGAAGGGAATCTAATTACCAAAGAAGAGAAACAAAAGAAACAATAAGCTGACCACTTCGAAAAGCTCTTGAATCGACCACCACCTACAATTTGTCCAGAAATACCACCTGCAGCCACAAAACTACAAGTGAACTCAAGCTCTCCAACTAAGGTCGAAGTTCTGAATGCCATATGGCTGCTGAAATGCGGGGAAGCAGCAGGATCAGATGGAATCCCTCCAGAAGCACTGAGAACAGACGCAGCGGCAACAGCGGACATGGAAAGAAGGGAAAGTACCTGGCGATTGAAAGACGAGCTACCTTGCCAAACTCTCGAAGAAGTTCGACCTAAGTCTTTGCGAGAACTGGTGCGGAATCATGCTCCTGTCCACCCAAAGCAAGCAAAATATTATGCCGCATCATCCTGGAGAGCCTAAAGGATGCGCTGGATTCAAAACTACGACCGGAACATGCTGGTTGAATTCAGGAAGAACAAAGCATGTGTCGACCGAATTCAACGCTTCGCATCATCACAGAACAGAGCGTAGAATGGTGGTCAACTCTCTACCTCAACTTCGTCAACTTTGAGAAGGCCTTTGACAGCGTCGACCGAGAAGTAATTTTGCAACTGCTCCAACACTACGGAATACCACAAACTTTTATCAGCCTTATTCAACAACTATATGAAGACACCACATGCCAAGTAATTCACAATGGGAAGCTCAGTGATGCCTTTGAAGTGAAGACAGGAGTAAGACAAGGCTGTCTACTATCACCCATGATATTCCTGATTGTAGTGGATTGAATCATACATTAAATCATGAGGGACGAGAAGAGGGGGATATGCTGGACCAGGGAAAATATCCTAGAAGATTTGGATTTCGCCGATGACTTGTGTTTGATGTCACACAACCTCGAGGATCTACTGGTGAAAACTAACAAGTTGACAGAAGAGGTAGGGCAGCGAAGACGGGACTTCAAGTGAATATAGAGAAGACAGAGGTGATGAACATACCCAACCAACACCACCACCAGCAACAACAACAAGCTCCAGTCACCATCAACGGGAGGAATTTAAAGGAAGTACCCTCTTTCACCTATCTAGGCAGCATCGTTTCAATTACAGGTGGCGGCACAGATGAGGACGTCAAAGCCAGGATCAGAAAAGCAAGACAGGCGTTCATTAGCCTGAAACCAGTGTGGAGATCTTCTGCACTCAGCTTAAAGAATAAGATCCGGATTTTCAACACTAATGTCAGTCAAGTCAGTGCTTCCATGTGATGGTTGATAGACTTGGGGCGTTACGGAAAGCATTTCCAACAAACTGCAGACATTAATCAACAACTGCCTACGCTCGTTGCTGAAGCTCAGATGGCCAGAATAATAAGAATAAGCAACAAGGAACTCCGGGAACGAACCAACCAAGAACCTATCACTCAACAAATATGCAGAATGAAGTGGAGTTGGATTGGGCTAGGCATACGCTAGGAAGGCCGAATGGGGAAATCACGCGTCAGGCCAGGCCTCCGAGTGGAATCCAGATGGGAAGCGACGAGTTTGGCGTCTGAGGGTGACATGGAGGAGATCGTGCCAGAAGGAAATGAGAGCTTCTGGGCTGTCATGGAGCCAGGTTCAAAAGATTGCAGAGAACAGAGTTGAATGGAGACGTGCTACTGAAGCCTTATGTTCCACTAGGAACCCACGTAACAAATAATAATAATAATAATAACACTGATATTATTTGGTAGACATAAAGTAGTTTCATTTGTATCTGCCACACTACTCATATTATGAATACGTCGCAACTTATAAATAGACAAATAAGCAAATATGCATTGGAAACATGAGAGCACTTAATGAACAGATGTTTCGTCTTAGTATAGGATTCCAAAGCAGTGCTCATTCGTGACCCCACCAGGGATCGAACCCTGGGAAAAGTAAGTTTCGGTGGTTAAAAGACAATGTGCATATCTAACTTTGCTAGAAAAGTAATGAATATATGGTCAAATAATGAGTCCATATTGAGGCATAAACGGTAGTTTGCTACATTCAACTTTTCATTTCAGGGCATCTTTTTATCCTAACCTTTTGAAGAGTAGTGAATATCGGCGACTGAAGGTTATTTTTTTTGGTGCATTCGCAAATGTTGGTGTACTGCAATGACGTTCTATAAATACATGGTCACCAATGAATTAACTTAAGCATACAAGCAGTTGCTATTGAGCTGGAAAGCCTAATCTTGAAGCTTTCATTGTCATTCTAGACAACAGCATCAGTACAAACTTCAGAAAAAAGTGAACTATAGGATTTTCTCAACAAATGTTTTAGTAGCTTGTCCTGATGGCTGTGTGTGTGATTGATTGTTTCTGCCGAAGTCTTGTCGTTGTCTCTATATTCATTTCTACCGGTTGTCTTTCTGACGTTAACTTTGATTTTTTTGTTGTTTCTTATTGCTTGATAAATTGGGTCAGTGTCGATATGTCTGTTGATTGCTGACTGACCTAAATGCCAAGCTTCTAAAAATTCTCTGGCATTCTTTATATTTCCTCTATTCAGAACTTCCACATTTTCCCAGTGAAATTCATATCCACAGTTATGTGTATGCATTGATATTATTATTATATTATTATTATTAGTCCCTTGGGTTCCTAGTGGAACATAGGGCTTCAGTAGCACGCCTCCAGTGACCTCTGTTCTCTGAGATCTTTTGAACCTGGTTCCACGACAGCCCACAACCTCTCATTTCCTCCTCGCATGACCTCCTCCATGTCACCCTCGGACGTCCAACTCGTCGCTTCCCATGGGGATTCCACTCGAGGGCCTGACGCGTGATGTCCTCAGTCGGCCTTCTCAGTGCATGGCCAATCCATCTCCACTTCTTCCTGCATATTTGTTGCGTGATAGGTTCTTGGTTGGTTCGTTCCCAGAGTTCCTTGTTGCTTATTTTTTCTGGCCATCTGATCTTCAGCAGCGAGCGTAAGCAGTTGTTGATGAATGTCTGTAGTTTATTGGAAATCCCTTTCGTGACGCGCCAAGTCTCTGAGCCATACAAGAGCACTGACTTGACGTTGGTGTTGAAAATCCGTATCTTGTTCCACATGCTGAGTGCAGAAGATCCCCACACTGGTTTCAGGCTAATGAACGCCTGTCTTGCTTTTCCGATTCTGACTTTGACGTCCTCGTCCGTCCCGCCTGTAGTTGAAACAGTGCTTCCTAGATAAGTGAAGGAGGTTACTTCCTTCAAGTTTCTCCCGTTGACGGTGATTGGAGTTTGTTGTTGTTGTTGATGTTGGTGGTGCGGTATCTTCATCACTTCTGTCTTCTCTATATTCACCTGAAGTCCCGTCTTAGCTGCCTCTTCTGTCAACTTGTTAGTTTTTGCCTGCAGATCTTCAAGTTTATGTGACATTAGGCATAAGTCATCGGCGAAATCCAAGTCTTCTAGGTTCTTTTCCGTCGTCCAGTGTATCCCCCTCTTCTCGCTGCCTACTGTTTGCTGCATGATCCAGTCCACCACAATAAGGAATATCATGGGGGATAGTAGGCAACCTTGTTTCACTCCTGTCTTCACTTCAAAGGCATCACTGAGCTTCCCATTGTGGATTACTTGGCATGTGGCATCTTCATATAGTTGTTGAATGAGGCGGATAAAGGTTTGCGGTACTCCGTAGTATTGAAGCAGTTTCCAAATTACTTCTCGGTCGACGCTGTCAAAGGCCTTCTCAAAGTCGATGAAGTTGAGGTATAGAGCTGATTGCCATTCTACGCTCTGTTCTATGATGATACGAAGCGTTGCAATTTGGTCAGCACATGATTTGTACTTCCTGAAGCCTGCCTGTTCCGGTCGCAGTTTTGAATCCAGTGCGTCTTTAAGCCTCTCCAGGATGATGCGGCTTAATATTTTACTTGGGGTGGATAGGAGAGTGATTCCTCGCCAGTTCTTGCAAGCACTGAGGTCTCCCTTCTTCGGCAGTTTGACAAGGTAACCCTTCTTCCAATCGTCAGGTACCTTCTCTTCCCTCCACACCTTCTGCAATAGTGGTGTGAGCATGTCCGCTGTTGTCTCTGCATCTGTTCTCAGTGCTTCTGGCGGTATTCCATCTGGTCCTGCTGCTTTCCCGCATTTCAGTAGCTTTATGGCGTTCAGGACTTCCATTTTCGTTGGGGGATTTATGTTCACTTGTAATTCAGCGGCTGCAGGTGGTATTTCTGGACGAAGTGCAGGTGGTGGTCGATTCAAGAGCTTCTTGAAGTGGTCGGCCCATCGTTTCCTCTGTTTCTCTTCTTTTGTAATTAAATTTCCTTCTTCATCTTTTATTGGTTTCATCTGTGTTGGTCTCTTCCCTGATAGCAACCTGGTTATTTGATACAATGTCGTCAGGTCTCTCTTACCTGCAGCCTGTTCTGCTTCACTTGCCAGTGTGTCGTAGAAGTGTCTTTTGTCTTTGCGTGCACTCTTCTTCACTTCTTTATCCAGTGTTTTATACATTGTGCTCAGTTCCTCTTGTCGTTGAGCATCCTTGCACTGGTTTATCTTCTGCTTCACCATCCTCCTCTCCTCTATCAGCTTCCAGGTATCCGTCGAGATCCATTCCTTGTCTTCCTTCTTCCTTCCTAATACTGTTGTGCAGGTTTCTTTCCACATAGCTTTCAAAGACTTCCAGTGTTCTTCTACACAGGTTTCTTCAGGGATGTCCCTCGACGTCTCCCATTTTGTCTTGATGGCTGCTTTGAAGATCTCCTTTGTAGTTTCATCCTTCAGTTTCCGAGTGTTGTACTTGAATTGAGGTCTATCACCAGCTTCCTTGAAGGCTTTTAACTTGATTTGGAAGGTTCCTTGCACTAGATAGTGGTCTGAACCTACATCTGCTCCTCTTCTTGACCTTGTGTTAAGTAGACTGCGTCTCCATTTTCTTGAGATTGAGATAAAGTCGATTTGATTTTTAGTGTGTCCATCTGGTGAAGTCCATGTCGCTTTGTGGATATCCTTGTGCCTGAACACACTGCCTCCAATCACCAAATCGTTGAATGCGCAGAATTCTGCAAACAATTCTCCATTCTCATTCATTTCACCTAGCGCCTCTCGACCCATGGTTAGTTCTCTTCCCGTGTTGTCCCCTCCCAGTTTGGCATTCATGTCGCCCATTAGAATTTTGATATCGCCAACTGACGTCTTGTCCAGTGTTGACTGAAGTTGTCTGTAGAATTCCTCCTTTTTCTCTTGCTCTGCATTATTTGTAGGTGCATAACATTGTATGATTGTGACCTTTCTTCCTTTTGAGTTGAATCTTGCTGTCATGATCCTGGAGGAGATTGGTTCCCACTGCATGAGAGCCTTCGATGCTCTTGAGGACATCATGATAGCCACTCCCTCAGTGTGCTCGTGGTTGGCGTCTGGGTGACCAGAGTAGATTATTGATTCTCCAGTTGACAGTTTGGAGAGTCCACTCCCATTCCATCTGCTTTCGCAAATCCCAAGCACTTCGATGTTATACCTTCTCATCTCCTTTGCAATCTGGGCTGCCTTACTGGGTTCAAACATCGTGCGGACATTCCATGTCCCCACGTTTACTTTCGCTTTCATCGAGAGAAGACACATCGGCCAATTGGCTTCCCGAAGGCTTTCACCAACTGGCGTCATTTCGCCTCTCCGATTCCAGCGGGGAATAAGTTTGTTTTCATTTTTTATATTTTGTTTGTGCTTTGAAGTTTCTTTAGCGGTTAGATTTGTTTTACGGGGTAGGGTTGCTAGCCCTATGCCCAACCTTCCCTCTTTACCCGGGCTTAGGACCGGCTAGTAACTAGTAAACTAGTTAACCAGGCGAGGTTATGCATTGATATAAGCGAAGATATGCTATGAGGCTTCACTGCTAGTTGATGTTCATGTAGAAGCATGCGAAGAGGGCGCCAGTCTGGCCGATGTAGTTTTTTGCAGTTTTTTGTAGATAATGCCTGGTTTGTCTTCCTTTGGTGTTGTACCTTTTGGCCTGCATAACGCAAAGTGAAGAGGTTTTGTGGGCTTCTGAGCTATAGCGATTCCAAAAGTCTTTAATAATCTAGGATTGATCTTGGAGACGTTTGTTGGTTTTTGGAGGTTGTCTTCTTGGTTGACGGCTAGTTATGCAAACATCTTTTGAAGGAGTTGCGTAAATAGCTGTTCTTCTGGAAAATAGTCATCAAACAGTTTTTTTCTTTTCTCCGCAGGGTTGATGTACTACAGTGTGTCTTCACTGTTTTGAGCAATGGTTTTATACAGGTGATTTTGTGTACTGTAGGGTTGTTGCTATTGTAATTAAGGATTTGATCCATATGAGTTAGTTTTCTGTATCCTTCAGCTTCCAATTTTCCCGAATCCATTCTAGCGATCAGAACATCTGAAAATGCAAGTTTGTTATTTGATTCCTCTTCAGCTATGAACTTGATATCGTCCAAAATGTTGTTGATTATTTTGTAGGCGTTTTCCAATTTGTTTTTTGTTATGATGATAGATGTGTCAATTACACATTGGACGCAAAATTTTGGTTTAATCAACGGCAACACCACAGTTTCCAATCTTTGCATTACTGTAGGATTATTGGCAAAATATGTGTCCTATTCTCAGAATGTAGACTGCTCACCTGTAGCTCTTTTTTTGATGGGACAGAGAACCCGTTTGGTTAGTGATGACCATATAATCTGTTGACTGGCTTTGCTTTTGGTAGATGAGATTTACGGTTCTTATCAACTCATTATTTCAGTTATATTTATCATTACACTTCAATGTAGGACACAGCTGTTCAGAAAATCTAGTTTTTCCTGAAAATCAAGTAGGTGTTCTTAAAAGAAAATTGATGTACATTTCTTCTTTTCTTATTTGATTGATGTATGTGATGTTATGCATGTTGTGCATTTTTAGCTTAACATACACTTTCTATCTACTCTATTTATCACAGACTACCCTCAAAATCAGTTATGCGTATGTGTGCTAAACAATTCTTACTTCATTCAGAATTCAATCTTTACGGTCTCTTCTCATCTTTGGCAAATGATCATTTATTAATATCAGAAATGGGTAGGTTGATATAAATCAGTGGTTTTGTTAACTGTTGTAAAGCTTTCAATCATACTTCAATATCCTATTTTCATTAAAAAAAACTTTATTGTGTTCAAACCACGATAAGTTAATCACCAAGTGAGGTAAAGGGCTATTGGTATATGTTATAAAGGGACTTGTAGGGTCCTTGATTTGAGCATTTCAGATGATAGGAGTATTGGAATGAAGAACTCAAAAGTGATGAATACTACGAGTGACTGTAAAGGTCACCCTAATAACCACTGAAATGACCAATTAGAGTTCTTCATTTGATGATTAACTACTTCTCGTGTTGAAATAGAGAAACCTAATTGATTATTTCTGTCTTTGCTAGAAGACGGCCTATAAAACTACTCAATATTACACAAGTCTGTTTATAATTTCCCTTCAGCTATATAATAAACACCCTACATTTATTTATTTTGAATATTATCTTATTTATAGTCACTTTTTCCTTCCTCTGTGTGTTTTTATGTATGACAATCTGGTAGTCCCTGTGCTACTAGGCTAGTTTTTACATATTCCTTTGAGTCGATATCTTCATAGCTATCATTGTCATATTTCTATTTGACTGAGTTACTCTTTTTGCAACGGTAAATTTATGATGAGATAAATATAGATCAACAACAAAACACTCATCTTGTTCACTTTAAGAACCACTGTTTATTATTTCATATTGGCATATGGTTTACACCCCAAAATTACTAAATTATAAGTTTCTGGATTAAGTAATCTGTAAGTGATTATCAGTAAGCAGGCGCTAAAGTTTCAGGCACAGATTACATATCTTATTACTACTGTATAGGATGTTGGTTGATTTTACCACAAATAACACATTGTTTCTGTGTTAATAACAGTACTACTGTTCCGCTTAATTTGATTGTATAAAAGGCAGTTGAACTACCATACGAAATATTTTGTCTCTAAAACTAGTTCCCTTTGAAGTACATTGCACTAAGGACATTCATATGGTATGTTAAGTTTTAAAAATTGCTGGGTTGATTTGACCAGTCCCCTATAGTATATCAATTTCTTGTATACATACTTCGATGTTGCCAAAAGTTTCGTAATGTTATTTGCCTGTTAGTGGTTAGTCTTAGAAGTCATAGTCCGCATTTTGCCTTACCTATGGGCTCTTCAGCTTGTGGACCGGTGGCTACTTGCTTTAGGCTATTGACTTTTAACCAGATGGTCAATGATTAGGACCCCGTCCCACCTACCCGGGTCTGAAATGCCAAGTAGTATCTCTTACTAACAATTACCTCACAAACGTGTGAGTATATGTTCTTCATTACTATTTGGTGTGAATCGAAGATGAACAGACGAGCTTTCATCTTGAACACAAAAAGAATCAAATTACGTTTTCGAGACTGTAACTCAATCGGAAGTTTAACATTTCAAGTATCTCCAGGTACGCCTGACTTCAAAGGAGTTCATCTACTCCCGGGAAATCATCTGGGTGACTAGCAGTATGAGAATGATATTGTCCTGCTGGGTAAAGAATATGACAAAATGCGGGGTGTTTTGAATGTTTTAAACAGGAGTCTGAGTACTTTTGCCATGGGTTCTGCACCTGTCAGATGTAAGATAATACACCAGGACTGGGCTCCTGAATGTACTCCCAGTACATTCATGAGAAGTGAAGTCGTGGAATTTATCGGTTACTTCACTTACTTGGTGGATTCGCATAAGCCCAATTGGCTGGTTGTTGACTAAATCTCAACTGGGATATAGAAGGCCAGTTTGACAGTAGCCAACTTGCGTCACCCGGGAAGCCTACTGGCGAGATTTCCTACCGTCTGTCAGAGGAAGAGTATAGTGTACTAGAGTCCGTTCTGTCATGTGGTACAGTTGAGACATGACTGTTGAAAGTAGGCGATGTGAAGGAATCACAGGGTTTTGACCATAGATGTCTTCGCAACGTAGCTCACATTTGGTGGATTTACAGTGTCAGCAAACTTGCTGTAGACAGACAGACAGAAAAAAAAGTAGAACCGCCCAGCACGCAAGTGCATCGTTTCAAGTTGACTCACTTCATAGTGGTATACAAATAACAGGAGGATGGAATAAGGGTGATATCAGAAAAGACAAACTTGTGTTAGAGATTAAGCAGTTCGAAGATAAAGGTAAGTACAAATATTCAAACTTTAGAAGGCATCAAATAGTGAGTGCACCTGCGCCCATTACGATCAATCTTCAGCCATATCACCGACAGTTCTATAACCACCGATTTCTATCATCCTGGGAATCTCAATCACGGAGCCTGCATCTGCAAACATGTCTCAGACCAAATGACAAGGACTTGATGGATTGGTGAGACGTCTTGGTTAAGTAACTGTGAACCTCATTCCATCTTAATCCAAATTCCCTTAGCATGGTGGATCGAGGTAGGTGGTGACACGGTATACGTATTACCTGTCCCAGCCATCTCAGTCGGCTAAGGTTCACAACCTCATCAGTTGACTTGTTTGTCTTTCTCATTACCTTTTTCCTAGCCTTAACATTGCTCACCCGGTGATTCTAACTAACGCGGGCAATGCTGAGAAGACATCTGTGGTCTAAAACTTTAAATTGCTTCATGTCGTCCACTTTTAATGGATAAGCCTCAACCGTATAACAGGACTCTAGTGCACTATACTCTTCCTCTGACAGACAGTAGGAAATCTCGCCAGTTGGCTTCTCGGGTGACGCAAGTTGGCTATTGTCAAACTGGCCTTCTATATCCCAGTTGAGATTTAGTCAACAACCAGCCAGTTGGGGCTTATGCAACTTTCCAAGTAAGTGAAGTGGTCGATGGATCCAACCACTTCACTCCTCTATTTTTTTATTCTGGGAGTACATTCAGGAGCCCAGTCCTAGTGTATCATCTTTAATTTTAACAAGATATGTTTTGTTACTGATCTATATTTAACTCATCATAGGTTTACTATTGCAAAAAGAGTAACTCAATCAAATAGAAATATGACAATGATAGCTGTGAAGATGTCGACTCAGAGTGAGATGCAGATATGAAGACCGACAGCAATAGTCGCAGGTGCACCCACTATTTGATGTCTTCTAAAGTTTGAATATTTGTACTAACCTTTATCTTCGAACTGCTTATTATCTAACACAAGTTTGTCTTTTTTTGATATCACCTTTATTCTATCCTCTCGCTATTCGTATATCACCGCGGAGTGTGCCAACTTTAAGCTCTAGTTTACTAATATGGTTTGTAACCTCCCTGACTCATTTTAATCACCAGACCCTTAAAGTCACCTTTTTATTCGTTTAGAAACAACATATGGCCTGTAGGTAATAAGTATTTATTTCGCATCAGATCCTATATAGCTGTATCTCTAGGAAAACGTAGTGAGAGAAATAGCTACTACAGGTCGTTAGGGTAGGAGGAATTCGACTAAATTAAGGCTGTTGCCCAAACATTGTGGCTGTTATTTACAGATTGTGTAGTCCTCAGCGCTATTTCTTACAACTGTAAGATTTTCTCATTGTCAAACATTATGATATCAAGAAGCTTTCGGTGGTTGATATGTGTTATCTGCTGAATTGCGTTCACTCTGTTGTACAAAGTGTCAGTCTAGGTAGACTAGAAGTGAAGTTTGTGTAGACTGTGCAGTCATCCACTAGCTAACTACCGATTATTTTGGTTAAGGTAACATTTTTTTGTGGGGACCAGAGAGGCCACACGAACTAAAACACCAGAGTTGGCTGAATGAAGTAGGAAAAAGCGATAATCATATGATAGATGAGTTTAGAATAATCACTCAGCTTTGGGTATTTCGATGGAAACTGTGTAGTTTACAACTGCTTTATATACTGCTTCATCAGTTCTAAACATATCTTGGTTTTTTAGCCAAGTCTCTCGGGGTCATATCCGCACAATGCAATCCGTAGTTTTTACTTTTGGTGCTAGATTATTGAAATTCGTTCAACTCTTCTTACTTTTAGAAGTAGTATTCATCATGGACTGACATCAGTTAGGGAACCATTGAAAATCTGGGAGCACTAGACACTGCACCACTGGAAACCAACCCAGTGGCTGAATGGTTAATGCGTTCGCCGTGAAACCTGAAGGTCCTGAGTTCGACCCCTGGTCGGGTCGTAGGTGCGAACTGCTGAGGAGTACCACACTAGGACGAAACGGCTGTCCATTGCTCCCAGATTTTCAATGGTTCCCCAACTGATGTCAGTCCATGATGAATACTACTTCTAAATTAAAAATCCTCATTCATCTCAAAAATACATTTTTCTTAGTTTTGTTCACCATAGTTTCTTTAGATCTCTCAGGATTCCTATACTTTCTTCACAATTTTGATTATCAAGTTCCACTGTTACGGTAAAATGCGTTATCATTGACTTGTATACCAGTCTTAAAGTGTGAGGTTCTTTGAGTTTACGTTTAGTTCTACTAATGGTTAGCAAAAGCTGTCAAACCTTCATTACTTCTTTTTCGCCCTTCAGTATTGAATACATTGCATTTATAATATAAAGTAACACTTAGGCTATCAGTCATTATTCTTACGTTAACTGATAAGAATTGTATATGATTAAGAAAAGTGATTGGGGTATTATTTACCATTTGATTTAGGCATAGCCCATTCTCTCTCTATCTTTGTCACCCCTTCTCCCTTTTCTTTGGTTTACTCTAAACTAGAGTCATGTGAAGACTACATTACTTAAAAATATTTTGTTTATAGTATTTTCTTTGTTCGTTCTTATTGGTGGTTATTTTTTCCCATTGTTTTTAGGATTTCCTCAACTTCATGGTTCGTCTACATTGTCACCCTCAACTTTATTAAAATCTACGAAAGCTTAGTTGTCGCAATTAATATAGTATATATGACAGCATGTTAACAGATTGATTCAATTAACATGCATAAATGCAATCATGATACATCAGTTATGTAATAAACATGAATAATATAAACTTAGGTATAGTTGTTATCTTCTTTTTCTACATATTCGTATTGCATGATTTTACCACACAATAACATATACAATTTTGTTACATTTACTACCTGAAAATAAATGATGCTCTAAAGTATTTACTAGTTTTCGAAATTTTCTAATTCTACTCTTAGAAGTGTTAGTGCATGTATGTTTGAAGTTGCCTATGCAAATTAGAATATGAGCAGAAACTGATTTTCTTCAGAGACTTTGTTATAACAATGTGTGTCTGTTTCTTTGATTCAACATTCAACTCAGAAAGCACCACATCGGAACCAAGACTAGTATATATGTCCAGAAAAGTTTGTTTGGGCCTTGATAAGAAGCCCTTTGATTGCATTGCTTTTTTGTTTTGTTTTACGGGCGTAGAATTTAGTTTCCTTGAAAGAAGTTCCTGGGAAGTCAATATACTTTTGAATGTAGAAGTTTTTTCGTGATAAAAGTTTTTCTACTTATTAAGTATTTAAGTAGACCTCTCATCATGACTACTTTGTCCTTTTTTCCTCTGGTGAAGCGATTCGCATCGTTAAATTCGACATTCCTTCAGCACTTTTGAACAACCATAAAGCATTTGAGTTGAGTTTAAAGATGGGAACTGGAAGACTGATTTCGGAAACAGGACTTCTGGTGGGTATATTGTCTTTTTATCAGTTAAACCGTATGACTTTGCCTTCTACTCATATTAAAGTTAATCAGTAGGTATTGACCTAATAAAAAACCTACCTGTCATCTTTTTGGCAACCGTTGAATATTTTGTAATGAATAAATGCATCATAAAATTTGTCCTACAGTTTATATGTAATTAAATATTAAATATCCAACAAATCATTCTTTTGTTGAAAAATAACTACAAATTTACTGATTTCTTTGTTTTTTGAAATGTAGTGTCTATACTTCTTAGAAGCTTTTTCGCAAAAACGCACTTTCCAGTCTTTGATTCTAAAATTACGTACTGTGTTCTAGGAAAATTATTGTTATTATTTAGAAAGCTTTTGAATCAGTGTTCAGAACTCCTTCTTTATTAAGTAAGCTGATAGTCCTTTTCGTCTACACATGATATATATGTAACTTCCTACGCATTTGTCACATTGTTATCTAGCCAATAATTGGGTTCCATATTTCTTCTGTGTTTCCCAGTTTTTTTTACTTTTGTCTGTTCATCGTTCTCCTAATGCTCAGATTAGATGTAGATTATAAATAGAGGGAGGGAAGTCAGTTGATCAAGCGGTAAACATTCATCAATTGATGGAGTTATGGTATAACGATATGCATGTTGATCCATTTTCTATCCACAGTGTACAATGTCAGCATGAGTAAGACTGGATTGGAAAATGGTTGAGTCTTTAGTCTAACATTTCTGTCTAATTCATTAAATCTTTAAAATTGTTTGTGTGAGCTTTTTCGGTAAATGTTCGTCTTTTGTTTGGAGTCGATCGGACAAGCGAAGTGAATGTTTTCAGGTTCTAAAATTCGATCACAGTGGCACAAATTCATCCATACTTTATCTCAGTGCAGACAGTACTATCTTCTTGTCTTATAGCTTTCTACGATTTCTAATATTATTATTTTCATTTATCTCTCCTTTATTTTGTTAGTTTTTACCTTGAAATGGTGATGTAATATATGAATACTTGAGTTGTTGTTTATTAGTGCTCACTGTGAATGTTGATAGTTTTTGTCAGTTTTATCCGATGTAATCGGTTACTTACATGTTCTCATCGTCTTCAGTAGTTAGTTAAATTTCATTCAAAGAACTCCAAGTCAGTGTTGCCGTACATCTTAAAGAAATGCGAAGAACCGTTGAATGTTAAAAATTTGCATCCTTCTAGTAAGAAAAAGGTCAATCTGTCATTCAGCTTATGTCTTTATTATTTGTTTTGTAAAAAAGGTGAATGATATCAGCCATGAACCTAGACCGTTGAGCATATGATGCATGATTTGTTCATAAAAAAGTTATTTGATCTCCAAGTATATATACTACTAAAAGACTAGAAACGTTTTTTAGAATCCAAGTTATGAATGCGTATTTTTAATATCTGTAATCGTTTTGTTTCATTAGTTTGATCTAACTATGAGAAGTTGGATATCGTGCATGTGTTGTTTGAAATTGTCTTACATGGTACATGTGTAAAAGGTTCCTACTAGATTTCTGTGAGAAAACGGATAACTGGGTTTCTTAATGTGAAACTTTTTTACTACGTTATTTAAATCGATTAAGCATTTCTTGTAACAGGAAGCTGGTACAGTCTGTTTGGTGGCTAATAGTGGGATCCAGGACACGCCTTTCTTCCTATTTGGGACTCATCAGCTGGGTGTGCCGACACCCCAGTGAGTGATGTTGTTTCCACTGAAAATCGAGCCTAGTACCCATCGCTTCAAACGCCAAAGGGTTATCCACTAGGCTATTAGTGCTTTTACAATATTTGAAGATTATTGTTACTTAAACAACATTTGGGCCACGCCTCGATCAACGAAATTACTGTTTCAGGTTTCACGTAAAGTTGACAATCAGTGTTGGATATCACATTCAGCATTTTAAAAATATGAGGGATTTGTACATTTCCACACTCATTAGGATTCGACTTTTGGTACAGTCTCTCCCTCTCTCTCGGTTCACCTAGCGGGATATTTAAATAAAAAAAACACTGAGCGGAAACAAGAATTTCTAACACCCATCTACAGATAATGAGAATTGCACTACTGTAGACAGTCAATTGTTTATTGAATTACTGTTTAGCTGACCAATTGAGTTAGTTTTCCAAACAAGGAAATAAAGATACAACATCATCTTATTTTCAAAGTTTCACGATTGTGAACCTTCCACGAACTATACAGAGGAGATAGTTTATATGCTTGTGATTTAAACTAAATCCCAGTTCATCTACTGATTAAACATATTTCCCTAACCTTCCTGTACATCCCATTCTGTTGACTTTGTTTCACCTACTCTCAAAATAAGAGTCAACTATCGTCATGAATAATCCAGGATTAATTCATTTTATTGGTGAATTTGTCTTCTCTATGATGAATACAAAATAGCGTGTTCACATTGATGATCGTTTGAGCAAACTGTAGGCTACAAAGGTCATTAGAAGATGCGTTAACTGACAACATAAACAACTCCAGGTTGTAACCAACATCGTTCTTATTCACTCGGTAGTTTCAGTCCAGATAACTTGATACTGCTTTTGGAACTAGATTTCCGTACCTATACTTGCATTTCTTAGGCATACAAGATATGAATTAAGGTAAGAAAACTTGTTTTCGGATATGACTCGTCTTGAAATTCAGTACGTCGTGTGAATAACCTCTTGAGAATTTAAAAAAACGTGATGTTTTCTCGGTCCAGCTGTCGATTGGTGATCTAGGTGTTCGACTTTCATCCATCAGGCCAAAGTGCCAAACCAGTTTTAATCCACAGAAATTTGTACAGCTAAGTAGTATAAGTTCTCACATATTAGATGTGGCTCGTTCCCTAGTGCACTAGGCTACAGAAAGTGGCTGAATCGCCTTTTTTTCAAAATTCTTGCCTGTCTTTGACTTCCAATTTCTTGGCAACCATAAAACAGCTTCCCGACGCCTGCTTCAATTATAATTTCAACTTCATTTCTTTATGCACAATCCTACACTAAGTCACTGTTTTATTACAGCTTAAATTGAACTTGTCACCCAGTTATTTAAAATTTGAGAATGACTAGCGTAGTGTATAGTTTGTTAGAATCACAGATGAACAGTCAGCTTAACGCTTTTAGATTTTCAAACAGGTCTTTGTTTATGTGGGAACTAATTGTTCATGAAGGTTTGGAGTTTCGTCGCTCTGCAAAGGTCGTTTCAGCTCAACGCCGATTATGAAACATTTGTCTGCTATTTATAATTGCTGTCCTGTCTATGCATATTATACGAATTGGTTAACAGTGGGTGTCAAGTTTCGTTGTCTAGTCTTTAGTGTTTAGCATCGATCAAAGTCTATCAATCAAATTTCTAATATGACCGCTAAGCTAAGTGATGCAACACTGTATTTCGATGTTAGATGGTAGATGTCAGTCAGCAGGAGTCCATGGACCTAGGTTTCGTTCTTTTTTTGATATGCATCATCTTAACTGATAGACTTCTATCACCGCTAAACACTAAGGACTATGCAGTTATCGCAGTTACCTCTTGGAGTTCTATTTGAATACATAATCCAGATTTGAATCACCGAAGGAACTCCAGTTTCTTAATGGTTGCGAACCCGCCTTGCTGACGAATGCCAACAAGCATACAACCTAGATCTAGGGCTTCCTGTTGACTGATTCTCAACACTCAATGCTAGTACCTATGTAATATATGGTGAAAAGGATGGGACGTTTCATAATAATTTCCAATCAAAGGTCAATATACATCCCAGGAATGTTATATAGTATGTAAAAACAAACAGACAAATGGTAACTACATCATAAGAGAATTATCTGGAATGTCCAATCTTTTAAAATGACCATGGCCAATAATGAGGTTGTACTTGTTTTTAACGAACAATGGTGTTTTAAAGTTTTAGATTGCTAATGCTTTATTATTATTTGTGTTCACAACATGAAGCTCGAAAACCTACCGCAAAGTCTCAATAATGTTCATCCCCCTATTAAATTCATTGCACAAAGGGAGTAAAACTCAAAATTTCACTCACTTTGTTTCCAGTGAAAGAATGATTATTCAAACCTGAGATCTATTTACAGTAAGCCTACTTAGAAGGGACCCCAGTTTCAAAATTTGCACCTTTTTAAGCAGATAGAGGATACTCATCCATTCACTATCCTCAAGAATAAAAAAGTATTCATAAAGAATTCCACTGATGACAAACTAAAGAACCTGTAGTAAATATTAACGAAAAATGGATACCTACTGAAATTTATAGATAAGAATTTTAGGCTGAAAAACGTCATTAAACTCCAGAAGGATTTTCCTGTTAAACCTTGAACTCAAGAGTGACAATGTGGCAGACATCTTGGGTAAAGAACCACCAACATCTATAAACAGAACATTTCTACTGACAATTTCAGAATCATATTTGCTTGTTAGGAAGTCATTTGTCAGTACACGAAGGATAAGCTGGAATATTACACCTCATCCCTGTGTATATATCAGCTTACTTGCTGCTACGCCACCGAGTATATCAGCTGTACTATATGCCAACTTTGCGAAATGCGCTCATATACGCTATCCAATCTGGTTGATAAGGGGAGTGCGGAAATGCACCTTCAGCTCTATAACGGAACAATTAATAAGTTGTGAACAGTCCGCTCCTTTTTGATAAATCCTTCAAAATTGTATATTCAGCAAACAAGCCATCCGAAATGAATAAGATAACCAGGCATAAATGAAGCATTAACAATATGTAACTTTAATCCATCACTGTGGATTAAAAACAAGTACAACCTCTTTCATAGACATTGTAAGGGATTAATCATTCTAGATAACACTTCTATTATGTAGGTAAACCTAATTTTCTAATCACTGGTTTATTTCGTTTGTACGTATTACATAACTTTCCTCTCATTATGAGGTCGGAAATTAATCTGAAACGTTCTATCCTTTCCGATACATACTGATAAATGTAAAGCTAAGAGAATGAGTTCATCAAAAAGAAGAATTTTTCTTTGCCAAAGTTGTTTTCTTCCTTTTTGTGTGATCAAATGGGTTTATGCTGACACTTGTATATTACTATGCTGGCAGTTTCATTCTGGTAATTCTCGATGATAATAGTTTTGAACTTGAAGTAAAAAGTGAGTTTTGTTGTATTTGATGAATTCTAATTAGTGATGCCACTTAAGTTTCGCTAATAGCATGAACTAATGTGAAACTAATCGTTATATATTACAAACGCCTTAGTGAACGTTTGTCTCGTCGTACAATGTTGTCTGATGAAGTTACAGCTAGAGACGATCAAACTGAAACGTGGCGTCAGATCATGAAGTCTCTAGTTGTTGGTTTGAACTGTCTATGGAAATGTTGACTTCCCGGCTGAAATCCACATAATAACTAAAATCGGTGGTTGAAGACTAATCGATATAGTTCAGCATCTACCTCAGTGACGCACGCACATCCATACATTATTTTAATCTTGATACTGAATTTCATTATCGTGTTACCTACTACTTTTGACTGTTTTCTGTCCTATTTATCCGCCTTGTATCTCGGTGCCTGTTACCTTGGTTTGCTGATATGTGTGGCAACCTGGACTGTTGCACAGTAATGTTAAGTTCCATATTGATATTGAATTACTGTAAGTGTACATCACAAAGATAATTATGTGCCGAGGGAAGTCATCCATCAAGGTCATCCTTGTTTATCTTTTGATAGTTCCTTCGTGCTTTAAGTCCATGGTGCGAAATATTTTCGAATGATCACTAATTTGAATGTTCAAATGAAGCTGACCTATGCACCACCAATGACAGTACTACGTAGAGATGACCCTGCAAATTATGCAGTCCCAGTGACACCTAAAGCGAGCTTCAGATGTCCCTTTAAGAATAGTTATTTCGTATGACATGAAATTTTTAGAAATTTTAATATCTTTGACAAATATTTTCTATAATGGATAATCATTTCTCATTTTTCACATGATTTTACTAGGAGACCTAAAACATTGTAGCAGTCAAAGTATTTTATAATAAACAGTAATGCTGTTTTACACAATTGTATAAAGTACAACGGTACGTAGAATTAATTACAGATGTTGACCACCGTAGCCACTTAATCTGTTATCATTGGATGATGAGTTCAAAGTCCGTTCATCGAATTTTATCTGAGAACTTGTACTTAACTGATAGCCGCGCACAATACATGTAACTTGTATTTCAATGATCCAGCTCGTTAGTTTAAAAAGGCAAAATGAATTCGGTTTCTTCAAACTCTATCCAAGAATATGAAGTCTTTTAAAAATGTATTTTCAGTGTTTACTTGTGATTCCTGCAGTCGGTAAAGACTAACCTGTCATGTTATTAACTTTTTTATCCCATCCTTCTTGTAAGCGTTATTTTTGTTAGTTACTTGCAGTAAAGACGTAATTATAGGGGTTTGTTGACGAATCAATAAAGGCCATATTGCTTAGAGACATTATGTGGGGTTTAGAGAAAACTAGAAGAAAAAAAAGTCTGAAATCGTTTCCGTATTAAATTTATCTTATTTTAATGCAGTTTTCATAACCATAACAATAATAGCTTCACTTCAAACAAGAATTGTGATATAATATAGAATCCTCAGCATGCAATAGTTCAACATGTTCATTCCCAATACACTCTATTTAAGTGAACTAACCATTGCATTTGAATAATGTTAATAATAACAGTAATAAAAGCCACAGTGTAAAACTGGCACGTGGTATTACATTAGCCTCCGGTTTGGACTGCAGAATGAATAGAATACCGAGCGTAATTTTGGTGGTGGTAGTTTGTTCAGCCTGTACCGAAATTGCATTTCTGTGCATTATTAAGCCTTTTTTTTACTGGCATATCGCTTATTCTCTATTAAGCAGGCTGCAATCACAAATCGACATCAGATACAAAACCATAGAACTACAGTGGGCATTAGACCGCTGTTTTATTTTAAGTTTAGACTCTTCACAAGTGTACATCCATGATGCCATTTAGGATTGAATTATCTAGTTGGTATTCATATGCTGAATTGAAACTCATTGGTCAACATTTATCAACATTTGTTAATTCGTGTTATAGCACCACCGTCATACAATATTATTGGTGCTCATATTTGACTTATCTGACCTTCTCTATCACAACTTTTCATTAAGACCTGAAAAATTCCATCCCATAACCGATTTCTAATAAGTAGTCAATGGTTGTTCATTTGGGTAACTTGAAGGGAATTTCTTCATTTCAGGGTGGCTATTTTTTGACGTTTATATTTTGTGTCGCTAGATTTTTTGGTGAAGAATAATTATGTTCCTTTGTACGTTTATTTAACCAAGTGAATAAATCCTCAAAAAAATCTCAGTCCTATAATTGTGGTTCTCTGCCAAGAGGTTTGAGTTGCAGTGAATTCATCGTTGTTAGCAACTGACTTTTAATCCGATAATTAAAATTTTTCCAGCTAACCTTGCTTGTGATCTATCTTCTCTGTATTTTGTTCATCATATTACTTCGATCATCCTCTGAGGTTATGAGTCATTTTAGGAATGCATAAAATGTCGTGAGCACGTCAAGTGAATCACTTGCAAGTGACTTATCATAGTTTTACTTACTAATGTCAGAAACGTCTTAACTGTGTATTACCATATACAGTTTCAGTTCTTTTGATAAAAGTTCATATTTTAAATGTACAATCGAAACGCCTGTCTTTGGCATCAGAAACTTACTAAGTCAAAACCGTCATGCTTTCGCTAGAGTCGCTTTTATTAGTAGACATTTATGTCTGGTAATATACAGCTGTAAATTAATGCTAAATGTTTTCAAAGTATATGACAAATCTTATTTCTTTTCGATAAACTCGAGTTCGAAAAGTGTGGGTCGTTGACTTTTGACTCAGTAGGTCACTGGTAACACGCTAGCTACGAAATCTGAAGGTTCTAAATTCGATTCCTGTTATGGTTGTAAGTGCGCACTAGTGAGAAGTCCCATACTAAGGTAAAACAGCTGTCCAG
This sequence comes from Heterobilharzia americana, assembly GCA_944470555.2. NCBI lineage: Eukaryota > Metazoa > Platyhelminthes > Trematoda > Strigeidida > Schistosomatidae > Heterobilharzia > Heterobilharzia americana. The sequence continues at coordinate 70,767,084 of OX104130.1, read as the reverse complement.
TGCACACAGACTTTCAGTGGTTCTCCAACTGATTTCAGTTTGTGATGAATACTACCTTGAAATATAAAAAGTCATCACAAACCTCCAAATTAAATAACTTACGCTTGTGTTGAAGTGTTTTCAAGGCTTGTTTTATAAGTGATTGTGTTTATAGTGTATTCTGCTTATCACAATATGGTATTCCACCTGACGTTTGGTTTAAAAGCTTTATTTACTCCTATAATAGTTCTATACAATTATTTTGTGAGTAGTGTAGCCATATACAGAATTCTCTATTTGTGTTTTCGTCTTGCGATGGATTGATGTGATGTCCATCATTTATGGAATCATTTTTTACCTTCGTTCTTATATAATCTCTGGTCGATTTGTTGGTTATTCTACATTATTTTAGTTTTGTTTATTTACATACGTTTTTACCACGTATAGTTTTTTTTTCGAAGTAAATATACAAAGTAGGTGAACCCTGTAACTAGAAACGTAATCACGTGTTGAATCATCCTGACGCATAAACATCTAAAAATGTAAATATAGATTATTTACCTAAGGTGTTTACTGCCAATCATAAATAATTTCTTACTTCATTGAAGGGAAAAACAACACTTTTAAAGATCTTCACTTTCAGATAGAATTTTAGTGATTCTTATTTATATGTTTATCACATTCTGCGAATCTCTATACCTGAAAAGCAAACTATATACACTAATACCCCTAACATGTCGAACTTAGGTATCTTATTTCATCAGTAATGTTGTCTTTTACTCAAGTGTTGCAGGTGTCATTTGGGTCGAAGAGAAGTTATACTATATCATGAGCTGGTGAATATCGAAAGCATCATTCATAAGAAATGAACTAAAGGATTCAAAGACGGACCTATTGCATATTCAAGTTAACAACTCAAACCTTTACCTATTCACATATTATAGATGTATAATTCTGGAAGATCTCAGAGTGCTATCAAGCATTTTTATGATAAATAGACCGACTTTTATCTTTTATGGAGAATTTTCATGGTTTTTTTAGAAGTTTCAACTTGTGTTCGATTAATAATCTCTTTCTCTGAGCAGCTGCACCATCAGTTAGTGAACTATCTATGTCATTATTCAAAATTCGCAGATATAGGTCTATCAAAGGAGCGAAGCTATTTTGGATAGCCTGACTCAATAATAAACTGCTTACTAGAGTATATATAAGGGCTTAAAGTTCAAGTTGTTTATTTAACCTATGTGTTAATTGCTCACTGAATTATTTTATGCAGCGGTGAATAAGCGAGTTGTAAGTATTATTTGAGTTTTTGCGTACTGGATTAGAAACTGCTGTCATTCAAAGGATCATGCATTCTAACCATTCTCAACTTATTGAAGATCAGACAATTAAGTAGTAAAATCGCCTTCACACAGCATTCGCGACTTTCCGTTTACTCAGTGAACCTGAACGTGGTCATTGAGGTGAGTTTCTATTCACTTTTGATAACTACAACACTATTAGTTCTTGAAATCTTCTTTGGTAAAATTCACTGAACATAGGTCCCAGTTACTTGATCAGCAAATGTGTAGTGCGTATATTGTTATGTAGTTTATGTAGCTGATACTCATTGGTACAGGTATTAACTTTCTTATGATGGGTAGCCGATTTAATCACTTCTCATTTACTAATGCTTTAACCGCCGAACTTATGTCCAGTGTATATGGTTTACTGTTTCGTGATTGCAAGTTCGAAATGGATAAAAAGATGAAGACGTTATTTAGTTTTGTAAGTGATACGTGTTTGGTATGCCATTTTGATTTACGATAGTTTGCTCACTAAACTGTTGCACAATCTAGATAAAGCATATTCTTTTTAATAAACTCTCATCTGGTTCTGTTTAAAAATCGCAATCTTACGTCGTAAAAACCATTCACATTTGAAGCGAATACATTCTCAAGAAGTAATGTGAATTAAGGACTGTAAGGAAACCGATTTTTCTTTTCGAATTTGTCAGTATTGAGATGACATATATACAGATGAAGAATGTGATCATAAAATAAAAGACAGCAAATAAGGAAGATGGGAGTTGCTTTTAGCTTATTAAAGTTGAAGGGAGGAATAACGCTTGAAGATATTCTTTCTGAATCCAAAGTCTAGGCTTGATCAATCTTAATGCGACAGTCTTAGCTATTTTGAGCAGGCTTTGGCGACCTACAGGCAGTATTGTACTTGGTATACGCTGTATGAAATTGAAAGCTCTTCTAGCATCCGTATGATGCCTTGTATTTACTAGTGCGATGAAACAGAACCTTCCATAACTCTCACTTCATGTTTTCCCAACAATACTTGTAGATATAATATACTTGTATGAACCCGTCGTCGACTGGACCAAGTTGATCAGTCTCTGTTGCCATATGGGCCGATCAATTCTGTCCAATCAACGAAGGGATAATACTTGCAGCATCATATAAAACGATACCAGTCGCACAAGAATTGGCTATCATTATTCAGTGGCCTAATTGATAACGCTCTGGTGTTTAAAGCGAATCCAGTTGAACCGTTTGGAGTAACAAGATTATTTGGATATGCGAATTACAAATAGAATTTCTATGCGGGCCTGAGGATCATTATCTTAGTTCATACGAATTACGAATTCGGGTTATAATGCTAAAAAATTCTTTATTACAAGAATTTTACAATTATTTTCATTCTTTGGTCTACCTTCTTGTTGATTCCCCTCTGATGAAGTACAATATAACGTGAAATACAGTCACTCCAGACCCAACATCATTTATTTCTTTGTTTTCACAAAGTCAGCACAATTTGTATGGTAGTGGAAATGATTCAGTGTTCATTTTAAATATCCAGGAAGGATCACTATCACTCCTGTACACCAAATACCAGGAAATGTTAGAACAATTAAAAAAAATCAATCCTGAAGTTATATAGTTACTTCAATGAATGAAAAATGTATGGTTAATTATATCTAAAATTCTATACAACAGATAACATTATATCATTGTTGTGTCTAATTGATAAAGTCACATGGAATTGCACTATTGAACATTTTTAAGAATGTTTGTGTTTTTGAGTTATTGATACTAATTTGGTCTATAAATGTAATCAACAGCTTAAACTATACATTCGACTTAATTCGCATTTATTACAATCGGTTGTTACTGTTATAATCAAGATAACTAGTTTGTTATAGTTCATTCAGCACTAGGGTATATCATTTTTTATATTTATATTGTCCAATTTATTTGAAACATTGATAATTTAGAGTTAAATTGTATCTATCAAAAATGTTTCTAAATATCGCTCCTTCTCTTAAGAGGCCAGGTCACTTAAAATAGCTGATAAGACTGACTTGAAAGTTAGTAGTTAAGTATAATGCTGTTTATAAAAATGCTTCATGTCACAGGATGTCATTATTTTATATTATTTCCGTGTAATTGAGACGATAAATAATGCGGGTTAGATAGCTTTGCATCAAATGCATGCTGAGCGATGGTTTATTGCGAAAAAGAGGTAGAATCGTTGTAAGATAGGATGGTTGTAGACTTATTTGTACTTATATTTTATCTGACATCATTACGTTCTATTTTAAATGACCATAGGGTGATGAAGAAGGGCTGAAATATCTGCATCAATTTTTATTACTAAGGGTATGGTAAATAATTAGACATATTTTCCAAATGTAATAGAACTAATATGTAGATTGTGACCAGAAATGATCTGTTTGCTAAGATAAAGAGTGCATGGAAGTTTTGATGATTTACTTGGTTTGCTTTTATGCTTGTTAGAGTAACGTTAACACTGTTCCGCAGGTCAGTAATATCATATAGGGTCCTTAAAGTGAATAGTTTTTTGTTAGCTGTCCGACTGAGAGATTCATGTTGTGTTAAGTAAAAAAGAATTTAGACTTTGTATGCATAAATAATTTCCAGTGGTACAATTCACTTTATCAGTTTTTAACTATCTGAAACAGCTATGATTTAGCAAACTTGTGTTGATACTGGGTAATAATTGAGTAAAGTTGTTTATGAAAAATCTTCACTTATGGACACAATTTATTAAGGCAATCAAGGCCTACTCACAAATAACTGCTTTCCACAAATTATTAGAGATACTGGAAAGTTTATTAGTCATCTGTTACCTTTTAATGTATCTATAAATAAAAATATTATGCAACCTAACTCGGTATAGGTTTTGTTAGGCAATGGGCCACACTTACTGTTTGAGAACTTGTGCTGCTACTTAGACGCTCAAGTCGAAGTAAGTCACATGAGGTTTGAACCTGATACGTGTCACTTGAGAGTTAAATACTTTAACCAACAATCCACATCTGCACATTGTTGAAATTTTCTTTACGCTGTAGCAACCGAACCTATCTTCTTTTGACGATGTACGTTGAATTCTTCACAGCAGTTTATAGTAGGCATTTTATAGTTTTTCTTTTTGATCGATTGGTTTAGGCTTGTTAGTGTTTTTTTTTCTTCATTTGCTTAATAATCCTCAAAGGCTCAACGATATTTCTGTTGATATTTTTAAATACGTACCTACTAATTACAGTCATGCACGCAGATTGATTCTGTAAAATTAAAGTGATTAGAAGGGATTTCGTATGCTGTTCAGTCATTTGCTTCCTCGATTTACCTTAGTTGTGGCAGAAGAGTCAGGCAAGAAAGGGTAAAAATAGTCTCCAGTTGAGTGTTAGATTATTATTCGGAAGCATTTGAAGAATAAGTGGCTTTTGGGCTGGACTCCATCAGATAGTATGACCAAGTGATTCGAGGTAATTAAACTTCTTTTCGACTTTATTCTAGGGTATTTGTGTTTATTGCACCCTTATAAAGCGTGTTAGTAATAACAAGAAGGAATATTTTTGATCTATTAGACAAGTAAAGTCATAAATATGTTGTATAAGAATAAAACTTGGGCACAATGGTAGAATGTAATTCCATTTTTAATTGATTAATTAGATGCATCACACTATGGAGCAGTATTATTTACTGGACTACGTTTCTGACAAAATTTATTGTTCATAGTCATATCAAGATAATTCTAAGAAGGCGGGAGAATAAGAACTATTTAAAACATTTCTGAAAGTTGTGGAGCTATCTTGACGTGACTACGGACAATAAATTGTGCCCGGAACGTAGTCTGATAAATAATACTGTTGCATTGTGTAATGCATCTGGTAAATCAGTTAGAATGAAAAGTGAGAAATAAGCATAGAAACCTATAGAGAAGATTGAATGGTATATTCCACCATACTGAATTAGTTTCCTCTTCATTTCATCAATTTAGTCTAGGTTGTGTTATATTAAGATATTCAGCATTGACAACCAGAAAAAGATGTATCACAGTGTTCATGGTTGTTTGTTAGCATAAGATACCAAGGCCTCAGTTTAATTCAAATAGATTTCAAGTATTCCTAGTCTGCCTAGATAAAGGAACAAAACTAAGTGTTTTGAATAAGTTGACGTGTAAGTCGAACTATTGGCAGCAGAGTCCTGACTTGTTCAGTTAAAAATTCAGTGAAACAACTGTTTCTTTACCGTTTTTGATAATTGTCGACTTTTTCTTATTGATATGAGATTTTGAACCATTATTATCAAGCAAGAGTGTCTTTCAGTGAGACCTGCATAGTGTATTACACACCTAAGTTATAAATTCTTCATGAAATATCAACATTATTCATGACTTACAGAAAATCTCACCTTGATCTTAAGTACTTTTATTAGTTTGCCATCAAAATGTAAAGTTGTATAAATGTACTTCTTTCTGTGAGCACCTAAGACTCAGTTACAGATAAGTAAATCATACTGCGATTCATGGGCACCAAAAGCTGTACAATGATTCACCAGTGTATAAGTTTGATATTTGTTCGATTCCATGATGCCACATAAATTCACTGTCGTATCTGCTGTTTATTAATACTTGGAGTGCTGTTGTTATACTGGATCGAATTGATTGACTTTTGTTGGCCTGTGGGTTCCTTCAATGGATGCCTCAATATTCTCTAAATAATCATTATGTTATAATTCACTTGGTTAGAGTCTCAGTGGGAACAAGATTGCCAACTGGGAGGCAGGTACGTGCAGCTATTTCCAAATAAGTCGATATGCGCATCCTGTAGTCCATTGCTAACCACTAGCAAGTTAATCACATCCTACTCGCTTTTTTATTAGACCATTTTCTTCATCTGACTTCACTTTTGTAGCTGAAAAATGTTCGATATTTTCATTAGTCGAGTAATTTTTCACCTTCATTTAGCTTATTACCGATATGTGTACGATTTGATACTGCTGCTTAGACAAATAGAGTTACAAAGTACTTATTCCAACCGACTTATTTTTAATGTGCAGATGAGTTCAAATGATGATGAAATGATGATTTTTTGATGAACTGACATTTCTTTGCAGTTTGACAGAGTAATCTTTTTGAACCTGTCTAATTAGGAGGTGCATTTAATAACCAGTATATATAAAAAAAACATTTTAGAGCGAAAGGCATAAATTGTTCTTTTTTAAGTCAAAGTAGCTCACAAACTATATCCGAGTCTATTCACATTACTGTGAGACGTACACGTTTTGCAAAGACTAATCATACTCCCTATTCACTGAAACCTTGACAAATGGAAGGCAGTCCCAAGTCATGACCTGGCAGTTGAAAGTAGAGTGCTTTGACCCACGGTTTCGGAGATTGAATGGCTGAAACATTGTCTTTGAATATTGTCTCTTCTTTATAGTTTATTCATTGATTGGTTCTTTGTAGTCGTTCTGTGCTCATATTCTGTTTTCTGAAAATTATTTTGGCATAGAGTGTAAGTCTTCTTACTTTTTTTCTAATTTCAGGATTAAACTAAGTCAATCATGGGACTGACTTGGCGTCTACGTTTATCATATGCACTTGGACATGTTTTAAATGATTTATGCGCATCAGTATGGTTTACGTATACTCTAGTATTTTTTAAATTTGGAATCGGTATACCAACAAGTATGGCTGGTTTAATTATTCTCGTCGGTCAGTTGGTTGACGGTTTTGTAACACCCTTGATCGGATTATTTTCGGATAAATTCTCATCTCAATCGTCTATGCTATCGTCATCCTCACCAGTTGCACGCACTTGTACAGATAACCTTTTACACAATTCTCATCAATCTTTAGCAAATCGTGGTCAGAATGATGCTTCAACGTATCGTACTGGTGATGATACCGTTGCTACGAGTATGCCAAGGTCAACGAATTCATCATTTTCTCAACGATGTCTATACTGTATAACAGCATTTCAACCATCTGGTCGTAAAATATGGCATCTAGGTGGAAGTGTATTGGTTATTTTCTCATTTCCTCTGATATTTGGTCCACCACTTGGCTCATCTGACGTCAGTACATTAGCTAAAATGATTTACTATCTGCCATTAGTGGCAATATTTCAAGTAAGTTTGGAACTTTTTCACTACCTGTAATACAAAGTAGCGAATTCGTCTCAAATATCCGATTAAACAGCTCCTAGAATTATGATACTGTACTCGATATCCCTGATATAAAGCTGACCTAAGAATTAGAAAGCCAGTTTTAAGTTTCTAGTACACTTCCAAACTATAGTTTAATTTATAGTAGGGTGAAAACAGCCTTACCTTTTGTATTTTATTACACAGGTTATCCAGTTAATTCTATGCAATAGTGATTAAAAGGATAGAGTAACCAACTGGTTTAGTAAACCACCCGCAAGGGAATCTATTGACAGGCATTTGAGTTGAAGCTAGTTATAGTTTATTTTTATTTTAGCATAATCATATTCTCCGCACTTATTTATGTTTCTAATTCCTTTAGTTTGTAAGAATACAGATTGAAGTGTTGCTTTGTCTCACTCATAGATCGCTTGTTCAAAGAAAACTAATGTAGCTGTCATATTCTTAGCGATGGTCGAAATCTATAGATCATATTTGCAGTATGGTCATTAAACTAGGTGACAAGAAACTGTGATGCACTACGGTTCGGCGTCAGATGTAGGGAGTCATTCAAGAAGACACCCAACTTGATCTGGATTTCTTGCTTGTCGACACTCAGAAACACGGTGTCTGCAGCCTTTAGCGAATTCTACAACATTTGAACATGTACCATTCAAAGACTTCAAAATAACTATTAAAACGATGGATGAATCATATGCAAGAAACAGTCAGTAAATAGTGCCAGTTACTCTTTGCTGTATCGCTCTTGGAAGCAATTAACAGGAAGCTCTGAGTCTAGATTTTGTACTTGTTGTCAGTCATCAGCAAGGCTTCTTTTCAAATTCGAGGAAACTGACGTCCTACCACTCGAGATCTAATGGCATCTAATCGGCAAACTAGGATATCATCACAGCATTTCTTCTTCAGTTCACTAAAATAACCTATATAGTCATGTAGCTTAAATAAAAAACTACATCCTTGAAAATAACTCCGTCGAAAACAAAAGCTTCCTCACGGTTTGGTTTTTATTTAATAAGGAAGTGTGTTATTATGCGTTGATTAACTCTTATTGTACTTGCTTTGGTTCATTTAAACAGCAAGATATCGTTGTATATTCTGTCGTACATAAAACTGTATGTGGATAAGTTATAGGGATTTAGTAAATCAATGCAGGCTAGTCAACAGAATATATCAGAAATAGGGTTTTATTTTTATTTACACCCAACATCATGGTTCTGTCTAAGGATTTGGAGAAGTATATACTCTTTCGAAAAGTTGAGACTTAATTAATCAGCGTCACAGATCACTTTCAACAGCAATCGAAGGTTGGACTTGGGCACTGTGTTAAAATATAATTCTATATAAGGTTTGTTTATTTGATACAGTACATAGTGATGGTTTTATTTACCTGATGGTGTTTCACGCAGAAATAGTTGCTCGTTGTCTTCTCAAAAATAATCACATAACTTTTGACATTTGGTTTTTATAGTCCTAGGTTTCACGGCAGACCAAAACTACTTTAACCAGACATCCCTCTATGACCAATAGTCTTGCTTTCAGGAACAGCAATATATATATATATATATATATATATATATATATATATATATATATATATATATATATTCAGAGAGCTTTGAAAAAACTTAAATAACTTGCGCAATCATGGGAACATCTCACCAAATCATCGACAGCATTCTTGCAAGGGATCAAAGGCATTCATATCGAAAACAACGAATTAGTGATATCTTTCGATATCACATCACTATACACACCAATCGAACCACAACTGGTCGAAGAAACTATGTCTTTCCTCCCCACCGAAGACACTAGTCTTTCAGAACGCACAAAACTTGAATGTTAAAGTCTGATGGGACTTATTCATCTTTGACTGACAACATACCGCCGACTAAATGGTAAGATATACAAACAGATGGAGGGAACTCCAATGGGACCTCTGATATCCGGATTAATTGCAGAAGTAGTGCTGCAGAGACTGAAAGCCATCATTTTACTTGTGTTCAAACCAAACATTTGAATCTGTTATGTGGAAGATACTTTTTTCATCATTAAAAAGGATGATGTAAAAAACAGTCTGATGGACAACGTTTTCAATGACATCAACTTCACAATAGATAAGGAGTCAAACAACTAACTACTATTCCTGGATGTTTTGGTCAGTAGAACGAATGTTGAAAACCTGTAAACTCAAGCGTTCTGGACGTCAACTCCCCAACGGCGTACAGACTCTACTCAAAAGAGCAGGGACACATCGCAGCACAACAGCTTCACGGAGAAACGAAGAACATTACTCGATGTCTGTCCTAAAGAAAAATATCTAACCACGAAACTTTATCAGAAGATGCTATCTCGTTAATCATCAACTACAAAACCACATTAATCAATGAACAGATCATCCTACCGTAAATAAAGAATATGTGAGAGATCACGAGGAATTAATGTGGCTTGTAAGCTAACCGACTTCCTACAAACCAAATTATGCAGATGAAAGGAAGCAACAGCCAAAAAAGAAAAACTAAATATCATTAACAAATCATCTGCAATAGTTGTGACTGAGTCTATATTGAACAAAGTCGTCGTCTTCGTTTACATGAACATCAGTTGGCGATCAAACATCATGACATTTAATCGCTCGTTTGAATGCATATGGATAACTACGGACATGAATTCAATTTTGACGATGTAGAAATCTTGGACAGAGGAAATACAAAGAATATCAGAGAATTCCTAGAAGCTTGGCATTCAGGTCAGTCAGCAACCAATAAATGTATAGACATAGACCTAACCTATCAACCAGTGAGGAATATTATAAGCAACCAAAAGGTTAGAGGTCAAGCAGAGAAGCAGCCAAAAAGAAAATCTATGTAGTCAATGGCACACGAAACAAAGGGAACTACCAGTCACTTACTACTTCATCCGGAATCACTCAGGCAAAAATACTGACAGCTCACAATTCATACTGAAGTTAGTGCTGCTGATGTTGGCTAATTTCGTCTAGAAAAAAAGAAAGCTCCACGATTAAACCACGTAGCTCAGAGAACACAACAAAACCAAGATCATCCTATCACTTCCTATTCGTTGTTTTTATTGGTAGTAAAGCTCTCTATTTCTTCTGCAAAACTGTTGCGTCATTCCTGTTACATTTGTTGGTTGTTGATTCTATATCCCGAAATTGTGTTGTCTTTTTGACAAGATTATGAGCAGTAATTTGTGCTCAAAATGTGATCAAATATTACTGTATGCTGTGAACTTGTCTAATATGGAAACATTAAGCAGGAGCTTTTCAACCTTGACCGGTAGAGTTGTCTAGATAGTTGGCAAAATCCTATGAATTTTTGTTTATTATTTATTGAAGTAAATATTAAAAAGGTGGATTTGAAGCCTCAAGCGAACAGAATTTTCCTTTAGGTTACGCATACATCTTGCTGAGAAGTTCTCTAGAACATTGACTCATGATTTATAAACACACTAAACTTTAAATGCTACTGCATGTCACAGTCTCATTTCGCTCAATTTTATGACCACGATGGAATTTTGTACCCCTGGATTGCTGCAAAAATAGTATAGGAGTACTTCGGTTACTGTTTAAAGATAATTCCTTCTACCTCATTTTATTGTAAATACACTGAGTAATAGAAATGATGATTGAATGAAAAGGAAGTTTCTTGGAATTGCTTATCTAATGAATTCACTATGCCGATGACATTTTTAACTGGTCTTTGGTTTCAAACTTGTCGTTTTTAAACAGTGGATATTTGATTCATACGTTTTTATCTACTACATTCAAATAATCACATGATAAGCGTAGCCCATAATGTAGTACACTACTATGTATACCAGACTGTTATGTTATGACATTCTTTCACAATCTTATTCATATATTATATGTGTGTTATACTCTGCCAGTTGATGAAAAAAAATGGTATGACATTGCAATTTCGGTTTACGCTTCTTCAGAAGTCGCAGTTACATACGTGACGCATCCTCGCAATCTTCCATTGTGTATATTTGGTTGTTTAGTATGCATAATATTCATAAGTCAGATGCATAGAAAGAGATGGTTTTCTTTGCTATTATCCTCATAGTTTATTCATTTGTCTTTGTTTTTAGAGTGGATGGGCTTCGGTACAGATTACGCATTTGGCGCTAATGAATGAATTATCCCTTGAATCAAGTGAACGTACCTTATTGACATCTTTGCGTTATCTATCTACAGTTGTTAGTAATCTTATTGTTTATCTTAGTACATTCCTTCTTTTACAACATGAGCATTCTTACAATAATAATATTGATATCCACAGTGGCAGTAAAACTGTGAAAAATATAACTACCTACATATCACCAAGTGAAAACGTTGATTATTTAATGTTACCTATGGTGATGACAGCTCATCCATTATCGAAATGCTCAAATCTGACATCACCTTCAATTTCGTTCATTGATTTCAACAAGAATGACATATCAGCTTTTCAAAAGCTCGGTTTTACTATTACTGGCATTGGTGGGTTGACAACCCTTTTGTTTCATTTAGGCATACGAAGATCGGATATTGTGAACACTGTACGAACTACAACTTCCTGTAAGTATAACTGCATGAGATAAATAAATCGAAATTTGATACACTTTTCTATTTAATCTGAACTACCTAGCACAGTAATAAACTTAAGTCCGTAATTTCACTAACATTGATAAGTCTGAATACAAAGGTTATTTCATCCATTATCGATGTCATTTGATGAACTTTTGAGACCTGAAAAGGTACCTAGTTTTCCTCATAGTTGTTCAGCCTTGACATTTTTACTGTTCTGAATCGAGTAACTTCATATTTAGAGCTCAACACTATGTTTTAGGGTTGTTAGTTGAAATAAAATGATCAAGTTTCAGTTTGACGTGATTACTGTCCAGGAAATTCCCCTTCTGTCACCATGTGTGATTGTATGCATAATTCACGGGTACTCATAGTTTAAGCAACATCAAAGACATATATCCACTTTCACCCTGATTGCCACCATGTCGACAAAATAAATACTCTCAGTTCGTTTCTATTATTTATATTGTCCCACTGAATTCCAGTCTCTTTTTCATCTACAGAGGTTTTGGAAGCCAGGCAGCATCACTATCCCTCACACAAAAGGTGTGAGTCATTCCCTTCTGCACGAGTGGTCACAGGATCACTGAGTGGGTTTCTTTTTTTGTGACTTGGTTGGGTATCAGATTTAATTGTTGCAAGATCGGTTTCCCGTTCGAGTGTTCCATATCAAGTTTTATCACCCTTTTGAATTTAAATCGTATTATACTTTATCGCAGATTATTTAAGGTAGAGTTCTAGAGATTTATAAACTAGAATCAAATTGCTTTCTATAGTATTTACCTGGTTTCTAGTAGTTTTCGATTATTGGTCTAAAAGTTAGTCTCCCGTTTCCAGCTAGGTTATGTCTAAATGTCTAAAGGCTTTCATTAATGACGAGCCTCATGATACTTGTTGTCTAAGGGATACAAGTCTTTTCTCCTTCGAAGCTATTTTTCACCAACTATTCTGTGTTAATGTTGGTTGTGATATACAGCTAACAGAAAAAGCTATGCGGCAGTAGATAAAAACGCTGCTATTGAATTTTGCTGTTTGTCGGAATTTCGGGTTTGAAAGTTGTGATCTTCCCTGCCATGGTGATATGGTTGAAATTATTCTGTTTTATGATGAACACTTTTATTAAAAATGGAAGATCCATCAATTTTATCAAAATTAAAAATGCAGGCAATATCTAAGCATTCGTCCAGCAGCTTGTATTGCCAACAAAGACCAATCAATGCAATCTAATCAACGATGGGATGATACAAAAAACATCATATAGAAACTCAAAGTTATTTACCAATATTTGAAAAAACTATTACTGAATTAGCGATTTTCATTTTAGTATACTTATTAATTGTAACATTGATTTTCTGCAAAGACTGTAACACTTATAATACAGAATACGATTATTTATAGATACTCGAACCACGTTCAAAACCAATGGTTTAAAAATAGTTGGACATTAGGTAAATGATATACACGATTTTGAAGGTTATAAGGTATAAAAACATGGAAAATGGTTTAACTGATATGAAGACCATTTAGAACCAGTATTTGAATCCCAGTAGTAGGAAGCTGAAATGTATGGAGGCGTATATGTGATAACTAAGCCGAAGTTCTTCTGCATGAATAACTTTGCGTTTACCAGTTGGTTGAAAAATGGTAATGAATACACCTAGTGAATTATGTATGATAGCTAAATGTATGAATAGTACTTTAACATTTTCATGTGTTTACAGGATTAGACTTCTTGTTACACGTGTGCCAGGTTATGACAGTGCGTTAAAAATGAACCAAACTTTTTGGAATGATACTTGTAATTTCCCGTTGCTATACAGGGCTGAATTGCTGAACATCTGTTGGCAAATGAGCTCCTATGCGGATGCCTCGATACTTCCGAATATTCATGATGGTATATTGATCTTCGTAACTAGCAGAGGAATCTAGGACGCGCGTTTTATCCTATTTGGGAATTGTCAACTGAATGTACCCGTACAAGTATCATTACAACAACTGCCACCCGTTGCACAAAAGGTGACTATCGTGCCCCAGTGACTTAGTGGATAACGCTCTGGCGTTTGAAGGGAAGAGTATAGGATTCGAGTCCTCGTGGGAACAACATCACACACTGGGATGCAAGTACATCCAACTGACAAGTCCCAAATAGAACGAAACGCGTGTGCTGGATTCCTCTGCTAGTCTTTAAGATCAATATAAAACCAAGCTTGTGTTTAGTTCCCTGATCGTTCTTTAGACACTGTCAGTTGAATTCTCTTTCAGTGCATCCTACCGATAATTTCGAACTTTTATTTATCAAATTCAACCCGATGGCCTATTATCAATTCATGTAAAGGTATAGTTGAAACAGATAGTAAAGCTTTTTGATTTCTTGGAAGGTGGGATGAAAGCCATTCAGTTTTCATATCTTCTGTCTTATATTTATTTTATGTATAGGTGTATTCTATTTCATAAATAAAATCGGTTTTGAATCTTTTAGGATTGTGCGCTTCATATGGACTGATGAGCTATATAGTTTAATGTTGTATAAAATACCTGATCATTGTATCTGTTAAGCACCCTTCTGACTACATCCGTAAGCTACCGTTGTAATTTACTGATTAGGCCAGTTTTCTGTATTTTCTGATGGTGTTCATTTACATTTCTGTAAATGAATTTTAGTGAACAGTTATTCATTTTCAGGACCTTGGTTATTTGTATCTATGTCATTCACATGTTCATTTTCTTTCTTTTTAAAACTTGGAGATTGTGAGTCACTGACATAAGCAATGAACGTTTATAAGTAAGGAACTATTTATACGAATCTCATTCTACTTAATTCCGTATTACCAACCAGATGCTAGGTACCACTATCCTGCACCCAATAAATTTAGCTGGTAGCCTCGTACATAAATTTGTTCCTAGTTGAGTCAAGTTGCTTCTTGTTTGATCGTTTTCCAAAAACCATGACAAATGCAGAATTAATTATCCATGCTGAAGAAATTTGATTCCACTGTCACTTATAAGATTCAGTACCGTATATTATGTATATCAGCTCACTATAACTGTCACCAAGATAATGACAATGAATGGCCTAGACGTCAGTTTAAAAATATTTTCTCGTTCTTTTACAGTTCAACAGTTCTTCATTCATTTATTTTGTCGGTAGTAGAATTTTTCATATATCTGCAATATGTGATGAATTATCCCTGTTACATGTGTCCATTCAGTTAACAAAGACCCTGTGATCAATCTTTTCCTCCGCCTAGCTATATTGAATTTAAGAATTGCCACCCTATCCCACTCTATAGTGTGATAATCGGTGAGTGCAGAGCGATAGCCAACTTTTTCCCTGAATTAATTACCTAAATAGGATTTAGCATTCTACATTTCACCAAATGTTTTTGGTCCTCTATTCTGACTAACCCAATCCTCTGTTATGACCCATTCGCTAGACCTCACAATCATTACTTGTTGTCTAGTAGATTAGATTGTTTCGCTTAAATGGATATTTTAGTCTGCAAAATTTCTTTCGCGTCGGTTTAAATGCTATGGCTATCTCTTTATTCACTGAACTACCGCATCAAACACGCAATCGGCACCATTCGTCACATATAGCAGATATTTGGAAAATTTTACTACAATCAAAATAAAGGAATAAAGAAATGTTGGACTATGTGAAGGAATTTGCTTGGTTGTGGCTAGCAGAGGAATCCAATACGCGTGTTCAGTTCTATTTAGGACTCGTCAGCTGGATGCACCTGCACCTAAATGAGTTATGTTTCCACTAAGACTGGAGCTTCATACCCATCGCTTCAAACACCAAAGCGTTATCCACTAGGCTACTGACGCACTATGGTCACCTCTTGGTTATTAGTTGTAAGTATTTGTTGATACATTTGTATATCTTCGTTGCTATAATGGACCGAATTGTTCGACCTCTGCTGCCATATGGGCTCCTATATGGATGCCTCGATATTAACTGAATTTCTCTGCTAGCCAAAATCAACTGAGATATTTCAGGTTGGTTTCTATCATATTTCATAAGATTTTTTCGTTTCACAAATTTAAATAAAGTGAGAACAACTTTATTAGAATAGTATGGATCCATTTTATTTCACGGTTCTCATCAGTTGCGATGTTATAAGATTTGGATTCAATTTTTGAAGCTAATATTTCGCGAATTTCATCCTGTAGGTTACACTAAGACATCCATGTTTCTCGCGACTTCAATTAAACAATTGGTCGAACTCGCTTGGATTGCATTCGTTTATGTCTTTTTGTGTCATTCATTTCCAGCAGAAAGAAATTCGGCAGATTTTCATAAGATTATGGCGTAAATCATGACTGATAAGCAACGTACAAGTTCACCCTAAAGGGTTTCATAAGAAGATCCATTGTTTCTCCAAGAATAGTGGGAAGTTTTCTTGCTATTATTTATTCGTATTCAGGTGGCAGGTTTATACGTGATTAATGTATTGAATACAAAAAATGTGTCGATAATTTTGTATTTTATTGATTATTTTAAAAAAAAAAATAATTTTAGTAAATGAAGGAGATGTTCCAGTTTATGGATCAATTGATAATACGAGATATTCCACTAATGTGATTACTACATGGAAAGATTGGTTACGTTTACCATTATTTTGGATTCTTGGTTTTTGTTACATGTTTGTCAGACTGATTGTCAATGTATCTCAAGTAAGTGCAAGTGTGTTGAAATACTTTTTAAGTGTATTTTCCTCCAGCTAATTAAAACAGTATTTCATCGGCCTAATTGACCACACATATAGAGTGACTGTAAAGTTTACCTTAGCAATGAATAAAATAGCTTAATGAGTTTCTTCATTTTGCCGGGATGGATAATTTTTTTTATTTAATGAAGAAAGGTAATCGATTAGTTTAATAAATATTTTTCGGATAGCCTTTAGCATCACTTGACATCTTAGTAAAAGCACATGATACTTAGAAAAACGGAGTCAATGGTGTCAAGCGTTTGAAGTTAGGTGATGGGCAGCAGCCATTCAATACAAGTTTGCTGACTTTTGGCCTTTATCAACTTGTATATCCATTGGGCAACGTTGATTTAGATGAGATAAGTTTTGAAAAAAATTAAGTGATTGACTATCAGCTTAATTTATGCAATTATATATATATATATATATATATATATATATATATATATATATATATATATGAATTTGATGAGATGCGTAAGGTGTTATAAATAAGCATTTACAGAATTTATATGGTGTGGCTGATCACTTGGGGTTAGTTTTATTCACCTTTTGTCTTATTTTTCAAAATCTCGAGCGCTTTTTTCCTGGCATATTTGTTCTATCCACTTCTTTGTCATTCTCTCATTTGAAGATACCTTGACTCCCCATTATTTCCCTCCTATACTATTTGAAATGTCAAAATGAACTAGTACACTTTTTTTTAAGTCCCATGCTATTGTATCTTTATATGTGTTTGTCTCAATTTCAAAAGCAAATAACTGAACGTCTGACGAGACTGCAGTCCATTTGATGGCTAGCGGTGGAATCTAGGATATGCGTTTCGTCTTATTTGGCATGAGTCAGTTGGATGTACCTACATCCCTGTGAGTGATGTTGTTCCCACTGAGACTCGAACTTAGCATCTAAAGCTTCAAACGTTTTACGAGATCTTAAGAGTTAGTGTTAGGAAACTCTTTGTGATACGACTGTTAATTAATCAAAATGGTGTCGATGTATTGATTTTTTGTGATATTAAAGTTTTAGAACATTTTGTTTATATTTATTTATGTATCTCCCCTACTGTCACACACTCTTGTCTACTTTAATATTAGAAGTAGTATTCATCATGGACTGACATCAGTTGGGGAACCATCGAAAATCTGAGAGCACTGGACAGCCGTTTCGTCCTAGTGTGGGACTCCTCAGCTTTCCGCACCTACGACCCGGCTAGGGGTCGAACTCAGGACCTTCGGGTTTCACGGCTCACGCGTTAACCATTCAGCCACTGGGTCGGTTTCCAGTGGTTCACAATTAAAAATCCCCATTCATCTCAAAAATACTTTAATATTACTCCAATCCATTTAATTTTCAAGAACAGTTATGAGGTGTTTCGTCCTTAAAATAATTCATTTCTATGTGAGATTCTACACTGACTTTTTTGTCTTCATACGCTTCAAATCAAATATCAGTGATAAAGTGAATTATTGTCATGTGTGTTACTGACTACACTGAAGTAATCATTAAGTGTTATTTTTGTGTTTTATCCCTAGGTTATTCCTTACATATCTTATTTATTAGTTTTATATAGCTGACAGCAATCGACAAAATGTTTCGGATTTCAGATAATCTCGAAATTCGGATAAAGGTGAATCAGTTGAATTTATTTTCATATTACCACTCCATAAAAAGAAGAAATCACTATAAACATGGTGGAAAGGAAGTAAACAAGATGGAGGTGAAAAGAGATTGGTGAAAATCGACAAGATGTTTGAAATTTCAATGATGAATGAGGCTGGATTCATCAGCTCCAGTGTGATTGATTTTGAGCCATCTCACTAAAAGTCTGCAACTGTTGACTGTTAACGCCTAGAGAAACTAAGCTACAGGACTAAGCGCTAAAAAAGAATAGAAAACGTGTTACTATTTCAGAAATGAAGAACTTCGTTTGTTGAACAGCATGGTATTATCTCTATTGTTTAGTGAATGCACAATATAGGTAATATATTTGCATCAGCACCACGAACTAGATAAATTTTCCTTCTGGGAACTTACGTAACTAACTATGGTTGCGATTTCAGCTATCTTTATTAGAAAACAGTCATCTATTGAATCAAGTTTGAAGGAGCGTGTCATTTTGTTTCATTTATTGTCTCATTTACCAGTGAGAAATGAACTAGTGTGCTTTGCCACTATCTGATTCCCAAAAGAAATGAACTGCACTTTTGGGTCTGTGAAAATAGGTTTTATTCTGCTTAGGCTTTAGTGATACATCTTGAATAAATTGTAGTTGTGAATTTTACTTCCTCAATATTCTGAATTTCTAAAAAGCCTTGAAAATTATCTTTTGTCATTATTCTACACGTAAATGATGTTTGTTATTCTTGTCAAAGGCTGTAGGAACGATAGCAATTTGTACCGTTTGAAGCTCACAGAAAGTTATGATATATAAGGAATTTATCTATTCTGCAAGCTTTGTTATTCTACTTTTAAAAGTATTTTACAAGTGAAGTTCGCTGTTTTCATTAGTTAAATTTCATCATGGAAGCTTGTTTGTGTGAAAAAGTCTGAGTTTATCTTAAAGAGACCTGCTTACTACTATTGAGGACTAACAGACAGAAAGTCAGAATTCTGAACTTTCTATAACCAAGTATAGAATTTACCTTTCAGCTTAAAATTATTAGTACAAATTTATCATCACTGCAGTTTATGGCATTGGTGTATACCCACCCAGTCATGTTGAGACGTAAAAGTACCTATTCATTCATTCTTGTTTATTAGCTGGGTTATTACTTCATCCTACCCATAGGCAGTAAAATTGCGTTTCAGTAGTCTGTGTCGTGATAAAATGTCTTAATTTACTTTTTTTTCTTCAGGCTTATTTAACAGTCTACCTCTTGGATTCACTGCTTTTACCTAAAGTTACCATGGCATTGGTTCCTTTGACTGTCTATGTGACAAGTATTGTCACCATCATTGTGCAAAAACCGATACAAGATCTTATAAGTCGTGAAGTAAGTTAACCTATATTCTTATTGGTACTGGTATATATATACATATATATATATATATATATATATATATATATATATATATATAAAGTTAATCTCATCATGGGGTCACAACAGCTAAGGAACAGTTAGGAATCAAAGAATAATGAAAATTAGTTTGATACTTTCGAATAAAGAGGATTTGGTGACATGTAGGGTAAAGCAAGTCTGAAGTGAAGATCGATGTCTGCCAGTCATACAGGACCATAGCCATATTGTATTTTAAATCGATAAAATTCAGTAGATGAGGACCGTTTGATTCCAATTTAGTGATAGTTTGCTAGCATGTTTCCTGTAGGATAATATGATCCTGAATTATTTGGCTGTTGATCGTCCTGTAACTAATTTTAAATCTTGAAGAAAAGGTTCCTTCAATCACTTCCCTGAATTTCACATGATTGTTTAATGTTTCATACACTGTTTTGATTACACATTTAAGCACAAGTGGGTATTGTTTACATTTTTTTAAAAACTGATTATAAATTAACCTACATTACTACAAATCTGGTCGTTTCTCTCACGTTTATTCATTTCTACAAGCCTACAGCAAACTATGATTGATTTTTAAAGTTGGGAATTTATTTTAGATCTTAAGAAATTGTCTAGTGTTGTACAAAACCCTTTGGATAGTGTTAGGTGTAGCATTTTAACGTCTTATAACTGTTACTTCACAATGGTACTCAACTTTTAATGATACTATGTCTGTTTCAAACGAATTATTCGATGGTTGTTAGAATGCGAAACATACTTATCTTTCACCGTTCAAAGTTTCTGCTTGTGAATTGATTTCCGTCTTATGTCAAGTTTTTGTTAATTTACCTTGTTTAGTTTAAAAAACTGCATGTTATAGCAATTTTTCATCATCTTTAAGGTACCTGCAAAGTTTCGTTTAGATGATTTACATTTTGAGTAATAAACGCGCATAATTTAGGGAGGAATATTCAATTTTCAATTATTCACTCATTCTTGCCCACTTTTTCATCTGGATATATTTCCTTGATTCAGCATGTTTTGGTCTACTACGTTTCTTGTTCTTCTCGACATAATTATGTTGCAGGTCTAAACGTTTCTTACTGACTTCAACCTGGCTGGTAAATGGGCTATTTCATCTTTGCCTTCGCATAATTATTCTGGCTTATAGCTTAGGGGACAAGTAGGTAAGAAGCTGTTGACTTGAATTGTATACAACATACATATCATTATGCTTACACTGACTATTCA
Source organism: Heterobilharzia americana (assembly GCA_944470555.2). Lineage (NCBI taxonomy): Eukaryota > Metazoa > Platyhelminthes > Trematoda > Strigeidida > Schistosomatidae > Heterobilharzia > Heterobilharzia americana. The sequence continues at coordinate 70,746,083 of OX104130.1, read as the reverse complement.
TGAATACCCCTTTGTTTTCTTATATCATTGTATAGTATATGTGTATTTGAAACACCTGTTTTAACAGCATTGACTACTTCATACTAAACAGTTTTTCTCTCACATTCGTCCTTAATAACTTTTTACTTTCAACGTAAATTAACATTTAGATGTAAAACAATCAAAGTACGTATAATCAATAGTTATGGTTATACTATTTACATTAATTACGTATACCATTATTATTACTGCGTTATGCCCACGTAAAACTTTTTCACATTTTGTACTTTGTTTTGTTTGAATTCGATAGTTTTCTTTTGAAGCTATTGTGAATATGATATCTGAGACGATCTTGAAAAGCTTGCCAGTTTAACTTTGGTTCATTGGCCTGGAGACTCGATTTTCGACTAGTTGGTTTCTGACTAGATTTCCCTACTACCCCAGTCTGTTAACTTTAAGATTCCAGAAGTATTATTAACTAACGCTCAATAGCTGTGACAAGTAATGTGGTCAATGTAATTGTTAATGGCTTCTAAAGTTTTTAAGACCAGAGTTAGGCAGACGGACAAAATCAGCGTACAACTTCGCATATTAGTGAATAGGCTCAGGTTTCATAGTAACACATAAAGAACAGGTGGGTAGAAAAAAATGATATCAAAGTAGAGAACGTTAAGTGAGAGAATAAGTAATTTGAAGATAATGGCTAGTGCGAATATTCAAGCGTTAGAATGTGTCAAGGAGTGAATACATCTGCGCCACTGTCACCGATTTTCAGCCATGTCACCAAGAGTCCTCAACCACTGATTTCTTCGTCTCGGCGACCTCAACCAGGTAGTCGGCATCGCCTCATATGGCTCAGGTCAACAGTAAGAGACTTCATAGACTGGTGCCATGTCTTGGTCTACCCACTCTGAACAATTTTATAGCCTAATTCAACTTCCGTTAGCATCGTACGTCGAGGTAGATGGTGGCTCGGCATGTGCAACACCAGAGTATCTTAAAGGACGTTCAGGATGACCAAAACTCATGCTTTAAATCTTTTAAAACATATCATTAACTTTCGAGAATGTTAGTCCTTTTTATGCATTTCTATAATTTTACACGAAGAAGTAGTATGACGTATCTACACTCCGAATAATCTGGTCACACATTTACTTATCAAGGCATCTTATATGGAACAAAGAATTGAAAGAGGGACAAATATAACAATAAATACAGTAAGAATAAGAAGGCTTATAAAAGAAGACGAATACGTTTCGAGACTAACCTTAGTAATAGGATAAGATAAATATCATCATGGTGGACTTAGTATAAGGATGATTGTTGGTGATCCTACAAGAAAACTTCAATTTGCGTATAGAAAGCACTTCACAACGTTGTAAAGATTGTTATAATCTCAATCCTGCGACTTTTAGGAATAATGTATTCTTCACTGAATAAGACGATTATCCATCACCTGCGCTTATTGGTGTTTGCCGCTCTAGCTGCTTTTGTAGTCATTTTGTTACATGTTTCACCACCCTCAAGTACATATCTGGATTAGTCCTCCCTGTGCGTTTACACACATATATAAGCCAGTAAACGCTGTGAAATGTGACGTGATCGCATATACAAGAGGAAAGTCTGTTCCACAATTTGGTTTTCGGCTTTCTTAACTACAATAAACCTGACTATAGAAGACGCTTTACCGTTGGCAGACCTTAGTCCTCGCTCTTAAATTGTACTATAAGATTCTCTTCCGTATGGTTGCTTTCCCTTGCAATTTAACACAGGATGGGTTCCAATACTAAGTGATTCTCACGGTGATTTATTAATTTTACTGAATATCCATTTTCTGCTAATGCTTCACTTGATATTTTAGTGTCATTATCCATTAAGTCTGCTACACAAATTCGTTAGATCCCTGTTAGTAGGCATTTCATTAAGCTTCATCTGTATTACATTGGACAAAACCTGTGGAAACTTTAGTACTGCCCTGTCCAGACCAAGTTTGTGTAAATTGACTCTTTATTGAACTACTCTTCCTACTAATGTGGAGTGTATACAAAGACGGACAGATTCTTCTCAGTTGTTAGGTCTTTTTAAAAAAAACAGGTTTTATCTTTATGGTCATCACACAACACAGTTACTTCGTCAACGTATATCTTATTAAGAGCGGCTTCACTTAAAGGATCCCAAGCAAAATGTTTGATATTTTACAATGTAAACACTACCTAGCAGCGGCCCTAAGAAACTTTCCAACGTCACGCCACTGATTCATCGATAATGTTCCCTTTCATATTCGAAGTGAATCTTGTCAGTACACAAAGCAAAAGCTCCTTCACACATGTTGAACGGATAGGCAAAATAAAATCACTAGAGCCGATATGATCCCAAATAATGTCAGTTGTCTTGGTTAGGTGCAGTTTAGTTCAGAGGTGTTGACATCGAAAGAATAAAAAGTCTTATCAATTTCCTTAAAACTCCTCTGCAGTACCCAGCAACAATTCATAATATTTTACAGTAATCCCTTCCTTTTGGTAACAGATAGGTTTAAAGAAATGCAGGAGAAAATACTCATTATAATAAACTAGTTGGAGAACACAAAAATAGATAAAACACCGCGACATTAAATTATACATTTTTATTGATACAGATTAAGATATGAAGACAGGTGTGTATCTTCTGAACTGTAACAGATTTCAACCCACATCTTTTAACATAATGAACCACTTCTTATTAGATTGTTTATTTGATGCAGCACACTGTGATACAGTATTATTTACTTGGTGACATTTCGAGCAGAATTCGTTGTTCATATTCATATCAGAGTAATCATACAACTTTCACACTTCCAACAGTTCATTCATTCATTTTAATAGTAGTAAAATTTTCCATATATCTGCAATATGTGATGAGTCATTCCTGTTCCATGTGTTAGTTGTGGATTAAATGAACAAAGATTCTGTGACCAATCCTTTCCCCTCGACCTAGCTATATTGGTTTAATTTAATGCCTGAAACTAATTATCCAAGAAGAATGTATAGTATCATTAAGGTTCGTAAAACAGGTTATCCTATTAGACCAGTAGTTGACGTTAGAAACACACCAACATATGAGTTATTGAAATATTTAGCTACAGTACTATGCCCTATTAGAAATCGCTCAAAATCCAGGCCCATCAATTCAACTTAATTGAGACGCAGACTAAATAATATACGATTAGATGAGAAAGAAAAGATCATTTTTGATGTGACGAGTCTTTATACAAATATATCAATTAATAAGACACTTGAGGCAGTCCGAAATGAACTCACAACTGATCGTAAAACAGTTATAGAACTAAAGTTTCTATTAATGAAATTATGCTAGAGATAAGACTATGTTTAACTACCATAGTTTTAAAATTTCAAGACAAAATATATCAACAAACAAAAGGAGTAGCCATGTTATCTCCAATATCCCCAATCGTAACAGACATATTTATGGACAGCTGGGAACAAACAGCATTAGGAACATTCTAACCCACCCCAAAAGTATGGTGGTGATATATAGATGATACCTTTATTTTGCTAAAATCAGAGCACATCCAGTTTTTTCGCATACATCAACTCGATAGCAGATGCAATCCAGTTTGCTTATGAATTAGAAAATGAAGAAGAATTGCCTATGCTGGATTGCAAAATCAAGAAGAAAGAAGATGGGAGCTAAGATATCAGTGTTTATAGGAAACCAGCGCATTCGAACTGATAGTTGGATTTTACATCTCACCCTATGACTTGTCAAAGTAGGCTTGATAGAATGTTTAAGTAATCGGGCTAGAAGTTTGACTGTTAAGTTGGAAAGCCTAAATATGGAAATGAAGTACATCACAAAGACACTAAATCTTAATAACTATTCTTCGGAATTTATAAAAAGGTTTATAAGGACTGGTAAGAGAAAGAGTGATAACATTAGTGGTGACTGCAACATGCCTAAAAGGGAATTCAAATCCTCTGTAGTGTTGCCATATCAAGAAGGTACATCGGAAATTTTACGTAGCATTCTTAACTATACTGGGATTAGGATAGCATTTAAACCTACAAACTCCCTCAGAGGGAAACTTTGCAGGCTAAAAGATCCATTGGAGATAATCAAGAAAAATAACCTGATCTATCAGATACCATGTAACGATTGTAAGATCAAGTATATAGGTCAAGGCAGCCGATGTGGTCCAGTCAGAGTAGCAGAAAACAAGGATTTAGCAAGACATATAATGGTAGATCCCACTAAGATGAGTAATTTAGAAAAAAAACCTAGCAGTCGCTGTGCATGCACTAACCTATTATTACACTATAGGTTGGAACAGAGTGAAAATTCTTAAATCCAATATAGCTAGGTCGAGGGGAAAGGATTGGTCACAGAATCTTTGTTCATTTAATCCACAACTAACACATGGAACAGGAATGACTCATCACATATTGCAGATATATGGAAAATTTTACTACTATTAAAATGAATGAATGAACTGTTGGAAGTGTGAAAGTTGTATGATTACTCTGATATGAATATGAACAACGAATTCTGCTCGAAACGTCACCAAGTAAATGATACTGTATCACAGTGTGCTGCATCAAATAAACTATCTAATATGGAATTACATTCTATCACAGTGCCCAAATTTTAACCCTTACAATAACAGACCACTGACTAACATTATTCTGATTTTACGTAAGAAGACAGAAACTTCATTTGTCACAACTCCAATCAGCGACAGTATCGACTTGTTACAACTACGAGGATTGTTTCGCTATGGTTCTGCTATTTTACCTCATAGCCAACTAAGATAAATAGTGTCTTGATTTTTTGGATATGCCTCAACCATTTCAGTAGATTCAAATCATTTTGTTTATCGCCTAGTATGATATTAAAAATAAGGTTGGGTACGGTATAATCTTGAAACAGTCCCCTAAGTTTAAGAAGTAAAAATATTCCATCTAACCGCTAATTTTAGCATAAGAATCTTACCTTTGAGTGTATGTGTAGTCTCAGCTGTTCAAAAGTTATCAGAGTAAAAGATCAGTGGTTTAGTAATTAAAAGACTACACTTTCAAGTTGATGAATGATGACAGAAGCGTTAACAATGACCAGTAAAACTGCTGTCCCCACAAACCACCATTTGCGTTACTGTCCGGCGCTTATTGATCACTTGCTTTAAATGAATATCACAAAGTCCTAATGAGAAGCCATGACCTGTGGAGTAGACCAAGTTGAGAGTGAGAACAAATACTCTCCAATGCATTGGATGGTTGCTATACTATATTACAAATTGCCGGAATTATGAAAATGTGTACTATTAGCTGAATGGTAACTTCCTCTCCATGAAAACCAATAGTCCTGAGCTCGATCCTTGATGGGGTCATTGATGTGCACTCGAGGAGTCCCATGGTAGGTAAAAGCTAGCTATCGATTGCTCCCTGAGTTTCCAAGGATTCTCTAGCTGGTGTCAGTCTGTGATGAATATTACCAATATCAAATGATCGTTTCATATCAAGCCGTACAGTCAGTATTGGTCAACAGAAAGCGCACCTGTTTCCTGCTATCTGGTGTACAATGAAATCAAAATCAATTTCTTACTGACGGAGTCCAAAGTTTGTCTGTTTCAGACTTTTAAAACGCTGTTCAGTTGTTCTTCATGGTAATTTAGTCTAAGGTTTTTTTCTATCACAAACGGTTTTAGGCCTTTCATTTAAAGCTGGGATACTTAACAATTTCAGCTAAGTGTACTTGTGTTTCTGTAACCAATAATTTCTCTATACAGTCTAGGATGCAATTTTGAATCCTTATCATTAAAGGGAGCTAAGAGTAATTCATGATAATCTGCTTAGTTACTTCGTAACAATTGCACCACGATCTTCTATACCTTATTAAAATCTTAAGCGTCACAAGTATTGTCTTATTCAGCCTGTTGCTGTTTTAAAAGATAGTCGAATGAAGTGATTTTCTCGTTAGTATGTTTCTTGGATGAGCCTCTGCAACAAAGTCAAATAACCGACAGCTATCATCGATCTTCGTAATCTTATTACCCTTAAATGCCTTTATCATATTAAAATGCTTAAAAACATTTCACAGAATTAGATTAATTACATTTTCTGTTTTTGATGCTAATCTCACTAAAAATCTACTGTCCACACAGTCTCATATAAGTGAGGCTAGTAAAGTACATATAAATGTCTTACAATTCTGGAGAAGTGTTTATAACCGTCTTTATTACTTTGACAGTATAAAATCTACTATAAAACGAGTTTGCCAAAAAGTTAGATAACAGTTGACAATATCTTTAACTTAAATATTACTTCTAAAATGGAAAATAGATTTGCCAACTATGCAGGATTGAATATCTACTAAAGATCTATTTGAACAGCCGGTGGGATGAAAAGTGAATAGTTACATGCATTACATTCACATCAGACACTTGAATGAAACAACTGCCAGTAATTAGGTCTATCAATGTAACCTGATAGATTATTAGACAGTTTATCACAATGTACACAGTTCGAAGATGGTCCTTCCAACAATCTGCAAACAGAAATATCCAGTCTATAGATTGTGTCTACCTCGTAACAGCAAACTCCTGACATCTCAAAAAACCTCACTATTTAATGACCGATTTGCATTGGAAGACTAAAGTTTGATTGAACAGTTAGAATGACAACTGTTGCTTAGTTTTAGCTGTCAGTATTCGTACCTTGTAGTTTATCTAAGTGAACATTGGTCAGCCAACGTGAAAATCACTGACTCATATCGAATAAAGCAGGCGTTCATCTCATCATGGTTGTATACGTTAGTATAAAGTCTGTTATTTAAGACTGTTTACTACTTGATCTATTGGTCACAGGTAAACTGACTTTTATTAAGTTCGAGGTTGGTTTTTTATTTGATAAATTTTATAATATGCTTTATTTCGTTATGCGCTTATAATTAACTAATAATTATTTCATCCTAAACACTATGACGCATAATAAATTAAGAGTTGGAAAGTTTTTCAGTTAAAATTTTAAAATTATGCATACAGAAGTATCCTAAATGAGGTATCCTTTCTTAACACTGAAAAGTCTCATACTTTGATCACAAAATCATTTTGAAACGCAGGTTTGTTCAACTTCTGAACTTTGACTACTTATTTCTTTTTATAGTATTGTCGCTAGACGTTTTCCATCTACAATAAATTTGATTATATCACCTAGTAAAAATTTCGTTCGTAATTATAGGAATTGGTAATCACGTAGTAGGAAGTAGCTAATGATGAAAGAATCTACGAATGAGGTAGATCTACTAATCACTTTCCAAGCGTGATACTCCAACTGTCTAGGAATTATATTTTTAAATAGTTAAATGCAGTCGATGTCGTAAATGAGGTCGGGATTTCTGTTGTATAGTGCTAGACCGCTGGAAATACCTGAAGTTTGAAGGAAAACTGTTTGCTCCTTAAAATTCTCATTTGAACCATATGTATCACATAATATTAACTATTTAACTACACATTCTGACACTCATTCATCTTTTGTGCAGTGAAGATACTTCGCTAATAGGTTAGTAGACGTTATTGATAGATAGTGGCTATCAGTGGAGACCAGTCTGCGCGTTTCGTTGTGTTTGAGACTCGTCAGCTGAATATACCTGCCTCCTAGTCAGTGATATTGTTCCCGCTGAGACTCTAACTTACAACCCATCACTTCAAACGTCAGAGCGTTATCCGCTAGGCCGCTCAGTGATTTGGATTGCACTGCTAGCCACAATTCATCATTAATCAGTATCAAGATTGAAAGTACCGGCAATATCGAGGCATCCGCACAGAAACCTATATTCCACTAGTGGCCGATCAATTCGATCCAATGAACGACGGAGACATACAATCTATATGATCAGGGAAATCAGGTTAACAGAAGTTTTCTTTGAACTATTCAAAACCACATACAGTTCAGTAGTCTCATTTCAGTCAACTTAAAATCCCTTAAGAGGTTGTTTCATCGATAAACTCTGATCAGTACTAAGGTCCGGCATATGATTTTGGTTGCCATCTGACTAACGATTTGTGTGCATTTTATTCTCATCCATCCGGATGGATGAGAGGGTTAAGGATACAGCCATCTCTATGACTTGACTGATCAAGTGAAAAGCTGTGAGCAAAAACATGTAACTCAGAACCTGATAGTAATTTTCAGTTGATTAACAGGGGCTGTTGTTTACTAATAATTCAATAATTTAGGTCCCATTCCAATAAAATGGCGTTGTAAAAATATGATGACAAAATGTGAGGATCCTGTTAATATTAGCCTATTAGAATCAATTTTAAGGGTGTAAAATATTGTTTTTATGTTTTATTTTTTTGTTTGTTGATAAGAAAACTGAAAGGGTGAAGTGTTGATGGGAATGAGACTCTAAGGAAAGATGTGTATTTAACGGAGTGATAATTTAAGAAATTTCAAAGGAGCCAGAACGATTAGTTAAGCAGAATGCAAAGAATTCATTGGCCTTCAGTGCTTTCTCTCTGTCTCTTTACAGAAACTGTTCAAATAAACAAATTACTACATACATTGACTGGTCACTGGAGAGCAACCAATCTTGTGCTGCCAAGTCCTGAGTTCAGACTGAATACTACCGGTCATTTTACAATGTTGGCCACTAAACTAGAAGGCGCGCTATTGTGGTGCACTTTGATGAATGTTGGTTACTTGGAACCAGTCAGCAGGAAGTCCTGAACCTAGGTTTCGTGCTTGTTGGCACTAGTCCTTAAGGTGTGTCTTCAACCTCAAGAGAAACGAGTTCCTCCGTGAGATTCGAACCCGTTTCACCCGTTGTTGTAGTCAGCCACGTTACCACTCAGCTGTTCAAGTTGTGACTGATCTCCTGTAAGACTAAATTACATACATTGACGGAACAAATGATTAAATACGAATGCGCATCATGAAGGACACTATATCAATGCAGATTTTACTATTCTGACTACTTATAGTTATCAGAGTATCCCGAGTATAATACATTGTTCAGAGTCTTTCAGTTAATTGATATTCATTGTCAATGTAAGTGAAGAACTTAGACCTTGCGGTAGAATGTTAATCCGTTTTAGACTGATTTATTATGATATCGCCCACACTATTTACTATTCACTGGATGGGTCTTCAAGCATACACTAAGGTTGATAAAAGTATCAAGGTACTCAGTTTTCAAATTAATCTACAAATCACTCACATATGCGTATTGCTCATTAGATATATGACAGATAAGTCTGATCATGATTTCATTAGTCTTTTTTATTTGAGCTAATGGTTATAAAAATGATTACAGAGTTTTTATGTCACTGCTTGCAATTTCCTGTCACTGATTAGACCTAACTGATGAGCCTCACTGAAACGATAGGTCCTTGGTTCGAGTCCGAATGGGAATAATACAACCCACTGGAAAGCAAGTACATCTAACTGAAGAGTCCCAAATAGGACGAAACTCGCGTCCTGAATCCCACTGCTAACCACTATCCATCATAATTATAGAGTTGTTTATTTATTGTTTGTAAATGTCTCAGTTTATCATATCTTCTTTTCCGTTTCTATTATCGTTTGCATCAATATTTTTAGTTGAATTCTGGAATTGGACTTATCTTCGTTACAATATTCTGCATACTTGTCAGTTATCCTGGTAGTCCAACCGTATTATATCGTATATACATTGCTGCCGGTATATTGGGAATTGGTTGTACAACAATCTTGATCACATCATTAGCAATGGTTTCTGATTTGATAGCTAAAAATCAAAGACACGGTGCATTCGTCTATGGTTATATGTCGTTTACTGATAAACTGGCTAATGGAGTTGTCATACAAATTATTGAATTATTATGGAATGAATGCTCATCTATCAATTATTATCAAAATGTTGAATCCTATGGGATTGGAGCATTTGTTTTATGCCAATTAATTTTTATATGTATTTATAGATGGCAAAAAAATATATATGATGCAAATTTAAACACTGTTCATGAACATTTATAGTTTTATGTATAATATTTTGTTTATTTTCATCTTCTTTTTTTAATTTAAAATATTTTGGCTACGAAATCAACAACTATTAAATATTTCTCAAGATTTTCGCCTACAATTTGATTCTGAATGACACAGTGATAGTTTATGCAATACATAAGTTAATACTCAGTAATTTCTATTCCTTTTCTTTAAAATTATGCAATATAGTCATTTGATTTTGCGCCTATTAACTACCTTTTACTTACATAATTTCTTTTATCATTTTTTATGTTTTATCTATTTACAAAATTGTAAAATGTATAAAATAAGTTAATGGATGATATCTTCCTATTATTAATCATTTATTCCTTGTAGTTGTGTGCCAAGTATTAAATTCTTCAACTACCTTATGCAAATAAGTCACAAACAACAGACAGTTATCGTACAAATTCATTCATAATTTCACTTTGCACAATGGTGAACAATCAAAACAGAATATTGTTCACAACAGAATTTCACGGTGGTTTTCACTTTGATGAACTTCACAATAACCTTCATGTACACTTAGTGGGTGCCTTTAATGCAAATTAGAATGCTCCACTGTTAGTGATTTACAGATCATTCCATATACTGCTAATTTTAATAGAAGTCACTTTCTTTTCGTCTACACTTCTCTCTTTTATATTTCAGTCCCGTAATTATTTTGTTGTATGCATTTTTCTTTCTAATGTGGATTTTTCCTTTCTACAGTACAAATGATCATCATTATAATTTCAACTTCTGTGCGTGCGAAAAGGAATATGTTCTCATTGTATAAATACTTTTTTGGTTTTCTCTCTTCTTGATATTATTTCTGTATAATGAAAGCTTAGAATATTATTTTCTCAATGTTTTAAAGAAGCAATAATTAGGTTGGGTCCAATTGTTCTCCTTACTTATCTATATATGAAGGAATTCATTTCACTGGAAGCAACAGTCACTCTTTTTTTAAGATTAGTATACTACCTGAATGTTTCCATTCAAGACTTTTTTCAGTTACACATTTTATAATTCATCAGGAATATGCATCTTAAATACCACTTAAAATAGGAAGACAATTTCAGCATGACTTCACGTTAATATGTAACTGTTTAAGTTGCCTCGTCTTAAACAAACGCGCACAACATACGAGAGAGGTAACCAGGGAAAAGAGAAATAAATCAAACTAATATACTGGGTAATGACCGAAAGTGAAATGAAAATCTGAGCTGTGTCAGTATGTGAATCAACGATGGATTTCGGGTTACAGGCGCAAAACTCAATCAACTGAGACGGTAGCAGACTATGTTTTAATTTCAACTCACTAATATAATCAGAAGAGGTAGAAAGGCAAAATTAAAGGAGATATAAGACAACTAAATGTGATTTATCCGTGAGATTAAAATAAGGTGTAGATTCATCATCACCACTGTGATTGACTTAATATTGGATAGCCTAGAATTTCCAACCATCAGCTAGCTACGGAGAATAGGTTTTTCTGTCTTAATGAGACTGAAACAAAAAGGGATTGTGCTTAATATTGCATTGTTGAAATCCTAGTGACGTCTGTTGGAAGTTCAAAATGACGAAGTAAGTAACTGAGGGTGTACCAAACACGGCAAAAAAGAAGTTGGTTAGTGAGTAAATGCATATGCACCAGTTAAGCGGATCGTAATATTGTACTTTCACCTATTTCACCATCTGTTTATGCTTAAATTAAACATATTTTATTACTGCATATTGTACATGTCCAACAAAGAAAAATGTCAAATCTAGTCAAATATATTTTGTTCGATTACTATACTTTACCAAGTGATTGTTTTCTGTAATGTTACATACTTGAGCTTAAGACTTGCTCCTAATTTTTTTAGTGCTTATTTTTTGGAAATTATTACCTATTCATCGAAATTATTCAAAGTTTCTGAGACGAATCCATTCGCTAGTCCGTTTTGTTAATATTAGTTAGCAGAAGGTTAGGACTATGTGAGAAGCTGGTTCAGCATGCACACAAGATTTTAATTAGAAGATATAGCACTCCACACTTCTGTACATAAGTTAAAAAAGTTAGTCAATGATATCTCAAAGTTTGTTTCGTGCAATGATAGTACCCAAAATTTTGTTTGCTTTCTACGCGACTGAAAACTGTTTTGTGCGTGCAATTGATATCAGTATTCATTCATCTAAAGAGAGTCATCGGAGGATAAAAATGAGTGTGATTGTTAACAGATCACTTATTAGGTATATGGAATTGCAATAAAGTCCAGTGATAAAAATAAGTGACAATACATTCGGATGTTGTGAATGCAAATGAGAAATAATACTAGAAAAGAAAAATGTGGAAATTCTCATTGAAACCTTCAGCTTGTAGTGCACCTTCCTGGCACCAAAATATAACTACGGCTAAAATAAATAGTTTAAATTAACTAAATAAATCTCTAGTTTGCCTCCGGATGCTTAGGGTGTTTTAAGTTTTGTTTTAACGAGCATGCATCCGAGCAGGCTTGGACGCCATTTTGCGCTCCATTGTGCCGGTTACCACGCACGTACTCCGAGTCCCCAGTTCAGCCTTACAAGTTGATTAGACTTTTCCCCCATTCATTATTATTACATTTACTTTAATTAAACATAGCTCCTTCAAACACATTCCTTATCAGTTCTTTTGATTTGTGTTTTGTTATCAGTACTTACACGTTAGGTAAAGTACTGGTTAAGCAGGTACTAAAGCACATCAAGCTAAGTAGGGTTGATCAAACGTTACGGAATTGTGACACGCACCCCTACAAGCTGATAACAAACTGAGCTCCTCTTCATCGGATTTACGTTACTAATATGTACATTTTTTTTATGAACACAATATACACCAACCTAAACATCTCTATGACCATTCCGTTACTAAGAAAAGTAACTGATTTACACAAGATACTAAGGTGATTATCGATTACTAAAATTACGATAATTACTGAGGGAACAGAAAAACTACATTTAATAAAACTTTAAAAGTCAAAGCAGGCTGCTGCTTAATTGATGAGTTGGGTAATAATGAACAGTTGACGTTTCTGCGATACTAAGAAACAAAGGATGAGAGAACTGTAATGATAGACAACAGAAAGAGTCATTCTGATACAGCTGCTGAATATTAAATTAAATAAAAAGACTGATTGAGCGAAGAAATATATTCCTTTTTCAATTAGGTCTTCATCTTGGGCTCTACGCTAATATATAGGTTTACAATTTAATCAAATTACCAATCATGTGGTGTTTCGGAAATAATGATGTAAATAATCAATAGAGTTACTAAAATAGGAAGTATGAATATTGATAGAGACAAGAAGGAGAAGGCGTGCATGAATTTCTGGGCACCACCCATCATGGTTGAACTAGGGACAAATTAGAACTATAAAGAGCTCCATACTTGCACACTTAGTTGACACAGGACATCAAGTGGTTACTGGAAAAACCTTCAGAATCATCCATCAGATTTCAATTAATTTACCTTATGGATTACGCACTCGGTAACCTCACATGGCAGAGGCGATTGCAATCCACCTTTACAAACCTATCCTTTGTATCCAAACGAAGTTTGTTCGACCACTTTCATTACCGTGGCCGTCAACATGATGTAACTTCTAGGTTTATTTTGTGCACCTCTTCCCCTTCTTGTTCCTATCAACATTCATGTTTCCTATTTTAGTAACTCTATTGATTATTTACATCATTATTTCCGAAACATCACCACGTGATTGGTAATTTGATTAAATTGTAAAACTATATATTAGTGTAGAGCCCAAGATGAAGACCTAATTGAAAAAGGAATATATTTCTCCGTTCAATCAGTCTTTTTCTAAATGGGTATATTCAATGTATTAAATTAAATAATGTAGCTGACCAAGGCAAAAGTAGTGGTGTGGTTATCCTTTACTCAAAGATGAAGGATAGTGTTCAGATATGCACAGATTTACACTAATATGGAGAGAATAAGTTCCTACCATCATTTGAAATGATACTACAGAAAATAAATAAACTAATTCTAAAGATTTGAGGCTGAGAGGGTCATTATGTTCATAACGGTAAAATCCGTTGGGGAGAACATTTTGCAAGTAGGCAGTTCCAATGAGATTTCTGATGATTGATCTACTAATCTCAGTTTTTTTTTATAGTTTGGAGTACACAAATGATGTCAATTAAAATTCTGATCCAGGATCAGTATGGAGACTTGATAAACTCAGCCAAAAATGTTCGAAGCATAGTGGATTTAGTGGATAACTGTTTCACTGCCTGTACAATTTAAACCCTCATTATTATTTGCTCCCATCATACAGTACAAATAAGTTTCAAGGATATGAATTTCTCTCATTTCGATTACCTAGTAATGTTTACCAGAATGCCACGATTGCTAGTTACCAAGAGAATTAAATAAGCATTGCTGCAAAGGCACCAAAGTTATATCATTAAATTATTTCCTACTCTTTAGACATTTCAGTGTCTCTTACATTAAAGCAATCATTTTCTGCTTTTTAATGATACATATGTGAACATATCCTTATCACCACGTTCAGAACTTATTGATACTGTATATGGTGTAAGGTTTGTTATTTAGGAGTAAAACACCAATAACTTATCTGTTTCTTTTCACTAGAATTGAATTGCCTACTTGCTGTTCAAAGTTCTTTCTCTCCTGAACAAAGCATCTTATGCCTTCGCTTAAGTGTCGTGATACTTTGTCTAATGAATTGCAGATCCAAAACACTAACCGGTATTAAGTATGTAAGAATGTATATTGAACTTGTTTCTTTATATCAGTGCCAGTTTGTGTGAGTACATGCTACACCTTTTTCTTTTTACAATTAGGTTTGTATTACTAGTATTTTCACCGCATTCAGGGTTATCTAGTGTAGCGTCTTTTTATACTGTCAGTGTTATTTCTCCCAGTCATTTTATATTCTATTTCTGTGTCATCTTACTTATATTTCAAGTTTTTTCAGACAACGAAACTCAGATTTATTTTTTAAAATACTATGGGTTTTATCTTAATGTGACTGCGAGACAGTATGAAAGAAAAGAAAGCACATGTATCTAAATGCATGCTGTGCAAGTAATGCTTAGCTTTTATCTGAGGCATGTGTGCATTATTAGCTCTTGGAGATGAGTATTTGCTCCAAAAAATCAATGTATGTATTCACAAGTGTAAGTGATAATTCTCATGAAGCTTACTTTTTGTAATCTAGTATTAAGATTTGTTTAGTCACTGAGCATATGCTGATGAAGTCACACGAGTGTGTCACCTACATTTGACTGCAGAATATGGCGTCTGTGAATACAATTTATAATCCCTGGAGCTGGTTAGAAATATCACTAAAACCAAAGGGTATGTTTGCATATCAGATTGCTTTTTCCATTTGTACAGCTGACTGACACCTTGCTTTTTGAATTCTATTAGCTTATTCCGTCAATTCATAATATCTTCCCCTTTATTAGATATGGATCATTACTCTGATCGATATTCTTACCGTACTTGGCTTGACTGATTTTCACATCCCTCCTTTCCCATAATCTTCATTTCACTACTACTTATATTCACCTGTCTCGCGTTTTTGATACATATTCCCCTGTCACTTTCGATGGATTAGATGACCTATAGTCACTTAACATATAAAGCGATTTTTCATACCTGGAAATTTTGCTTCACCTCTCAGTATGGAATGCTAGTTTATGTAAGTTAAGAATTTCTGTAAATTCAAAGAACGGTTACTCATAACAAATTAGGAAAATATGCTCAAAGTTTTCAGTTACTCATAAGTAATATGGCGAATAACACTGAGAAAAGGTTACATCGGGGTGAGAAAGAAGGATGACGACAAAGGTGAAACAAATAAGGAGGTGAAGTACGAAAGTGTGTGAATGATTATAGGGATGTCAAATCCAAGACCAATACCTCTACTTCCGTCGAATGGTAAAGTACATAGAGAATACGACATCCCATCATTAGGCCATAGGCAAAAAACACCGGTCGGTTTAAAATGAACCAAAGAACTCACCGTCATATCACCATGTAACTGATAACTTTTGACTTACTTTCAGAAACCTGAATAATTCAGAGAAGTAATGGAGACTAGAACTATGTATTCACCCAGTCTATTTTTACACTTTTCGTTAATCCTCTATGGTTAACTTATCAACCAGTTAGCTTATCTAATTTTCTGACTAGTAACTTCATAAGCAAATTCGATATAATGGCCAGCGCTAGTCAACCAACTGACACACACTTGTAACTGTTGACACCCATGTACTAGTGTAGAAAAGCCAATGAGTGGCTGATTAAAAGCGAATATTTCTTAGCTCAATTCATCTTTCTATTAACTATAAACAAGTTTAGATTTCTTAGGAACCATTCTCAAAAACCTCTTCAATCGACAAACAACACCTGCCATCCGCCCAGAAATACCATCAACAGCTAAAGAACTACAAAAAAAACAAGTTCTCCAACAAAACCACAAGCCCAGAACGCTATAAAATGGCCGATATCCGGGAAAGCAGTAAGACAAGATGGAATTCATGTAGAAGCACTGAATACACATGCGGAGACAACACAAAACATGCTCACACCATTACTGTAGAAGGTTTGCAAGGAAAAAAGTGTACCTGACCATTGATGGGAAGAAGGGCTATCTCGTCAAACTCCCAAACAAGGCAGACATAAGTCTCTGCAAGAAATGGGGCGAAATCATGCTCTTGTCCACCCCAAGCAAAATATTAAGCTGCATCATACTGGAGAAACTAATATATACTCCACATTCAAAATTACGACCAGAACAGGCTGGCTGGCTGTATCCAAGATGAACAAATCATGTGCAGATCAAACTGCAACACCACGCTACGCATCATCATAGAACACAGCATAGAATGACAGTCAACTCTCCACTTTATCTCAACTTCATCCACTCTGAAAAGGCATTCGATAGCGTCAACCGACAAGTAATTTAGCAACCACTTCAACACTACAATTTTAGTGTCACAAACCTTTATCAACCTCATTCAACAGCTATATGGCGACACTACATACAAAGTGATTCATAATAAAAAGCTCAGTGATGTCTTTGAAGGAAGTAAAACAAGGTTGTCACCTACTATCACCCATGATCTTCCTCATTGTAGTCAACTCGACGGGACGGGACTGGACTGGACTGGATTGGACTACATTATGCAATAAACTGTGAGGAGCGAAAAGGTGGGCATACGCTGTCTCATCGATGAAAAGACCCCAGAAGAAGATTTGGATTTCACCCATGATCATTTATGTCTAATCTCTTGTCACACAAACTCGAAGATCTACACGCGAAAACTAACAAGTTGACAGAAGAGGAGAGGCGAGGCAGAGAAGACGGGACTTCCTTCAGGTGAACGTACAGAAGACAGACGTGACGAAGATACCCAAACAACAACAACAACAACAACAACAACAAACGACAATCACCATAAATGGGAGAAATCTAAATGAAATTGTCTCTCACCTACCTACCTACCTACCTAGGCAGCATCGTTTCAACTACAGACGGTACAGGCACACAGCAGGACGTCAAAACCAGGATCCGAAAAGCAAGCGAGATAGGCCATCATTAACTTGAAACCGGTGTAAAGATCTACTGCACTCAGCATAAAGCGTCAACAACATCCTGGGATTTTCAACTCTAATCTCAGTCAAGTCAGTGATTCCATGTGATGGTTCACAGACTTGGCACGTTACCAAAAGCATTTCCAACAAACTACAGACATCATACATCAACAGCTACCACCTACGCTTGCTCCATACTGAAGATCAGATGGTCAGAATAATAAGAATCAGCAACAAGGAACTCTGGCTGGCTGGCCGGCTGGCAACGAAACAACAAAGAACCCATCGCCCAACAAATATGCAGAACAAAGTGGAGATGCGTTGGGTACACACTGAGAAGACCATTCAGTGACATCACGCACCATGCCAAGACCTCGAGTGCAACCCAAAGGGGAAACGACGAATTGGGCGTCCGAGGCGGGGTGACATGGAGAAGATCGTGTGAGGAATAAATGAAAGCAGACGTGTTACTGAAGCCCTATGTTCCACTAGGAACCCAAATGATAAAGAATCATAATAACACCGGTTTAGCTGATCATATGTAGCTAATTATATGAGCTGTTCCTGCTTGCCCGTCTGTATGTATCAACTTAACTTAGAGGAATGACCAAATATATCAAAGGTGCCGTTCTGTCTCTCCTTGTAGAAAGCCAACACCATCTGTAAATATATAAGACATTCTGTGTGATCTGCTGAGTGGTAAGTAATCCCCGAAGGTTATATGGCCAGGTTCTTCTTGCATGGGCAAGGCTATAGGAACCAATAAAAGAAACCTGGATCCAACTAAGGTCCACGCTAACCTGGCACAAGGAAAATTTACATTGTCATCACACAGATATTTTATATACTTTTATACCTTTATATTTTATTGCTTTCCCTCTTTTATTTCTATGAAACATTCTAGTCACACAATAAACTGATTTGTTGCTGCTACTATTCAGTCATCTTTCATTCTTCGTTATTGGATTTATACAATTCTGCATATCGGTGATAAATTTTCTTTTATCGCTCATAATGAACATCTTGAGTATGTGTCCGGATCCAACAACTGATCATTTATCAGACATTCCTAGAATCTAGGTTACGCATAGGAGCTAGATACACGTACCATAAGTTGAAGGAAGGATAAATTATAAACATCAAGTCCATAGTTGTTATGAATGTCCTGGAAAAATCTACTCTATTCTATATATATTCCTAAGTGAAGGACAAATTAGTCATACATTGGTCTGTATTGATCAACTGGCAAAGAATTTGTATAGTGATCAGTCTGGGGTTCGTATGAAATTTGCAACTGACTGATATAAGCTGTTTGTAGATCCTTCAATCCCGTCAGCAGTACTTGATAATCAGATCAGAGTAATCGAAACACTAAATATCCATTTCACTTGTTCGGGGTCAAATACATCAAAAGACCTATGAATTTCAAGTTTCTCCTCAGTGAGTTGAACACCGTAGTCGATAGAATTCTAGGTGCACAAAAAATGACTATTGTAGTAAATTAGTTTTTTGAATCGGACCTATATGCTTTGTCCACAGGACAATAGGCATCAAAAGAAACGTTCATATGACAAGTTTTGAGTTGGAGAAAAGGTGTTTTAAATTTTAATGCCAACCATCTCAAGGATACTAGTGTTATCTTACTGCATTTACAGATGGAAGATTTCCACACTTTCAACAAGTCAAGAAAATATTAACGAGGTATAGTGAGTTTTAAAAATTATGTAGAACAAAATGTTACATGTACTTTTTAAAAAAATAAGTATTTACAAATCTCAAGTTCATAATAAAAATTTTAAAAGTGCATTAGACAACAGTTATGAAGGTTTCCAAAAACTCTCATCAATAAAACCAATCTTTTCATGAATTTCGTCAATGTTTTCATATTTCTCTAGAAGTGACAATAACTGTATCTCTGGTAATGACTGACGTAAAATAGGAGATTTATTGATAATCATTCTGATGGTGTTGATAAGACGGGAAGCCTGATTACCATAGAGATTCATAAACACTGTACCTCCAATTTCAAGAATTCCTTGTAGAACCTATGAATTTTAAAATCAGATTGGTTAATCGCATGAGACCCTAAGAAGATGAAACACGCAAGTATATAGAACTAATAATAATTTCAAATTAAACGAATCACGAGCATCTGAGATAGCTCAAGAACTCACAGTGCATAATCCGCCAATCAAGAACTGGGAAACATAAAGTTTACCGAGTGTAAAGGAATAGAATGAACAGTCTAAGTAAAAAAGCAACTGTTGTACATTTTCCAGTGTTTGTAAGAGAAAGCTATATTGTAAGACAACAGAAAATTCAAGTAAAATAAAATACAAAAGTGAATCCCATTAGATTAGTGGAACATCATGATGATACATGCTGATATCAAGATCCCGTCATCATAACATCTGGTCAGTACTCCCTGAACGGATTAAACGATGAGCTGCAATGGAAACTGTGAAGTTGTGCCTAGTCGGGAAGAACGCAAAAGACGTTATGATTGCTTCTTCACACCAGAGTTAGTTCAACAATTTAAGAATCAAGCGAGGGTAGACCCTAGCAATACGATAAGATCTTTGGCGCGGAAAATGTTTTTCAGCCTATGTTATGAAGCAGACTTCTGGTGAGGAAATCCACCACCACCATTCATAGAGACTAGCTGGTTACAGATATGACTCAACAAAAGCCATCTATAATACAAAGCAGGTTGCTCATATCATGGAGACATACTTCTTCAAACGGCTTGTGAGTGTTTCTCGTTAGGGTGACGTCATACCAAGTCGTTTCTTTAACAGGTTTCTAGCTCGACTCACAAAACTTTGTTAAAATCTCGAAGACCATAGAAAATCCTTGGTGGGAGAGGGTGGTTTTAGAAAGTTATGTGGGTGACGAAGAGGTTTGGTTCCCACTCACACCTCACAGTAGACTCATAAATGGTTGTCTGTATGTTCACCTCATCAGATGTCCGACTTCCCAGCCTGCTTTATCTTAATCCTCTGGATTATTCTTTACCATGTGGCTGAGGATGATGCCAACAGTACTAATTGTTAAACAAAAGGCTACCCTAGGGATATCATGTAAGTGGATGGCACCAGGTTAACGACGTGGTGGTGTCGGGGGCGGCTTCTATGACTGACTCTCTTCTGATCATTTGAATTCTCAGATTACTTCAATATGAAACGCCTGTTAAGTGGTAACTGATAGTATCTGTAACATCTACATAATGTTACTGGTTTGGCGCTTTATAAGTAACTTATATTTTAATAAGTTTACCGTGCTTTCCTCTGATTGCCTGTTTACTGTTGTTTGATTATTTGACATAATGAGTCGAGTGGCAGCCATGCTATTGACCGTAGAGTACATGTTGTGCTGCTACACAGCCTTGGATGTGAGTCTGCAATTTAAGTCATTATTTGTTAAATGTAGGACTATTTATTGCAAAGAAAGACAGCCTTTTAATCTAAAGCGACTCCCAGGTCCTTATATCTATGTAAAGCAAACACTACCTGCCACAAAAACTTCCGAAAATTCGGCTCGGTTCGAACTTGTGACCTACTAGTTTAAAGTTAGTTGCTTAGAAGAACCGATCGACAGCTTCACATGGAAGTGAAGAGAAAAATGAAAATGAGCTCCAAAAATTTTTAACATTTAAAGACAAGGAGCGAATGTATCTATATCACTGAAACAGCTATTGAGTAAAGCTAATAACTCTACTTTCCAATACACTCTTAGTCTCAACTTCGAGTCAAGTCCTCGTAAAATACACAGCTGAGGTGAAAACGATACAGTTAGGTGAGACGCAGTTGCGAAACTTTATCACGATTTACTTTAAAAACCCAATTAAACAGATTACAATGCGACCTCACTAATATCATTCAAGATATGACTGTGAATATAATAACTACGACACAATACTGACTGACATGAATGGTTTTATATCACCTGCATTAAATAGCTGAGCTCGTTATTTAGATCTAGAAAATCAACACAAGGCTGTTTTACTATGTCAGCAATATGCGTTGTACAGCTCAGTCCCAGTATGCAAATAAACCGGACATTTACCAAATCAATCATAAATGAAATTACTGAAAACAAACGCTTACTTCTGCAGTTGCACAAGGAATAAATTCTTGATTGATTATTCCACTGATAACTCGCCATAGAAGTGAAGGATTCAAAAGTTTATGCCGTTTAACGTTAAGATGTGGAGGTGGATGTGCTAGTGCTAGAGCAGCAAACAATCGGACTATCCCACGCCAATTATTCATTACATCCATATCCGAAAACATTTCATCCATCAGGTGTAATCCACTTGGATCACAGAACAATCCAAGAGCTGGACAAGCTAGGAATATTCGACCAAAAAATCCGTACTATTAAGAAAAAAGAACAACCAATTTAAATACACGTCAGGTTAAATTCAAATGTTTATCTGTTTAAAATGATTCAGATAACTGCAGATGACTAACAATTTTCGTATAAGACAATTTCAATTTTAACTTCTTTTTTAAGAAGACTCCGTATGTTTACAGTTTATTGGTAGGCTTCTAGTTGACTAATAATAATTGCGTGAACGTTTGAGGAAAATGAAGAAACAGATGTCCATGAGACTGATGAGAGAGAATATTAGATGGAGTATCTGACAGAGGTTAACGGAAAAGCATTACAGAATCTCCTCCAGAAATAAATATCGAAGTAAATGAACATAGACTATATGTAGTGTGAATCCTGTGATACCTACAATGAATTATAAGACTCAGCTATTGAATTTTGATTCAAAATAGTATTAAAAAGATCGCATTAGCTGAAAGTGAGTAGATATGGTATGTGCTTTTTGAAAACAAGATCATCCACTTGAGCTACAAGTATTCTCCACTATTTCTTCCTTTGAAGGTCATGTAGGAACAAGACTAATAGCTGTCTCACTTAATATAATTATGGACCATGCCAAGATACTGAATTGTATTTCCGATAACCTGGATCAAATCGGTATCTCGTTCAAAACTATGGAGGAAAAAAATATCTTACATTTCAACAGTACAATGAGATAAATAACACGAGAAACAACTGTGATCGAACAAACCACATACTGGATTTTTAATCGGTATGTCACGTGTTCAAAACTAGTTCCACCTAATAAACTTCGAGCAGTCCCATGAGTAATACTATTTGGATTTTGATGGTACGTGTTATGCATGAATATGACTGCAATACAGCCAAAGAATAGGGATCTTCAAGTTAACTTTCTCGAAACTATAGGGATCTCAATGACCCAATTCAATTAGATTATACGGCTTACCAGGAACCCACTATTCTGAAATCTGCAACATTTCTTTTTGAAAAATGACCGATTTGCATAAAAAAGATATCTTCTTATAACTTATTTCCTAAGCGTAGGAACAGCAAGTCCGAAGTGATAAGCCTTGACAGAACAAGTAACCTACAAATAATTCAGTCATTACTATACATACAATAACACAATCAGACTGACAAGAATAACGGTCCTAAAAGCTAATACAGTTAGATGTAAAAAGTCAGTCGCTGAACCAACAACTAATACATACAATAGGAATGATCCACTACCAAGCCCATATGTACGTAAAATTCTAGCACTCATAAAATAGAGCACCTTGCCTAGTTTACTAGTTACTAGCCGGTCCTAAGCCCGGATAAAGAGGGAAGGCTGGGCATAAAGTTCGCAACCCTGCCCCCTACAACCAATCTAACCGCTGAAGAAACTTCATTGCACAAAGTAAATATTGAAATTGAAATTATTCTTTGCTGGAATCGGAGAGGTGAAATAACGCCAGTTGATGAAAGCCTTCGAGAAGCCAGTCGACCGATGTGTCTTCTCGATGAAAGCGAAAGTAAGCATAGGGACATGGAATGTCCACACAATGTTTGAACCTAGCAAGACTGCCCAGATTGCAAAAGAGATGCGGAGGTATGGCATTCAAGTGCTATGCTGGAGAATCTGCGAAAGCAGGTGGAATGGAAGTGGACTCTCCAAACTGTCTGTCAACTGGAGAGGAGTCAATAATCTACTCCGATATTGTCAACCAGATGACAACCACGAGCACACTGAGTTTTAGAATGGCTATGATATCTCCAAGAACATCGAAGGCTCTTACACAGTGAGAACCAATCTCCCCCAGCATCAGGATCAGCATCACGGCAGCCAGATGGATTTAACCGAAAAGGAAAGAAAGTCACAATAATACAATGCTGGGCTACCCACCTACAAATAATGCAGATCAAGAGAAGGAGGTATTCTACAGACAACTGCAATCAGTATTGGACAAGACTCCACCCCAGTTGGCGACATCAAAATTCCAATGGGTGACATGAATGCCAAACTCGAAGCAGATAACACAGGAAGAGAACTTATCATGGGTCAAGAAAAACTCGGTGAAATGGTGAGTGAGAACGGAGAACTGTTTGCAGACTTCTGCGCATTCAACGATTTGGTGATTTAAAGCAGTGTGTACAAACACAAGGATATTCACAAAGCGACATGGAGTTGGTTTCACCTCATGGACACACTAAAAATCAGATCGACTTCATCTCAATCTCAAGAAAGTGGAGAGGCAGCCTACTGGAAGCAAGATCAGATGAAGAAGGGGAGCAGATGTAGGCTCACACCACTCACTATCTAGTGCAAGGAACCTACCTGCAACATTAAGTTGAAGGCCTTGAAAGAAGTTGGTGATAGGCCACAGTTCAAGTTCAGCACCCACAAATTGACTGAAGGACGAAACTAAAAAGGACATCTTCACGTCACCTATCAGAAAAAAATGGGAGACATTGAGCAACATCCCCGAAGAAACCTCCGCGGAAGAAAACTGGAACTGTTTCAAAGAAAAGTGGAAGGAAACCTGTATAACCATGTTAGGAAGGAAGAAGAAATAAGACAAGGAATGGATCTTCACGGACACAACGAAGCTGATAGAGCAGGGAGAGGAAGATGGTGAAGCAGAAAATGAACCAGTGCAGTGCAGTGCAGGGATGAACAACGAAAAGAGAAGCTGAATATAACATAAAACACTACACTGGACAAAGAAGTGAAGAAGAGTGCATAAGAGACACTTCTACGACAAATTGGCAAGTGAAGCAGAACAGGCTGCAAGCAGGAGAGAGAGACCTGACAACACTATATCAAATAGCCAGGTTACTGTCTGGGACGGGAAGGATCAACACAGATAAAACCAATGAAATAAAGTGAAGGGAACCTAGTTACCAAAGAGGAGAAACAAACGAAACGATGGGCTGACCACATCACAAAACTCTTGAATCCACAACCATCACCTGCAACTCGTCCACGAATACCACCAGCAGCACAGAGAAGAAACTATCAGTGAACACAAACCCTGAAACAAAATCAGAACAAAAGCAGCGGGACCAGAAGGAATTCATGTAGAAGCACTGAATACACATGCGGAGACAACACAAAACATGCTCACACCATTACTGTAGAAGGTTTGCAAGGAAAAAAGTGTACCTGACCATTGATGGGAAGAAGGGCTATCTCGTCAAACTCCCAAACAAGGCAGACATAAGTCTCTGCAAGAAATGGGGCGAAATCATGCTCTTGTCCACCCCAAGCAAAATATTAAGCTGCATCATACTGGAGAAACTAATATATACTCCACATTCAAAATTACGACCAGAACAGGCTGGCTGGCTGTATCCAAGATGAACAAATCATGTGCAGATCAAACTGCAACACCACGCTACGCATCATCATAGAACACAGCATAGAATGACAGTCAACTCTCCACTTTATCTCAACTTCATCCACTCTGAAAAGGCATTCGATAGCGTCAACCGACAAGTAATTTAGCAACCACTTCAACACTACAATTTTAGTGTCACAAACCTTTATCAACCTCATTCAACAGCTATATGGCGACACTACATACAAAGTGATTCATAATAAAAAGCTCAGTGATGTCTTTGAAGGAAGTAAAACAAGGTTGTCACCTACTATCACCCATGATCTTCCTCATTGTAGTCAACTCGACGGGACGGGACTGGACTGGACTGGATTGGACTACATTATGCAATAAACTGTGAGGAGCGAAAAGGTGGGCATACGCTGTCTCATCGATGAAAAGACCCCAGAAGAAGATTTGGATTTCACCCATGATCATTTATGTCTAATCTCTTGTCACACAAACTCGAAGATCTACACGCGAAAACTAACAAGTTGACAGAAGAGGAGAGGCGAGGCAGAGAAGACGGGACTTCCTTCAGGTGAACGTACAGAAGACAGACGTGACGAAGATACCCAAACAACAACAACAACAACAACAACAACAAACGACAATCACCATAAATGGGAGAAATCTAAATGAAATTGTCTCTCACCTACCTACCTACCTACCTAGGCAGCATCGTTTCAACTACAGACGGTACAGGCACACAGCAGGACGTCAAAACCAGGATCCGAAAAGCAAGCGAGATAGGCCATCATTAACTTGAAACCGGTGTAAAGATCTACTGCACTCAGCATAAAGCGTCAACAACATCCTGGGATTTTCAACTCTAATCTCAGTCAAGTCAGTGATTCCATGTGATGGTTCACAGACTTGGCACGTTACCAAAAGCATTTCCAACAAACTACAGACATCATACATCAACAGCTACCACCTACGCTTGCTCCATACTGAAGATCAGATGGTCAGAATAATAAGAATCAGCAACAAGGAACTCTGGCTGGCTGGCTGGCTGGCTGGCTGGCTGGCTGGCTGGCTGGCTGGCTGGCTGGCTGGCTGGCTGGCTGGCTGGCTGGCTGGCTGGCTGGCTGGCTGGCTGGCTGGCTGGCTGGCTGGCTGGCTGGCTGGCTGGCTGGCTGGCTGGCTGGCAACGAAACAACAAAGAACCCATCGCCCAACAAATATGCAGAACAAAGTGGAGATGGGTTGGGCACACACTGAGAAGACCATTCAGGGACATCACGCACCACGCCAAGACCTCGAGTGCAACCCAAAGGGGAAACGACGAGTTAGGCGTCCGAGGCGGGGTGACATGGAGAAGATCGTATGAGGAATAAATGAAAGCTTCTGGGTAGTCGTGGAGCTAGGTTTAAAAGACCGCAGAGAACAGAGTGAAATGCAGACGTGCTATTGAAGCCCTATGTTTCACCAGGAACCCAAAAGCAAGTAATAAATAGCAATAATAAAATAGAGGCACACAGATAGACAAAATCAGCGTTGAACTTTGCACACAGTTGCATCGGCTCAAGCTGCCACACTTTACAGTAGTAGGCAAAGAACAGGTGGATAGAAAAAGATTCATATTAAAGTAGAAAGTAGTGTGAGAAAGTGAACAATCTGAAGACAACGGTTAGTGATACTATTCAAGCTTTAGAAGATGCTAAGGAGTGAATATATCTGCGTCAATGTGACCGATTTTCAGGCATGTCATGAAGAGTCCTTCACCACTGGTTCCCTTCGTCTAGAGGACCCTAGTCAGACAGTCTACATCTCCCCACACTAAGGGACTTGATCGACTGGTGCCATGTCTTTGTCTGGCTGCCCTGAACCCCCTTCTAACCTAATCCAACTTCGTCTAGCACTGCACATTGAGGTAGGCAGTGGATTGGCATGCGCAACACAAGTCCAAGCCACCACCGTAGAATCAAAAAAACTATATATGGAAATTCTGAACACCTTGGTAAGATTAGGAATAATAAACTGTATTCCAAAAAGTACATGAGTGGACAATATGTCAGTGAGTGTTATATAGAACAAAATAATCTAATATGAAAACATTCTTTTTCGCCGCATGTAATCCTGATACATATAAACCTCAACATTGAGTTGCAAAACATGAAGCTACTAAAAGAATACTGAATAGTATACGTTATCCACTTATAATATTCATAATTATACTTCTTGAGACAGACGTAGTTCAAGAGAATTATCAAGTCAGTCAAAAGAAAATCAGACTGTCACCCGCCGATTAGCCATCAGAAAAAAATAAAAACATTCTTGTACAGCACCTTCCCCTTCTTATAATTCTCATGGAGACGTAAAATATGCCTAGCTAACATACACTTCAGTGGTGCGTGCCACTGCAAAGCTTGTAACCCTTATTATTAAAAAAAACAAAAGTTTTCTGTTTTGTTCATTGCGCTTTTTATCCTAGGGTAAGACTGTTGAAATATCCTCTGATACCTATTTTTCAGGATACATAAGGAACAGAAAAAGCACATCCTGAATCTAATGATGACAACTCAGTAACATATATATAAACTCACAATGCATATCGTTTCAGAGCACAGATAATGAAAAGTACATAATTACACCACTGAGTACACATGCTGTTCGAAGTTTCCATTAAGTGAAGAGAGTTTTACTGAGCAGGCAAGTAGTAAGATCCTAATGGTATAACGATGCAATTCAGCAGTGACATAATTAAGTGCATCGGACCGTTATATATATATATATATATATATATATATATATATATATATATATATATATATATATTGTACGAGAGTTTGTTTGTTCGTTGAATAATATAACGTGAAGTTCATGACTTATAAGCAAATCAACGAATTGATTACAGTTAGTAACTCATTTTACAGGCGTTATTATCATGGGAATTGATAGGGTTAGAAATAAGAGGAGGGGGTTATAGATTCGTTTAGAACATTGGATCAAGTGAAAATCAAATAACCAATTAAGTGATTTTAAACAACCAACCGTGAGTGCTTAGACACAAAAATATGCAAAATATGCAAGGAATGGGACAAAATGGTTCTTACTCTGACATTTAGGAATCAAATATAAACTTTCTAAACGTTTCCAGCTGAGATGATGTAGCTATCTGGTGTTCCGTGGTTTTTATGAGTTCTGTAGATGTTGTTTCGTCGTGGAAAGTTGTCAAACTGTGATAAACTGCCTCAAAATGCTTTAAACGTAACCTTTATATTCATAAACAAGGGGGGGGGAGCTTTTCTTAAAGGCTAAAAAAATTACCAGTTTATCTGGAAATAGCGCGAAAATGCCAGAAAGCAATGATGCGTAGACTAAAGTAATGTCAATGTTGTATGCAAACTGCCTTTCAGCTTGGGAAATAGTTGATGAATAGAGGCACTGCCACGCAAAATTATTGATCAACTGATTATTTTTTAAGCTGCCAAGTCCCATTTCTTTTGAATCGCTGTTGGTTGCGGTATAATTTAACACTTTCAAGAGACATTCCAATCTACCAATGCAATGAACTGGATCGTGCGAGCTGATCTGACGATGAAGAAATTTAATAAATACAACAGATGAAAAGTAGAAATAAGTTTCTGGAACCATAACAACAAGCTTAAGTTACTTTAACAATGCAGATATAATAAAGTACACCTGATAAACAACACAGTTATATAGTTTTATGCAGGAGCACGAAGGGGAAAACACAAGATCCAGATAATTATACTCTGTTGAATTATATATATCTTGCTTGATGAAGCTTGATGTAATGTCCCCCTAAAAGAGTGAGTCATACAAACGATGATGCAATGTCGTAATAGGGTCATAAACATCACCTACTTTTGCTTAAGGATTATCAAAAACAATATGTCAGCATCTAAAATTAAGAATCAAAACTAAAATAAAAAATATTTCCAAAATGGATTCGTCTTGATAAAATGTCATGTCTGCATCTTATAAACACAAAAGTTCTAACAAACACACGGAAACCAAATAATGTACATCAGAAGCCAATGAGCTTATGAAGAATACCAAGAAACAAAAAAACTACAATGATGGATTGAAAGAAGGGGACAACAAGAGACAAGTCAACAACGTATTCATGAAGACAAATTTTATGGTGAATCGATATCAACCAGGGAGTTACTGCAAACCAGGACACAGAGTTAGTATTTTCTTCCTTGAGATTACCTAGTGGTTAGCATATATAGTGTTACACAGGTCAATTCCAAAACCATCCCACCTTGTGAAGAACAAGTCTACCATAAGCTTTGAATCACTGATTCGAAACCCTATGTGAAATGTCTACAGCTAGATTAGTTTGGCACGCTCACATTTGTTACCTCTTTCAATATCTCCAACATCACATAGTTCTTCACTTATTATATTGTCCCTTCGTAATATCTCCCCAAATGTATTTCTTTTTTGATGCTGTAGAAAATTGTGAAAACTTTAAACGATGCAGTTTTATGCCCTATTGTTCGTCGATCGACGGAAAATTCATCACCATAAATCGTTTATCAACAAATAAAGTTACGCTGACAGCCCTACTTAACTACGGAAGTTTGTGTACAACATTAAAAAGTATTTACAGGTTAGATACAGAGCAGAGCAATCCAAAAGATGAATGCATTTACTGCACTGTACTTCATTTAATTACTTTTTCGTCCACGAATTGTGATGGACATCCTTTTTCAGACAAGATTTTTCTGAGAAGTATAAGTTCTTCATAGTAATCAAGTCACGGATTCATCCAATACGGTAGGCGATAGGTAAGATAAGAGTTCGCATAAAACACAATGAAGATCGTGTTTTCCAGTTACTTAACCCACCATAGCTACAAGGAATCTGTTGGAAGTGTGATTGTAGAGCACCTCATTAAAACTGGTCGTGGCATCTTAACAGACTCATTATTTAAAGTCATTTACTGAGTGAAAAGAAAACTACCAAAGATTGCATATTCCCAATTCCTTCGCACTGTACAGAGAAGTCAGAATTATGTACAAAAACAAACTTGCTAGGTTTCTGTTTGTATCATGATTAAATCATGAGCTTTGGAAGTTAGTTTCTTTGTTTTATAACTCTCTTTTTTTTACCGTTAACAACCTCATATTATTTCAATTTTATTTTCATGCTTTCCTTGAACATTCATTGTCTTTAAAATTGTTTTGGTACATTAGATAGCCTTAATCTAAAACTTACTAATATTCCAGGTTTCTGTGCTCCCTTATGATTGATTAATCACCTTTCACACAACATGAATTGTTCATGCTTTGCTTACAAACATGAACACTTCTATTCGGTTTTATCCTTGTTCAAGGAGCAGAACTATCTATAACCGTAAAATTGCTATTGACTAAAGACTGACTACACAGCTGCAGCGAATGTAACAGCTGAAGAAGATATCTCTCTTATCTCTTCTAAATGTATTAACCCATCATTCATCAACAAAATGAACTTCTAAACGTAGTTCATACGTCACTGTTAAGTTACTGAAAAAGTCTCAGAAAAATGTATGTAAAACTTGGGCATTGTAGTAGAATGTAATTTCAAATTAGACTTGTTTATTTGATATAGCGTATAATGATACAGTATTATTTACTTGACGACGTTTCGAGCATAAATTACTGCTCATAATCATATCAATGAGTGTCTCGAAGAGTATATATATTAGCGGAACAGAAAATTAAAGAGCAGTGATCTTTCACGGAACCTCTTCAGAGACAGCTGGTAACAATATGGCCTGTATATGCCTATTGTTGGGGTAGTGTTGGTGGATACATCGCACAGTGTATCCCTACATTTGAAGTTCGTGTTGATTGGAAATAAATGGCTGTCTGAGCACAGTTGTAACAGGCGATCGCCCTTATCTGTCCATTTGGCTGGAATTTCAACAGTACCATCTATGGTGCCTTTCTGTCTGACTTAACCTACCCACTTGTGCATTGAAACCACTTACTTGGCTTTCGGCAGGAGGTTAGACCGCTTCCGCTAGAACTTATCTTTTATTTTATCCGAATTGCAGTTAGTGAATGCGTAGGTAAAGACCACAAAGAGATAGCGGTGAGTTTCACCATTAAGTTTAGCTCCCGCTGCATTATTAAGCCAAATGGTCTCCAAGTGACCATCAACTGTGACCCAACCGCGCAGCGCGTTTGTTATCTTATCACTTAACGCTACAAATACACCTGCAAGAAAGTGAAAACTGGCCGAGGAGCAAACAGAGAATCAAAGGAGAATTTAGTAGATTCACCACAAATGGCCCATTAAGTGAACAATCACCACTTGCGTCTTATATGTCTCACAAACACGTCACACGTCTGTGGCCCGAGATGCCAGTTTTGGATAGTGAAGCTTCTTATCCGACTTAAAGATAGCAGTAGGCATTGAAACCTCCAATAATTGCTTTGGAAAGCTATTTCAAGAGACCATAAAGGTAGTTTCTTGAACGCAACTTGTTATCAAGGGTTGTAAAGCTGGAACAAAGTAAAGATGACGGAAGAATATTGACCGATAGATATGAGGAAAGACCAGAAGGCAACGAACTAAAAGGTTGGTTGTAGTCATATGAGATTTCAATCCTGATACGATTAGAACGGTGATTTAACATTAACGGCTACACACAATACAGAAATTTACTGAAGTGCCTGAGAGAACAGGGGACTAGTAGTTGTAGTTTCAAAAAAAGCACTTCCGACTTTACAGGGATTGACTTATTCCCAAGATGACACCTGGTTGACTTGGAGTACACAGACGAAATCATGCACGATCCTCTAAACCCCTTGAGCAGATATCTGAGTATGCTTGATATGAGTTTCGGACCCTTAAAATGTAAAATGACGTTTCAGTACTGGTTTGCACCGACTCCTAGTTTAAGGATAAGGAGTGAGTTGGTAGAATGCGTTGACCACTTCCCCTACTTGTAGAGCTCCTTCAACCAAAATCACTTGATTGTTGATGAAACTTCAGCTCGGATACAGAAGGTTCAAACAGTATTTGCCTATTTACGTCATTTGTAATGCCAGAAAGATATCCGACTACCTAGTGAAGGACGAGTATACTGTGCTGCAGTTCGCTCCATTGCATTATATTGATGAGACAAGGCCGCTGAAAAAAAAAACATGAAAAGGCTACAAGTTTCTGACCACAGCCGCCTTCATGATATTGCTGACGTATGGTCGGACCGCTGTGTGAGCAATTACAAGATAAGGTGAAGAGTAGTAAACTAGGGAGGCAAATTACTCGATGAAGTTGTAAACCTTCACTGACTGATGTTATTTGGAAAGGTGTTGCACATACCGAGCCACCGCCTACCTTGACATACAATGTTTCCTGAAGTAGGATTTGGTCAGAGGAATGAGACCGAGAAGTGGCACTAGTGCATGAAGTCTTCGTAAAGTAATTCATGCGGAGAGGTGTAGGTTGCCCAGCAGGAGTCCTCGAGATTGGTTGATAGACCCTGGTGAAACAACTGAAAATCAACTAAGATGGCGAGGATATATTCAGTCTTTGACGCCTTTAAAAAGTCTGAACATTCGTGTTAACCTTCAGTGATCCCTTGACTCTCTTCCCGAACACTTTAGTCTACCTTAATATCACTTATTTTCTATCCACTTCTTTGCACGTTGCTATGAAGTGACAACTTAAAAACATCAAGTTCTGTGTCAATTTGCGTATCTTATATATCTCCTGCTAGCTGTATACGAGAAACGCATGCTGTACCATCACCAGTATGAATGCGTACCTGGACCACCACTACGGTGTGAACTAATTGCACCGAAAGCAACTGCTTTTAGTCCGAAAATTACCTAACAAATTACGGTAGGAATTCAAAAAATAACCATTTCAAACAACGAACCTCCTTTGGTCATTAGGGTACGCAGGCACAACCGTCGTGTCAAGGTAGAAACCATCGATTTGGCTTCATTCCTGACAATTTCATCATGATGCACAATACAGATGACATGAATTTAAAATGATAAAGTGCCATTGACTGACTGGAAATATTGATCTTCCAAAGTGGAAACATTTGGGGTCAAAAGCAATGAATTCAATGAATTTATCGGTAATTGAAGCTATTCTAGGCGAAATTCAGTCCGTTACTAAGTAAACGTTTAGTATTTGAATAAAACGGCACTAACCTAAAAACTTTTCTAAGCACTCTACAGAGACCTAATCAATCTTTTGACACAGAAATGCTAGTGAGAACAAGCGATGAAAACT
Source organism: Heterobilharzia americana (assembly GCA_944470555.2). Classification (NCBI taxonomy): domain Eukaryota; kingdom Metazoa; phylum Platyhelminthes; class Trematoda; order Strigeidida; family Schistosomatidae; genus Heterobilharzia; species Heterobilharzia americana. The sequence continues at coordinate 70,712,568 of OX104130.1, read as the reverse complement.
GTTAGTTGCATTTGAATAAACCAACCCCAGGACCATGCAAAATCAGAAGACTATCTGTTTTGTCAGAACAGTAGTGCTTCTATTGTTATTATTATTATTAGTCCCTTGGGTTCCTAATGGAACATAGGGCTTCAGTAGCACGTCTCCAGTGACCTCTGTTCTCTGAGATCTTTTGAACCTGGTTCCACGACAGCCCAGAAGCTCTCATTTCCTCCTCGCATGATCTCCTCCATGTCACCCTCACCTCGGATGCCCAACTCGTCACTTCCCATGGGGATTCCACTCGAGGGCCTGACGCGTGATGACCCCAGTTGGCCTTCTCAGTGCATGCCCAATCCATCCCCACTTCCTCCTGCATATTTGTCGCGTGATAGATTCCTGGTTGGTTCGTTCCCAGAGTTCCTTGTTGCTTATTCTTTCTGGCCATCTGATCTTCAGTAGCGAGCGTAAGCAGTTGTTGATGAATGTCTGTAGTTTGTTGGAAATCACTTTCGTAATGTGCCAAGTCTCTGAACCATACAGAAGCACTGACTTGACGTTGGTGTTGAAAGTAGTGCTTCTATATTTGATAATAATTAATATATAAACCCGTACACTTGTATTTGAGGTGATTTAAAACCAAACAACGTAAAAGTTACGATTAGCAAAAGGTGAAAATGACAAGTTCATTCTGGCTGAAAGTTAACTCATTACCTCGATGAATCAGAAAACAGACAGTCAAAGAAAAGTAAGAAATTGTGTACGAAACGTCAGTTACTCATAACTGAATATTACAGTACCCGTACCCTTACCTTTTTCGACCAAGTAGGCTTTATATGGAAAGGCGACTTTAGGTCATAAGGCGATTTTCAAGGTCAGAAATGCATTTTCCGTACTGAGAAATGCAAAGAAACCCAGCAACAATGCAGGTTTTCTCAACCTGAACTTGCTTTTTAATAACAGGAACATGAAAGGCAATACGTTAGTGAGTCACACCAAGTAGCTACATTTCGTGATAGTAAACTCAAGCGTCAATACGGAGGTCCAAAAAAACAAACACAAATAAGATAAATAGAACGGTATGTTTACTATTTAGATAGGAATGAAATGTATGCACGATTATACGGTTTGACTGACTTAAGGATCTTACGGTGTCCCCCTAATGAACTTACCATTATCTCGATAGAGCACTAACAAATTCACATTTCATCACATGGTTAACCAATCATCACGAACTCTAGTGAGTAGTGTGCCAACTAGTGATAACTCCGGAAAGTAACACTACGTATCAAAAAATAAATACAAAGTCATCAACATACCTGACCACAAGCACAAGTTATATCTTGTTTAATTTTTAAAGCATCCTTTTTAAATCTTGAATCCCATAACGATGGATAAAGTATATTCGTGTAATTTTCGAGAAGTGAGCGGGCTTCATGAAACGTTGGGAACATCTTCAAAAGAAAATTCATGAAACAGATGTTACGTTCCACAGAAAACCTAATAACTGATGTCCACGGTTACAACTTAACTTACCAATTCATTTCCAGATACTGACAGCCCCGAAGTTACATTTATTGCTGGTAGTGGCGATGGATGCTTTAATCTTGACAGACCTGTCGAAACAAGAGTTTTGCATGCTTGAAGACATTCCTCAGCTTGAGATTCTAATCGTTTCATAACCAATTCCATTTGATAATCCATTGTTCCACGGCAGTCATCAAAAATCGGTGATGGGGACGTCATCAGAGTTAAGGCTTGAGTTTCAATTTCTTCTACTTTATTTACTAAACTATCCCATGAATCTGACAGAACACAGACATTAATAAATATCCTTATTAAATCAAACACCAATCAAAATGATTAACAATATGTAAAAGTTTATACAAGACAAGGTTGTCCAATAAGCTAGTACAGACAATTTGACGCAAATGCGTGAACATGGTAGCTAGATTTGAACCCGTGGCCCAAAGAACAACAATCACAGACCTAAGCCAGAGTTTCAGCAACTAAAACAGCGATCGAATATGACATCGTGCGTCATATCATGAAAATAAGTATTGTTCAAGAATTAATAATACCGTATAGCTCTGCAGACCAAAACAAATGGGTAGCCAAATCAGATGCTGGTGGCTCAATGCCTACAATGTTTATTCACATATCCGTGAAGGAGGATAACATAGATCAGAGGTCAGTAATATTTACTAGTTACCAGTCGTCGAAATGAATATCTATACGACAATAAATCAAGCGCGTGGTCATCGGTTTTTGTCAAAAAGCCTACGATAGCTAAAAAGCAAAAGGAAAGATGTCATGGATTGATACTATTCTCAAATTTCTTTCACTCTAACACAAATACATAAACTCAAAGCCATGAAAAAGTATATTATTATAGGTTGCTACACATTCCAAGATTGCCATTATGGCCGATTTCAAAACGTCACCGACAATTTTTCTAACCATAGACTCTGATGCTCTCAGGCACCCTAACCAAGTAGCTTACACTCTTCAGACTAAGTCTCCATCCGATGGTAAAGGCATGTACCCAATCCTGAGGTTCACAGGTCAGTTTGTGTGTTAGTGATCGTCACTTATTGAGTGAAGTTACCTCGAAACACTAACTGACGGACATGACACATCCTACAAATGTTGTCCTAATGACTCCTATACCTTTCAGTTTTTGCAAGCCATCAGAAAAGCGAAGATGACCAGCGAATATGGGGCTGTAGGATGAAGGTTAGCTGTGTCACGTTAGCATCTGTCAGTTATTCAAGAGACCACTCGAAAATATTTTTCGATCACACAACTAAGTGGCAATTTAGCCTTTCCTGTTTCCTGGAATAGAAAAGTAAAACGGAATTAATGAACGCCCCTCTGAATATGCCTTCTGAAACTGCTTTCTTGATAATACATCCTCTTTCAATCCGCTCCTCTTTCCCCCACGATATGATACTTTTATGTTATCATAATACTGTCATATCATTGTGCGATGCCCATGTTTTACTATTGTTCTGTTTTAAAGAGTTGCTTTGACAAAGATAAATGGTAAACAAAATTAAAGAACTAATGGTCATGGACTATAGACCAAAAGAATGGCTATATTCAGTACAAAAGCACATAAAAATGAAACATTTTAGCTGGATTTCATGGGATGACAGACGAAAGCGATTGAAGATTCTGAATAACGCAAATAAGAACTAATAAGAACTGAGTATTAGAATCCATTCTTTACCAATCTCTTACTATTATACCTGCTCATTCACTATAGCCTCGTAGACTTCTGGTTTATTTTAACACTATTCGCCGTTTCTTCTGTAACTAGCATTGTGAGGTGTAGCAAATGATTAGCTATTACACCAAATCTTGAGATTTCAGTCAGTGGTTTTTAAATTATGGCACTGAAGCATAGTAACTTAGGGAATCGATTACCTATGTTAGGAGCATGATCCGAGCGATGTTACTAGCACGCATTCGGTTTAAATGGTACTATGAATACGCATAAACTACAGTACTTAAGGTATCTTTCAAATATTCAGTTACCACTCACTTCAAGAGATGTTGAAAAGGGTTAGTGCAAATGAATTCTTGAAGCAATCGCACCAGTAAATAGCATTCTCAGAAGTTACTGATAGTTCCTATAAGTAAGTTTTGTATAAGCTGTATACGGTTACCATGAAGAAGGACAAGTATAACAAGTATTTATACAGACTTTCAGCTATACTAGTCAGAATTGGTTAACGTAACTCGATTAATGGTCGTAGCTGATTGCCTAGTGTAAAAACCTGTCCTTGGTCGCTGAGATGCATTTTGCGTTTTCCTTCACGTATTCTTGATAATCATAGTTTTGTTCGCTTTATATCTCATTTGGTTATGTTAACTACCTCCAACTTTGTTCAGTTTGGTCATAATGACTACAAATTGTGCTCAAAAGTACCGAGTTATACATTGAGTTGTAAGCTTCACACCTAGTGGTAACAAAAACACTTTTGAGTGACGAATTTATGACTATTTTACATAATTATGGTATGCAGTCTGTCAACCTACCACTATTGCGATTTCCTTGGTGAAAATGGAAGTAATATGGATATATTGTAGCACCTGTTCAAAGCGAGCACATGTCAGTTCACGTAAGCGGAGTTGGATTTTCTGAGGATTGTAGACAATAGATGTAACCTATTAAAATCTCATGAAAACAACCGAATATAGGCAGACAAACACATTATAACGATATCTCACGAAATCTGTGGATCACCACCAGAGGACTTTAGCTTGTGATATCTTTGCTTCACATAAAAAAGCGATAACTTAAAGGACAGAATTTCAGCGAAGTCTTTGTTCACATCAGTCAGTTTAAAATTTTCTGTCACAATAAATACTAAAGCGGAGAGTACAGTTAGCAGCAAAGCTGTAAATTACTAACCCAACTTATAAAACTATTGAAGCAATTTCTGTAGTCGAGCAAAACTAAAGCCTGAACATTACGATCGGACAATTAGGATATTTGCTGAATTATTAAAGCTTGAAACTAGAGTAAACGAATTACATTTTTATTACCCCAATACATTTGCACGTCTAAATAGTTTTGAAAACATGTGAAACTGGTAAATAAGCAGCTAATAAGTAGATATGCTGAGTGTAACTGAGTGGGATAAAGCACTTCTATGCCATATCCCGTGCACTATCGGCTATACAGAAAGGTGACAGCAGCAAGGTTTTTTTCGGGGATATGGCATTTTCATGTCATTCTTTCGACCCTAATAAGAGTATATTTTGCTTCTTAGCACATGGAGTTCCGACACTGAAGGAAAAGGGCTTTACAGTATAGTTACCTGTCTTAAGCATTAAAGGCTCTAGCTCAATAATTCAATCTTCAATAAACCAACTCTCTTGTGAGGTACCTTAAAAATAACAACTTTAAGGCAGGAAGTTCCAACCAGCAATTAATAGATCCGATCTGACGGCTACCGACCTCGATTCAAAGGTAGGCATGATTCATTTCTCTAAATGCCATTACGGAAACAAACAACCATACCAGTATTATGCATCTCCTAGTAAAAACCTTGCATTTTATCACATGTAACTGATTACAGAAATGTGTATAATATGAAATATTACATGTACGTGGTACATTCTGCGTGTACAGGAAGTGACTTCCACAAAGCCAGAGACAGAGTGTGTATGAAAACTTACCCGAAGTAGGATTTTCACTTTTAGAGCGCAAATTAGTCACTTCAACTCGAACACTAATTATGTTGTTGATTATCACACTGAACAAATTTTCACTCGACTTTCTAACAAATCCACAAAACCTCGTGTCGGCTTCTGCAGGAGGAATCTTCGGCAAACAGCATTTATGACCTGGACCTTCATTTTCAGCATTTTTTGTATTCTTTGTGTTATTGACATTGTGGTTAAGTGAAACAATTGTTTTAAATCTTTCTTCCAATAGGTCTGTGACTTTAGCGACCATAAGTTGGGATTTACGGAGACGTCTTTCATATGTTTTAACTGCACTATTGGACCTGGAGATTGCATAAATCCACGCATCATCAATGTTACAAAAGACATCGGGAATAAGATCCCCACTCATTCACTGTGAGACGTAAGCGTTTGAAAGTCCGCACTACCATCCAACATCCAACAATAGTGCGAGTAGAGGAAACTTGTGGTTTTTGAGCTTCCGTTTCTATGGCTTTATGCTTGGTCCTTTTTATTCTGTTATACTCCTTTGTTAGTCTCATAAATCCCTAAGTCTTTCCTGCTTATAGCTTTAAAAGTAGTGATTTTCTAACTGACGGTATTTTCCTTGCAAATTGTAGCTTGGTTTGTTTGGGGGCAAAGGAACTGCCGAAGCGATCAATTAACCTTTTGCAATTCCCGCTGTCATAAGCACTCGCAAGTAAGTACTAAGCGTTACATGAAAGGTGCTAGCAATATGGGGGTGGGGGATGAGAAAAAGAGGAGTGAGAAGTCCATATGGAAAGATAATTGTTACCGGTAAAAATATGGAGAAGAGATGCATCTTATTGCGGATGCCAGAGTTTAGGAATACGGGGATGGATGAGCATATCTTCAACTGCTGTTGACGAACGTTCATGGTAAGCCATTTGCTATGTCGTACTTATCCAGTAGTCGTTCGAAGGAGTCGACTGATGTAACTGCGGCTACCTTCCTCCACAAGGCGTTTCATAAAGCATATGCTCTGTGTGAGAAGTTTGATCTCAATCGCATCTTTGGCCTATGGCGTGGTATGCGAGTGAGGTCCCCGCGTGACTGTAGGTTTTAGGCCTGTAATATTGACCTAGTGGGATGGTCCACCTGGTGAATGATCTTGTAGGTCATTACTAGGTCACCTGGTCTCTTCTGACAGCTTAATGTGAGCAAGCTGAGCTGCCAGAGACATGGCTCATATGCTTTGCCTGCTAGTCTGACAACCGAGCTTGTCGCTCTCCTCCTTACCTTCTCGAGAGCACTTCTCTCTTTAGTAGTGGGGGGCTATCGTGTCGAATACCTCAAGGCGTGGTCTAACATTGGTTTTAAATACCGCGAGGAACAATTCTAGGGTTAACATTCAAATCTGTCTTCTCAGAAGGTTCATGATGGCTTTCATCTATGCCGCTATGCCCTTATAATTGTCAGTAGTATCCAGTGTGTGAGAAAAGTTGGGTCCAGGTTCCTCCTCTTGGATATCTCGGTGGTTGTGCACTTGCTGAAAGTGTAGCTGGTTTTCATCTCTTCTGGTGTGCGAAGAAACACCACTTTATGTTTCTGCAGGTTAAAGCTTAAATCCTTCTCAGCTGACCAGGAATCCAGGTGCAACAGGTAGTCTTGGAGTATGCTAGGATCCCCTTCAGGGATCACTCCTTGACAAACTCCTGTTCTTCCTCTCCTCCAGGTTGACCGACCTCTGTCTGCTTCAGTGCAGAATTCTTCTTCCTCTGGATATACTGTAAACCACGCTAACAGCCGTCTAGTGATACCCACTCTTGGAGGTTTATGGAGCATAGTGTAGCGTGGGATGCTATCCAAAGCTTCGGTTGGGTCCAGAAAGATAACGTGGGCTAGCTGCTTGTTGTACCATCTGGCGGTCCCGTCGTACCAAGCGGTCACCAAGTTTATGGCACATGACCGTCCAGTCTGAAGCCATGGTCGGTGGGACGACCGGTGTTTCCGCTTAGGTAATCTGAAACAACATCTGCTACCAGGCTTCTCAGCACTCTGGACAGTACAAGAAGTTATGCCAGCGGCCTGCAATTACACGGGTTTCTTCGGTCTCCCCCCTTAAAGATTGGCGAAACAATAGCGTATCTTCATTCTTTGGGGAGTTGACTTACTTCCAATGAGTCCGTGAACAGGTTGCACATTTGTATGCTTAACACGTCTCAGGATCACCGGTCTCATATCATCACAACCCGGAGATTTCCATGTTCTCAGTGTTGAAAGTTTTGCAACCACCTGGTTTTCGCAAAATCTTTACATTCACCAGCTTTGTCATCAGCTTCGTTATCTACCTGGCCTGCGTGAACTTTGGGCTATCCTTTTTACTGCAGAATGTATTGCATCTAATTTTTTATTTCTATGGTGTTTTGATCGTTCAGTTATGTCAACCAACAGCATTGCATTATCTCGAGCGTCTTTAAAATCATTACAACCTATCGCTTCACAAGTTGATGTGCAAATTGACAGGAAGCACCACGGAAGATGGCAACGGGCCCCCAAGCTTATGGCCATAGATGAGATGACTAGTCCTTAAATACTGAGCACAAACTGCAGGTCGTTGCCGAATAAAGTTGATTACCTTCAGTCACTCTTGCCTACGAATGTTTATCGAAGCACGGGTTTAGTAATGCTACAGGAAACATGGCTTCATAACCTGTATGACGGTGATTTAGTTTGCTTAGATGGTTTCAAATTATTTCGATAAGATGAAGGCTTTTCCAAGAAGATTTGTGGTGGTGCTGTAGCAACATCTATCAATGCAAACTGGTCCCTCTCTAACTATGTACGCTTCTGCTTCTCTAGCGAAAAAATTGAGCGCGTTACCATCGAATATCGTCCCAAACATTTGAGCAAATACAAACATGTATATATGACAAACATTTATGTTACACCTGACAGCAGTTTCTCAGATTTGACAACTTTTGCTGGCGTATTAACTGAATTCGCCGTTCCGGTTCTGGGTAAGTCCTTGCCTACAGTCTGTGGAGTTTGTGCAGTTTTCATTGGGTCATAAAAATAAAGCTAACCTTTTCACTTGTCTTGACAACACCCTAGACTTAATATTTACCATCTTAGAAGAAACCATGAATTTCACTTAAATGTTTATAACTTCATCAGACGCTTGTACATAGGTATATAATAAGTGAATACCTGGTCCAAAATCCTCTAATCCCTCTATTTCGTAGTGATATCCCCAGCTTCAGACTGATTTTTATTACTGTCGTGCTCACCTTCATCTTTTTCCACCTAAGCTTACCTCTAAACAGTTGGTTCTGCATACTTCTTGAAGTAAGTTTTACAGTCAGTACAAAGCATTCACCCAGATGTATCATGGTTGATCTACTCCTGAGTATTTTTGTGCTCCTGTTTCGAATTTCGCCTGTTGCTCGCTTTTGTTATTCACTTTTCAAGTTTACCTAGCCAGTCCTGCATTCAGATGGAATCCTACAAATCGCATTTGTCAGTGGGAAATATTGCCATCAAAACCTTATGACGAGCGCGCACACCTCAGGGTCATAAATGTGATGCGGCCTCACGTTCAAGAGTATTGGAAGATTCAAACGATAACCGAATAATCCTCAAATTCGAACTGAGCCTGCTTCAACACACCTCTTATATGTCATAAATAACGGTATCTAAAGTATAGCTTAACCCTGTACATAATGGTCGTTTCCCATTACCAAAATGATCAAACCTGTATTCATGTAACCTTTGTTGTATGAAATATAAAAATATTATTATTATTAAATGAACCTGATATATATGAAATCCGTAAAAGAACTCCGCTGCTAGGTTCTGACCACTGTAATGTTCGTGTGTTGCCTAAAGTGTACGGCAAATTACACAAGAAAACTTTAGGATACTTTCCCAGAAAATGTCAATACGGATGATGTTTACGAGAGAATGTATTACGTTTGAGAAGCAAGCTTATGGAAACAGACTGGGATATACTTGCCGATGAAGTTTTAGACAACACTATCACCAATACCACGAGCTATCTCAGGTTCTGTCTTGATATCCGCTGCCCTGCTGAAACAATCTACATGAGATTCGACAGGGTTTCCTCTCCTGGTCTCAAGAGGCTCCGGAGAGAAAGGGAAAGTTTGTATAAGGTTAGGGACCACCCTGGCATTAAAAGACTTAAATGCCTAACTAGGTCTGAAATACAACGTCAGAATACCATATACAACCAGAAGTTCGTATCGCGTAAGAACTCCTCTAATATGTACCGGCAGAAAACACGTGACAGGAGAAACGTGTTTAGATGTCTGCACGTCAAACAATTTATTCACACATCGGCAAGCTGACTCCACCCTTTCTAATGTCTAAAGTCAAGTGGATGGCTGCTTTCCAGGTTTTAATAAACATGATGCATTTGAATGTCTAAAATCCTTGAATCCCTCCCGGAGAGTAGGTTTTGGTGGTGTTTCTAGTATTATATTCAGAAAATGTGCAGATATTTTATGTCATCCCATTACAGATATCCCCAATGCATCGCTTTCTAAAAACATATTATTCACCTCTTGGAAGGAGATAAAAATTGTACCTGTGCCTAAATCATCTTCTGGACCGGATGTTTCCTTTCGACCCATCGCTATAATTTCCCCTTTCCTGAAGACAATGGAGAAACTACTTCTCATGACTGAGCCTTCATTGATGGTTTTCAGAGATCCAAGACAGTTTGCTTACAAACGCCGGAGGAATACTTTGGATGCGCCCACTGTCTAGCATCACAATATTGTTTCTAGTCTTGACAAAGGTGTTGAGAGTGTTCGTTGTGCCTTTTTGGATTTCTCATCGGCCTTTGACTCTGTTCCCAGGCCGCTGTTGTTAAACAAGCTGGCCATGGCTCAGTATGGGCCGTGGGTTACAAAGTGACCGTATTCTTATTTTTCTGAAAGGAAACAGTACACTATCTATAAAGAGAAGCGCCCCACTTCATTGCTTATTGAAGCTCGTGTGCCCCAAGGTGCTGTACTTTCTCCACTTCTGCCTCCGTTTTTCTCATTATTTACCTTATCTTGTTGAAACTAATCTTATTAAGTATGCTGTTGACCTGATGATGTCTATTCCAGTTAACTCTCACTTCGATTGCTCTATGTCAAATGGATTCTTGTCTACGGTTGGCTAATGGTCTCAAGTTACACCCTTCTAAATGTCAGACTGTTAATTTTATTCCCTGGCGTAAGGAAGACTTGTGTGAGCTGCCTGAATCTTATGACGCCTGTTGCATTGATGGTATTTCTGCAGAAAGCAAATCGAGTGTCAACTATCTTGGGCTGAGTTTTACTTCTGACCTTTGTTAGTTGTCTCATATTTTGTTGACTTGTAAAAAATCTTTCGTTTAAGTTGTTACGCAGAGAAATTGAGGCCCTGCGGCATAACTCAACCTTTTCTTTTACAATTTGTTAATTCCCGGATTTTACCTATTCTTCTATATTGTTCCACACTGATCTTTCCTGATCTTCTAAAAAAGGACTACATTATATTGCGTGGGGGTTCGAAAGCCGTCAGCAGCGTGGGTGATGTGCCTCTAGCTCAGCTGATTAACGCTGTAGTTGATAGACCTATAAATTTCTGCAAGCTACCAGCTACAGAAATTTTAACTGACAATGAGCATTCATTTCATTTGCAGCTCTCTCCATGTACATCCTCAGACAGGACAAGGAGAAACTACGTAAGACTGTATGCTCGTACAGCTAGGTATAAGAATTTGACTGCACTTTACCTAGCACGCATATTCTGGGAGGAAAATAGCGTGAGGACAGAAATCATACATTAAGTTTGTAACAGTTAAGAATCCCACTTCGATGATGCAACTCACAACGTAAAATTTTCTCGTTTTCAATATTCTTTACATCACTCACATTTTTATGATGAAACAACTCGAAATATTTTAATGGAGTATGTATATACTTACATTTTCTTGTTGTTGCAATATATCAATTTATACCATAAATTGTCTGGAGTAAAGCGAATTATTATTATTGTACCGCAGTCCTGGAACTTCGTTACATTAGCGAATGTTGGCGATGGATGCATCACTGCATTGAGTTGCTCGTCGAATCGGCTGTTCAGCAGTTTTGCTGCCTCAATGCTATTCAGAGGTTCTGCGGCCGGTCCTGTGGTCGGGTTTAAGCCTTTATTCGTCAGTTTTCGCTGTGAAACGAACCGATATGGACTGCTCCAATTGTAACTTGGCTGTTTGACTAGACTACTCTGGTATATGAACCTGTCATTACGAATACTTATGTTACATGAGTTGCCTAACGTCTTGGATCTAAGATGGTCTGACTCATTGTGTGATGTGCGCCACCGATACCATGCCTTCCTTTTACCCCGAATTTGCCCTTGGGTTTCGCTTTTCGGGAGCGCTTCTGGCTCAACTATTGTTGGTTTCTCCTTGATTGTCAAAGAGAATCTCACCGAAGCGTGATCGCTTTTGCCCAGGTGGGCCGGACGCAGATACTATCCACCAAAAGATCACCATCAGAAAGTAGTCGAGTGGTGACCCTTTTCTATCTGGTTCCATCTAGTGTTTTCCTCAACTTCTATTGATCCTGTCTCCATAAACGTGTTTCGAAGCCCATGTTCAAACGATTTACGTTCACATTTTACTTCAAATACCGGGCCCATTGCCAGTGTGTTGAAGCTGTCAGTGAGGATTTCCCGGTCACAAGCAGCCGTAGAGGATGTAGAAATGACGCAGAGCAGTCGTGCTTTATGCTCACTTGTGAGAATGGGAAGCCTATATACCACTGCTAATAGGTACTTAGTCTGGTGTTTGATAAGGTGGCACCATAAGGAGTCTGGTCATCGACTTAACACACTGTCAGTCGCCTGCATGACTGCCAGGTGCGTGCTAATGTAATTGCCAACTCCTCTGCCTTCGTTGAACTGCCCCTGCTTTCCGAACAAGGCCGTGTTTTACAACAATTTTCCTGGTACACGATATCTGGTGAAAGCCATGTCTCCGTACTGAGAATTACATCTGCTTGCAGATTACAGGACACTGTTCTTAGTTCTTGTGGTTTACTTCTAAGACCTCTTAAGTTACTGTAGAAGCTGTGCTCTAGACCTAGGGTGATACGGGGACTGAAGTGGAGGTTGGTGTGCTATTGCATTGGATTCTGACTACCAGCCTCTACTGGACTGGCAAACCTCTGTTTTCCGGTCCCTCGTGGCATTCTGGTGTTGGTGTTACAGCACTGTTCATCATTATGTCCAAAGGCAGTTCGCTAGATATTTCTTTTGTGACTATTGCTGTCCTTGGTGTTTTTGGAGGTTACCTCCTATATTCCGGTCTAGCAGACCGTGGTTTGCTTTCACAATATGGTATGGGATCTCCTACTTGTTGTTTTACAGGATACCGTGCCATAGAAGCTTCTGTGAGGAGTGCCTAGGAGTCAAAGAGTACAGCTATCAGTCTTGATGAGGAAATGCTCTACAGGTGTGTAGATCTTGATAATCTACCAAAGCCGCTGGCAGGCAAGTTTTAAGGTCTCTTTTTTGTCGCTAGCCACCTCCGCTGCTAGACGTCATGTGTTATTATCGGATTTTGTAGACCGCTCTCCAGTTCCGGTATTCTATGCACCACCATGGTTGCAGCTTTTTTCAGTCATCCCACTTCTTGTCAGACTGCTCGCTTTTTTCTAAGAGTAATTCTGTCGTTTTGAGGATGTTGAACAAAATGATGTTGTCCGCTTTCTCGTCCCTTAGGCGCGGGGTATTGGGTCTGGCAGCCTAAGCCTTCGGTCTACCGTTTACTCTCCCTGCTTCTGTCCATATGTCCTCAACACAACCTATTTTTCCAGGTTGTTCAGTTCCGTTTGATCATCTGAGTTGTGTCAACACAAGTGAAGACTTAGTTGGTACCTCGCTTGGGGTGGGAACCAGCATTTTCTCATGTCTGGCGCGGCATCTTTGCATGCCTGTGGAGCTTGTCCAGTTTCTGAGGATAGATTTTCGAAGCTCGTGCTTTGTATTATCTTGGACAGTGCCAGGTTTTTCAGTTTAACGGGTGGAATGGCAGGTAGTTGCCAACATCCTGGACGCGCATGCTACATCCACTGACGTAGGTGCTTCCTCGTAAAGCTCTAGTACTGACCTAATATCGCATTCTTACAGTTACAGTGTACCCATTTTAGACCGACGTTGAAAGCGAGGGTTTCTTGAGCCCTGACACTGATCCGTTGCAGGCGCCACAGCCGCCAGAGGTCTGCTGTTTTTTGACGACCGAGTGGCTCGCCTTCTGCGAAGTGGGGTCAAACACAGAGTGTTTTGGTATATTCGCCTGTTGACATACACATTTTTCCCCGGCCTTTGTTTTTTGCCGACGGGATGTTTGGTGGCGTATCAATGTCGCTTCGACTGCGTGGGTTTACCGGTCTTGGTAGATGTTGTATCAGATGTGACAGCGATACAGGGATCGCAGATGGTGTAGCATTGTCGCACTCAGCCCTTTCGTGCACGCTAGATTCTGTCCTTCTGCCGACCCTGTTACACGCTTAACAGCCTATTACCCAGTTTCCTATCCCACCATAGTTAAGTGATGCAAATATCTGAATAATATAAAGGACAAGGAGAGGAAAGCGCTATTACTACTTTAAACTTCACATCGTAGAAAAAGCAAACGATGGCCTCTCGCGTTCTACCGTGATAACTGGTTGTCGCTGGGGTTTTGTCTAGCCTGCGGATAAATAGTTGCAGGGGATTCGTGGGAGATTATGAATTTTTGCGGTGACCGCGAGGACCTAGAGGAAGAAAACGTCGGCCACTTATGGTCAGCAAAAATACTGTGCTAACATTTATTGATAAACAGTATTCGACGGATTACACTGATTTGCATCGAAGAGATGAGTCAGTCTATAAATCGAAGCCAGTAAGTGGAGGAGTAAGGTTCAAACTTATTTTGTTTTGGGTTCATTGGGAAGTCCAAACATTGAACTAAAGTTCAGTTGCAATACGCTACGTCTGTCTCAATAGAATACTTACTTCTTTCGTAATTGTAATTAGTTTTCCTCGTTTACAGAAACCTCAAAGTACAAATATGATCAGCTGACAATTTTCAGCGCTATGTTAGTAGAGCCACTACACATGGAGTGTGAGGCGACGATTGGCTTCTTGGGTGCGCCCCAAATGCACCACAGGACTCTGGGCATGCGCGTCACCTCCTTTAGATGGCACACAGACAGAGGGTTGTGACAACGTTGTAGCGTCACATGCCTCCCAAAACCAATAGCCTAGGGTTCGATGACATTCAACATCTATGCTGACCCTGATAGTTTAACTGGACTCGCTAAGCTGAAGACACTCGGTCAAGCATCCTGGCCGTACGGCCTGCAGTCGTGTTACCTTGCACTGCTCGTACTCGACTCTCTAGCCAGTTAGTTGGGACGCATCGGGACCTTGGTACAACCACCCAAATATAATATTCCATCCGACTACGCTATCGTGCTCTTCCTTGGTCTCGTATTCGTGTACATAAAACAAGTCCGAATAATTAGTGATTGGTCTTTGCGTCTGTCAAGTTCGCACCAGGACAAATCCTAAAACACTTTCAAGATGGGAACCCAGTGGGTTAAATAATCCAGCTGAAAGTGTTTTAGTACGGATCATCAAATGTGTTCTGCCAAACTCTACTCTCAGTGTATGGCCTCAAGCATTAGGGTTTTTGATGGAGGTTCCATATTAGATTTGTTTATTTGATATGAAGCGCACAGTGATACAGTATTATCAATTAAATTATTAAATTAAATTAAATTATCAATTAAATAATACTGTATCACTGTGCGCTTTATATCAAATAAACAAATCTAATATGGAACTACATTCTACCACAGTGCCCAAGTTTTTCACTTATATTTTTGATGGAGGCTTTGCACACGTCGGTTAGGATGAAGAGGATTATGGGTAATTTGATAAATCGTAGCAATATCCCTCATAATGCCTTTGTGTTGTACCTGGTGCAGCTTAGGAGCAACAAAACAACCCACGCAAGGTTTGCACCGTCACCCGATCACTTTTTTCGTAACCCTCCTCTGAAGCTTTTGTAGGATGCCAATGTCCTTCTTCACGTACCAGATTACGACTAGCGAAGGTTTTTCTGAATAATGGTAACGATAATATATTTCAAATAATGAATTATGCGAACAAATGCCATTTTCACAGGTAGTATCTTAACTCTGTTTTCTGATTGGAGCTGGAAACGTTTATGAAGGAACATATCACCGTGCCAAAAAGGTCTTCTGGAGTGAACAATTATCTGGACATTGCTGGTCACAAATATTGGGCACAGGTGACATCGTGAAATATCAGTAGTGAAAATAATATGGGTACAATCACTCAGTATGAGAAGTATCTTGACAATAGTGAGTCATGTAACCTATAACAGCATACTGCATATAGAGCGTTGAGAACAAATGAAGCTGAAGATATGTCCGCATTTGATAAATTTATGCCGTCTGCAGATGGCAGACGAAACTAAAGTTAAGGACTGGGATGGGTGGTGGGGAAAATTCGGATCTGTAACTGTTAGGCGTCATGCACAGAGATGACGATGGGATGGTGGCCACTCGTTTCCTGTCTAACGGGACCCTGCCTTCGGCAAAAGAGTGTCTGAAGCAGTTTTCTAGTTGGGCAGTCAGAACACCGGCATATTCTCCGAGTACCCCAAGTTGAATCCCAACAATCCCCGAGGACTTACTAGGATTTAAGCCCTTAGGACTACTCTGAACATAAGAAGCTCAAACCCCGTAAAAATTAGGTCTTTGAATTTCCATTGCGTACCCTAAGTGTGGTTATCCTTTCCACTTTATAGAAATCGTTTTGAAATTTCTCAACCAATATGTTACCACCTCAGTGTTATTGTGGAGAATCGCTGAACCACTAGGATCCTGTATACCGCATGAAGCGTCATTCACCCTCTTCATTAGTGCGTGTAATACCCCATGATTCTGCCCTAGATTTTCTTGTAACGTTAGTATAAATCATTCATCCCATAAGTCGTTCTTTCACGTTATCCCCAGTTGCTTATGAATGTTGTGGCTTTCGTTTACTGCGTGTCTGTTAAATCCCCGCCCAGTATACAATAGGACGCCCAGTTCGATCTTAGTTGGGTTGTTCATAAATGAATAAATATCCTATCCTCAGCTTAAGAACTTAAAGTGAGAGAAGCTAGCTTACAGCTTGCAGGTAGAGAAATCTCCGACACTTGAGCTGTCCTGAATGTTGCAGAAGGGGGAACATGCCCCCGTTTAGTCAGTATGATAAGTGGGGCACGGGCAACCTCAGACATTTCGGACTTCAGCACTTGACTTGATAAATGCACGCTACTTTTTTGTGATAGGATAAATTCTGGTGGGAGGAGGTCGTCTTACGTGCGTTTATTCATCTATAAACTCAGTGCAAGACGGTATCCCGGAGTTAGGAACTACAAAGACTCTGTCCGGGCTATTTTGGAACCTGTAGGCTGTCTGAACTTGGTCTACGGTTGTGCGCGCCGTCCCCCCAGTTCCCTGTCTAACTATGACAATTTGTTGTCAGAAGCCTTTAGGTCATTGCCTCTATGCCATTTTCAAGCAAGATTACCTGAAGGACTGCAATGTGCCGAAGATCTCGTATTACATGATAAAAGCCACCAAGTGATACGAATCTGTAGCCCATAGTGTTGAGCGTGATAGGTGATTTCAGTGTGTTTGAAGCCCAACCAGTCCCCTTAATGCTCCGTTCTTAGTTCTTGCCAACAATTTCATTTCCTTTGTCGTAAATATTGGCCTTCGATTCCCAGGGGATGACCACGGCACTTAAGCCTTTTGCTTGAATTTAGGACCCCCTGTTAACTCAAAAAGAAGTTCAGACCCATGCAGACAACTTGGAAAACTCTCAGTTTTCACCAAGATATTCAGATTGGGAAGACCACTCTATCAATGCGTTTCCTGAATCACTGGCTACTATTCCTTATCGTAATATAAGACGACTCTAACTGCTTTGTACGGGAAAAATCAGAGTTCGTGGTCCCAAAAGTTTTGTCTATTCTAATCACTCTTCAAAGTCACATTAGGAAACATGTTACTGGCTTTCATAAGCAACATGGCTTTTCTTCACTAGTCACGGTGGCCAGCGTCTGCGCTTATGATGACTGTCCACGAGTAGCCTGTACTCCGCCCGTTCATCTGGAAAACTATCCATGTTCTTCCCACTCATGAATCCGTACAAAATGCATGTTTATGTAGCTGTCGTCCAGTTACTAATGATAATATTTATTCCAGGATTCGCGGGTGCACATCACTTATACAGATATGATAAAATTGCTTACCGTTTTCCTCTTTATCCCAGGTAGTAGCAACCCCCAGGTCAAAAAATGATTTCACATCAAACACAACCAACCACCCCTTCAGGTCTTGACTGGGCAGTTCAAAGTCAATGACTACCGTATCAAGGTAGTTTGTCATTGACAAGACAGGCAATTTTTGCGCAACTATCCTCGCATCTGCGTAAAAGTTCCTTTCCATTTTCTCTTATCTATATTTAGTAACCTAATAACCTAAGTACACTTACAGCAATTCTGTATTCGCCGGTCTGTGCGTTTATTTTTCTTCCCGACATATATGTTCGTTGCGTGGGTACCACAAAACGATTATTTTGCCAGTTCACTTAAAGTTTATGGTTCCACTCAAAATTAGGCCCAAAATGTGACAAGACCAACACACTTCACCAAGATCTTGAGCCATATATTTGCATGCAGCCTGTTTGTAATTGGTGCATACATCGGATCAAAATTTATGGGGGTGATCACAACACGGTTCTCTCGACTTCAGCATAGTACCTGAGGACAAAGCAGGTGACTATCGCCTAACGATAACTGTCGCAAATTTTTCGAAGGCTAGCTGGTACCACTTTGTATTTTAATTCGCTCAAAGCTGGGATGACTCCTTTTCACTTGCTGACATTGGCGCTAAACTCGACAGTTTTCATTCTGGGCAGTAGCCTGTTCTGACCATCTGGTACCCCGTCACACATCCACGTTGAAGGTAAAAATACAGCCACAACTACCTTAGGCCAATGGAAGTAAACTGCGTATGTTAATTCAGCCATATTGCAAACCAAATTATTTTTGTCCCCCAAACGAAGTCTTCAGCGACTCTGTTGACGCTAAGAATAAAATTGCAAAAAGAATCTAGAAAGAAGGACTAACCGGCTTCCAAATCAAATCAGAGGCAAACCTTTTGTGTATGCCCTTTCAAAGCAGACTAAGTGGGGTTCAGTGCACTATCCATTTATCCTCCAGGACAATAACATTGTCGGGGCAAAACTCCTAGATAAAAATTTTACGATCCTTACATACATTGATACCGGAAGCACTACTGACTTTGAACTCTGCATAGACACAACAGCATCCGCTGTCCGCCTGTCTGCGGAAATCGTTAAGGACTCGATTAATTGCCAGAAATTTTCCGATAATCTGAGACTTATCCGCATTCCCTTGCCGCTTTTCGAATGAGGTAATGCCACACAGATGTGGGGTTTATCCCTATAACTGAAAACTGATGCCCGCTATGCAGCCCCTTTTGAAGGTTTCAAGAAGTGCAAGTCTCATATCAACAACTATGGACCTATCAGCGTGACTTCGGTTTCGTCTAGAGTAATCGAGGGGATAATAAATGGTTGTATTTGTGACTTCTTAACAACTGAACACTTGATGCTGTTACGACACAGTGACTTTATCATATTAAGACTCTACGACACTTGACCTAGAAGAATTTGGTCGCTACTCAGCTGTAGGATGAAAGATATACTGTGACGGTCTTATACATAGACCATAGAAGGCATATGACAACATAGGTCAAAATTTGCCTTCAACTGAACTCGGAAATCGCAGCATTGCAGGAACCTCACCATGGTGATCTGGCTTCTTCTTACATATTGACAGTCAAGCTGAAAGCGACAGTACCTTACAACGCTACTTTTCAATTTTCGAAAAGTATTCATGAAGGCACATGAGGAAAGAACAGAGACTGTCTTCAGTAAGTTTATTCAATTGGCTATACAATCGCACCTGCGGACACTTACTTTCTGGCAAGAATAGAGACTTTGTTTCATGCGTTAGAGCGGCTTCTTAGGCCTGGTAACCAGGTGACACAAAACAAAACTGAAATATGTTTTCCATCCTGAAGCAATAGAAATATTCACAAATATTGAAGGGTAATCCAAGGGAACAGCAGCAAACGAATTAAGGTTTTCACAACACAAAATGCTGGATTGCTAAGGTTGGTAAGTATTGCTCAAGATATCAACAAAATTAAGTGAAGATAATGAGATGTGAATAAAGATCTGAGCGGTGTAACAAAATATTAACGAGTGATTTGTAGCCAGAGTGGACATAGAAGCATGGAGTAGTTGATGCTATGGATGGAAAGAGAAGTTAAAAGGAAAGGGGTCGTAATGTTTGAAAAATGTTGAAGGTCAAGACCGCAAAGTGAGCAGAAGGTTGAACAAGTCTCCTTTGTGCGCGATGCTCCGGCCTTCCCGTCGAAACTGATAAGACTGAGGTAATGCAAAGGAGGCGGTTGTGCACTGACTTGGTAAGTTTCTTCTCACTTTGTAAATAATTTCTGAAAAAGCAATTGTTGAAATTGGATTGCCACTGTCTAGTAGGTGCTCTTCTACTGCATTTCTCATAGGTCCAGTGCTGCTTCTTTGCAGCCATAAGGGTGTGTTCCTGAATACTCTTACTCAGGGCCTGTGTTTGACGACGGATATGCCGGACACCGCAAGAGCAGGAGAACTGTTACGCATCCAGGGAGGTGGCCAGGTGTGGGATCTTATCATCCATGCTTTCGCTGAATAAAGGGGACCTATAGAGTACTACTCTGAGGTGCTGTGAAGAAAGTTCCTCTTGACGAACATAGAATTCCTCTCTTTAGTATGTTAGCAGCTTGAGGACCTATAAGGTCAAGGTTTATATGTAGTATGTGTTTCGACACGAAACTAAGTCATGCTTGACGGTTTCGGCTTGTTGGTTTTGTCTGTGAACTGTGGTGGGTGTGCGGCTTAAATCAGAGGTTTCCCCAGAATGCTTAGTTCTTCACCCATAACGTTTGGGTCACAGATGCGGTGTATCTGAATAACAATGTATATAATTGAATTCCTACTCCAACCAGTGAACACACAGGTGTGCAAATTTGTCAGTTGCCCAGCCCGCTTTGGCCTTCTGCGAAGTGACCTGGTCACAGTCCCACCGACCTTTCCCGCCAATTCCGCACCACATTAGGAAGTTTTCGATCATCTTTCCGCTTCAGTGGTGAACTTTATCGCCGTACGGCAGTTACCAGAAACGTGAATACACGATTCAAACTCCCTGTATTATCACAAATAATAAAAATGTCCCCGATATATATTTTATACAGTCGGAAACTTTTGTTGATAGCATACGACTACTTTCTAAACTTGCTGTAGGGCAATCTGGCATTGATGATCCCAGGGTGGATCCCACAGCAATTCCATCTTTCTCTCCGTATATTCAGTCGTTGAAAGTGAGATGTACATCAAGAGTGCATCATTTTAGTGATTCTTTTAAATGAATGGTCGTTATTCTGATGTTCAAGTTGCCGCCGTCTATGTAAAAAGCATATTTCACGAGTTAAACACCAACCAAGAGTGAGTCAATGTCGAGTGACTTCAAGCACATGTCTGAACCACTGATATTCTTTATGCAGCCGATGTACACAAAACTGTCTCCAGGGGGTAAATAAAAATGTGTCTCCTCGCAGGTTCCAGAATATCACCCAGCCATTTCACGGTGGAATGATTGGGAGATCCAGACATGTCTAGGGTTGGGTAAAGCAGAAGGCCCGCTTTGTGTATTTGGCGTACCGTTAAGTCGGAGCACTAGCATACTTGCTGGTTCAGTGCTCTCATGAGGATCTCCGCCATTGGGATTACTGCTTTTGAATCTTTTTAGCACATCAGTTAGCTGCTTTTCAATTAATTCCGTTCTATTCTGTTCATTAGTAGGTCTGGAAATCCTTTGTTGACAGAGAGTAGAATTGACACTTTCGTCTGAGTCGTACAACTAGACGATGGGGAGTAAGATTGGCAAATTACCTCAGCTGTCGTAGATTTCTTACTTCTACTTGGCCCTTAGAGTTTTTACCTTACTTTTTCTCCTATCTACTCGACGAAATGGGTGGTAGCAGTGTACTGGCCGAATATGGTTCAACACGTACCTCAAGAGAAGCCTCACATCAGATAGTGACCAGCCCTTCCTTTGCAGTCACTTGGGTGGAAGGTAAGAGGTCTAAAACCGCCTCTAAGGATGATGAAGCAACCTCAGTAGAACAGTAGTGAGTACTAACCCTCAAAAAGAGCCAAATACTGACGCTACACAACTCTCAGAATTATCCCGACCTCGTTCGTCCAAGGGCCAAAGCCGCCAGAGGCAGGCGGCACACAATGAAAAAAGCGTTTTTGGCTAAGCTGTGTGGCCATGGTGATGACCACCACACATGTAGTCTTGCCGTGGCCAAAGGATTGCCCCTCTTGAGCAGGACGTTCGTAACAAATGGGAACATCATCAATGTTATGGGAATATACTGCATCATTAATACGGCTTCATGGCTGAGCACCCATAGAAGCGATTCTTGAATATCTGCCTACAACGCCACATTAGGCCACTCCCATAGACATGCTCGGTTCCGGGGGCTACAAAAGCCCCCCAAGTTGCCACTAAAATGCTGCCATCAACGCAAACCACTATCACAACTGGGAGTACAAAAGTAAGTCTCATTGCCGTTTTACTGGCAGCCACGCCTAAGAGTGGCCCAGAATCGGACAGACGATGACCAGGCGTGAAGTCAGCTATTTCAGCCTCAAAACCTGAGGTCGCTCTAGTGGCTACCTCTTCCATGCATGGTGAAGAATGGGTTGCAATTGAAGACAAGGCACAACTTTTGCTTGGAATCCCACCCACAGCACATGATAATAGAGGTTTCTGTTGCGGGCAAAAACCTATCGTCGTATTTAGCGTTCCTGTATGCCATGACAGTCTTCCTGAGAAAAAATAATCGTTTGAAAAACGCAATGGGAGATGGTATGCTGCACGGTAGGACTAGGCAGCCCATAGGCGAAACCACGCCGGCCCTACAAAGGCAACTATTTATCTCGGAGCAAGCCCCCACAGACAAGAGCCACCCTGGGCGCAACTAAGTAGGCTGAAAAATTCCCCTTGCTGTTACGCACCCATGGTCATCAGCCGCTTATCCGGTATTAGGACTAGAGGAGTTCGGCTATTGTTGCCGAGGAAAATATCCAAAGAGGCACCTAATAAGTTGAAACCAACATCCATGATAATCAGCGGTATACCGGAACTAGCAGCCGATACATTAGTAGAAAAGCATACTCATGATGTCCAACAGTGACTGTGACCGTCACCAAGAATGGGATTGAATGAAGTGGCAGCAGAAGTGGTGTGCATGTTCTCACGTCTGGCAACAACGGTGTCGCCCGCATTAATGACCATTTACTTCGGATACCCACAGCTTCTAACCAAGGCACTGCAAACATAGTACGCAGTTATGGACAACACCAACAGGAGCATTCGCCGTTGTGAAGGCAGACCCAGAACACTGAGAAAACGACAAACGACAGACCCTCTTCTTGATGGGATAGTCATTACTGTGAATAGACAAGAGGACGTCCAAATTGACCTGAACTGAACAACATCTGTGGAAACCGTCGTAGGAAGAAACTTAAGTGAGCTGGTTCCATTAAAACTTTCCGTTTGGCAACAACTTTCATCACTGGACATGACCCTCTACAGTCCGTGATCACTAAGATGCCCCATGCAGTTAGATGCACCTCCAAGTGTCTTAACAGAATTGCAAGGGGATCCGAAGGTAAGACGGCGGAACTACGACCTGTCTGCCTTTAGGCTGCCCCGAAGATCATAATCCAGACAGTTATCGCCAGTTATTAGCGACATCGAGGGTGGTGTAGTCTGTACGCGTCTGTTCAGGAAAGGAGGGGGAAGCGAAGGAGGAAGCAAGGTGGGGATATTTACAAGTGACCATCTCAGAAGCGAACACACCTATCATCTTCATCTTGCATTCAAAACTGATATGCAGATTGCCATAGGAAGCCTATTAGCCTTTTGACCTCCCTTCGTGCCAGCTGGTGGCAGTGGACTGGTCTGTCATAGACGCCCCGCAATTACAGCCACGCAGCTTCACCGTCCCACAGCCAAGCCGGAAAAGAGTGCAAATTCTTTCTTAGTCTTTCTATTCGTATGAAGACGGTTTCAACGTTTTTGTTTGTTGCGGTTGCAGCTGTATCCATTCCTTCCTTACTGTTCTATGGTGGCATCTGACTTCCGATAGCCAGCCATTTTAAGCGGGTCTTGTCCTACTGTGTTCGAACCGCATACAACCTCCAGAAATTCATCTGCTTGTAACAAATCTGTCAGGGGTTGGACTGCTTCAGCACACTTAGGTATGAAACGTCGACAGAAGTTCATCAACCCCAGAAAACTTGGCAGCTTTGGAGCCGAGTCTAGAACAAGATATACTTGAATTTCATCTGCTTCTTGTGGAGCCGGTTTAACATCGTCAGTATTAACAATGTGACCCCAAAGCTGTAGGGATTCGTTGCCAACTTCGCACTTCTGCAGATTGATTGTGATGCCAGATTTACGAAGTCGTTCGAAAAGCGTTTCAGGATGTTGCAGGTGTTCTGTTTCAGATGCGCTAGCTACTGATAAGTCGTCTATGTATTCATCGAAGAAAGGTGAGCCGTGAAGCACCTAATCTATAAACCTTCAGAAGGTTTGAACAACGTTTGTCAAACCAAATGGCATACGAAAAAATTTGAATAATCTGAAGGGAGTGGTGATCGCCGTCTTAGGAACATCATTGGATTCTACGGGAATACTGTAATAAGCTCTTACGACGTCAGTCTTTGAAATAACATTTACTCTTGTCATGGCACTCATAAAATCATGTTTGTGAGGAATCGGATACTTATCAGGGACCGTACGCTTAGTCGGCACCTGACAATCACAGTATGGCCGCATTTCACCAGAAGTTGTTTTGGGAACCATATGCAGTGATGATCGCGGGTTCTTGAAAAGGCATATAAATCCCAGTCTTAGAAGTTTAGCAAATTCCTTTTCGGCTATCTGCAGTTTTCTAGGGTCTAACTGTCGAGGTTTCGGTGGGACTGGAAGGCCTTTTGTAAGAATATGGCGTGTCACTGTATGTTTCGGCGAAGACTTCGTGTAGTCCGTTCGGGAGAGCTCGGGCAGTCCTCACGGAACAATATAATATTAGGAAGTGGTGTTTATTGGAGCTGAGACCAGGTTCATTGTTTCCGTCTTCGTGACGATACCCGCGAAACAAAATTCACTGTTACAGAAAGTAGCCTATGATGACTAGAGTCAACTAATAGTTCGTAGAGTTGTAGGAAATCCATGCCGATGATAGGCAACGATATGTCAGAAATGACAAATTCCAGCTGGAATGGTGTATAAAAGCTGAAGTCTACGATCAAAATCCTGGCTCCATATGTGGTAATAGCAGATCTGTTTGCCACTTGTGGCATCAAGGTGGTGTTAGGATAGTGTTTTTCGAAAGGTGTTGGTGGGATCATGCTCACTTCTGCTCCACTGCAAACCAGAAACTGCCTTCCGGTCTTCTTATCCGTCATCTAAAGCAGACGACTGCATTGTTGTTCGCCGGCGACAGCAGTCGTCACTAATCACCGGACTTTTCGTTTCCCGACAAAAAGGTTTTCAAATCGCAGGGTAACAAACAACGACGTGCTTTATTGCTGAACTTCATTTGGCACCAGCACGTGCTACTTCACTACGCAGTTCTACTCGTGGTCTTTAATGATTGCGGTATCTGCTTCTAAAGAACTTGAGTGAACGCGGGTGTAACCGAAAAGCCTTTAGTTATCCTGCAAATATGTCAGTCTTCCTTCCAGAGCAGCTACCCGGTCATTTTGCGTTGTCTCAGCAATACTTTCAACCTGTTTAGACATTCTTTCGCACATACGGCCAGCAATATCAGCTAATCTATCAATGTCAACGTCCGCATCTCTGACAGCTGTTACCTGTTGAATACATGGAGGAAGCCTCCATAGCCAAAGCTCGTAGAATAGACGGTTGTCTACATTCCTATCTTTCAAGTGACTGCGTATGTCGTCTAAGTTCGTGAAGGCGTCCTCTCATCAAGGCATATGCTACTTAGTAGTTGTTTGATAGCTTTCTGGTCAGATAAAGAAGTAGACCTCATCACTTCTTGCTTCAAAATATCATAAGGTGTGTCTAGGTGGGGCTTCAATAGTATCTCCCTTACTTGTTCAGCAACTTCTTCCATTAAAACAGATCCTTGTATCCGAACTTCGTGTTCTGTGACGTTATATGATTGGCCATGAAAAAATGTTCTAGAAGGATAAACTACAATTGGGGGTTATTGAACTTAAAAGAAGGCATAGGAAGTTTAATGCACCCATGGACCCTACATTCCTAGAGTCCTGATTATGTGAGTTTAAAGACATCAGTACTGGTGCAGCAAAAATACAGCAATGTTAAGAACTTAAAATAATAAGAGTAGGAAAAATACAATGAACAAGTATGCTAATGCCTACCACAAAGCAGCTGGAGATATTCTAAGCATATGTATCTGTATTGTGTACAAATATTAGTAACTTTAGTTGTGATATGCAGTTGAAAACAACAATAGTATCCACCAGCAAAACTTGCGAAAGTTTGATCACGTCGAGCTCACCAATTTGTCGAACTCTGTTATCCGACTCCAAATATAAAAACGCTCCCGATACACTATTGTATATTTATTATCCCCGACACTGCTGATCCACCTGCATCAGACAGTGTGAATAATAGCAGTTAACACGAAGTATATAGCAGGATACTGCATTCATCAACGAGCAGAGAAAAATTTGAAACCAGTACAATTGAACAGATGTTTAATTATGAGTTGTTAAATATATCAACAAAATACTGTGAAACAAATACTACATGTTCTCCTGACATTGAATAGGATCCATCCACTGCATTTTAATATCCCTAAATGTGATTAACCGCTAAATCAAACTCGTGTAGGCGTAAAGTTCATCATACTAGTATCCCACGGGAGTCTCCTGCTGTCTGCCATCATCAAGGGGATATGCGGTCCTTCTCTATATAAAGCCTTTCTCCATAGAGGTATATCCTTGAGTTTTCTAATTTCCAGACTATAGTTAACCATCGTTCCTCAGCTGTCGAGTGTTTTTGTTGTGCAAGCATCAGTACATAGCCAGCATAGTTGACAATTCCTTCGATCTTTTTTATAGTGGCACTTATTCTCTAGCCACCACCATCTGTAAAAACTGGATGGTTCTTCGGATACTGGCAATCTTAAGGTCATTTGCTGGTAACGTAAGAGTTTATCAGTCCCGTAAAATACCATCCGTATCTCTTAGATCGACAATGGTTTACGGTTTCCCAACAGTCTATATGGTGAAATTTCTATCTTATTTAAGTTATCAATGGACTTATTGTAGAAGGTTTCTCTTCCTAGAAACTGTCTCAGTTTCGTTTTCGAATTAGGTGTCTCAGCGTTCCCGTTAGTCAGAATCTTTTCAGACACTGGCTGTATTTCACCGTATCCCACTTGATTTTCGAAGGGCTTGTAGTGGACCCAAAGAATGTCAAGTAAACTAAAATGACAAGCTACGTATAATTTACAAAAAAATGGATTTTATGATACAGAAGTATGAAAAGGTATGCGTTATAAAGCAAATAGTATTGTCAATGTTATAGATAATCACTGGTTACTTGGAGGTTATCTCTTCGGTATTGTCCACCACAATTTTGGATACTCCAGAGATCAGAAGGCGATATTCGTTGGCTCTCCTCAGTGGTCTTCGGTTGGCTTGGTTGTCGTAATATTTGGAAGTAGGATGAGAAGTCCTGTAAAGTCCCAAGACAATCAGTTATTATGCACAACAGACAATAGTCACGGAGACAGAAGTTGAAATGGATAGAAGCATACCATATTTCCACGATTAGCAGCAGCAAAAGCTGTAATTACCGCCACAACCAAAAAGTGTACATATATATGAACAACATTCGTTTTTACAAATAGGAAGAATGTACAGAATGTGCAGAAAAAGACGAAAAGAAAATATTGTTTTTAATTGAAGTGGTTTGTACAGAATTTCATGCAGTCTCCACAGACTTCTGAATGTTCCAGATGGTTTTTCTGGGACAGAATATGGACAGCATAGTCGTCATTCTACACATATGTTTTTTAAATTCTTATGCAATAATGTCATCAGTCGTCTAAAATGAAACGAGGCTCGTACAAGGCAAAACTTTAATCAACTAAACTGTTATTGTCTCAGTCCCAGAAAGAGAGATGTCTTCTCTCAGGCACCTTCTTTCATCGATAGTTGCTGGTATCTCGAGCATAAGTCCGATACCGTGAACAGTGTGACTTTTTGAAAGCAGTTTAGTGTCTCGGATGCCGTCGGTAATGACTACTGTTTCAAATAAGTGGCTCTGTTTAGCTTCCTAAAGTTAACAAAACCTGTGCTTTTTGTTCGACTACTTCAACAGAAGCACGAGCGCACTGTGCAGACTTTCGATCTCTGTAAGTATACAACACTTTAACATCTTAGGAAACTACCGTTTTATTTTTTCTTGCAAGTAAAGAGGAAGATGACGAAGTGAAAATGCGATGTGTTTTTGGGTTTTCTTAACGGTATTTCATATACTACTCTGTTACAACATCCGTAAGGCTCTCCAGCTTCAGTAAATAAACCCTCATATTGCCTTCAACTTACTTTTTGTGGTGTTTCCGTTACGCCGACTTCTGTTATTTCATCGCCTTAGAGCATTACAGGTGATCCATACTTTGTAGTCCCCTTTCCACTTTTGTGTTGGTTACCTCACCCACCTCTCTCGATAAATAAGCCTTTAATACAGTTTGCCATAAGCGAGTGGTCCCACCAAGTGGTTGGTGAATTTTATTACCTCCTTTTCCAGTAACATAATTGCAACTTCAAGTGTATATTTGCCTACGGTCTAGATTGACAACATGGACAGTCTTATATGCTTGCATTATTCTTAGAGTATCAATGAACCCAATTGCACTTGTATCGCCGAAATAAATTAGTTCTTTCCCATTTATCTGCATTCCCACATACATCACTCCTTTACCTATGAGCCCAATCAATTACGATCCCAAAAGTCAGCAGGAACATATTATGCTTCCCACATTTTCGCAACCTGGAGCAGTTCCGATGCCAGTACGCTTCAGCAGCATCTTTTCTAATGATGTTCATGTGTATGTTTGCTATCTACTGCTGTAATTTCCCGATGTTTTTCCCGAATAAACTTGCCGCCTATATATCACCACTTGTATCAAGTTCCGATTTGCAACATAATGCACACAAATGTATTTGGATGACAGCGTCAAGTGTAATACATGGTAAAACATGAAACGATTGATCTGGATTTCCCTCAATAAAATAAAGACGCTAATTCTTACATTTAATATACATGGAAAATGTCTAGAAATGTCCTAAGAAAAGAAAAAGATTTACTGAGTTTGCATTCAGATACATGAATAGTCTCTCTCTCTCTCTCTCTCTCTCTATATATATATATATATATATATATATATATATATATATATATATATATATATATATTACTCGTAATAAACTTGATTTCAAGTGACTCATCAGCTAGAAAATTCGAATTTCGTGTGTTTAGTATCGATACAAATTTTCAAACGTAAAAACCCGTTCGTTTCACTTACACTTTTAGGTGGAGAGCTTAGTTTTGTTTATATCTTCAGTGTTTAATTTAGTTTCAGTAATGAGATATACTGAAAAAAGTGTTAGGATTCCAATAGGATCGTTAATGGGACATATGAAGGCAGATTGTTTTACGTTAAAATTAGAAAATTTTAATCAATCTTTTAGTCATTTTAACATCTACAAGAGGTACCTGGATTGTATATCTGGTGTTTGTGATGTGGATATCAGTCTGAATGATATCTCACCTGCGTTCAGCAATTGTAACTCATCGTCGGAGTTCACACCATGGAAAATACTGAAATCAGCCTTTTTTTTTGTTTGACATACTAATTACAAGATGAAGCAATTGAAAACTGAGAAGATCCATCTACAGAAAACTGACATGGAATGAACAGCCTACTAATTTCTAAAATTAACTGGTGATCATGAGGAAAAGAAAACTTACTAACTAACTTGGCTATTGAATACGAAATATTTGAAGTACAAAGTGTGTGGAAGTTGAACTTGACTTTTTGAAAATGACCCTTACGGAAACTGACTGCCGCAAAAGATTAATCGGTGAAAATATGCAGGACAGATATGCAAAAGCAGTCACCAAAGGTTTTGTTCATTATTCTGGAACTTAAAGGTGATGAAGGATAAGAGGTTCCTAAAAATCATCTTTCGAAATCCATTGGTAGGACACTCTTTACAGTCAAACTTTACTTGATCATTACTATCTGTAATGTGATGCAATTTATATTGATCTTTGACTAGAACTTACTCTGGAAAGTTCTATCCCTTTTACTATATATTCATGAATGTATAGCTAACAGAATGATTTCGTCGACAAGAAAAATTTTTTTCCCTCACATCATGTTTACTTATATTTGAGTGAAATTGTGGCGATATGTGAAAATTATTTTCTGTATGTGTAAAAGACTATCCCTCAACAGGCCATCTCCACATGTATCTACCGGTTCACCTGCACCTGTATAACAAATTAGCTAGAGATGCTGTCAACTCATTTACGAAAACAATTTCCTGCCTGATTTTATAAGGGTGAAGTGAAGTACACTAGAAGTTCTATCTGTTAACATTTCATCGTTTACAACCATTCGACCGACTCAAATAATGGTTTTAATGTTATTTATCCAGTTTGCCCAAATATTTTACTTTTCCTTCGTCTTCAATTTCGAAAAAAAGCTGAAACCAGACCTTTGGGTAAAAAGAAGTAGGTGCAGTCTTTATCCCTACTTCGGCCTTAATTTGCTCAGTTTCTTTTCTTTTTTTTGACTTCTCCCTTTATTAGATTAATGTTTGTACTTTTTCATCTTCATTATCAGTATTATTATTGCGTTTAACGGTTTCCGGTGTTGCTTCATTTCATCTTACCAATAATTGCAACTTTCAATAAAACATTTTCATTTTATCTCGGTGAACTTATCTCATTCACATTACTTAATCTTTCGATTGTTTTTTGACTCTACCATGTTTTCCCTTTTTGTAATCTATATGCACACTTTAAACTATTTAACATTTTTTACGTAACCTCTTTTATCATTCATCAGCTAGCAACATTATTATATTTGTAACCATAATTATTGTTGTTTCAATGTCTTATTATTTACTGGTAAACTACAGTCTTTAAGTATCATACATTTTTATAAATGTACAACATGAGAATGAATTCGTTGAAAATAGCCCTCTTTGCTGAATGTCTTGTTTTGATGTTACGATGAGATTTATGAATTTGTTTGAAGCTACTTCTTTACATTAACTACCATTAAGAGGAATCGAGGGAACTTTGAACTTATACCTGTATTTATTATTGTTATTGTATATTAGGCAAAGTGGAAACTTGTTCCACTCATCATGCTTATCTTAGTGTGATATATAATATTTTGAAATGGATTTATACTACTTACTAGTAGTACAAATAATCTCGGAAACTTAATCTACCCGTTTTTGAAGACTTGGTGTCATTCATCTATTGATCACTTGAGAGTAAAGAATTTCATGTCACTTAGTCTTGAGTGTTGACAGAATTCTACCGGTCACTTCGTATGGTGGTTATCAAATCAGGATACTCACCAATCGCGGTGTCATTTAATTATTAGTGGTTGGTTGGGGGCGGTTGGTAGAAGGCCCTGGACTTGGGTTTCGTACTGAGTAACAGTCGTCAGCTAGGTGTATCAGCAACCTACAAGAAACTGAAATCGACCTAGAGATTTAAATGGGTGTCACTCATTACTACATTTAGAGACCTTGCCAGTGGGGTGTTTGGGCTGTCATTGATCTACTGTGCAACCGGGCTGCATACATTGATTGGTAACTAGGACGAAACCACTAAGGTGCCTCTCCAGTTTGAAAAAAATTGACTTACTATAATGGATCTAAAATCACTGGCTTCATATCCTTGCTTTGCA
Organism: Heterobilharzia americana; assembly: GCA_944470555.2. NCBI lineage: Eukaryota > Metazoa > Platyhelminthes > Trematoda > Strigeidida > Schistosomatidae > Heterobilharzia > Heterobilharzia americana. The sequence continues at coordinate 70,681,138 of OX104130.1, read as the reverse complement.
CATCTTCTATTATGCTGTGAATTTTCTAGTGTATCAATAATTTCTCCAGAATTACTGCGATGTGTTGGATAACTCATTTATAGATTAAATTATCAGAAAATTGTCAGACATTCTAGTCAGTTACAGCGCAAGCGAAAAAGCACTAAGATAGCAAGCCAGATATATAAAAACTAGAGACGCCAAGACACTGGTTAACAATTTTTAAAAATACTATATACCTCAAAACTTAGTCCTGAGTGATAAGCCATTGGATCGTCTAACTTATGTTATAGATATCGGTTGGAAAACAGGCTCTCTGAAGACTTATTGACCTTTCGAAACAGTTTTTCAACACAAATTCACCTATCAGTTAAGAAGCAAATGTATTTCCATCACACCATTAAATGCTTTTAAATAGTCTCAGGCTTTCAAAGTATACGTGATGATAAGCAGTTGTCAACGTAAGTAAGACAAATGTCGTTGTTCCATGCAGTGCTGAGAACGAAATCCTGTTCTTTTTTTCTATTCCCACTGCGCCTGGAAGCGATCTCAATGAAGTGTCGATGCTAACATGCTCCTTTGGATGAATCATACTCTTACCATTTCAAAAATAATCTATACTGCAGCTAACGTACGCATGAAGTCAAATAAAGATTTTAATTTAAACCCTCCTATAGTGAAATTAATTATGTCAACTAAAGAAATGTGGCTACTCACTAATTAGAAAGTAGTTCACTAATTGGTTTTTACTGTATTCATATATTCTTAGTGAAACTGTTGCCTGCTATACGACACCAAGTCAAACTTAAAAAGGTAAACCTCGTTAAATACATACAACTAAACTGATTATCTACATTATGTAACTAGTAGGGGACACTACAAATTGACCTATCATAAAAACGAAATTCTTTTCATCCAACAATATATAATGATTCAATCTTAGATCATTTGTGATGCTCATATCTTGCCTTCTATAGGAATCATTCCTTTTCAAAATTGAACCACAACTTTCAATACATTTTGTTTTATTGAGTGCCTACAGTTGACTAGTTTTTATTGCTTTCAGGTGAAATAGCAAAACATTATGTGAACAGCTATCATGTGACTTGATTTCGTAATCTATATTTTGTTATTCCGCTTACATAATACTTCACTAGATGAGAAAGAGAGGAAGGATTTATTGCTATTAACAGTAATTAGTGTGAGTTTTTACTATTGTAAAAGTAAACAACAGCATGTATTGCCTTGTTTTTACCAAAAAATTTTATTGAATATCTTTCTGTCTCATTTTGTTCTCTTTCTTTCTCTTATTTTTATTCTTAACGTTGAAATGTTTGAATGAGTGACATAATGAGTAAACAAAAGAAATCTTATTGATTCCTTGTTCAACTATAAATTTGTATAAAATAGAAGAAGAAACAAATGAAAAATAATTTTATTTACTAGAGCACAATTTCTTTTAAAAAAAAGAAAGAAACATTAAGCTGTTAGGTATAATTGATTAATAAGTTTTCATTTGGAACAGAACTATTCTCCTTTCTTATTGTTGTTGCGATTGTTATTGTTCTGTTGAATTCTGCTGATCTCTTTAATCAAAGAATACGATGCACACACACACACACACACACACACACAAACTCAAAAAACGGTTAATGCATATGAACATGAGCTGCTGAGTCTATATTTTACCATTCTGAGTAAATGTATGTATTAGTTAGTAAACAATATACTAGATGCTTCTCATAGCATTTACTGTTACGTAAGTATAATCATACAGACCTTAGTCCAAGAGAACGAACATGAGATTCAGGCATATTGAGTTCTTCATGTGCGAAAATTGGCAGACATTTTCTAAACAAATATCGCTAATACTTGCTCATCTCTCTCCCTCCTTATATATATATATATATATATATGTTCCAAAACTGATGAAACTGTGTAACTTCGTATTCACTGAATCCAATGAATCTAATATTCCATACAAGTGACACCATTAGCAAATTCTAGTAAGGGACGAACAACTATCCTTTCTACGATGTGATAAATTCATGGTATCTTATTACATTCTTATCAACTATATACAAGTTATGCAAATTACTGGATGCATACAAGGAATTGCTATCTAAATACCTTAGTGATTGAGACGAAAATAATAATTTGATGGAAAGTAATGTAGGACCGACAGCATCAACTAAGTAGCAGTTTGGCAGTTGCTTCAACACTACGGAGTACCACAAATCTTTATCAACCTCATTCAACAGCTATTTTACGACGCCATATGCCAAGTGATCCACAATGGAAAGCTCAGTGACGCCTTTGAAGTGAAGACAGGAGTAAGACAAGGCTGCCGTCTATTATCACTGATAATCTTCCTGATTGTGGTGGAATGGATCATGCAGCAAACCATGAGGAGCGAGAGGATGGGCATACGCTGTTTGGCCGATGAAAAGACCCCAGAGAAGACTTGGATTACGCCGATGATGATTTATGTCTAATGTCTTGTCTCACAAACTCGAAGATCAACAGACGAAAACTACCAAGTTGACAAAAGAAGCAGCGAAGATGGGACGTTAAGTGAGTGCAGAGAAGACAGAGGTAATGAAGATACCCAACTAACAACAACAAGGGGCACCAGTCACCCTCAACAGGAGAAACCCACGGGAAGTAGTCTTTCTCACCTACCTAGGTAGAATCGTTTCAACTACAGGCGGCACGGGCACAGATGAGGGTGTCAAAACCAGGATTGGAAAGGCGGCAAGACAGGCTTTCATTAATGTGAAATCAGTGTGATCTACTGCACTCAGCATAAAGCGTGAACAAGATCCGGATTTTCAACACTAATGTGTCAGTCAAGTCAGTGCTGCTATGTGATGGTTCAGAAACTTGGTGCGTCACAAAAAGCACTTCCTACAAAACTGCAGACATTCATCAACAGATGCCTACACTCACTCGATACTGAAGATTAGATGGCCAGAAAGAATAATCAACAAGGAACTCTGGAAACGAATCAAGGAAGAGCCTATCACCCAACAAATATGCAACAGAAAGTGGAAATGGATTGCGCATACACTGAGAAGGCCAACTGTGGACATCACGTGCCAGCCTAGTCGCTCGAGTGGAATCCAAATGGGAAACGACAAGTTGGGCATCCGAGGTGAGGGTGACGTGGAGGAGGTCATGTGAGGAAGAAATGAAAGTTTATGGGCAGCTGTGGTGCCAGGCTGAGAAGACTGTAGCGAAGAGAGTGGAATGGAGACGTGCTACCGAAGCCCTATGTTACACTAGAAACCCAAGGGGAAAATAAATAATGTAGGCAACAGTACAGGTTAAATAAGCCTGAACGAAATAAGAAGTTAAATAAAATCAAAGGTGTCTCTATGTTTTTACAATCTGTTTACCATTCTGTGGTATTTGAAAAATTGGTAAATATGATTGAATTGACAGCATAAATGCGGAAGAAAAGTTAATAATGTTAATACGAGGTGAAAAACGAAACACGGGTCAAGGTAGAATCATTTTAAATGTGACAGCAGAATCCTGTCAATAAAATTGTCATTGATTGTGAAATCGGTTGTAGAGATGAAAATAAGAGACATTTTAGAAGGATTTTTAGGGAATAACGAAAAAAAATGATGTAGGTTATCGCTTCATTTCGAATTGAATTCAGTTCATCTGCTAAACACTAAGTTCAGTTTAGGCAAGGCAAGTTATTCATAGACAAAGACAACCGCGAAGATACGCAAACATTAATACTGTAATACTAAAGTCTCATGGTTTTGGCGTACGAAAAGCAAAACAGCAATTTTGACATTCCTCTACTAAATCCGATCTAACGTTATTTTGTATTTGTTATGCGTACTGAATTAAGCATACTATGGTAAATCTCATTAAATTATTTAAAAGGATACTTTTCCAGACTCCAAGCTGACGATCTAAAGGAGCCTGATAAGATTTTCTACTAAAGACTGTGATTATTTCTATTTGGTCTTGTGGTTTAGTTACTTCAGTTTTCGAAAATAATGACTACCTGTTTTTCGAACAGCAAAAAGTTATTCTGACAAATGCATTATTAAACGTTCGTCAGGAAAAATCATTTTTCGTTGAACAATATCAAGAAAATTACTTAAGTGTATTAAATTTATCAGTCATAGTAATATAGAAATATGTGGTATAACAAATATGAAATTGTATTAGTTTTAACAAACTCATCATTAACGCTTATATTCAATAGCTCATGGGATATCAAGAAATAAAGCTGCCTATGTGGGATTTGAACACACTACAAAGTTACATCTTATATGATTCTTGATGATAAATAGTCAAAGGCATGAAAAGTATCAAGCCTTTTACAAAGTCGATACATCTACACGTACAGTACCATCGTATACATATACATGTGAGTATTGAATTAATTATTCACACAGGTAAATATAATGATATTGTCTGTTATCTCATTCACTCACTACTTGTGGATTTAATGTATTTTCACATCTATTCATTACTAATATGAAAAAATCTAATACATCTGTACCAATTTTCATTATTTCAATGACAGAAAATTAAATAAACTAGAATTTTTGATAGATACTTTCTTTATCTTTCTTGTCTCATAATAAGAAGAAAAAGTTAACTGCAAATTGAAAGTATGTTGAAGTCATAATCCAAGTTCTTTGACTGAAATAAGGCAAAAATGTGGTTTTATGTATGTTTCTGTATATATGTGTGTGTGATACGTATATTTTCTGCCTTTTTTTTTTACCGAAAAGTAGAAAATATCAGCTATATTTTTTACCAGAAACACTTCATTCTATTAAGTTAAGTTTAACTCACGTGTCTATGAATTTATGCATTTTATCTATAAAGTATTATTAGAATAATAATAATAATAATGATAAGACTACATTAGTACCATTATTAGTAGTAACAGTGATGCATAAGCGTCTTAATAAGGGTTATTGTTGTCAAATAAGTCTTACTGAAACCAATTTCACACATGCATATTCTAAGATAGAGACCTATGTACAACTGTCAAATGATACAACAAAGTTTTTTTTTAGGCAAGAAAACAAAAGCAACACAAATTTCTTCATTAAAAATAAAAAAAACAAAAAGATAATTATAATCAATCAACATAACCTATAATGACATTTACTAAAGTTAAGTTATATATTTTAATGCTTAGGTGGAATTTCTAATGTACTACTGATAACATGGTATATAAATTGACCTTCTGTTGAGGTCATAAGAGCTACTGGTTTTTAATCTGATTTTCAAAGCCTTCTTATACAACCAATTATGTTAAGAAGGTTTTAGTTGAAATATCTCACCCTTAAAACTTTGATTTACATAGTCTGAGAACAAATATACTTTTTGAATAATTGTAGTAATGACAACATTATCTGAACGATTTCTTGAAGGTTAAGACTACAAATCAACACAAAACTTAGGGGAAAAGGATAAAAATATGAGCGGGAATTACTAAACTTATTTCTTTGAAATGTATAAAGTGTGATTGTGAACCAACACCTAAATATGAGTTGAAATCTCACGATCATTGTTTCTATATGACCGTAGGCATTATATATTCCTTTCACAGTAACTGTAAATCACTTTATTAAGTGGTTATTTAAGTGACGGGGTTTCAGCCACTTTTTAATGTTTGTTTCAAAATAATTTGCAGGTTACTCCAGCGTAATTTTCTTGATTCCATGTGTTACTTCGAATTCTTCTTCAAGGATGCTGTTGAAAATCAAGAAAATAAATTTACAAGCATACTTATAAACATATACCTGTCGGAAAATAAATCGATTAGGCTATCTATAATTTAATGTCTGATTTTGAAACTAAACACAGATGTCAATATGCCTGTCTGATGAGTTATAAACAATGTGTTTCCAAAGTTTCAGTGTTATTCGGGTATTATACAGTATTTATTTCTTGACAGTATTTTTACCTGATAGTCAATCGTACTGGAAAAATCAAAACAATAAACTATAATGACGACTACATTTTTCTACATTTCGTAGCCAAATAAGTGGAAATTTAAATTCACTTTGTCATATTTTTCAAAAGTGGTTATTATGGTTATTAATCATGAACAAAGTTTACGCTATATTTATCGATAAACATGTGGACGCTAGTCAGAATGTCACTGTATCTAACACTATTCAGATTGCATTGAAGATGATGAAAAGGTTATCGCCGAAAGTTAAGCATCAAAACTGGTGATGTCTACCAATATCTGGCATAGTCATCAGGCTTGCATATCACAGTGATCCAAAAACATACTAGTTGTAATACGTCTTTCCCTGAGTAACTGATATGCCACAAACGTCTGTTGGATAGTAGTAAGATGAAACTCAGATACCGTTATAGTGTAAAGTGCTACGTAATAATGGGGGTTCGAGGTCATTCATACTTACTGGTTGGCTGGAGATGTGACAGCAGTAAGATGTTTCCTATCCATGACCAGTAGTACCGTGCTGATGCTGTCTTTCATACAGGAAAGACCTTTGTAAAATTCTGCCGTGAAAATAGCACATTCTCGTAATGTCTTTCAGTGCTGGTGGGATGAACTTTCTACTAAGATTAAAGTCAAACAAAGTTATATCTCAGTTCCAACAAACCCATCTGTAACCGGCCTCAGGCACATGTCCCATGGCCTCTGTGGTCAAGCATCACGACTACAAATCCAGTTTGTTTTCACGTAACTCAAGAATAAATGGCCTGCAACAGTATGAGTAGTCGGAAAGTATCAACTGCCCCTATAACTCTACCAGCACTCAAATCACTTTAGATAGCCACCAACCCTCCACATCTTTGCCTTTTAATCTCAGTCAATATTTCTACGCCATCTGCATCTCTATGTCTATTGATAACGATTCAACTTCATAAAACCACATCCCTTCCCTCCTGAAGCTGCCCTTTTAATCACATGTCAGAGATTTTAATATTCACACTATCCGACGAACTGAACAATAAGCTCCGCTAACCAAAGCCCTAGCATCTCTGACCATGGAAACGAACCTGAGAAACAGAAGTATTAGAACACCTGTGGGTTCGTCCAGGCTTACGGCCAGTTATCTGGTGAGTTGCTTACGTCAAATTGTGTTCATCATGACTGTTCACTTTTTCCAATCACAATTTATTTTGTCACTTACTGTGTTTATGAATAAGACCGTCTCATAGTTTGAAGTTACCGAGGTCAACTTTGTCGCACATGACTGTTTAATAGACCTAGATTACGCAGACGACATAGTCCTGTTGAGGGAAGATACCGTCAAAATGTTGTTTTCTGGACATATTGAGTGACATCTTGGGAATGTCTAGGAAGGATTTGTCATCACGCCGGGGCGAACTGTAGCTCCAGGACCAATGCTCTTTGGTGCCATATGAAACAATAGGGAGTGTGTTATTCGGGCGCTTGGCCGCTTCTCTTACTTTAGAATTCGGATTAGTCAAAGGTTATCAGTGACCAAAGAATTTTCAGCAAGGATTCAAAAAGCCTGGTTGGCTTTTGGCGACTTACACCATCTCTAGTATCTTTCTGATATCAGACTGCATATTAATGGTTAAGTGAACAGTGTTCTGTTCTGATATGATTGTTAACCATGGCCCCTAAAGTCAGAGCGCATAAGACAGCTTTAGTTACTTGACCTTTATTGCCTCTATAACGCTGGCTATGTGTGGCTGTGCCACCATGTCAATAATGTAGAAGTAAAGCATAGAGTTTTAGGCAGGAGGGGTATGTCAGAAGATAAAGTTACAAGCCATCATTGAGTTAGGTTGCTGCGCAGTGTTAGCTAAAGCAAGTTTATGATGGAGATGTTGAAAGTAATCAGGCCGGAACAAAACTTCAGTACATCAATTCTGTGAATGATATGAGCCGTGTAGGGGAGCTTATACTTTTTAGTTATAGTCAACGAAACAACTAAAGTCGACTCTCGGTAATATGGCTCAGAGTCTATCTCAGTGGTACACATTATCATTTTAATCGCGGTATCTGGTCATACTATAGTTTTATTTCTCCTTGTTCTCTTTTTTCATTTTTACGACCGTTTTTGACTGGTTCCTCCTTTATTTCTCTACCTTTCATCATGATGCCTCCTACTTTGATGTACAGACTTTCACGCAGTTACGCCAGCTCTCATACTGCTGTTTTACAACTAAACGGTCTCACAGAAAACATCTTTAGGTACTAAACTTCTCATAAAATTCATTTCTGTATAATACATGTCGCCCTCTATGATTGTTTTTCATTTAAAGTTTTTGGATGATTTAGAAAAAGTAATTTTACCCTTAAAATACCTCATGAGATGAATCTGATGATAAATAGAAATACAACCACAACTGAAAGACAATAGTGAGAACGAGAAAGACTACTGTTTTCCTTCAGATAGTCAAAGCTAATGGAAGTGCAAAGTACCAACAGATTCTCTAATTAGTTAAATTATAGTTTTAGCCTCCTAAAGTTTGGTAAGAGAATACCAATCAATCTTAGCGTTGATGGTCATAAGTGAACTTAAAACAAACCTCTCATTGGTTAAACTGAAAGTTATGATAGGCAAATTTACATGATAAATACAATAACTCATTAGATCAAGGTTCACTCATGCTTATAAAGTCACAAATGTTTCAGAATTCAGCTATCTTTTTAATTGTTGCACGAAACGATCTGTGCATTTGATAACCTGCTTATTGGTAAGTGTTAAGATTTCGTTGCTAACCTTGTATATTACTAGTTAATCAAAGCAAAATAAATATCTTTCTGTAACAACATACATTTTTGTCATCCTCTGAATATTAAAGCTTTCCTTAGCTAACCGTCTGAAAACTTGCTTGTTTGTGGAAAATTTAAGAAAAGTATAGTTTTGAAGCTGCAGTAGATGTAACTGAATCAAATCATTCGAAGAATAGTTTGCGGACAGATATTTTTATCAAAAGAATCTTACTTTCGTGTAGTTTTTCGACGTTACTTTGTAAAATAGTAGCAAGTGTACACTTTATGTTGTTCGAATCTTAGTGGAAGCAACAGCCCTCTTTAGAAGGCAGATGCATCCAGCTGACGAGTTTCAAACAGGACGAAAAGCAAATTCTGAATTCCAATGTTAGCCACTATCCACCACTAGTATAAAAGCGTACACTTTTTACACTTTAAAAGGTTTTTGCTTTCACTGCTAGAGGGAATCATCCTAGCGCTAACGAGACTCAAACATGGGAAAATTATATGGTATTATATAAGTAAAGTACATCCAGATGAGTACCTAAGTGAAACGTTTCTACCGACGTGCCTCCAGATGGATTTTCTGAAGTCCAAATAGGAAGTCGTCATCTATTAGGTTAGCCAGATTCGGTGTGAGAAAGAGTGTTTGCTGATGGCAGTGTATAAGCGTCGTATGATATCGCAATGTGATAAAAGCAGAAAAATATGCACGGCTGGATCCTGACCTATTGACTGAATGGTAATGTGCTCTTCAGATGATCCTACTATTATTGGAGTCACTAATGCTCTTTACGGAGCGGTTATATGCTAGAATCAAGCACCTGTCTAGTGCTTATAGGTTTTCAGCATTTTTCAAACTGATGTCAGTCTGTAATGAATACTACCCTGGAGTTAATCAATCTCCACGAACTATGAACTGAGAAACTTATCAACAAATTCATTCATAAAGGAAATATTCATCTTTTTTCATTTGACGTTCCCGACTTTAAGTGAAGATAGCTGTTATTCCAGTCTGATATCATTTAAACAACCATAAAAACCATGGATAACTAGATATTTAACTAGTCTGACTTCAACACCTACCGTAAACAATAAAACAGTACATTGAATGTTGAACCTTTTACCTAACTGAAGTGCTGTCCACTTCTAGTATCAGTAGCTAGTATCGTATTCATAACAAAATGACTCGTATTTTAGCATCACCAATATTATGTCAAAACCTTTTTACTGTAATCTTATCTTACTGCGTTCCTTTTAGTCAATATGAAGTCTGAAATAAAACTGGCAGCTATGAAAAAGTGGTTTTCCAAAACCCTTGGAGTTTTGAAATGCATAAAACTAGGAATGCCACCCGAAATGACTTGGTCACCTTTCACCTGAGTAAACAGAAGAGTTGACTAGCTTTTCGCTAACTTCAGGATAAAATGCAATGTATTCATGATCATTATAGCCGTTAATTTTATGAATTAACATCAAATACAATTTTATTCATCAACATTGTCTAACCAAGCCTAAGGTTACTTTCCTGCCAAATTAACAACTCACAGTGAATTCTTATATCTCCAAAACGATTTCCCCTAGGCCTTTGGTTTCGAATAATTGAGAATTGAGTTTGATTTAAATGATCGAAATCGGAATTAACACCTTTGAATAGTAAAAAGTTAGGAAAGCTGTTACATCACTTGGATAATTAGGCACATGGAAGGGTTTATTGAGAGACTTCGATTAGGGTTGGGTACTAGAGGCTGCGAATTTGAATCAAATACCCACTAATGTATACTTCATACAAGTCTATGGAAAATCAATAGTGGTCTGATCATCTTAGTGACAAAGCCTCCGACTTCAGTAATGAGTGAAACAGTCAAGGAAACACCAGTTTCCTCATGTTTGCAGCTATTCCCTGTCAGTGAGTCCCAAGAAACAAGAAACCCAGATCCATGCTTTCCTGCTGGTTGACTCCTAACGCCGAAATACAGTGCTTTGCAGTGTCGTGTCATTCACATGAGTCGTGACTTTGCGAACTTGAGTGATAGACTTCCATTGCCTTTGAGTATGTTGGTGACCTACCAGTGGCTAATTCATTTCTTCCACTGCAATATATTTTCTATAGGGTATGCACCTAGTTGATCTAGATATCTCCGTGTGAGCTTCAAATTTGATTCACTTTACCTTCACATTTTAAAATTGATAGTTTCTCGATGAAATTCTATACTCTTTTTTGACTTTAGTGAACACACAATGTAGCTCTGAAAACTTACCACTTCCAGGTACTGTTTACTCGTGTTTTTTTGAACTGAATAAAAATCAGAAAACTTTGCTTCAAAACTTGTTTTTAATAAACTTCTAACGTCTAATACTAAAATGACCACAAAATAATTTGGCATAGCTCAGCTTACTGAATGCAATTCAAGCTTGACTAACAGATCAGTGATCAATGATTAGCACTCATAACTTGACGATTACACTGTGTACCATTCTGTGACTAATTTGTGTATGTAATAAAGTTTTATATTGGGATACTTGTTATCTTGGAAGCCTAGTAGTAACTATCTGACTTTGATAATGAGTTACATAGAACAGAATCACTGAGGGTATATTGATTACATGCCAGCCGCAAATACCCCTTGATATAAGTACCGATAAGGATGAAAAGTACATTTAGCAATTTCTTTCAGTTGGGTTCTAACATCCAAAAGCAAAAGCTAGAAGTTGATCAGAAAACGGTTAATTAAAAGAATATGTCAAGTTGTTCTTCAAAGGTTTGTTTAAAATGTCTTTTTGATAATCCCATTATCCCACTTGACTATCTGAGATAGCCATGATTTGGCAGACTAGTACTTATACTGGGTGATAAATAAAGGTTAAGTGAAAATTTAAACCACGGCCAGATTCAAACCAACGACCACCGGGTTTCTGGCCCGATACTTCACCAAGTGAGATACGAAGTCCTACTGGTCAGCAGCCGGACCCGATTGTCGCTGGTTTGAATCTGGCCACGGTCCAAATTTTCATTTCACCTTCAATCATCAACCAGTATAAATTCTATTATCATTTATATGAAACTCAATCTGAGATAAGTGTTACAGTTATCAGCTTTAATTAATCTTTAACTAAAGAAATTTATATGTTCTAAGATAAAATTGAAAACTAATAAATCCAGTGCATAGAAGTATGCTCCCTTTCTGTCTCGAAAAATAATAATGAATAAGTATGCAAAAAATTACTAAAAATTTAACTAAATATTTTGCATACTTCATAAAAATTCATATGAGTAATTCATATAAAGATTTCAGTGAGTATTATTTGTCGTAGCTATTCAGTGGGTGTATAACAGAAGAGAAAAAAAACCCAAAATGAAAGTAATCTCTGATTCATAAAAGGTATTTATCTTTTTTATTCATCAAAAAAAATAATGAGAAGAAGCGCTTAAAATTCTTTCCTCATATGTCATATTAGTTGTCAAGAGGAATGTTATTATAATCATTGGAAAACTAACTGATAGAATATATAATGATATTTTGCATACCTTTATTAAATCTGATAAGAAGTATTTGTTGTTACCATTGTAGGATACATCAAATATGTTTAACTTTTTTCGAAAATTACAAGAATTCAGAAAGGAATTTCAATAATTGATGGTGGTAAGTAATCGTCATCTATTCATTTGAATAGAATTACTACTGAGGAAGAAGAAAAGGAGTTAACATGACTGTAAATAGTTATCGATAGATTACACGTCAAACTTTGAATGAAACGTTTCTTTTTGTTGCCGACTCAATTATCTTTTGTAACTTTCCTTATAATTTAATCAGGCCAAATTATTAATCGTTCTAGTGATATTTAATTAAAATTGAATTTCTAAATGTTATCAATTGTAAGTTATTTGTCTATCAAGAAAGTCAATGTATGGTATATAGACAGTGAAGAAGTCATGATGCGTAAGTAAATTTGAACCAAATTGTGTTTAGCATAAATTCAAATAGGTCGTATCCCGCTATTTAATGTATGATGTTCAATAATTCGATCGAAAATAGATAAAAACATATGACAATGATCCGGTATTCTCTAAACTTTGGTGTGTGAAACTTCAGAGAATACTAAACCATTGTCATCCACATCTCAAGCTGACAAAGCAGAAGAGACATCACGAAAAAAAGAAAAGATATCGTTATACTTCCAGCAGACAAAGGACGCACTACAGTAGTCATGGACAAAGAACACTATATCAAGAAGGCAGAGGAATTACTCAAAGACGAAAATGTGTATCAACCACTTGAAACCGACCCTATCCAGAAGCTCGACAAGCAGATAAATAAAACCTTGAACAAACTCTTCAAAGCAGAAGATATAACAAACCAAGACGAATGGTGTATGAAATCGAATGGACTTATCCTTCCTCGATTCTACGGCAGACCAAAACTACAGAAACCCGGTATCCCTCTACGACCAATAGTCTTACTTCCGAGAACTCCAACATACAACATATCAAGAGAACTTTCGAGAAAACTGGAACACCTCTTTCAATCACGCGGACATTCCACCAAGTCATCAAAGGAGTTCTTAGAAAAGATCAAAAGCATTAACATAGAAAACGACTAGTTAATGATATTCTTCGATGTCACAGCATTATACACATCCACCGAACCTCAATTGGCCAAGGAAACGATGTCCCTCCTGCTTATTGAAGACAAAAACCTTTCAGAATGCACAAAACGCAAATGTCTGATGAAACTCATCGGCTTTTATCTGACAACGTACTTCCAATTCAACGTCAAGATATACAAAAAGATGAAAAGAACTCCAATGGGTCCACTGATTTCTGAACTAATTTCAGAAGCAGTGATGCAGAGATTGGAAGCCATCATTTTACCTGTGATTAAGCCAAAATCCGAATTCTCTATGTAAACTATACTTTTTTTATCATTAAGAAAGATGATATAGAAAACAGTCACAGTTTGATCAACAACGTTTTCAATGACATCAAATTCACAGTGGAGAAAGAGTCGAACAACCAACTACCATTGATGCATGTTTTAGTCAGTAGGACGAATGCCGGATAGGTGAAAACCCAAGTATACAGGAAGCCAACACACACTGATCAAATCCTTAGCTACAGTAGCAAAAACCTAACAACAAAATTAGTTACATGAGGACTATTCAAAAGAGCAAGGACATACTGCAGTACAGCAACTTCACAGAAAACGAAGAAAATTATTTGATGTCCATCCTAAAGAAGAACGGCTACCCACGAAACTTCATTAGAAGATGCCTATCCCGTATATCATCAACTACAAAGTCACCGACAGAAATCAATAAACGCAACATCCTACCATACATAAAGAATATATCAGAAATCACAAAAAGATTACTTAGCCCACTTGGGATTGCTGAAGCTCATAAACCTACAAATTCCCTTCAAACAGTAGTTTGTAGATTCAAGGATGCAACAACCAAAAAAGACAAACGGAATATTATTTACAAAATCAACTGCAATAACTGTAGTCAACACCACCCTGGACAAAGTGGTCACCCTCGTCACCTTCGTCTAGATGAACACCAATCGACTACTAAACGTCACACTTAATATTTCATCACTCATTTCAATGCACATGGATAACAACCATGGACATCAATTCAATTTTGACAATGTAGACATTTTGGACGTAGAAGGGAAACACATAGAATTACAGAGAATTGTTACAGGCTTGCCATTCAACTCAGTCAGTCAGCAATCAACAGATGTATAGACATAGACCGACTCTATCAAACAATGAGAAAAATGATAAACTACAGAAAGATCAGACAGAGGTCAAGCAGAGGAACACTCAACAGGAAAATCTGCACGGCCAATGACACAGCAATCAGAGGAAACATCTAATCAGAGACCCCATCGTCAGGGCAAGCCACTAAATCACTCACGGAGAGATATTGACAGCTTACTTCATAGTGAAGTTAGTGCTGAAGATGTTGTCTAGAAAGACGATGAAAGCATCACGATTAAACAACCTAGCTCAGAGAACACAATACAACCAGGTACAACCCTTATCTGTCATTTCAAAATCTTTTGAGTGCAACGCGCTTTATTTCCTCAGAAATGGGAAAAGTTCATCAGTTGGAAGGCTTCCATACGACAATACCCTTTACAAATAAATATAAAAGCCTAGAGGACATTAACTCATCTTCATTCTGATCCTCAATTAAGAATCTTCTGCATCATTTTATGGATGTCTATCCCTTATCAATTCCAACTGCGCTTACTATTTCACTTTAATTTACCAAAGTAGGTACATTGAGAAGGTAGAGAGACAAACAACTGTTTATTTTCTGGAATAGGTCGTGTGAAACCTATGGTCAGGAGGAGTGAATGACCTCAGTGACCTCGGTCTCTCTTTACTTGACGCAGAACATTATGACGATATTAAAAATACCTTCAAATTCACCAATAGATAATCTGCTTCTATTTTGTTTTGGTTTCCAGAAGCTATCTCAACCAAAACGTGAAAGCTCAATCTTTGTATAACCTGATTGAAAAATTTGGAACTTTAAGTGTTCTCTCTTCTACTTTGATAATAATTAGAATTAGTTGATCATTACTTAAATGCATTTCTTTGAAGTTTAAAGTTATACTCTTGATTATATTCTTGTTAACTTTTATGACTGCTGAATCGAATTTTAAATTTATCCTAACTTCCAATATGTAATTATTTCATTCCAAACGCATACTTCAATCTCTCCTGCTGCCGTCTGATGGATTATGACATGCATCAGTATTCATTCGTCTTATTATTCGAAACGCTGTGAACTGCAAAATTTGTTTTAGTTGCTTTATTAAAATCATATTTACTATTGATTAAATTCCAGTAAATTGGAAACATAATCATGACAAAATAACTATGGATGAAAACATATGAATCTTTTTTGATTATCTGGAGGAAAATGTTAATCGATTGAAATTTTCATATTTTTGATGATGCTACTTTACTGTAGTCTCACTTAAGAGTTAAATTGAATGTAAAGAAGAAAGGATGATTTCACTAATCATGCACAATATATCGGTTTAAGCTCAAGTTCTATTTACAAAATTAGAAAGATTTTTAGATAATCATGGTGGAAATACTTCCGAGAAGCCCAAAATCCTTGAGATTTTACGTAACCAATCAGCGCATTCCGAATCTTTGAGAAATTACACGTGAACACACCTGTAGGTATCAGATTAGTTAGAGCGACAAAACTGAAAAACGAGCAAAGACACTATACGCATATGACGTTATTTGTAATGTGCCTTCTATTATCTCCTTGCCTTTTCCATCTCCAAGAACCATGTGGTCACCAAGAGTGGGATCTGAAAGTTATTACTTAAGAATTCACACCTATATTAAATACCACTTCACTTCATATATATATATATATATATATATATATATATATATATATATCGCTGGTCTGAATATCCAAAATAATCGTGGTTTAGCCTACTGATGCTGCTGCTGATACAAAGTGATGACTGACGGTGAAATAAAAACCTAGCTGGGGCAGGAATTTCACCAGTGGCCTCTTGACTGTTGGCCTGCTGCTCTACAAGCTGAGCTTCTAGACTGTACACTTGACTAGATCCTAACTTCACTTCTATAGCTGAGGGAATTGCCTGATAATTAAGTGGTTGTGGGGTGAGTAAATGTTCTAACAGTTTCTTGATCATCTTCCATTTCATCTCTTTTTTGCATCTGATCATTTAAAATCATGCATTGTTCATCGCACTTCCATACTTGTAATTTTAAAAACAAAATATTTTTGTGTAGAATTCTATTTTACACACCTTTTGTGCTATAATGAAATATTTATATAGTCCTTGAAAATACTGAGATAACTTCATACCAGTGTGTCAGCTAATAATAGTTGTTAAAGTAAGGACAATTGTATAGCCTTCGTGGAAAGTGAAATAATTTGTTCACTAATCTCTAAACATTTAATTTTCTGGTCTTCAAATAAAAATACATTGAAACTCATTGGTAAATACTGAATGTATTAAATATTTGTATAAATAAATAAAACGTTCTGAAGCCTCAACTAATGTGAAGTGATTTATGTGAATTGTGGCAAAGATTTGACAAGATTTCTTCGTATGTCTTGAGCTCCAAATGAAGAGTTGACATTGTCCAAATATAATTTATGGTCTGAAATGATGTCTAGAAATAGTTTGTGAATTTTATTTAAATGAAATGTATTTACAAAATACATTTAAGAAATGAAGCGGCAAATAAAAATGTATCCGATTATGAAGTGTCGATTTTCTGATCTTGAAAAGTTATCCTACTGGCTGTCCATTACTTATTTTCATGTATAGCTCCGAAAAAGAATTCACAGCATTGAACTGCTTTATGGAAGCTTAAGATCATTTCAAAAATTCCCCAAGAAACCTGTAAACAAATTCAGTAAACCCCAGTCTAATGCAAATAAACATAATAACAGTCATAATATATCTTTTTAACTTAATGAATGTTGCATCGTAGGATGAGTCAAATCATCTTGAAACGCTCTTAAATGGTTACGTGTTCACAGTCTATGCCTGAAAAGTTCGACTACCTGCAGTCTTTTGTCTTGGGTGGTTTCATAAAGTGAGGGGGAAAAAGGAATGCCCAGCGCTTTTTACCCGATTATTGAATATGGAGTGTTCACATAAGACAGTTGGCAGACCAGTGGCGTTTATGGACCTTGAGATGCAGAGTTGAAAGTGCAGCACACCGTTGTGTTCCACTGCCTTATGCTTAAGGCGTCAGTTCAAAAGCTCAGAAAATGTTCCACTAAGGCAGACATCTGCTTTGGTCTGGACTTCCGGTCACTGTCATACCACGCATTCAATTAAAGCTCCAATGAACACCCTTAGTTCTAACTGATATCTCCTTTATGCCATCCAAGTCTGGACCCGAATAGATCATAGAATTATCAGCTAGTGATGCATGGGTGTAATCAGAACTACCATTCCTTCTGAAGCACTTATCTGAAATCCAATCACGCCTTATTATTTGCTAAATTTATCCTGCTTTTCGGCTGTCTTCGAATTCGTTGTCACAAACATGTTGTCTTGAGGAGACTGATTCGTTCTATTATCAAAACTAAAAGTCAAACCAAGCTTTATTCAAAGCTAGCGTTCAAACCACTAAAAAGTATTGATAAATTCCATTTTAGTCCGTTTATTAGAAATATCACACAGTGAAACAGTAGCATTTACTGGATAACGTTTCGGACACAATTTATTGTCCATATTCATATCAGGTAACTCCACAACTTCGAGACAGGCTTTATATATTCCTAATTTTATTTCATTCTCTGTGATGACAAGGGTAGTAGAATTTTCCAAATATCTGGGACAGGTACAGAATCATTTCGTTTGCATGTGTTTGGTGTTGAATCGATAAACATTGTGTGATATTTCTAATAAACAGACCAAAATGGAAGTACAGTCGACCGCAGTGCCCAAGTTTTACTCTCATATCGATAACTGTTGGCTTCACCTGGAAGACATCATGAAAATGGTGATTAAAGAAGCTTGCAGCTCCAGAGAATTCCTCCCTTATAAACACTCGATCTTTTCGAGTTTCTAGAAGCTTCTTGATGCTCATCAGTCTATCACGGCAAAGAATGGATACAGTGGTATATATATATGTTTTTTACCTGACAGATCATGCAATATCTACATGAAGCCACAATTCCTGGTAGTCATAATGCACTCGCGAAATCATGTGGTATCTGCATGTTTCAGTATCCTGAAGCTGTTCCATTTCACCTGAGCTACAGACATCAGGAAGTGTAGTACCAGTGATATAGTCTGTGAAGAAAATGACCCACTCATCCTAAACCTTTTTAGATGCCTGAAACACTTAATAGAGAACTTCAAAAAATAGTTCTACTGGTCTACTGTTCAAGCAGTATTAGCTTTAGTATCTTGTGTTTCATTGTCATGCAACACCAATTCACCTAACAAGGTGGCTGTTGGTAGGTAACTTCAAGTCCTGAAGCCCCGCAGAGTTCCTCGTCCAGATGATCCATCCCTACTTCTTTTTAAGTATGAAGTATGACTCTGTCTAAGAATCTGATTATATTGCTTGGGAAGTTACAGTAGACTTAGAGTTTTCTACAACTCTGAAATGAAGTCATTATTTTACCAGTAATAAAATGGGTCTCTTTAACGTCAGTGACACTCAATGAATCTGGCGCTAGTAATGTCTACAATATTGTCTGCTTTGATGAACAGAATATTCTTTTGAAAAACATCAAAAACTGATTCGTCAGGTGAAGAGTGGGTTTCATTCAGGTCGTGGATGCATTGAACACGTTTTCACTCTCCATCGGATGCTGGAACATAGCCACATGTAAAGAGGACCAACGGACTGTCTTTTATGGAGGGATGTTCCTGAGAAGTTCTAAACATCTTGAACAGTGAATACAAAAAATACCTTGGGTAGAGTGAAGGCTAACACCCACTTCTACTGACTGTTCCCAAATAAATTGGACTAAGGCAGGGCTGTTTAACTTCGCCATTTCTCTTTAACTTTGCCACTGATAACATTTCTAAGACAGATGTAGAACAGATACCTGTTGGTGGTTTGGGTCTATTACCAGAATACAGACTTATGACCTTAAGATATAGAGGAAAATATTTTGCCGAGAGACAACACACAGCTTTTCAAAAAGCATCCTTTCGGTTAGCTATCGGTATTCGCATATATGACAGGTTCTTTGTACCAACGAATTGCAATGTGATTTTATAGGGTTAGCGGAAACATGTACCTACATTTATGCTTGATAGTGAGTCGGTTAAAGTTGTTGAATGTTCTGTGCACCATGGCACTTATGTGAGTGCTAGTGGAGGTGTGACTGGTGAGTTTTCTTACTATATGACATGATGAAATACATCATTCTGACTCGCCTTAGTGGCGCTCGTCGCCTAACCTTGACTTTAAATGTCTGGGCATACAACGCATCAGCTTAGTTTTGCTGTACAGCTATGAAGTCGGAATTCTTCAACTTGAGGATGTCCGAGGACTCTGAATATGCGATCACTGTTGTTTCGGTGGAATTGCTACCAACTAGTTGAAACAATATGTAACTCTGGGGTGTTACCACACATTTGGACGTGATAAAGATCTCCATTTATTTAGTGAGGCTGTCTTGAAATATCTTCTCCGGTGAGTTAAAAATGTGTTTCAACTATCGAAGCAGCAGCTTTGTGTTGTTCACTATTAGCTTATCCTCGGACTGGTTGAAAGTAGAGGATAGTTGTATTTGGTTCATGTCAGCTATTGCCTCGTGACCTTCTAAATATAGTTTGTAGGATGCTGTAACTAATGGCCTTATGACAAATCAAGAATGATTAGGGTCATAACCTCTGGTGATCATACTATAGATTTCTTTTTTTCTGCTATGGAAAGTGAAGTGAAGTAGTGAGTACTTCACTGGATATATCTTTGAGACTTTTCCTTTATGAAGTTATTTATTTTTCTGATTCCGTTCCTTTTTTTCTTTCCTTCCATCTATGACTTTTATGCTTCCTTAACATCAATATTTTATTGTGTATGGCACGTTTCATGATACCCATGTTGCACCCGATTTGTGTTTTAGTTAAAAATAATCCATGGTCATTGTTTAAGTGTTTAGCACTGATGTCTAGAAAGTGATGTTTTAATCAGGATTATTCATGTTTTAGCATTGGTTCGACAGAGCGCAATTTTCACAAAACTCTTAATCTATGTATTTTTTTCCTTTCTGGGATACGTCTGAACTTACTAGCAATTTAGCAAAATGTCTGTACCTTATGAAGAATTGAGCCCCCTACCAGTTAACTCAGTAATCCAAGACATTACTGTTCTGATATCTTAGCCCTACCTTAATTTCACCAAGATTTTAGCTAGACAGTATGAAAGAAATGATTATGCAGGACATAAGCAATGGATCCATAAAGCATCATTAATGCCTTGAGGTATAAAGCTCTCCATAACCACAATATGATTTAAATGAATATATAACAGATTAAGTCAATCCACAAAGTTGTATTGACTCTTAATTAATAAACGTTTTCATGAGGTATGATGATGGTTATGATGCAATTCCAGTTCAGCTATAATTTTTTCATTATCTAGTACTGTAAATTTATCAATTGGATTTGATATGACAGACATTTGCCAAATGGTTTTACATTTGTCCCATCAATGATTAATCACATTTAACAAGTCAATTAAATCCATGAATTTACACACAACTAAATTTTCATCGATGCCAATAATTAGTTCACATTGGAATGAAATCAGTCAGTTATACTTCAGTAGTATGAAATAGAATTAGATAAACGTGTAACTTTAATTCCAATTGCTATCGTTGCTATCAAGATATATGTTGTTGTGTTTTTTTGAAATTATAAGAGCAAAACATGGAATTTCGGTAGCTGATAAGCGTGCTGGTGGCAAGTAGCATGAATGTAATGTGGGGTACTGAAATTCTATGTGTTGAAATTATTCTATTCAACAAGTTAAATGGTTTTTATGAATGATTTACTTACTGATTAGAAAAAAAATCTTACTTTATAAATTCTGACTTTCTGTTAAAAATGATAACTTGATAAGTCGCATACTTTTTGTCTTTTTAAAAGAAATAAGTCATCCTGTATTTTGATGTATGTATGAATAATGCATATATTAGGTAAATGGATAGCTTAAGATAGCTTAAGTTAAGATCAGTAAACCTTTTTTGACATTGATGGTCTCAGTCTAATTCGTTAATGACAATTATATGATATCAGTACAGGCTTACTTTTGTGTACTTATAGTTGGATGTATCTAAGATAACCTTAGCAAATTGACCTTAATGCACGGGAATAATGACTGCAGTTTAAAAGACGCCTAATCGTAAAAGAATTCAAAGCAAGTGCTTTGCAGTTAATAAGTTAAGATCCAACTGATTGTACTATGAAACCTGACTGTTAACTAGGTGTCAACTTCACTTTAATCATTAAGTAGCAACTCTGGGATTTCATCCAAATGAGTGATTTGTGACCGCCAGTTTGCCAACCTTTATTTAAGTCAAAATGAATTTCGAAGAGAGGTTCATTATTTTTTCAATTACAATACTTAACATAGCCTAGGCTGATAAACTAGTCCAAATTTATTCCTTACTACCATTCATTGATATATCTTAAATCAAATTCCAGTGTGGATAAAACCAGCTTCTCAGCTGTTCACTAAATAACTTAACCGCTCATCTCTGTTCATCAAGAAAATACATGTTTTTGATACTGAGTTCCAGTTAAGGAATGAACAAATGATATCGGTTATTCGGTTTGATTTTTGAATAATAAATAATAAAGATAGTCACTTATTCGTCGTGAGAAAAGTTCGACGACATTAGTTCATGATACTGATATACGTATAAATACACGAAATGATTGATGACTTAGAATTCGCACTCACATAAGTGATCATTGAAAAGGATTTTTCATTGCTGTATCTAAATGACAGCTGTACAGCCAGAATTCACGAAAATTATGTCATGATATCGCAAATATTTTCTAAAAGCAAATTGTCCTTTGTTGAGTCTTATTGACTAATAGATTTTTACATTCTACTTTTGTTGCAATAATAATCAGCATAAATTTGTCTATAGAATTCTGAGAGATGTAACTAGAACAAGATAAATGAATCGGCAGCAAATAGTTTCACAGTCAGCTTTGGTGAATACGAAGAAGAAGGTTAAGGTGTGATTTCACTCACTGGTTCTTACATTACAGTTTCACTAACCTAACTTATCAGCCACTGAACTCATTTGTCAATCAAACATCTGTTTTCCTTTAGTCAATAAGTTGTCACTTATTTTTCATATATCATACAGTGATTTCTACTCAGTGTTCACTAAGTTACTAAAATCATAACCGAAACACTGCATATATAGACTAATTACCATTACAGTACTTTTTGCTAAAAACTAATTACTTCACCAGTAGATGACGATGTCACTTAGAGGTCTATAGGGCTGCCAGTCAACCTTTCATGGTTTCTTGAGAAATTTTTGCAGGCCGAGATGCTCCATGAATTTCGCGATTTCCTACATATAAACAAATATAACTCCAGGTCATTGATGATCTCTACCGTGTGGTTTACCTTTCCTTATCCTCTATTTTACCCTTTATATGCTTTAGAAAATTGGTAAATTTGTTTATTTATTTATTTGTCTCTTGGGTTCCTAGTGGAACATAGGGCTTCAGTAGCATGTCTCCAATGCGCTCTGTTCTCTGAAGTCTTTTGAACTTAGGTCCACGACAGCCCACAAGCTCTCATTTCTTCCTCACACGATCTCCTCCATGTGACCCTCGCCTCCAACGCCTGACTCGTCGCATTCCATCTGGGTTCCACTAGAGCGAATGGCCTGGCGCATGATATTCCCAGTTGGCCTTCTTAGTGTATGCTTAGCCCAATCAATCTCCACTTCCTTCTGCATATTTGTTCAGCGATAGGTTCTAGCTTCGCTGGTTCATTGCCAGCCAGTCAGAGTTCCTTGTTGCTTATTATTTCTCGCCATCTAATCTTCAGTAACGAGCCAGCGTAGGCAGTTGTTGATGAATGTCTGTAGTCTATTGGATATCCCTTTCATAACCCACCAAGTCTCTGAGCCATACAGAAGCACTGACTTGACATTGGTGTTGGAAATCCAAATCTTGTTCACGCACGCTTTATGCTGAGTGCAGAAGATATCCACACTGGTTTCAGGTTAATGAACGCCTGTCTTGATTTTCCGATCCTGGCTACCTTTGACATCCTCGTCTGTGCCTTTGCCACCTGTAGTTGAAACAGTGCTACCTAAATACGTGAAGGAGGTTACTTCCTTAACGGTTCTCCCATTGATGGTGATTGGAGTTTGTTGCCGTTGTTGGTGGAGATGGTGTTGGTGCGGTATCTTCATCACCTCAGTCTTCTCTATATTCACTTGAATGGTGTCCCGTCTTCGCTGCCCTGCTCTGCCTCTTCTGTCAACTTGTTAGTTTTCGCCTGTAGATCATCAAGTTTGTGAGACATCAGACACAAGTCATCGTTGGCGAAATCCAAATCTTCTAGGTTCTTTTCCGCAGTCCAGTGTGTCCCCCCTCTTCTCGCTCCTCACAGTCGTCGCTTGCATGATCCAGTCGACCACAACACAATCAGGAATATCATGGGTGACAGTAAACAGCCTTGTTTTACTCATGCCTTCACTTCAAAGGCATCACTGAGCTTCCCGTTTTGGATCACGCGGCATGTAGCATCATATAGCTTATAGCCGCTGTTTAATGAGGTTGATAAAGATTTGTGGTACTCGTAGTGTTGAAGCAACTGCCAAATTACTTCACGGCCAACTCTATCAAAGACCTTTTCAAAATCGATGAAGTCGAGGTGAGGTAAAGAGTTGACTGCCATTCTATACTCTGTTCCATGATGATGCGTAGCGTAGTGTAGCAATTTGATCCACACATGATTTGTTCTTCCTGAATCCAGCCAGCCAGCCAAGCTGTTCCGGTCGTAATTTTGAATCCAGCACATCGTTTAGTCTCTCCAGTATGATGCGGCTTCATGATATTTTGCTTGCTTCGGATGGACAGGGATGGAGCATGACTGGGCGCCAGTTCTTGCGAAGACTTAGGTCACGCTTCTTTTGGAGTTTGATCAGGTAGCCCTTCTTCCCATCAATGAGCAGGTATATTCCCTTCCTTTCAAACCTTCTGCAATAGTGATGTGATCATGTCCACTGTTGTCTCTGCATCTGCTCTCAGTGCTTCCGGAGGGATTCCATCTGGTCCTACTGCTTTCCTGAATTTCACTAGCTTTATGGTGTTGAGGAATTCACTTCTGCTTTTGTCGGAGGGCTTGTGTTCACTAGTAGTTCTGTGGCTGGACCGTGCTGGACTACTGGAGGTATTTCTGGACGAAGTGCATGTGGTTGTGATGGTCGATTCAAGAGCTATTTGAAGTGGTCAGCCCATCGTTTCCTTCATTTCTCCTCTCTCTTTGGTAACTAGCTTTCCTTCACTATCTTTCATTGGTTACATCTGCGTTGATCGCTTCCCCACCAGATAGACAGTAACCTGGTTATTTGATATAATGTTGTCAGGTCTCTCTCTCTCTCTCTCCTACCAGTCTGTAGCCTGTTCTGCTTCACTTTCCAATGTGTCGTAGAAGTGTCTTTTGTCTTTGCACACACTCTTCTTCACTTCTTTGTCCAGTGTGCTGATTTATACATTGTACTCAGTTCCTCTTCTCGTCGTTGTGCATCCTTGTACTGCACTGGTTTATCTTCCAATTCACCACCTTCCTGTCCCTGTTCTATCAGCTTCCGTGTTTCCTTTGAAATCCATTCCTTGTCTTATCTTGTCTTATCTTGTCTTATTTCTTCCTCCTTCCTAATACGCTTATGCAGGTTTCTTCCCACATCTCTTTCAAACAGTTCAACTGTTCTTCAACACAGGTTCTCTCAAGGATGCTGCTCAATATCTCACATTTCTTCCTCATGACTGACCAATGTGAAGATGTCCCGTGTAGCTTCGTCCTTCAGTTCACCTTCTGTTCTGGGTGTTCAACTTCAACTGTCGTCTATCACCAGTTTCCTTGAATTGAAGGATTTCAACTTGATGTTATAGGTAGGTTCCTTGCACTAGACAGTGGGTGGTGTGAACCTACATCTACTCCTCCTCTTGATCTGTCTGATCTTGTGTCCAGTAGGTTGGTTGTGTCTCCACTCTCTTCACATTGAGACGAAGTCGATCTGATTTTCAGTGTACTGTGTCTATCTGGTGTCTGGTGAAATCAACTCTATGTCACTTTGTGAATATCCTTGTGTTTGTACACACTGCCTGACTCCAATCACCAAATCGTTGAATGTGCAGAAGTCTGCAAACAGTTCTCCATTCTGATTCAATTCACTGAGTGCTTCTCAACCCATGGTTAGTTCTCTTCCTGTGTTGTCCACTCCCAGTTTGGCATTCATGTCAGCTCACCCAATTTAATTTTCACGTTATCAAGTGGGGTGGGTGTAGTCTTGTCTACTACTGATTGGAGTTGTGTGTAGAATTCCTCCTTCTTGTCTTCATCCGCATTATTTGTAGATGTGTAGTGTAGTGTAGTATTGTAGTATTGTGACTTTGCTTCGTTTTGAGTTGAATCCATCTTGCTGTGATGATGCTGATCCTGATGCTGGAGGAGATTGGTTCCCACTGCATGAGAGAAAGCCTTCAATGCTCTTGGGGACATCATGATGGCTACTCCCTCAGTGTTATCTAACTAAACAACTTCACTGAAGTTGATGGTCAAAATATACTAATGGCTGACAAGTAGAACAACCTGAACTTTGATTCAAAAATACCACTGAAAAACTGAGCTACTGAACAAGATTTAAATATTCAGTAGATATTTTTGAATGATTCAACTTCATTGGATACAAGCTTGTATGGTAATCTTCACAGTATCTCTTCGGAACAAACAAAATAAAGAAACATAAACACTATATTTCTGAGTAGTGAAACACGCTCTAATGACTGGTGAACCACCTGTAATTTGATTACAGCTAAAGAATTTAAGCAAGATGCATAATTTTTGTGTTTCTACCTTTCCCTTCTTCCTCATATGATTTGCGAATAAATTCCTTCAAGTTCGTACTTTCGGCTGACCATATCGTAGATTCGCCTTGGAGAACATGTCTAATGTACATACCTTGACTGGCCTATAGAGAAAAACCAGTCTCATGTTCTCTAATCCTAAGTGTAGATCGAGTTTTACAGATCGTTCTGCAGTATGGCCACAAACCTAGAAGGATCACCATCGTGGCACACTTTGATGGATGTTGGTTGGTTGCAGACAATCGGCAAGAAGCCCCGCACTTCGGTTCCATAGTTGTTGGCATTTAAAACTTATGTCCAGGGCTTCCTGTTAATTGCTTCAAACTAATTAACATATTTAATATACACTCTTCTTCACCTTTTACTGAAATTTTACTGGTGTGTACTATGCGGTGTAAAGTAATGCTCTGGTTTCTGTGAAGCTCAAAGACTGAAAATTGTTGGCGAAGAAATTTTGGCTGAACGGATTGATTTCATGCCTCAGATTTATTTTGTCTGAAGCTGGATCACAAATAAAAGGCGCATATATATACATAATCTCATCGCCGTATCGATTCACAGCGGTTTGTTTGAACCTTGGGCTACCGAATTTATCCACCGGACATTCTTCATCAAATTCTTTCCTTTCAGTTGGTTTTAATAATTTAAATATGTCCTTTGAACATATTATGTACTCTTGCACATTTTTAAACTGTTTCCAACTCTCTGTTTCTCAAGTGAGCAACAAAGCAGAGAAAAAATGTTACGTCATTTGGAAATGAACTTTTCGGTGAAAAAAGTACATCATATTTCTATCCGTTAGGTGTTTAGCTTGAGTTGCCAATTTTTGTACCGTCTGGATAAAAAGGCACCACCAAAATTACGCTTGCATTTCTGTTGATTCTTAATTACAAACCAGAACCCCATCAAAACCAGCTGGCTATTTCGCATTATTGTTTTGAATACTATTATTATTTACATCATTTGGATGCGATAACCGTTTCGTCTGAAAGTATTGTTCTGGGAGTGAATTTGTTGAAAAATTATATACTGAGAATCCCATACTCTCATACAAATTGTTGGAATAAAGCTATTATTATTATTATTATTATTATTATTATTATTATTATTATGGTAAATATAGTTAGGGAAAGGTATTTGTCAGTCTTTCTGCAATTCCGATGGTTAAACAATCATGGCATCAATTGAACATCGGGTAATGAGCATCTATGCTTAACCAATGAAGTCTGGATTACTGTTAAATGCGCTTTCAGAAGTAATGCTTCACAACAGTATTCGGTAGCCACAGTAACAAAATATCTAAGGGTATAAAATAAAATTTCCACTGTCAGATTTCTGTACAATATAAGACTTAGTATTTCATGTCTGATGACTAAAGGTTAAGGTTAGTTATTTGTAAGGTGTGTTATTCTATTCTTATTTTTTAACTGAAATTTGTTGTCAATAAGTATAAAACATTTTAGTTTTAGAGGTTTTAAACGCATATAGATTGCATTATCCCCTTGATATTCTTATTCGGAATCGATGGATTGATTGATTTTTCTTTGAACGTGCTACCATCTTTGATGGTTATGAAAACATTTCGCATTAAATGCAGGTAATATTCAAAATGTAACAGTAGCGGAACTATAAAATTTTGCCTTTCTTTTCAGCAATGCACTGAGAAAAAAGTTCTGATTAAGTGTAAGCGTGTACAGCTTAATACTAAAACAGAATCCAGTATAAACTTCTTGTTAATAACTTTGTCCATTTCTCGAGATGCAAGCATACGAATGATTTGGAAGAGTTAGCAGATAATGCCACATAATCAAATGAAAAGTAATTTCCTTAAATTCTATATAAATTATCATCATCAAAATCCAACATAGACCTGGGTATAATTAGTGAAATCTGTTGAACAATTTGGAGCTTCGCTGAACGACTATACATTCAATTTCAGTGTGGCTGGTCACTTGAACTTTGTTTTGAAGTCACTGTTGAACTACGAAATTCCATAGTTCTACCGTAATTACTTCTTAAATGGTTGAAAGTTCTTTCTCCTTATTTTTACTTTCCAATTCAATACTTTTTGTAGTTTAATTTCATGCGAAAGGTATGAGTGGTTCATACTTCTGAAGTTATTCCATCACAGACACATATCTTCCAATAAGCGTGTAAAACTAATAATTTCTGTAAACATTGTTTCTGTCAACAAAAATTCCTAGCAGTGATTCGTGATATGCTTTAGTCGAAATGATGGAATAAAATCTAAACAGTACTCTAGTAGCTTTATTACGTTTGTCTTCTTCCAAAATCTACTGACGCTTAATTCAGTCACGTGTTTGAATTTCGGAAAATTCCCTCTAATTTTAGTAATAAGCGCATAGTTTATCGTTTACCAAAGTGTTAAAGATTACGACTCCCTCATCTTCATCGCTTCAGACGGATAAGCTGCCGTTAGATCAGCAGTATTCGGTTTCCATACGCATTTCCATTCATAGTATTTGTAATGATAACGTTTTATAAATAAAACTTATTCTAGTAATGATAGATAGTGGCTGGCAGTCAAGAACACAGGCAATATCGAGGCATCTGCACAGGAGCCCATATGCTAACAGAGACTGATCAGTGCGGTCCAATCAACGAAGGTGTAATACAAGCAATAACATTAAAACTTATTCTGCCCTGAATAAATGTGACCTCGCTAAGTTGCATGATATTACCAACGTAATTTCAAAGAAATGTTTTATTTTGATAAGTTACGGATAAAGTTTCGCTCCTAATTATTCGTCTTAAGGTATTTATTGGTCGTCATTATCATCTTGTTTGTTATGTTAAAAAGTTAAAAAATCCTGAATTGTTGTTTATGTAAGCTGTATTACTAATAAAAGGCATGCAAATAATGAAGTTAAGGTCGCGTCAGGATTTGAACCAGTGGCCCCTGGGTTACCAGCTTGGGGCTCTACCAACTGAGCTGCGAAGTCATGTTTTATTTTCACATCTACCAAGCCTTATCCCACGTAAATCCATAATACATAACTGCCTTTCATTAAAAATCCCACTGATCAGCTCTTCTCGTTGCAATCCTAATCGAGCTGAATTAGAGAGGCTGAGCAACATTGTAATTATCAGTGTGACCACCTACTGAGCGTTGTCAGACTCGTATTAGTTGATACTGGGTAACGATAGAAGGAGAAATAAAAATCTGAATCACAGAAAGATTTTAAATGAATTATAAGATTATCAGTTATCTCTGCCACACATGAGTTTAAGCACCAACATTTTATAAATTCGACTTGACATTCGGTTAATAGGTAAACCGGTATACACAAACTGAGTAACAAGAGATCAAAATTTTTTCAGTAAAATCAAACGGATTGCTGCAAAGTACTTGACCGCGGCTTTATCACATCATTTCTACTTTCTGCACTCCTAATTATCTAAATATCTCTGTACTTGGTACACTTTACTACAACAATGAAGCACCAACTCAACTGAACACAAGACAATTTAATATTCATTACCATTCAAATATCAGTCTTTAATCCTCTCCCGCTTCAAAGTAGGCAACAATGACTAATAGTCCACTATTTTTATATCTCTGTTATTTAATTCACTTTTATACAACTAAATCACACGCTCGCAATACACTTTAATCCACCAAAATAAAGCAACTGATTTTAAAAGTAGAAAATTGGTTAATACATAATAACCAATTTGATTTAACATGCAGTTGTTTCGCAACCTTGAATCATGACGAATGAAGTAAAAAGCCGATAAAAACCTCTCCAGCTGAGTTTTATATAATAATTCTATTGGTTTTTAGCAAGCTGCCTTTGAGGGTAAATAAAAGGATACAATCGATTATGTTTGTCTAGGATTCGTATTTCGGTTTCTTCAATCCGTTTTGACAAGCTCCCTCTCTTTTTCTTTATGTACACATTATCATTTTGATTATCTGAGGTAGTCGCGGTTTGGTAGAGTAGTATTGATACTGGGTGATGATTGAAGGTGAAATGAAAGTTTGAACCGCGGCCGGATTCGAGCCAGGGACCAACGGGTTTCTGGTCCAACGCTCTACCAACTGAGCTGCAAGGTGCGACTGCTGACCATATTTTCATTTCACTTCAATCACCAAGGGTTTTGTCGGACTACCATGGTGAATTCGTGACGCGTTACTATCGCTTGATCACAGTCACACTGGCTGCTTATTCAAGACTTCCCATCCAAAAACCTATCGTGACTGAAGTGAAGTAAAAATCTGGTCAGCAGTTGGACCTCGTAGCTCAGTCTATAGAGCATGGAATTGAAAACCTGGTGGTTGCTGGTTTGAATCCGGCTGCGGTCCGAACTTTCATTTCACCTTCAATCATCACCTAATATATATACTGATGGATTCACTAAAAGCTACTTCCGAAGATTGTTCCATTTTATTCAGTGTTCAACAAACCAAACTAGGTTTCTCAATTCTTTAAACTATGTGGCAAAATATCACAGTCGACAAAAGTAAATGACAAAACTTAAGAACAACTAACTTTCTGATGGATCTGTGAATCTGAAATTAGTTTCTTGAATTTTATAATCAATCAGCAAAAAACAATTAAATTTTTCGAAGTACTAATCAGATGACTTCAAGAAAATGAAGTAAACAAACTGGGTTTTCAGAAAAAAGTGTTGATTACATACACACAAATGATAAAACAAAACATATTTTCCGGCCTCAAATACTTGTTTCCCTTTATGAGCTTGAATAAAACAAGGCTGAAAAAATTTACCAAATTAATTTTATTTTTTATTTCAAGGCAGTATTTATCACAAACTGATATCACTTAGAGAACCAATGAAAATTTTGAAGCGATAGACAGCTGGTTCGTCCTAGGATGAGACTTTTAAGCAGCAAACATCTATGATTCCACCAGGGATCAAACTGAGAGCCTCTCAGTCTAGCGATGTATGCACTAAACATGTCGCCACAGGACCAACGTGTTCTCTGAGAGATAAGAAAGCTGTAAGTCCTATCCATGGTGGAGTCGTAGGTGCGTAATTTTGAAAAATCTCACACGAGTCCGGGGCTCCCACGTTTTCATCATACGTCTGGCTGTAGCATTTGTAAAGGTATTACTCTCTTCGAACGCGCTCAAGAAATGGAGCAGATGCTTTTTTTCATTTTTTCTGATCTTGGAGTCTCTGAATGAAATATTGGATGTAAAAATAAATAATGTCAAACATGTAAATAATGACAGTAGTTTATCTTTCACTAAATCAGTTGGTCACCATTTAACCTATTATGATTCACGAAGACTTCATTTAGTCAAATAAGATTTTCAGGCATTATTTACAATGTTTATTTTCTTAAATAATATTCTTCCGAAAGCAACTAAGCATTTTATATCTTTTGCACGGGAAAAGCAAATCTTGAAGACTGAAATGCATTAATTTGGTTACAAGAACTATCATATTATTCCTGTTACTGAACATTAGATTTCATTCAGCGTTCAGTATAACTGATAGTAAAACGTATCCATTTTTTATCCCGAAGAAGGGAATACAATTTATAGCTGAGTGCACCACTTATGCATTAAAGATATTAATACTACTTGTAAGTTATTTTTATGATAATTGTCGTTATTTTGAGGCAATATAAATTTGAAATGCTGGAAAAAATACCCCCAAAACTACTGGTAATCTTTACTTTCCAATTAGTAGTAATGTTATCCGCTTAAGAAGCGAAACTCAGTCAGTTATTATAGATCTGAATAGTCTGACGAAAAGATTTATGGCTTCACCACTAATTTATATATTACTATTTATTGATGTACTTTTAATTCTCCGTTATTTCATTCGATCGAATTGTTCGACGTCTATTGCCATATGGCCTCCTATATGGATGGCTGGATATTGCCTGAGTGTTAGTTATGTTAATTTGGTTGTTTGTGGTTAGTAAAGGAATTCAGCAGGCGTATTTTGTCCTATTTGGGACTCGCCAACTGGATGTACCTGAACTCTAGTGAGCGATGTTGTTTCCATTGAGACTCGAATGGAGAATTACAGGTGCATCAGTAAATAAATAGTAATAACTACCACCCGTTGTACACGAGGTAGCTATCTCTCCTCCATGGCATAGTGGATAACACTATAGCGTTAGAAACGATGGTTACGGGGTTCAAGTCTCGGTGGGAACGTCACTCTGCACTGGGATTCAAGTAGATCCTGCTGACCAGTCCCAAATAGGACGGAAGGCGCGTCCTAGATCCCTCTGCTAACCACAACCAACCAGATTGCCCAGTTTATATGGATTCGGATTATCGGTGAAACCTTAGTTTCCTGTTTCTGCAGATGTGTCTTACTGATGGATGACAGCAACCGTGAAACGTGATTATAGAGCTCCTTATGGATTGCTTCTTAACACTCTACATTAAACTTAAAATTCTGTGAATATCAGAATGGTGCTTTTGTGTCAGTTTTATTTCTTCCTGATTGTTTACATCTTAATAGCTACATTCTCATTTTCTGTCTGGGATTCCATAACGTTAAAGTGAACGTTAATTAAGGGGGAAAAGTGATTTGCTTGTTTTTATTCTAATTTGTATTTCATTGACTAAAATAATCTGTTTTATGTGTTACGAATAATCAACGTCTGAAAATACTACTGATAATTATTTATTATTCTATACAAAGAGATAGTATATGTGTACAACTAAAAATGATATTTCAGCAAACATGGCTCCTTTGTCAGTTTTATTAAGTGAAAATAAAAGACACTTAGTGAAAAAATATTTCAAAAAACCCATAATGACCAGCTGTTTTTAGTTTGACGTTTTGCTTGTGGATGAGCCTTTGAGGAAGAATATGTTAAAGAAAACACATAACTACAGCAATGACAGTTCAACAACTGACGAAAATGAAGAGTATACTAGAAAGAGGAGTTTGAAATGATGGAAAAGATTTGTAGCTCAAGATAATGATGATGGTAAAACTCAGAGAACACCGAACCACCATCAAGAATAGTGTTGAAACCATCTGTAGATGTAGATTGGAAACTGATTCAGTTTGCTTTCGAATGCACTCCAAAACTGCTGTCAGTATTAATTCTCATTCCTTCTTATTCAATAACTGAATGAAGCGGTTAATCAAGGGAAGGATCGAGGTAAAGTAAGTGGTTAATTAACTCAAACTTTTGAACATTGAGTTGAATTATAGTCTTTGACTCAAAGATTTTCTTTATTCTTATGACAGCCTTAATTGCTGCAAATGAATGTTAGGATGCCTTGATAATCATAAAAGTCTTGTTATTATTACTGTGAACCAAGCTGAGGAAATATTTAGAGAAGAAAACAAGAAAGAGTTCACAACACAAAGAAATTTACGAATTACTTTACGCTTCAAGAACAACAACAAAAACTGCACCGTAGTCTCTATTGTTGTTGTGTAAAGTTTATCAAAACATTTTCTTCTCACTTTTATAGTTAATAAACAAAAATGCACCGAATATCTGTACTTTGAAAATGAAGTGAAACGTATCTTCACACATGAAATTTTGTTCATTTTGTTTATAATTATTTGTGAAGTACAGTAAACAATCAAGCAATTAGTTATGAATATTTTACACTCAAAAATTCTTAAACGTTGAATTTCCTGTTTTATTATATCCCTGTTACTTTCTATTTACTTCAGACTAAGATTTTCGTTTGTTTATTGTAAGTTCATGAGACGGAACAAAGATGTGAATTGTTGGCCAAGTTTATACTAGAAATACCAATAGTGAAGATTATTCTATACATGGAAACCAAAATTTTGCAATCATGTTAGTATGGGAGCTTCTTGTAATGAATTAAAACGACGGTTAATGATCATTAGGTGATATATTTTGATCTACTCTAGAAATCAAGAATGTCCTGTGAGACTGCATAATATTTCCCATCTACAGTTAGTACCCTTTTACTGCTTAGTTTCGTTCACATTTTTTCTTATTGATCAGATATTATTCATTTGGAATTGAAATTCACTGAGAAACCTTGTGCATATTTGTGCAATAGGCAATGAAACTTACCCACTGTGTGAATGCTTATGGTACTATCTGGCTACCCAAACCTCGATAGGCAGACCATTACTCGGACCGGAGACCCACTGGTTGTAAGTCAACTCTCTGAACCAATGAACCACAACTCCCAATACTCAAGTACTTGTAGTTTATCAAAAAATAACGTCTGAAAAGATGTTTTGTTTTCACATTACCGATCATTTGCTTCGTCTGGAGTGCTTGAGTAAGGTTAACACTTTAAAATATATACCACAACAGTTCCGATTTTTATCCTCTTTCGTTGTAACAACACGATTATTTCCGTTGATTAAGTTTCTAGTCAGTGTTCCTTCCGTTGTTAAAAGGTGGATAGATTGGTTATTTAGCTGTCTGTCGTGACTTGTTGGTTTCCTAAAAATATGTATTTTCAATTTATGACTACGTTGTTTTTCAACCATACAACCTATTAAAGTCAATTTTCGGCTAACTGAATTTAGTATAGTCGGAGAAGGTATTGTTCTCCATATCGAAAGACTTTGTTCAAACCGTCATTTTTAATGATGACAAAAGTATCCTTTACACATGCCATTACCATATTTTCAGGAGACTGGGACACTCCATCAGTCCCGAATGAACGCATGAACATATTATAGACTATTGGAGATACTGAAAATCCTGTTGCTATGCCATCTGCTTTTCTGTGCAGATCTCCTATAAATATGAATAATCCTCAGGGATAATCCGTCTTCTGATAAAGGCTCTAAATAATGTAGTTGGTGTAGTAACAGTTAACACTTCAGAAAATCCCTTAGGTGAACAAGAATAACTTGCTGTCATCAGTATCTTAATACGAAACCACATTGCAAAAAATGAGACTATCATCAGTCCTGAACTACTTGAGAAATTGCAACCGTCTGGTTCCGCAAATCCTCACTTATGTAATCTCCTGGAAGTACACAAAGAAAATTTTCGCCTACGTTCAAATTTGGAAATAAACAATTTGTCATGCCATACCATCGCAGAGTGGCTGTCGGACGTTCTTCAACCAAACAAAAAACAGCTAAATAAGCACATCGTATTGGATTCTTTCAATTTTGTCGACTGAATAATGTAGATGTATCCGGTTAGCTGTTGATTTGTCTTGGTGTGGTTTCTGTCCTCCTCACAAAAAATGTCTGTCCTCTGAGTAATTCTATTGAAAATAATAATTTTCACATGTGTCTCAAAGCGCTATATAAAGGAAATGCTTCTAAGATGTACTTTCAGTGTGTAGTTCCAGTTCAATAATGAGCTATATGGACAAAAAGATGGGGTTGTTATGGAGTCACTACTTGGACTGCTGCTGGCTGATTGCTTTATGGCAAACCAAGAGAATTGCGTGCTCCACTCAACAACTGATACTTTTACTCATAAAAAAGATATGTGGATGACAAATCCATCATGTGATCAAAATATTGATATTGGGACAGTAGTTAGAAATTTAATAAACGTCACCCATCGGTCAACTTCACATCAGAATTTGAAGAGAAATCAGAATTCCATTTTCCCGATGTCTCATTGAAACAAGGACCAGGTGGCTGTCATCAAAAATCGATTTATAGGAAACCAAAATGAAATGGATAATATTTGAATTTCCATAACTGGGTGCATCTCAGCAGAATCCGGTTTATTCTTTGTAATCAAGAATCAATCGATGGTCTATATCTGACACTCTTCTGCAGAACATGCCGACGCAGGTACTCATGCAGAAAGAATAGTTATTCTTCAGTGGGATTTTGCCTCTTGGAGAAGTTCCCTCATCTTCGAACAAAGTGAAACGTGCAACGCTAGTATGATTTTGAAGTGGTGTTGAATATTTGTAGCTCAGGTGGATGGTATCGGTTGTGTTGTATTCTCTGGGCTTAGTTGTTTTGCTCATGGGGTTTTCATCGTCTTTCTGGATGACATCTTTAGCACAGAAAAGACAAACGGAATATTATTTACAAAATCAACTGCAATAACTGTAGTCAACACCACCCTGGACAAAGTGGTCGCCCTCGTCACCTTCGTCTAGATGAACACCAATCGGCTACTAAACGTCACACTTAATATTTCATCACTCATTTCAATGCACGTGGATAACAACCATGGACATCAATTCAATTTTGACAATGTAGACATTTTGGACGTAGAAGGGAAACACATAGAATTACAGAGAATTGTTACAGGCTTGCCATTCAACTCAGTCAGTCAGCAATCAACAGATGTATAGACATAGACCGACTCTATCAAACAATGAGAAAGATGATAAACTACAGAATAGGCAGACAGAGGTCAAGCAGAGGAACACTCAACAGGAAAATCTGCACGGCCAATGACACAACAATCAGAGGAAACATCTAATCAGAGACCCCATCGTCAGGGCAAGCCACTAAATCACTCACGGAGAGATATTGACAGGTTACTTCATAGTGAAGTTAGTGCTGAAGATGTTGTCTAGAAAGATGATGACAGCCTCACGATTGAACAACCCAGCTCAGAGAACACCATACAACCAAGAATCTCTTACCTTACCTTGGTCTTAACACACAGTTTTTCTATTTCACTATAATTACTTAGTTTGCTATTATCACTTTCATTATGATTCTTGTTTCTTTTTTCACCTTTTTTATGTCTGTAAAGTGGACACTCAATCATCGCATTTCATATCTACCAACAATTTTCACTCTGTGAAACTCTTTGCCTTTCACACTAATTCTGTAATCGAAAAAACTATTACGCAACTATCGTCCATTCTTGACTTCAGTTTTTTACACTAGCTCAATGATTAAATACGCCCTAATGCTTAATAATAGACTGCTAAACGTTTGTGATATATATAAATACGATCTCACAGTTTCAGAAAATGATATCTTCAAAAAACATTTTCTTCACTGAATTTTCTTTTCTTCTCTTTATAAACTAGAATTCACAAATCTGTTAACGATAAACTCTAGGTCTCGTAGATCAGTTAACAGAACACCGCACTAGTAACTTGGAGGTCGTTGGTTTGAAACATGGTGCGAGCCAGATTTTTATTTCACCTTCAATCATCACCCAATATAAATAACACGTATGACACATTTCATCACCACTCCCTTGTCTTAATGGCACGTTTAGTGATATCATACATAATGATTCCAACCTAATTTTCCGTTTTCTGTTCATTGTTCTGTACCACTGTAAAGAATAAATTAGACGAAACGTTTGTTGAACACAGTTGGGACTTGAACAGATTACAAACATATCAACTTGACAATAAGATCTACAATAAGTAAAGGAAATATTAGTGTCACTTGAAGCACTGAATTATGCAGTTAGAAGTAGGAAAAAATACCATGGTCTGCTGAAGAGCTGGTATTGAATGGCTCAAAGTGGTTTGCATACGTGGAAGTATGAGCTGGTTTCAGTTAAAGGAGTGTTTTCATATTATTCATTTGTCTTTAACGAACGGCTGAAACGTTTTCGAAGAAAGATATCTCACAGATATTTTTAAACATCATTTCATGGAAGTTTTACAAGGGACACTTAAGAAAAACGGTGGGAACAAATGTGCAGAGCTAATGAGTTAACTAGTTTCTCTAGATGCTCATGTTAAGTGTATATACTCTATTTAAGGTAAATAAACAATAAAAATCTTTTTCATCTGAATAGAATAAATCCTGAATTTACGTTATTTAACGCGGTGGTTAGTATAGATGATAGTGGCTATTCAATAAACCAATTGAATGTTACCTGCCAGCATATTTGTATTGAAAAGATTCAGTTACTGAGATAGTCGAGGAGTAAGGGTTGATGAAGTTAACTAATCTGGTGATGAGACGTCCAAGAACAAACTTCATAGACCAGAGAACATCTAACATCTGGATTAAGTTACTACACTCTTACTGACGTGTCTTCCATACCTCTAGCGATTATACTTATTCTTTTACCTCTTTCGCAAAGAATCTTTCAGTCAATCACACCAATATTTCTTTACTGTTTAGCAGAAATCACTTAGTGAAATACTTATATCATGAGAACAAGCTACTGTTCAAAATATAAACTTCACATTTTAATAGCCAAATTTATAGGTGAATGACTACAATATCCTACTCATTGGCAACTGTTTACTTCGTCCAGTGGCAGGCTAAAAGTATTTACAAACATTGTGGTCACTAGTAACATGATCCTCTTTTGAGTTGTAGTCGACTTCTTTCGATCAGAGAATCCAGTCTGACCACTAGTCTAAGTAACTTGCCAATAACGTTTTCCCATTCATTCCTACTTGTTATGATGTAAAAACGAACAATCTTCAGTTGATCATTTCCTTCCTGTTAATCATCTTTAAGCTTTGCAAAGAACTGGTATGTCACACTATACACATTTATTGTGCATAATCAAAATACACATGCCTGATGAAACTTTTTATCCTGAATACTTATTATCACAAATGATTTTGCCACTTCATTCACTACATCACATTACATGGTGGTTTGGTGTTCTGTGAGCTTTGGAATTTTGTCATGGGTATTTCATCACCAGCCTAGGTGACAACCTCAACAATAACTTCATTTAGAAGTGAAGGAGATTCTACAGCAACACAAATGTAAAGCTAGTGTTTTTGTGAACCTTGAGTGTTGTCTTATTATAATTTGGGGTAGAGATTTTTATTACACCCTGACCTCTGTCACCTTATATTTCCTATGGTCACACTGGTAAAGAACATTTGTCAAAGTGAAATTGTGCTATTTGTTGTCACACTGTACTTCATTATTGATTTGTTTGAATGATTTACATATTTGAATATTCTTCACTTCCTTATGAAGTTAATGCTGAGGATGTTACTAAACCTGGTGATGAAATATCCATGACAAAATATCAAAGCCTGGAGAACAACAGACCACCACCATTCTCATCTCTAGATACAAATCTCTCCCATCATTTCAATATAAAATCAGCTATGATGCTAGGTTATATAGCATTTTAGAATTTAAGAAAATGATGAACTGTTCTTACCAACACATCTTCATCAGAGTGTTAGTGAATTCATCAACCACTTACACATTATCGTCATATCTGTTAGCATTGTAAGTAAACCTTCCATCATGGATAAATTCTGTATCTGGAAACTATTCTATATTAGATTCTTTCATCTTTTAATGATTGCCTTCAACTTAAATTTCGCGTCTTTTATTAATATATTTTGCTTCACTAATCTTTATAATTATTTCCTTGTTTCTGACTGAATATTTTCTCTTTCATCTCCACTTCTCTGTCTTTCTCCTTTTCCTCCTTTTCTATGTATATTTCTGTCTCTTGTATGTTGCTTTTTATTTATTTCCTTTTTATAGCATTTGTCTGATTATTTTAGTTAGGCAAGTGTTTACCAGTTAGACATTATATTGATTAGAATATCTTTGTTTACATTTTACTTTATTGAATGGTAAAAAATATCTATCACAAATAGTGGGTTTAGATGTACTTTTCTCTATGAAATCTAGTTAGGTATACCTTTGTGTAGTTTCATTATTATTCCTGTAGAATATAATTGTGTTTTCTCCATATGAGTTTATTTCCCAGGGTAAAGTTTGTGAATAGTCTCAAATGTCAGTGTTGGCAAATATATAAAAAAAGATATATAATTCCGCAGAAAAATCACCTTTCCTGATAAACATTTTCTGTCTAAACTAACGGGTGGCAAATTCCTTTACATAACTCAGTTGATAGGTTGTATCACAGATGACTATCAAAGTAAACAGAAATCTATGTTTGATTATTAAATTCATGTTACTTATGAGTAGTATGAAAGTGTTTTATGATTAGTAGCTTACGAGGTGGGTACGATTAGGTCAGATGACTTGTTGATATTGACGCTTCAAAACAATTTATCACAATTCGTATAGTAGGAATAAATAAATTTTCTCTGTCAATTCGATAATGCTAATACAAAGGTGAACCTGGCATTATTTTAGGAGTTTAACTTCAGCATTATACGTGTACAAATTAGGAAGGTGACAGATTATATTGAAATCTATTTAAACTTATTAAGACACAATTTGCTGATAGGAGAATAGCAGTCACGCAAAATGTGAAGAAAACAGTAAGAAAGTAAACTAATTAAGGTATTTTCATTTCGTAGTCACTTGAAAGTGATAAATGAAACCAGACTCCAGCGGCTTGTGAACATTCGTCTAATCTAACTAGTTATCTAATAGGCAGAGAATATATAACCCTGTATTCATAACAGTTTTAGGCACCGTTAAGTCATATCAACTTTTGTAGTCTGGGCCATTTTTCATCTGAATTGATTTTGAGACTGAATTTTATAAGCCATACTTCATGTGAACTGCAAATAATTCAAACTAGGTGGTAATTAGTTTCTGTCTACAGTCTCTAATTGTTTTCATGGTTAGGATTGTGTATTGTAAGAACCCAGTAGAGCTAAACTGAATGGGACGCTCCCCTCATAACAATACTAAGAGTGCACTCGAAATTTATTCTCCTCCGAATCGCCTTTTATTCGAGAATAAGCAAACTGGTGGTTGCCACAGAAAACTGTCCTTCTGACCAACTTATTTTCGCAACGATGCTTACTGAATAACAGGATGAAAATGTCGGGACATTTCATATGAGTTTTCCATCAGACGTCAATCAAAATAGGATGGCAAGGAAAGTTTTAAAATAAGAATGAGGTCATATTGCATGATTTAGAGAGCAACTACGATGATTCTGAATTCTGAATCTACTGCAACGTTGCTCGGTGAACTGATTTTTTTAAAAACCTGAAATAAATAGGTTGTACACCCATATTTGAACATCAAGTTAAGGTTGCTTTACTGTGAGTGGTTTGCAGGCCGTAATTAAATTAACCGATGTAAAGGTCAGATACATTTTAAAATGGAGTGAAATCTAGGAACTGTAGGGAAATTTATTTGTATTTTTAGAATTGTCAATATTCAGATGGTCCATATACCAATGAGTGATATGATAATGAACAAAAATGGAGAACGAATAAAGAGGTAGAGCTGGCCTTAAGTTTACTGAAGGCTGAAAAAGAAGTAACAATTGAACATGTTCTTTATGAATGCACAGTTCAGGTTTGATGAATCTTATTGTGATATCCTCTGCAATGTTCCACAGGCGTTGGCGCACTATATGTGGTATCGTTTTTGGAATACAGTGAATGACACTCAAAGCTTTATTTACATCAGTATGCTGCCTTGTATCTTCTAGGTACTCTAGGACTGAACGTTTCACTACTTTCCCTTCACACTTTCCGAATCAAGCTGGTATACGCTCTTGTATCGCGAGACGCACCAAGAACAACTTACATACTGTGTACGATTAGCCTACTTAGTTTCAGGTGTAAATAAAGAAATAAATAAATAAGTAAGTGAAGCTTCGAGTGTCATTCACTGTATTCCAAAAACGATACCACATATAGTGCGCCAACGCCTGTGGAACATTGCAGAGGATATCACAATAAGATTCATCAAACCTGAACTGTGCATTCATAAAGAACATGTTCAATTGTTACTTCTTTTTCAGCCTTCAGTAAACTTAAGGCCAGCTCTACCTCTTTATTCGTTCTCCATTTTTGTTCATTATCATATCACTCATTGGTATATGGACCATCTGAATATTGACAATTCTAAAATACAAATAAATTTCCCTACAGTTCCTAGATTTCACTCCATTTTAAAAATGTATCTGACCCTAGCATGACTTGAATTCACGATATACAAATGCACTTCGTAATTACAGAACGTGAAGAGAATTTATTGAAAAGAATAGTCTTCGTTTGCATTATCGCTCTTTACCAACGATATGGGAATCATTAGTTATTTGAAATCTTATTTAATTAAACCTAGTAACGAAGATCAAGTTAAATGAAGATTAGAAATTCTCAGGTGTAAGGTGATGTAAGGTGTAAATTAATCACAAAAGAGCATAGAAACCAACACGATTAACCGGATCGATTATAAAGTTGCATGATATGTGAAAACGATTTTCAAGATAAATTGTGATCAAGTGAAGCCTGGAAACAAAATGAAGATGATACTGGATTATCAAAATCAATCATAAAATACAACAAAACTGAGAATTATGAGAGAGAGAGAGAGAGGGAGATGGAGGTAGATTTATTGTTGGTGATTTACTGAGTCAAAGGTAACAACAAAGGTTGAACGATTTCCTTTTGTACAAATAATTTCAGTTTCTCCATGCATCCAAGTGCATCTGAAGTACAAAGAAGACGGAAATACATCAATTTCAGCAAATTTTTTTTCACCTTGTAGATGAATTTGAAGGCTGAATGAGTTGTAATGCTGTGACTAGTAGTTGGCAAGGTATTCATTATTGTACTTTTGATCGATGTACTTGTATCCCTTTACAGTCAGACGGGATAATATTTTCTATTGCGTTTGGAAATAACGTGCATATCTGGTTCCACAGGAACAGGTGAATTGATAAATGCCTCCTTGGACTCAGTAAATTACCAACAATAAATCTACCTCCATCTCCCTCTCTCTCTCTCTCTCATAATTCTCAGTTTTGTTGTATTTTATGATTGATTTTGATAATCCAGTATCATCTTCATTTTGTTTCCAGGCTTCACTTGATCACAATTTATCTTGAAAATCGTTTTCACATATCATGCAACTTTATAATCGATCCGGTTAATCGTGTTGGTTTCTATGCTCTTTTGTGATTAATTTACACCTTACATCACCTTACACCTGAGAATTTCTAATCTTCATTTAACTTGATCTTCGTTACTAGGTTTAATTAAGTAATTCTTGTAACTATTCAATATAGTTAAATAGGATTCATAAACTGCGATTGTACAACTATTATTATATTATTATTTGTCCCTTGGGTTCCTAATCGGACATTCCATGTCCCATTCTTACTTTCACTTTCATCGATAGACAGAGTGCACGCTGGACGACTGGCTTCCCGAAGACTTTCACCAACCGGCGTCTTTTCGTCTACCCGATTCGAATGAGGAATAAGTTTGTTTTCTCTTTTTATAATTTCTTTGTTCTTCGAAATTTGTTAAGCTATTGGATTGGTTTTCCAGTGATGGATTGCTAGCCCTGCACCCAACCTTCCGTCTTTATTCTGTCTTAGGACCGGCTAGTAACCAGTGAACTAGTTAACCAGGAGAATGAAATAACTTGATATAACATTTGATGTTTTCCATCTGTATTAAAGTGTAAGAAAGAGAATAACTGTTCTCCTGCAAACGCATTTAAAGCTGCTGCAACGCCTGATACCTGAATCATCATAGAATTTGATATTAAGCCTCAGTATTAGAAACCATAGCGTCTCG
The DNA here is from genome assembly GCA_944470555.2 of Heterobilharzia americana. Classification (NCBI taxonomy): domain Eukaryota; kingdom Metazoa; phylum Platyhelminthes; class Trematoda; order Strigeidida; family Schistosomatidae; genus Heterobilharzia; species Heterobilharzia americana. Next base: position 70,637,478 of record OX104130.1, on the reverse strand, counting down.
CTTCACTAAAGTGGGCTGTGTTTGTGAGAAATACATACAAGACCTAATAATGGCTATTCACTTCACCTTACCTCACTAATGTAACAAATGTACAAAGCTCCTCCTGCAAGTATTTTGTAACTCTTCGCTAAGTTCTCACTGTTTCATAAACGTAAGTTTGGCATCATTTTAATCACTTTATTAATGTCCATTAAGGTTTGTTCATGGTTATCATACCAAGGTTGTTTTCATAATCTCGGTAACCACATGTAGCAGTTGTTTCATTTTTTTTCACAAATTATCAGGTTCTTCGAGTTTCATAGGTTTGACAAAGTTATTTCTGCACAATTCCTTCACACATCCACTTTCAATTTGAAATGGTATTGAGTTTAGAATTACAGATTTAATGTCGCCTGATGATCAATTCGTGTATAGGAGCAGAACTATCGACAGCTGTTGAAAACTACTTCCCGACATCCTGGAATTGAAAGTACAGTCAATAAAAGAGAAGGAAAAAAATATCTATTTTCCTACTGAAACATCAACATTCAAATACTATCATTATAACAATGACTTCAGTACTCCAATAGAAACGTCGAACCTGGCAGGAATGTACTAAGATGAGATTTTGGAATCTCAGCCCAGTTAATAGCCGTTAGCTGCTCCATCTGCGTCCACCTAGTTATATATGCTTACCCAGGACAAATTTTAAACACGAAGAGAGACACTGCCTGATACAGTGAACACGTACTTCAAACCAGTTGTAAGACAAAGAGACTATATCACTATCATTTAACTCTGTCTGCAGCACTTGCCTTGAAACTGATAACATGAGCATTCTTAAGTCTAAACCTGAACACGTGGATATTTCGTGAGCTACATTAATGAAGAGATAGGAACTAGAAGCTACGTATTGTATTACATAAACAATTAATAAATAAATAGATTTATTTTTATCTGTCTATCAGCACTTAGAGAGCCAGTAAAGCCCATGCCATTTTCAGTCAGTTAGAAGACAATAAAAACTAAGTTGCTTTGAGAGAACCATTTTATAGCAGCGTTCTAAACCCCTATTTCATGCCTGACGACTTCAAAGAGTATGCTTATATTTATCTACATGTAAAACATCACATAATATAATAACAGGCTATCAGTAATTTGACGTCTCTAAGTGAACGTAATAGACACCAAAAGTATTGTCATTTTTCTCCATGTTTTAGAGGAAACTGTTTATTTTAAACAAGAAACATGGAGAAAGATAATAATTTTATCTTTTTCATATTGAAAGACCGTTTACATGTGTTCACTGTTCACCTACAGTATCTCTCCCTCTCTCACACACGCATGAAAGATAAACACAACGAAGTCTTGATATATGCAGACTAGCCTATTTAAACAAACCACTTGCAACTCATTCTCGCTTTCTCTCTTTCTCCCACATTTCCCTTTTCCTCTCTCTCTCTCCCTCTCGCTTTCTTATCACTTTGCATACTTTCTTACTCCCATTTCTTTTACTGAAGTCTAATTATGAAGTGAGGGAAACGACGACTAGGCAAAGTAAGAAAATAAACCTCACGTGAGAGGCCGAGACATTTTGTTTGCTTTGGATACTTTTCGTTTCTTGTGCTTTATTATTGTTCTTTCTTAATGTTATTTTCGGTATGGGAATTTGATTTTTAATAAAATAAATAATATTCAAAATGAAAAGAATAATTTTAACCAAATAATCGACAAAAATTCAAGATACAATCGTCTGCTGTTTTGTTAACTAACGTATGCTGAAGGTTATTCCGTAGATAAAATTTTAGTAGTAATGATGGACAGTGGCTAGCAGGGGAATCCAGGACAAACCATTCGTCCTATTTGAGACCCAGAAGCTGAATCATTTCGGTCCAGTCATCGACGCGATAATACAAGTAACAAAATAAAAACTATGCCCTTCACAAAAGAAGTGACCATCGTGACTCAGTGGTCCAGTGGATAACGCTCTGGCGTTTGAAGAGGCCGAATCCGAGTTTGAGTTCTAGTGGGAACAACATCGCTTACTTAGAAGGCAGGTACATCCAGCTCATACATCCCAAATAGAAGTAAACGTGCGTCTAGAATCCACTGCTAGCCAATGTCCATCATCAGTAAAAAATATACCAGTTTTTCCATAGCCTATGAGGTGTGATGTCCTTAAGACACTTCACAGCACGTCACTTCTTGGCACCTCAATCACCGTGAAATTAACTTTCAACTGGTATGTGTGCTCCAGCATGAAATTCAAAATAATATAATGATGGAAAACTTATCTGCATTTCAAATGAACGAAGGTCTAAAAGAACACACCTAGTTCACCAGGTAACTTTTCGATAACCGATGCCAATTTTAGTCATACACTTGTCTATTTTGTTTGGCTATCCCGTCTTTAAGAAGGATCCACGTATTTTCTATCTTGAAACGATCAGTTCTCAAGATGGCTTGTTACCATTCAACTGAAGAACATATCTGCTGAAAGCGTTTTTCAGGAGTTCATTCGACTTTAGGGTGTCTTCAACTATTTCCACGGACACAGATTCACAATTCCAATGCCACCTGTTTTAATAGTCAGTGGAAATCTTGAGTATTAAGGAAATATGCACAACAGAATATCACAAAATGTCAAAAGTGTTATGAAAAGACTTTACCGGCAACTGAAAGCCGTCTTCACCCCGCCCACAGTGACTGTAGTTGAACAGAAAAGTTACTACGTATTCTCCTTGGGATACTTTCCACAGTGAGGCAAGCTATAAGTTTCGGTGCTTAAATGTAGTTTGCAGAACCACATTGCTTTTGGCAGGAGGATACTTTCATAAGGCAGGCGAAGTTCCATCAAATATTTGCAGTAACTAAAGTAGCAGATGGATGACTTCAGACTTACAACTCTAAGAAAGTAGAAATATAGAGTCCTTATCCCTAATGAGTTGTTTGCATGTATGCATTTCTTAATCAGATACGACAGTGTTCATAAGCAGCTACAACTGCTTTATGATGGCTGGTTTAGAGTTCTAAGCAGAATGGAAAATTTTTTTGTTATATAGAGGTTCAGTTAGCCCGGTGATATTGGTGCTGATAGGAAAAACTGGCAATTTAGAAAGAAGGTCAATGAAGAAAGTATTCTCCCCTGCTTGTACACTGCTTACACTTTTGGTCATAGCAGAAAGTCACTGAATTACCTTCCTGATGTAAAAAATACTTTCTGAGTTTTTACTTCCCCTACATAATGTAGTCAGAAGTTCTAAATCCTAAAGCTTAAGATGACCTTCCGCTTCATCGGTGGGATTTTCTGTACTTTAGCAGTTCTAACGTAAATCAGGCGTTTTGAGTGATGTAACACTTGTTATAAATCAAATAATCTATCACTAAAGGTTCTCATTGTCTACAACATTTCGTTGTCTCATTCACTCCCTGTATTGAGAATATAAATAAATTTTGGTGGGTTAGCTTACAACTAAAAGTATTGCTGGTAATGAAGAGGTTCTTGTTTATTTTTAAAGATTCAAAGCCTCAGCTGTACTTTTTTTCAGTTGTACACACAGTTCCTTTCATAAGAACTATCTTCCGACTAACTGCCTTCAACAGCCTATCGTTCTACATAAATATTTCTTACAACCTTCATCAGTTCACGGTGCAGATACATCGGACTGCAAACAGTTATATTAGCTGCAGATTATCCTAAGAGTAACTTTTCATTAATTATATCAGCAAGTAATTTGATAACACTTTCAGAAAAGTATGTATTCTTCCACAGCTTCTCCTGATTTACTCCTCAACCACAAGAAATACCTATTAGGCAAATTTTGAACGTCACTAATAAGCCATGTTTCTTCTACAATAAAGTATGACATTTTTTCTTCAGGCATGCTTTGCATACTAACAGCATATTTTTTATGTCAGACAACGTATAGAGACTTCAAGCATCAAGCAAAAAAACTGCTTTAATCATTCTTAATGATTGCCAACTAATATTCAGTTGCCATAACCATATATATTGTTGGCACATTTAGCTTCATACACTTACAACTATCATCATTACATCACAGATTTCCAGATAATGGGAGACAATATCGTGGTAGTCTTTATTACATTCTTTATAACATGCTCTTAAATTTAAAAATATATCTTGTTACTTGAACTATCTCTCTGTAACTCATTACTGTCTTCTCTGAAGCTATTACTTTAATAAATTGACTGATCAACTAGCTCATAAGGCGGCCTGTTTAAATCTTGGGCTACTAAAAAGCTTTCAACTGATTATATCCCATCAAATTATTCGCTTTCAGTTTCTTTTAATCTTTCAAGTGTCTGTTGGACGCATCATGTACTGTTGCACGTTTTCTAAAATTTTTTCGAAATTTCGTTTCTTAAGCTTAGAACAAAACGAAGGAAAAACGTTCCGCCGGTTGTAAATGGATTTGTAAATACCCAACACTACATCATATTACTATTCCTAGGATATCAATAAGGGATTGCGAATTTCTGTGCTGGATGACTGAACTGTCACCGTCAAATTACACTCGATTTTGAGTCAATTTTTGAATCGAGAACATATGCTAATGTAACACTAGCCACCCGTTTCACTCTTACACATTCGATACTGTTATTATTAACAAAATGTAGATGTAATAACTATTTCTTTTAGAAATTTTGTACAGAAAGCAAATTTGTTTGAATATTCCCTGTTGAAAATTCCATACCGTATAATACATGCGGCTTGGAATAAAGCATTTAGTATAATTATTTCTTTTTAACGAATAGATCATCCGAAAAAGCTTCATTCCTTTCCAACAGATTTTCGGAGAGAGCACATATCAGCAATAACCACGTCTAGTTAACTAGTACACTAGTTACTAGTCGGTCCTAAGCCAGAATAAGGACGGAAGGTTGGGTGCAGGGCTAGCAATCCATCACTGGAAAACCAATCCAATAGCTTGACAAATTTCGAAGAACAAAGAAACTATAAAAAGAGAAAACAAACTTATTCCTCATTCGAATCGGGTAGACGAAAAGACGCCGGTTGGTGAAAGTCTTCGGGAAGCCAGTCGTCCAGCGTGCACTCTGTCTATCGATGAAAGTGAAAGTAAGAATGGGACATGGAATGTCTGAACAGTGTTTGAAGCTGGCTGGCTGGCTGGCTGGCTGGCTGGCTGGCTGGCTGGCTGGCTGGCTGGCTGGCTGGCTGGCTGGCTGGCTGGCTGGCTGGCTGGCTGGCTGGCTGGCTGGCTGGCTGGCTGGCTGGCTGGCTGGCTGGCTGGCTGGCTGGCTGGCTGGCTGGCTGGCTGGCTGGCTGGCTGGCTGGCTGGCTGGCTGGCTGGCTGGCTGGCTGGCTGGCTGGCTGGCTGGATTCCGGAAGAACAAATCATGTGTGGATCAAATCACTACACTACGCTACGCATCATAATGGAACAGAGTATAGAATGGCAGTCAACACTCTACCTCACCTCAACTTCATCGATTTTGAAAAGGCCTTTGACAGAGTTGGTCGTGAAGTAATTTGGTAGTTGCTTCAACACTACGAGTACCACAAACCTTTATAAGCCTCATTCAACAACTATATGAAGACGCCACATGCCGCGTGATGCACAATGAAAGCTCAGTGATGCCTTTGAAGTGAAGGCAGGAGTAAAACAAGGCTGTTTACTGTCACCCATGATATTCCTGATTGTATTGTGTTTGACTGGATCATGTAACAAACAGTGAGGTGCGAGAATAGTGGGATACGCTGGAAAGCGGAAAAGAACCTAGAAGATCTGGATTTCGCCAACGATGACTTGTGTCTGATGTCGCACAAACTTGAAGATCAACAGGCGAAAACTAACAAGTTGACAGAAGAGGCAGAGCAGGGCAGCGAAGACGGGACACCATTCAAGTGAATATAGAGAAGACTGAGATAATGAGGATACACAACCAACAATAACAAGCTCCAATCACCATCAATGGGAGAAACTTGAAGGAAGTAGTCTCCTTCAGCTATCTAGGCAGACATTCATCATCAGCTGCCTACACTCACTTGATACTGAAGATCATATCAGGTGGCCAGAAAGAATAAGCAACAAGGAACTCTGGCCAGCTGGCAACGAACCAACCAGGAATCCATCGCTCAACATATATGGAGAAGGAAGTGGAGATTGACTGGGCTAGGCATACACTGAGAAGAACATTTGGGGACATCACGCACCAGGCCAGGACAGGTCATCGAGTGGAATCCAAATTGGAAATGACTATTTGGTCTTCCGAGGCGGGGGTGACATGGATGAGAATGTGTGAGGAAGAGTCGAAAGCTTGTGGGCAGTCGTGGTGACAGGTTCAAACATTGTGCGGACATTCCATGTCCCCACGTTTACTTTTGCTTTCATCGAGGGCGGTAGGGCATATCGACCAATTGGCTTCTCGAAGGCTTTCACCAACCGGCGTCATTTTGCCTCTCCGATTCCAGCGAGGATAATTTTTTTTATTTTTATATTTTGTATGTGCTTTGAAGTTTCTTTAGTGGTTGAATTGGTCTTACGGGGTAGGATTGCTAGCCCTAAGCCCAACCTTCCCTCTTTACCCGGGCTTAGGACCGGCTAGTCACTAGTGAACTAGTTAACCAGGCGAGGTTGATAGTAATGATGGACAGTGATTATCAATGGAATCCAGGATATGCGTTTTATACTTTTGATGACTCTTTAGCTAAATGCACTTGCCTCCTAGTGGGTGATGTTGTTAGCTCTAAGACTCGAATTCAAGACTGTTCGATTCAAGTGTTAGAGTGTTGTCCACTAGGTCATTAAGTCACAAAAACCAATCCTTATGCGATGTGTGCAGATTTTACGTTGAAGCTTGTAATCTGTCGTTGACTGAAATGGCTACATACTAAAAGCTATATTAGTGGGAAGAGAGCGTTTGAAGGTTTATCTCTTATCTAGCTTTTGGGGTTCTCTTTAACATTTTAATAACGGATGGTCAGGTGATTGCAGATATATTTAGAATCCATGGCAGTAGGAAGCCAGCTTCGTGCATTTTTGTGAACGCCTTCAATCTCTCTATTGTCCAGTCCGCTTGTCTCAAGCATTAGTAAAGGTCCTCGCTGATAAGTTTCTCAGTGAACAGTCTTCATGAAACCTAAGTAACCTATTGTCGAATTATTCTGTTTTCCTTTTTTCATGTTGGTGGGCTGTATAAATTTGTTAATACTATCTCAGAATATTCTACTATTTTGTCGATATGAACTTTTCAGTCCATGAGAATTACACTTGAAACCTTATTTTGTTGAAGGTCTAGCTGATTCATATTTTAAGTGGTCACGGTGTAGATTTTGGATACAATATATGATCATAATGGTTGTATCTGGCAATTCAAAGAAGTACTTCTCTTGAAAATTCTATCTAAAAGTTAGTAAACATATATGATCACACTTGAACATGGTCAAAAAAGAGAGATAGATAGTTGAGTACGTAGTTGAATGGATTGTGCTGACACTAGGAAGGCGTAATTGAGTCATTCAGTGTTGAGAGAAAAAACTAAAGGAAGAAAGCAGTGCCAAAAAGCAGTGTAAAGGTAAAACAAGAAGTGTAGCTCTGGAAAAAATAATCATACAGATGTTGATTGGAGATGTATAGCAATAAAATAGAAGAAACGTGAGGGAGGCATGAAAGTGATGAGGATAAACACTAAATGCAAGATAGTACAATAAGCACACATAGTCGAATAAAAACAGTATGCACCAATAGAAAGAACACAGACCATACATGAAGAGAAACATACGGTGGGTAAAGACAGAAATAAATAAATAAATAAAGAAGTGCACAGGTAAACTGAAATGAAAAAGATGGAAAAAAAACAAAGAAGACAAAGGTGGATGAAAAGTGGAAGAGTCATATAAGAGTACCAACAATGTTGACGAAAACATACAAAGAGAAAAAGGAGTGATCAAAAAAATAACTATCGGAATGTGGAAACAAAAATAAACACAGATAGTGTTGGACAGAAGAAAAGCACTCACTAGAAGACATAAATAAAAAACAGGAAACAAATAGCAAATAATAAATTAGGAAAGATACAAAGCGAGATGGGCATTTAGTTAGAAATACAAAAGATCAGATACAAGTGAAATAAAGGCTAAACTAGCAGAAAGCATCCGTACACTATCACACATTACGTAGAAGATAAAATTTAACTGATATAACAGGAATACGTAGGGACTTACTGATTTGAAAGCAGTTTTCATCTGACTATATCAGCTGGATAACACATGAAGATAGGGGAACATTACGCTAAGTTGCTTACAGCTAGGATGAAAGCTTTATCCAGCGCTCTCAGTTTTTTATGAGTTCTTCAACTGATGTCATTTTGTAGTGAAAACTATTTTGAAGTCATTCAATCCCTACAAAGTAACAAATGAATTTCGATCCATTGTTGATTAGCAACTTGCTTCATTGTCGACTTCTTGAAGTTCAGATGTGAGGCTGGGACCTGTCGCGTCAGTCAAGTTCTTAGTGAGCAGAATATCCACCAAAGACACTGGATATTGGTCACGCTATGTCACGAATTGACAGAAGTAGCGAAAATTGATCATCGAACTCTAACATAGTAGCTGAATGGCAATATGCCCAACATGAAACTTTATGGTTCTATGATGTGCCCCTCATATTCACTGTTGAATAGTCCTAAATTAAGGGGAAACAGAAATTCAGGGATTTCAGGTTTTCAGCGATATTTGGCTGATATTACATAAGTGAGGACTTCAAAGAAGCTTTCGTGTAGTGAATATAAATGTTAAAACAAAAAATGATGTGGTTTACCACTGAAATATTATTATTATTATTATTTGTCCCTTGAGTTCCTAGTGGAACATAGGGCTTCAGTAGCACAAACTGGTTTCAGATTATTGAAAGCTGGTCTTGCTTTTCCGATCCTGACTTTGACATCCTCGTCTGGGTCGCCTGTAGCTGAAACGATGGGGCCTAGCTAGGTAGGTAAGAGAGACTACTTCCTTTAGGTACCTCCCATTGATGGTGAAATCCAAATCTTCTTCTAGGGTCTTTTCATCGGTCAAACAGTGTATACACATCATCTTGATCCTCAGAGTTTGCTTCATGATCCAGTCAACCACAACACAATCAGGAATATCATGGGTGACAGTAAACAGCCATGTTTTACTCATGCCTTCACTGCAAAGGCATCACTGAGCTTCCCGTTGTGGATCGCGCGGCATGTGATCATCATCATCATCATTATCAACATAGGACCAGGCATTACTGCGTAACGGTCCGAGTTGCCACACCTCATATCAGCACATCAAGTAAAAAGGTAGTGAGGTGAAGGATGAAGATAAGTGAATGCAGTCAAAAGAAATATAAAGTACGAGAAGAAAGGAAAGAGGAGTGACAAAATAGTGAGATTCGGTATAGCGTTGTTAAGATGAGGATAATGTGTGTATACATCTGCGCCACTGACTTCGGTTCTGAGCCATATCACCTAGGGTCTCCAACCACTGGTTCCTCTTGTCCCGTGGACCCCAACCACCTAGTCTGCATCGTCCTACATGGCTTAAACCAACAGTCAGAGACTTCATACATTGGTGCCATGTTTTAGTCTGGCCACCTCGGGCCTTTTTCCAGCCTGAACCCACCTCAGCCAACATTGTGTGACGAGGCAATCGGTGACTAGGCATACGTAGTACGTGTCCCAACCATCTCAGTCGATGAAGGTTCACAACCTCGTCGACTGACTTACCTCTTCTCCCTAAAACTCTACACCTAACTTCTGCATTACTCACATGGTGACACCACGGAATACGTCCTATACTACGAAGGCAACGGTGGTCAAACACCTGTAACCTTTTTGTCTCCTATCGGCCATGTTTCACAGCCATACAGTAGAACAGAGCGGACTGCTGTGCAGTACACGCGACCCTTAATAGACAAACGAATATCACGGCGGCGCCATAGGTGGCGCAAATTGGCAAAAGCCAATCGAGCCTTTTGTATCCGTGCAGAAATCTCATCGGCAACTAACCCACCGGAGTTGATCCTACTTCCCAGGTAAGTGAAGTGGTCAACACACTCAACCACTTCACTCTCTATTGTTAACCGCGGTACCGCTGAAGACCAGTCCTGGAGCAAAAATTTGCATTTGGGTGGTGAAAATCGCATCCCAAACATTCTCAAATTCCCACTCAAAGTGTTCAGAAGACTCTGCATCTTGTCAGCGTCTTCACCTAACAGGACTATGTCATCTGCATATTCTAGATCTAAGGAAAATTCACCTGTGATCGGGTCAACGTCTTTGTAATTAGGTGACGAGAGGGAAACCTCCATAAGAATATCTATGATAAAATTAAATAAGAATGGGGATAGTGGGCATCCTTGACGGACACCACTTGATGAGTATAGCTCCCTGGACAACTCACCATAGGCTCTAACATGCCCACAAGTGTTCGAGTAGAGAGCTTTCAATAAGGTGATGTACTTACTAGGCACGCCTTTCAGTGACAGACACTGCCATAAGACTTCTCGATCAACGGAGTCAAATGCCGCCTTCAGGTCGAGAAATACAGCTATTGTCGGGCGTCTGTAAGCATGCCTATGTTCCAGGACCTGGCGCAGTGTGAATATTTGGTCGATACATCCACGGCCAGGTCTAAAGCCTGCCTGGTTTTCTCGGGCTTGCTGTTCCCGAGCTCCACTCAGGCGTCGGAGAATTATAGAACTTAGGATCTTAGACACTATGTTTGTCAGGCTGATTCCTCTGTGGTTATCACAAGAGGACTTCTCGCCTTTCTTGAAGACTGGGATGATGAGTGACTTAGACCAGTCGGAGGGGATCGTATTTGATTCCCATATACTGGCTAACACTTCCGTTAGCCTGACTAAGAGAACTCTACCACCATTCTTGTATACCTCAGCAGGTAGTCCGTCTGGTCCTGCTGCCCTTCCCCGTTTCAGGCTACCTACCGCTTTCTCAACTTCTTCTAGTGTTGGGGGACCTGTCTCTATGTCCCATTCAGGGTCCGACTGGATAGCGGGCAGCGCAATGGTGGCTGGAGGCCAGTTAAACTGTTCCTCAAAGTGTTCTGCCCATCGTCCCAGTCGCCTTCCCTGCGAGTGAATCGCCGATCCGTCCTTCTCCGCTATAACCTCACTAACTGTTGTTGACCATTTCCCCCCAGTCTCCTTAATAAGTCTAAATAACTGTCTACTGTTACCGATCGCCGCTGCCTTTTCCATCTCTTTAGCCTTTGCTGCCCACCACTGTTCACGATCGTTGCGCAGACTTTTCGTCAGTTTATTTTTAAGTTGCGCTCGCTCTTCATTGTACTCAGAGCCTGCAGGGATGCATTCACGTGCATCCATTAGTTTGGAAGAAGCTGCTGATATCCACTGGCTCTTTTTAGCCATTATCTTGGAGTCGGCTACAGTCTCCAGTGCTGCTTTTACAGTAGACTGAAGATGGCACCAAGCTTCTTCTGGATGAGTGACAGTCTTTTGTTCCGATAACTGCCTAGCCAACTTCTCACTGAACACGGCTTTGGTGTTTTCGTTGTCCAGCAGAACTCGTAGTGGTTTTGTTGCCAAATTTTTTCTACGTCCATTGAGACGCAGGCATATACGTGCTCGGACCAACGCATGATCGCTGTCCAAACACGTACTCCAGAAGGAGCGGCAGTCTTCCACCGATCCTCTCCAGCGATGACTAATAGCAATGTGGTCTATCTGTGTCCATCGCTGAGTCGAGCTCGGTGGACGCCAGGTCAGACAGTGCCTTTCTTTATGTCTGAAATTTGTGCTGGCTAAAAATAGGCGGTTATCTGAGCATAGTTGTAATAGGCGATCACCGTTATCTGTACGTTCAGCTGGGATTCCGAAAGTGCCACCTAAGTGCCTTTCTGCCTCACTCAGTCTACCCACCTGTGCGTTGAGGTCACCTGCAACAACCACTACGTCCGAACGTTTGGCTTTCGAGAGGAGGTTAGACAGTTTATGGTAGAACTCGTCCTTCACTTCATCCGAACTACAGTCAGTGGGTGCGTAAGCAGAGATTACAAAGAGACAACGGCGAGTCTCACTATTCCTTTTAGTTCTCACTGTGCCGTTCAGCCTCATAGCGCAGAGGCGACTATCAACTGGGATCCAGTCTAGTAGTGAGTTTTCTGCCCTGGTGCTTAATGCTATACCTACACCTGCAAGACCACGAGAGCTAGCTATCGAATCTCCAGAAACTCGAAGGGTGAATTTTGCAGATTCACCAGATTGGTCAGGAGAGGTCAGGTGAATAACCACACTTGGGTCCTGTATGCGTGTCTCACAAACACAGCACACATCCATGCCTCGAGTTGCTAGAGTCTTTGCCAACGAAGCCTGTTGGCCAATTTGACGGAGGGTGCGGACATTGAAGGCTCCAATATGTAATTTGGAGCGTGGTTTAAGGAGACCAGGGATGCTGTTCTGTGGACTCAGATCGTTGTCGAAGGCTGCAGAGGTAGGAGAAATTGAAGATGATGCAGCATCATTAATTAAGAGACGTGAAGGAAGATTAGAAGGTAATGATGGAGGAGGAGGATAGCAGTCAGAAGAAACTTGGGTGCTGACAGAGTTGTGAGGGCGGTTGACACTTCCCGGCTGCCCACACCGTGGAAGGCTATTTCTTCTTAAGGTACCTGAAAGAGATTTGTGTGACCGCAGAGCCCATCGGACATCTGCTTGAGGCCTGTCACACCCAGCCTTTTGAGTATGATTATTTTGAATTTTTGTATTTTTGGGGCCGGATGGTCGAAAGGAAACGACAAGTGAACCAACACCGCCGGCCCGGCAGACCGTGGGGCGTGGTGGAGTGTGTTATTTTTGGGGCCGACCTTTTCTAACCCCCCCTTCCACTGAGAAGGCAGCATCAGCTTGGCACTGCTGGTCATCCAAGGGAAACACCTTACTGCTGTCACACCCCATCCAGCTAGCAGCAGTACGACTTCGCCCTCAGACCCCCATCATAGTGTAGCAATTTACACTATAACGGTAACTGCTTTTCGTCTAACCACTACCCAACAGACCTTTCTGGTATGGTAGGACCTCGAGGGAACAAGCGTTCCACCAGCATAGCTCGTTGGGTCATTGTGATATGCAAGCCCGACCACCACGTCAAGGTAGCAGCTATCGGTCGGCATGTGGCATCATGTAGCTTATAGCCACTGTTTAATGAGGTTGATAAAGATTTGTGGTACTCCGTAGTGTTGAAGCAACTGCCAAATTACTTCACGGCCAACTCTGTCAAAGACCTTTTCAAAATCGATGAAGTTGAGGTGAGGTAAAGAGTTGACTGCCATTCTATACTCTGTTCCATGATGATGCGTAGCGTAGTGTAGCAATTTGATCCACACATGATTTGTTCTTCCTGAATCCAGCCAGCCAATTAGCCAACCAGCTAGCCAGCCAAGCTGTTCCGGTCGTAATTTTGAATCCAGCACATCGTTTAGTCTCTCCAGTATGATGCGGCTTCATGATATTTTGCTTGCTTCGGATGGACAGGGATGGAGCATGATTGGGCGCCAGTTCTAGTGAAAACTTAGGTCATGCTCCTTTTGGAGTTTGATCAGGTAGCCCTTCTTCCCATCAATGAGCAGGTATATTCCCTTCCTTTCAAACCTTCTGCAATAGTGATGTGATCATGTCCACTGTTGTCTCTGCATCTGCTCTCAGTGCTTCCGGAGGGATTCCATCTGGTCCTACTGCTTTCCTGAATTTCACTAGCTTTATGGTGTTGAGGAATTCACTTCTGCTTTTGTCGGAGGGCTTGTGTTCACTAGTAGTTCTGTGGCTGGACCGTGCTGGACTACTGGAGGTATTTCTGGACGAAGTGCATGTGGTTGTGATGGTCGATTCAAGAGCTATTTGAAGTGGTCAGCCCATCGTTTCCTTCATTTCTCCTCTCTCTTTGGTAACTAGCTTTCCTTCACTATCTTTCATTGGTTACATCTGCGTTGATCGCTTCCCTACCAGATAGACAGTAACCTGGTTATTTGATATAATGTTGTCAGGTCTCTCTCTCTCTCTCTCTCCTACCAGTCTGCAGCCTATTCTGCTTCACTTTCCAATGTGTCGAAGAAGTGTCTTTTGTCTTTGCACACACTCTTCTTCACTTCTTTGTCCAGTGTGCTGATTTATACATTGTACTCAGTTCCTCTTCTCGTCGTTGTGCATCCTTGTACTGCACTGGTTTATCTTCCAATTCACCATCTTCCTGTCCCTGCCCTATCAGCTTCCATGTGTCCATCGAGATACACTCCTTGTCTTGTCTTGTCTTATCTTGTCTTATTTCTTCCTCCTTCCTAATACGCTTATGCAGGTTTCTTCCCACATCTCTTTCAAACAGTTCAACTGTTCTTCAACACAGGTTCTCTCAAGGATGCTGCTCAATATCTCACATTTCTTCCTCATGAATGACCAATGTGAAGATGTCCCGTGTAGCTTCGTCCTTCAGTTCACCTTCTGTTCTGGGTGTTCAACTTCAACTGTCGTCTATCACCAGCTTCCTTGAATTGAAGGATTTCAACTTGATGTTACAGGTAGGTTCCTTGCACTAGACAGTGGGTGGTGTGAACCCACATCTACTCCTCCTCTTGATCTGTCTGATCTTGTGTCCAGTGGGTTGGTTGTGTCTCCACTCTCTTCACATTGAGATGAAGTCGATTTGATTTTCAGTGTACTGTGTCTATCTGGTGTCTGGTGAAATCAACTCTATGTCACTTTGTGAATATCCTTGTATTTGTACACACTGCCTGATTCCAATCACCAAATCGTTGAATGTGCAGAAGTCTGCAAACAGTTCTCCATTCTGATTCAATTCACCGAATGCTTCTCAACCCATGGTTAGTTCTCTTCCTGTGTTGTCCACTCCCAGTTTGGCATTCATGTCAGCTCACCCAATTTAATTTTCACGTTATCAAGTGGGGTGGGTGGAGTCTTGTCTACCACTGATTGGAGTTGTGTGTAGAATTCCTCCTTCTTGTCTTCATCCGCATTATTTGTAGATGTGTAGCGTAGCGTAGTATTGTAGTATTGTGACTTTGCTTCATTTTGAGTTGAATCCATCTTGCTGTAATGATGCTGATCCTGATGCTGGAGGAGATTGGTTCCCACTGCATGGGAGAGAGAGAGAGAGCCTTCGATGTTGTTTGGGTAAATCCTGATAGCCACTGGAAAACTCAGTGTGCTGGTTTGTGGTTATCGTCTTGTTGACAATGTAGGAGTAGATTATTGACTTCTCTCCAGTTGGCAGACAGTTTTGAGAGTCCACTTCCATTCCACCTGCTTTCGCAGATTCCTAGCCTAGCACTTGAATGTCATACCTTCTCATCTGTTTTGCAATGTTGGCAGCCTTGCCAACCAACCAGCCAGTCAGCCAGCTTCAAACATTGTTCAGACATTCCATGTCCCATTCTTACCTCCACTTTCATCGATAGACAGAGGACACCTCATCGAATTAGCTTCTCAACGGACGTGTTTTCGCCACTCTGATTCGTGCAATGAATAGGTGTAATTTTATTTTCTATATTTACTTTGTGCTTTGAAGTTTGTTTGGCAGTTAGACTGATTGCTACCTATGCGTCTAACCCTCTCTCTTATGCAGCTTTAGGACCGGCTTGTTCCTGTTGTTTTAGTTACCTATTCGATATTATCCACTAATGAGCCCACATGCAAATTGAGGTTGATCAGTTCAGTCCTAACAACGATGGAAAAATTAAGACTGTAACACCAAAACTGTTCTTCCTCATCGAGTCAATATCCGATTCCATGTAACAGATGTGTCACAAGACCCATGAATTATATGTGGAATATCACGTTACCAGTGAAATTGAGGAGTTACGGATGATAAAACTGGACAGATCAGCTATTTGAGGTTCTCTGAATAACTTGATAAGATTATGAACAATAATTTTACTCGAAAACCATGTTGTAAATATTTCTGTTTCTCTGAGTTATATCAAACAGACTTTTCAATACGTGACTGTGCTTTGTCGTGGAGCCCAAATTCCATTTCTGCATTTAAGGCATGCTGTACTGAATAAATGACTTGTCATCAGATAATCTTGAAGGTATCTCTCCGTCTGATGGAATAAGGAACTTTATTGCGTTGATGAGAGAGAGTTTCAGTTGTTCGGAATCATGTTTTGAGACTCATAAATAATATTCATATTCTTGCGTGATACTAGGTTATTTGCCGCTGTGCTTCTTTTTTGCCCATTGCTATCCAATAATGGAAAAAAATCCCAGAGACTGATTGGTTATTTCAAAGAAAATATGTGCGCCTTTATTTTTGAATTTAGTGATTTATGATTCTTTTTTGAACTTAGAGTAGAAATAGAGTAGAAATTCAAAGTTAACTTTAATGTAATTAAACTTGGTTGTTTTTACTATATTCTTTAGGATGTATGTGTCACAGGAGGAAGCCTTACTATTCGGCTTCTATCGGTAGCTTGTATTCACTAAAGATAAAGTTGAAAAATATATATCTGACTTCATTATCTGTCAAAGTTTTCGTCTTCTGTTTCTTTAGGACACTAGTGGTGAAATCAATTACTTATCTTTCATCGATGAGATGTAGAATAAAGTGGTCAGCAAAAAGTGAAAAGAGAGCATGCAAATCTCAGAAATGTAGCCAACAAAGCATATTCATCACTAATACTCATGGAAAGTACTCAACGTTCAAGCGTTCAGTCAAAACAAAAAGTTAAGTATTCACTAGTAACGGTTAAGTGGGAACCGCTTTTAATTGATGTGAATCAGATCGATATAAACATGCCGTAGGTAATAGTGTAATCAGATTTCAGAGTAGTTAATATCAGCTGAATAACCTATGAAAACATGCGGGCACTAAACAACTTTTTTGTCAAGGTTCAGGAGTTACTGTAGACGCCCAGAGATAACACTAGATGATGATCACACTAAAAGGTGAACTGACGAAGATCGTAAAGTATTAATCATTGAATTTCCTTACAGCAGTAACTTGCTAGTCATTAAGCATGGTTGTCCTTGGCTCGATTTCAGGTAGCTCATAAATGTGTTCTGGTAGGAAGACCAGAAATAGGTCGGGACATCTATCTAGTGCTCCCAAGTTTTCTATAGTTCCCCAACTTATATTTATCCATGATGGAAACTGTTTTGAAAATAATGAAAGTACACAAGAATACAATCGTTATGGTAAGTGTAATTCATGTAACTTTGTCATACTTTACAAAAGATATTACTGGCAGACAGTGATAAATAATGAGACAATAGTTTGTCTGGCTACAATGAATTCTTTAGGTGATTTCTGTTGGAAATAATGAAGTCATAAAAATGTACTTCCATTTGTAGGAAAGTATATGAGTGTTGTACCCCCAGTGTTAGATAAGCTTCAATAAACATTTGCTAATCGTCACTGTGACTGCAGAATTACAACTAGGAGATAAAAGAATGTTGTACACTAACAATAATTCCTTAATATAAAATGATAAAACCTTATCTCTATCACCTTTTGGCTGTTGTGTGAAAGTAAAATTCGGTTCACTTGCACAATATAGTCAGTCTTCTGAAGAATCAAAAAGACGTATACTTTAACGAGGTTTACTTTCACCAATTTTACCAAACTGTTTAAACTTTGAAAAATTGCACAGGAATCAAGTGAGTTTTATTTACAGGTCACGAGGCCTTCCATTAGGTAGAAAGTGGAAGTTTAAAAGTCAGGATAGGAAAAAACAATAAAATTAAAAACTCCTGTGGTTATTATTATTATCATTATTACCATTAGTTCATACTTGTAATTGTCAACTGCTATTATGGATTGAATTGATCAATCTCTGTTGCCATATGGGTTCATGTACGGATGCCTCTATATTACCTGACTACTTCTTATCTTTAAAGTTGCTTAGTGGTGGCTGGCAATAGAACCCAGGATGCACGTTTCGTCACACTTAGGACTCTTCAGTTGGATGTACATTCACCCCCACTGAGAATGGACTTAAAATCCATGGTTCTAAACTCAGAATCGTTACCCAGTGGACCACATAGCAAATAGAGCTACATCTTGTGAGCTTTGGTTGCTGGGTTAGAGTTTCTGTGGGTACCGCATGAAGCTGGTGAGCCCCAAATAGGACGAAACACGCATAATGGATTCCAGTGGTGGCCATCCTTAGATTGACTCCTTTCATTATATAAACCAACACTGTATTATCTCTTAAAATAATGAGGTAAAATCTGTCACTAGAACTATCTTCGCTTACACGTTTTGGGAAATATTAGAATGAAGGTTTTTGCGAACACACTACAAGTGTTCCTTAGCTAATGAATTGTTGGCTGGTGTGTATTAGATTATAACTCTAAAGTTTCAGAAAACAGATTCTGTACACCATTCAGTGATGTTTTTCAAGAGTCTACCAGTGAGCACTTCATGTAAATGGATCAAAAGTACTATATGCATATCACTCTAGGAAAAATTGCTTTTTTCATGACTTCAAAGGGCAAATAAATATTTATCAGTCTTGGATAGCATCATTATTTCATTATGTCACTTAATTCATCAAATTTTATCATGAAGTAAGATAAGTGTATTTTGATGAGTATGTCTATCAAAAAGTCTTTCTGGTAGGATACTGTCGAAATCTCAGTAAACCTAGAAGGTTATCACTTATAACCACACACACGGATGACCTTATCAAAAACTTCTGAAGTTAAAAGAACATCATATTCACTATTAGTTGGCAACAGAAATGTTTACACGTGAAGCGAAATAGTGCACTGAAAAGCTGAATTCCTCCACAAAATTTGAACAGTGAGTTGATGTACAAAGTCTGCATTGTAAACGTTTAGTAACATTCAGATCCATCACCAGTGATGACTTTAAGTTTTGGAGAATGGAATGCGTCTATCCAGTGAACGTTTCTATTCAGTATGCCATGAGAAGGCAATTACTTTAGAGCAAAGCATGATTTTGAAAAAAATGTTTTTCCTGGACATCACTTGAATGATAATATAAAAACTGACTGTTCAATCAAATAGTTTGAAAGTAGATATTTTCACTATGAATTGGAATCAGCTAACAAATCACTTAAACCAGGAAGTACTATATATCAGTTTTATCTTGATTTGAGCTATGTTGATCCACCAATTATAATAGCAAACTCACTAGACAGTCGGTTGTTATTGAGCGCTGTATGAGAAGTCGATTTACTTGATTGCTTATGAAACGGTTGTCTTATAGACTGTTAATTAATGGAATTTCCCAAAGTTCTAATGGATGTGTTTAAAAAAGCTGAAGGTGAGAATAAATGATCACCAGTGGTCGTGAAATACGATATTTCTGGATCACTAATTGAATGGGATTATAAAGTGTTGATCACTGCATTCTATGAACTATGGAACTAAAAATCCACTTGTTGGTTGTAGCCTATTGGCAGAAGGCTCTACTACATCAAGGTTTCATACTTGCTAGCACTCTTCATCAAATCAAATCTGAAACCTGGATGAAAGTGATATTTCTGAGAGTTTCAAATTCTCATCAGAATCCATTTGTTAAACCTAACCACCATACATTATATTAAACAAGAAGTGAATTGTTATTGTATCAAAATGTTCCAAAATAGGACTAACCATCTCTCCATCACCTTACAGTTTTTAGTGATTTTTGTTTGTTCGATGTAATGTTCATGAATAAAAATATCTGTTCATAAATAAAAATCAGTAATTACAGGTTTCTATGACTACAAAAGTTGACCAATCTTTCAATAGCTGTAATGTTTAGTCACTTTCCCTACTCAATAGAAAAGAATCGTGACGATATCAACCTTTGTAATCACTGAAATGACTACGACTTTCAAACACTATTTCTCTATATTTAAGCCATAAACTACTGCAAATAAGATATTTGGCTAGCATACATCTATTGTGTACTTTGTAATCTTACCATGAATTCAATTTTCTAATAAATTTCCCAGTAGTGATGAGGATTACAATCCCAGAAAAAATATCAAATGAAACAAGATTTAATTAAAACTAAAATTCTATAATATAAATATAGCATACATGTGGACATAATTTAGAGAAACCATAAGAGAAAAGAAATTATGAATGCAGGTGAGAAAATAACCAAAGAAAGCAATATTTTGATTGTATTATATACTTATCTGTTTTTATTACATTTCCACTGCCTTTCCTAGTTATTGTACCTTTATTCCATCTACTTTTGTGGTCAAGCCATGCTATTAGGAAGAAAACAGAGGAGACGATTCACATCGTTTCTCCTCATCAACTTACTACTTTCCTTTTCTTCCTCTGTCTCTGTCTTTGGATAAGTAACACATAAATAATCTCCTTCCTTTTTTTATTGCTTTTCTTCTCTCTCTCTCTCCATATATATATATATATATATATATATATATATATATATATATATATATATGAGATAGCTGTGATTTGGTAGATTTGTATTGATACTGCCTGGTGATTGAAGGTTAAGTAAAAATCCGGGCAACCGCAGGATTCGAACGAGCGACCACTGAGTTACCGACCAAGGTTTTCATTTCATCTTCATTCATCATCTAGTATCAATACAAGCATGCCACATCGCGGCTACCTCAAATAGTCGAACTGATAATCAATACAAAGCTCTCCCTCACTAATTCAAGTAGATTTGGATTGAGATGAGAAATGCTGACTGGACAGCCAGTGTGAATGCAACCAAGCAATAGTTACACGTCATAAATTCACATGACAGTCTAGCAAAATCCTAATGGTGATTGAAATGAAATAAAAATCGGGTCAGTAGTCTAGTCTTGTAGTTCAGTTGGTAGAGCACCAGGATGGTAACCTAGTGGTAGATGATTCAAAACCTGTCGTCATCCAGATTTTCACTTCAACTGCAATCATCATCTAGTGTGCACAGTATGGAATCTCACTCAAATTATGTTCGAACTAGATAATACTGCAACTATTCTTCTTGATTGAATATTGCTGAACTTAGTTTTTGCGGATCATCACTTATTATTATTATTATTATTATTATTATTATTATTATTATTATTATTATTATTATTATTATTATTAGTCCCTTGGGTTCCTAGTGGAACATAGGGCTTCAGTAGCACGCCTCCAGTGACCTCTGTTCTCTGAGATCTTTTGAACCTGGTTCCACGACAGCCCAGAAGCTCTCATTTCCTCCTCGCATGACCTCCTCCATGTCACCCTCGGACGTCCAACTCGTCGCTTCCCATGGGGATTCCACTCGAGGGCCTGACGCGTGATGTCCTCAGTCGGCCTTCTCAGTGTATGCCCAATCCATCTCCACTTCTTCCTGCATATTTGTTGCGTGATAGGTTCTTGGTTGGTTCGTTCCCAGAGTTCCTTGTTGCTTATTTTTTCTGGCCATCTGATCTTCAGCAGCGAGCGTAAGCAGTTGTTGATGAATGTCTGTAGTTTATTGGAAATGCCTTTCGTGACGCGCCAAGTCTCTGAGCCATACAAGAGCACTGACTTGACGTTGGTGTTGAAAATCCGTATCTTGTTCCGCATGCTGAGTGCAGAAGATCTCCACACTGGTTTCAGGCTAATGAATGCCTGTCTTGCTTTTCCGATTCTGACTTTGACGTCCTCGTCCGTCCCGCCTGTAGTTGAAACAGTGCTTCCTAGATAAGTGAAGGAGGTTACTTCCTTCAAGTTTCTACCGTTGACGGTGATTGGAGTTTGTTGTTGTTGTTGATGGTGGTGGTGCGGTATCTTCATCACTTCTGTCTTCTCTATATTCACCTGAAGTCCCGTCTTAGCTGCCTCCTCTGTCAACTTGTTAGTTTTTGCCTGCAGATCTTCAAGTTTATGTGACATTAGGCATAAGTCATCGGCGAAATCCAAGTCTTCTAGGTTCTTTTCCGTCGTCCAGTGTATCCCCCTCTTCTCGCTGCCTACTGTTTGCTGCATGATCCAGTCCACCACAATAAGGAATATCATGGGGGATAGTAGGCAACCTTGTTTCACTCCTGTCTTCACTTCAAAGGCATCACTGAGCTTCCCATTGTGGATTACTTGGCATGTGGCATCTTCATATAGTTGTTGAATGAGGCGGATAAAGGTTTGCGGTACTCCGTAGTATTGAAGCAGTTTCCAAATTACTTCTCGGTCGACGCTGTCAAAGGCCTTCTCAAAGTCGATGAAGTTGAGGTATAGAGCTGATTGCCATTCTACGCTCTGTTCTATGATGATACGAAGCGTTGCAATTTGGTCAGCACATGATTTGTACTTCCTGAAGCCTGCCTGTTCCGGTCGCAGTTTTGAATCCAGTGCGTCTTTAAGCCTCTCCAGGATGATGCGGCTTAATATTTTACTTGGGGTGGATAGGAGAGTGATTCCTCGCCAGTTCTTGCAAGCACTGAGGTCTCCCTTCTTCGGCAGTTTGACAAGGTAACCCTTCTTCCAATCGTCAGGTACCTTCTCTTCCCTCCACACCTTCTGCAATAGTGGTGTGAGCATGTCCGCTGTTGTCTCTGCATCTGTTCTCAGTGCTTCTGGCGGTATTCCATCTGGTCCTGCTGCTTTCCCGCATTTCAGTAGCTTTATGGCGTTCAGGACTTCCATTTTCGTTGGGGGATTAATGTTCACTTGTAATTCAGCGGCTGCAGGTGGTATTTCTGGACGAAGTGCAGGTGGTGGTCGATTCAAGAGCTTCTTGAAGTGGTCGGCCCATCGTTTCCTCTGTTTCTCTTCTTTTGTAATTAAATTTCCTTCTTCATCTTTTATTGGTTTCATCTGTGTTGGTCTCTTCCCTGATAGCAACCTGGTTATTTGATACAATGTCGTCAGGTCTCTCTTACCTGCAGCCTGTTCTGCTTCACTTGCCAGTGTGTCGTAGAAGTGTCGTTTGTCTTTGCGTGCACTCTTCTTCACTTCTTTATCCAGTGTTTTATACATTGTGCTCAGTTCCTCTTGTCGTTGAGCATCCTTGCACTGGTTTATCTTCTGCTTCACCATCCTCCTCTCCTCTATCAGCTTCCAGGTATCCGTCGAGATCCATTCCTTGTCTTCTTTCTTCTTCCTTCCTAATACTGTTGTGCAGGTTTCTTTCCACATAGCTTTCAAAGACTTCCAGTGTTCTTCCACACAGGTTTCTTCAGGGATGTCCCTCGATGTCTCCCATTTTGTCTTGATGGCTGCCTTGAAGATCTCCTTTGTAGTTTCATCCTTCAGTTTCCGAGTGTTGTACTTGAATTGAGGTCTATCACCAGCTTCCTTGAAGGCTTTTAACTTGATTTGGAAGGTTCCTTGCACTAGATAGTGGTCTGAACCTACATCTGCTCCTCTTCTTGACCTTGTGTTAAGTAGACTGCGTCTCCATTTTCTTGAGATTGAGATAAAGTCGATTTGGTTTTTAGTGTGTCCATCTGGTGAAATCCATGTCGCTTTGTGGATATCCTTGTGCCTGAACACACTGCCTCCAATCACCAAATCGTTGAATGCACAGAATTCTGCAAACAATTCTCCATTCTCATTCATTTCACCTAGCGCCTCTCGACCCATGGTTAGTTCTCTTCCCGTGTTGTCCCCTCCCAGTTTGGCATTCATGTCGCCCATTAGAATTTTGATATCGCCAACTGACGTCTTGTCCAGTGTTGACTGAAGTTGTCTGTAGAATTCCTCCTTTTTCTCTTGCTCTGCATTATTTGTAGGTGCATAACATTGTATGATTGTGACCTTTCTTCCTTTTGAGTTGAATCTTGCTGACATGATCCTGGAGGAGATTGGTTCCCACTGCATGAGAGCCTTCGATGCTCTTGAGGACATCATGATAGCCACTCCCTCAGTGTGCTCGTGGTTGGCGTCTGGGTGACCGGAGTAGATTATTGATTCTCCCGTTGACAGTTTGGAGAGTCCACTCCCATTCCATCTGCTTTCGCAAATCCCAAGCACTTCGATGTTATACCTTCTCATCTCCTTTGCAATCTGGGCTGCCTTACTGGGTTCAAACATCGTGCGGACATTCCATGTCCCCACGTTTACTTTCGCTTTCATCGAGAGAAGACACATCGGCCAATTGGCTTCCCGAAGGCTTTCACCAACTGGCGTCATTTCGCCTCTCCGATTCCAGCGGGGAATAAGTTTGTTTTCATTTTTTATATTTTGTTTGTGCTTTGAAGTTTCTTTAGCGGTTAGATTTGTTTTACGGGGTAGGGTTGCTAGCCCTATGCCCAACCTTCCCTCTTTACCCGGGCTTAGGACCGGCTAGTAACTAGTAAACTAGTTAACCAGGCGGATCATCACAATCAGTTTTTATTCAATACACATTTCTGTAGATCTGTCCTAAGATTCTGTCATAATCAGTCTTCTCTCTTATCAATATATCATAGTATAGCTGTAAAAACAATTTCTGAGTTGAAAGTCTAACAAAATTCTCTCAAAACGTGTAGCCTATGAATCATACTACTAAGTATTTAAGTATTTAGGCATGCATGGTTCACGACGGTATTCACTTTTGTTACTACATAGTTACATGTTAAGTCCATAATGGATTAATTGTATATTTCTGTATCGTAACCCTATTGCCAAGATCGTTTTTATTCAAAATGATCTTTTCATTCAGCCTTTTAAATAAAATGTTATAGCTATTGTAAAATAGAATAGATAAAAATTAACATTTATTTCCATTTATTATTCAAATATTCGAAAATATTTCTTGCTTTTATGTCACCATTTGACATGCTGAATTTCGCATGTATTTCATATTTTTAAATATAAAATGTCTACCAGGTACACGAACTTTGAAGTTATCGTGCAATACCCCAAGGAAAAATCATTACTATTTATCTCGAAGTTAGGTTGTCAAATCAGCTGTATTACTTTCTTGCAAGAAAAGAATTTTGGTGGAGTTCAGTGATTAGTTTCTACTTGAATCTATTGTCTTTCTCCTTAAGATGAATAAAGATTCTGTCATTGCTTTAACAAACTGAGGGGCTTGTTTCACATGAGTTATTTGGATAACTCTAAGTGAACTACTTTAACACTGTTTCATGATTGTGATTTTCAGCACTCTTCATTGTCCGTACTTCCCAAAGTTTTTCTCATATCGATCAGAAGACGAAGTTGAGTAACTTTAAAGGCCACCTGAAAGACCGTTGAAATAATCAATCAGGTTTCAGTATTGTGTCTGGGAGTCTATTTTTTCATAAAGTAAAAGAAAAGTAATTGGTTATCTGAACAATTGTTAAGGTGGCCTTTGGAGTCATCTCAAAGTATTCATAGTTATTTTACTGGCGGCTGTTTTCTTCCCTTTCTTCGGTTCTCTATAACAGCCTTAGGTATAAATGCTTGTTTTCCCTTTCAAAAATTGGCAAGACTAAACGTAGACTTAAAGTAATTTCTATGATAAAATTGTTCTTTTTATTACATTCAGTAAGTTTCTCATGACTGTTCATCTGAACAAAAGGTTAAGCAAACACTTCAGTAACTTTACAGGATGGATGAGGGAATGGAAATCTTAGAATACTGTTTCTTTGCTTCTATGTAACACAAATTAATAAGCTGTACATTTATGCATGACTAACTACAAGGATGACGCTGGGCAATTATTTTTCCTCAATTAAACCCAGACTTTAAAGAATATAAGGTTGATTTGTGCTTGATTTTACCTAATTGCTGCCCCAGAATCACTAACTAAGCGTACCAAAGGAGCATATTTGAATACATGTAGTAAAGCAATTACGATGGGTAGGATTGCTAGAATCAGAAAGTAGAACATCAGATTACACTAGAGTGTTTTGTATACCATCATGAGAGCTATAAAAAGTGAAAAATGGCCCTCTGAAAGAAATGAGAAAACAAGATGGAATTATATAGGTGACTCCTTTATAGCGTTTAGAAAGTGAGACTGATTTCAGTAAGAATAGCATTCTTCATACTTTTGATAGTGTTCATCTGGCAATCAACTCAATAATAGAAGAAGAATAGATTGATAGTATCCCATTTGCTGATATTGCGACTGGTAAGATAGTTAGATTGTACTCTGAAATGAAGTACATGTGGAAAACCAATACTAACAGGTCACTACACACACTTCTTTGGTGAAACATCTCACCAAACACATCCTGATTAAGTGCATAACATATCGTGTAGCAGCCATCTTCTCTTATGACGTTAAGGGAGAAGAGTTTACTACTATCTATGACGTATTTTGTAAGAATGGCAATAAAACAAAGTTTTTAATTAAGCCCATCAATGTTACGAAGGCTAAGTTTAGGGTGAAAAGACTTCATAAAAGAAAAGCCATAATTCAGCGAAAAAAATTTCCTCTTTCGACGATATCATTTTCTAAAGCTGTACAACTGTATTTATATATATCATGAACATATAGCAGTCAACTGTTAAACAACAGTGTATAATTGCGTTATTAAGCTAGTGCTAAAAAACCGCAATCAAGAACAGACAATGGTTGTACAATAATCTTTTAGACAGTGAAAATAACGAGGAAGGCGAGAAGTTTGGCAGGGTAAAAATTGTTGGTAGACATGAAAAGCGTTGATTGAGTGTCCACTGAGCAGACTTAAAGAAAGTGAAAAAAAACAAACCAGAATCATAGTGAAAGTGATAATAGCAAACTAAGTAATTATAATGAAATGGAAAAATTGTGAATGCTAAGACCACGGTACAGGTAAGAGACTGAACATGATTCTTCTGCGCCCGGAGTTCGGGTTTGAATTGATGAATTGCAAGTACTTTTGTTGCGCACAACTGTTGAGGGCGTACTCCTTTGAAATTATTCTCTTTGATTTGATGAATAACACTGGCTCAAAACCGATGTCAGTGGCGCAGATGTATACACACATTATCCTCATCTTAACAACGCTATACCGAATCTCATCATTTTGTCACTCCTTTTTCCTTTCCTCTCGTACTTTATATTTCTTTTGACTGCATTCACTTATCTTCATCCTTCACCTCACTACCTTTTTACTTGATGTGCTGATATGAGGTGTGGCAACTCGGACCGTTACGCAGTAATGCCTGGTCCTATGTTGGTAATGATGATGATGACTGAGGGAGGACTCTGGTGGATCTATATGTCCAGAGTTGACCAAGTGTTCAAGAATTGGTCTGGTAATTGATTCACATTCTCCCCTCGACAGTCATGCCAGATAATGCTCAGAGATACGCATGGAAAAAGTGCGCTTTGTGAGGCCTATATAACTAGCTCCACAGAATCAAGTAAATTTCTGGACACACATTGAGGTGTCCCTCAGTGGCAACTTGTCCATAACGCATCCCGGAACCAGTTGTTAACTCGAGGCCAATCTTCTTGAAACAGGAACTGAATGGTGACAGTTTTAGAGAGATCTTCACGCATGGCATATATAAAGCCCAACGAAGAGTATTTCCAGCCGCTAAATTTTTCCCTATTTTCTACCACCATTCTATTCTAGGTGCAAGAAACTAAAATAAACTCCCTGATACTGTTACTTCTATGTGCATTTGTCAGTTCAGCTTTTCTTGTGAAGTTAGTTACACAAAGTGTATCACGAAGCAGGTCCATCATTGAATTTTTGAGCACTATCCATTATAGCGGACTAAAGGTCAGATAAGAATGGTAGACAGGTCTATACTTACGCATCTAGTTTACACTGGACATCAAACGGTTACCGGTAAATCATTTAAAATCAATAATCATATGTCAATTTATTTACTATATGGATTGCACATCAGTCCACTTCAAGTATATACCTATACAAGCGTAACCTCTGTATTCAAAAGAAATGTGTCCAACCACTTGCATTATTACTGACGTCAACATTATGTAACTCCTATTATTACATTGTAACCTCTCCCCCCACTATTGTGTGATGAATATTTCTTTAATTTCTTAGTCTTACATGATTAATTTTGCTTACGACTGATCACTCGAAAAAAAAACACTCAACTTACTTTACCAGTTATTATTCAGTTTGTCGAAGAAGAACGTGTTTCATATTATTATAACTGCCACTTTTAGCTCCGTATAATTGCTATTTTGATTGTTTGCATCTTGATTTCTCAAATTTATTATCTTCATGACCCGAGTGGTATTTTGACATTAAAGACTGCAATCAGTGAAGAAAATTAAATCTAAATATTGTGAGATTTAAATGACAATAATTATAAATATAGTTTTGATATAGTGACATATACATCCACTATCAATATATGGGCACCTGCACGGATCCCTTGATATTTCCGGTAGTTTCACTTTTGATGGATAGAGGTTAGCAGTACAATGCAGAATGTGCATTTTTCTTACTTGAGACCCCTCAGGTGGATTTACCTATCTGATAGTGAGTTTTATTCCCAGTAAAATTAAAGCCCAAGACCAGTGGCTGCAAACATCCGAACAGTATCCACTTGGGCCACTGAGTTATGACAGCCACTCATTATGTGAGTGTATAGTACTGATGTTATAGATTGCAACTCTCCGTCTTTGATTGGAATGAATTGACCGGTCATGTAGCAGTCAGTGTACCAATAGTTAGTGTCCAGTCATTTTGGTCCGGTCAACGACAGGATTTACAAGCCTTATCATCGAATCTAAACTAGACCAATCACATAAAAAAGTATCTATTCTAGATAACGCTCTGACATTTTTAGGCGATCATTCCTGGGTTCGAGTCTTGGTAGGAATAGTATTAATCACTAAGAGGAAGTGTAATCCACCTTATGAGTCCCAAATAAGCTGAAATGCACGTACAGGATTTCACTGCTAGCCACCATCCATCATTGCGGTTATAATAATCTTGCTAACTGATGACGCAACTAAATCAGTGGTAGAGAAAAAGTTATGTAAGGCTTACAGATCTTGCATATAGGTCACAAAAGGATGAAGTTATAGTAAAGCTGTTAAACAAACAAAGGATTAGGTAATGTGAATGAATCAAGTGAATGAAAGGTCTAATTATTGCAATGAAGACCAGAAACCAATAAATATAAAGATATTGTTGATAATGATGACAAGAGAGCCCAAATAATAATCAGATAAGGGGATAAAAGTCAAAAAACCATTTCAAGACAAAATTAGGCAAAAGACAAAGTGGAAAGAGACAAGGACTAAGTGTACTTCTTATGCACTCATAGGTCAGGTTTTCATTCATGGATCACCAAAGCCTATGGTATTTTTAATAGCTGAAGATGTAGGGAACGTTAATTATTTCAGCGAATTCGATAGACAACCTTAAAATCATTGTATGGCTCAGTAGATTGGTTGAAATCTATGAAATGTTCAGGGATAGAACTTCTAATGTATTTCATATAACCGTTATGCAACTAAACAGGAACATGTTTTTGTGCCTGTGTTTACAGCAGCTCTAGATAATGAAACGGATAAGCAAGTACAATCTGACGGATAAAGTTTCAAAAATATATGTTCAGACAGTTCACAAATAGTCATTATTTATGTATTTGAAGTACTGTTTCAGAAGTATTGATGAATTACTTTCAAATAAGCTGAAGGAATATCATTTCTGATGCTATCTTGAAAATTTGTATTGCAAACAGAACCATTCTAACTTCAGACGAGAAAGGAGTGTTCAAATTAATAGGCATAAATAAGTTCAATTGCTCTTGTGGAGTAAGTTACAACAAGCATACTATCAGGACTCTTTCTCAAAGTGAGAAGGAAGGTTTATCACCATGATTGTTTAATGAATGAGTAAAAGCTATAACTAGTTCCACATAGACGCACTCGTTTGAGACTATGTATCCAGAGGTCTCTTTCCCCATTAGTCGTCAAATTTCAAATTGAATACCGCACGTGTCCCTTTTCTCCAAACAGCTAAAGCGGCTTCCATTATAATCATGAAACCAAAGTTGAACGTTTAGAAAAGCTTATCTAAATTCTCGCCCGTCGCTGGTCTTGTATTTAAGGCTAATTTTATGTAACTGACTTGAATTTCAATCATTTCCATAGTAAATGAATATTTTATTGGATTGTTTACTTGTTTATTTTATTTTCTGTTTGTATACTTGAGTCAGTTGTTCATGATATTTTAACCGCATAATCTTTTATTCTAGTTTCAGACATTTCTTGATTTAGTTTTATTTTGGTTATATACCTACTGTCGAATTATCTAACCATATGTCAATCAATTTTTACTTTATATTATATCACTCTCAAGTACCCGATTATATTACAACACTCCTAATCCAATTTGTCATATGCACTGTTGTTACTCAATTAACTACACTCAAAGTGTGAGCGAATTTCAAGTTTAAATGTCGAGCTTGACTTTAGTGAATAAACATGATCGCTCATGTCAGTTGTACGCTATGGTAAATAAAATTCGTTGGGAAACATGAGGTTGAAACAATGAGATATACCTGTTTTAGTTCAAAGTCTAAATGACTTTTATTTATTTTTAAGATAGTATTCATCACAAACCGACATCATTTGGAGGATCATTAAAACCTGGCAGTGCTTGTCACCTGTTTCGTCCTAGTACGCACCGACGACTCCGTCAAGGATCTAATCCAGCAGCTTCAAATTTCGTGAACAGCACTTTACCATTTAGTCATTGTCAATTTGTCATGTAGCTCGTGCGACTTTTATCCAATGTCATCTTTAAGTATCTGTCCTCACGTCCAAAATAGTTTTTTCCCCACATGTCACGACTTCTCACAAATGAGCAGTGAACAGTAACTTAATTTAGAGGTTTGTGGGGATTTATTTATTAATTTTCAAGACATTAACCATCATATATATATATATATATATATATATATATATATATATATATATATATTAAGAGTTTATAAATGAGTCCTCACATATTACAAAGATGAATTGTTGTCTGTTTTAGCAGTTAGGATTCGTAAATAGCTTTTATTGTGGTAACCCCTTCTACCAAGATTCCATTCTGAACCTTTTAGGAACTCAATCACTCTCAGTTATATAATCCAAAAAAATTAACATATAAATAAAACGAATTAAAAGGCAGAAAGAACTACCATACTTGTAATTCATGCTACCCAGCAATTTAAAGATAACTGTGAGAACCTCGGAGTTTCATGACAAGTAAATGATAGATAGCTAAATTACTTACTCCATCACAATCTTAATTTTACATTTTTTAGCTTTACTGAAGAACTCAATATATACTA
The DNA here is from genome assembly GCA_944470555.2 of Heterobilharzia americana. Lineage (NCBI taxonomy): Eukaryota > Metazoa > Platyhelminthes > Trematoda > Strigeidida > Schistosomatidae > Heterobilharzia > Heterobilharzia americana. Next base: position 70,606,372 of record OX104130.1, on the reverse strand, counting down.
TCACTTTGAGCAAGTGTTTTAAAGTATTTATTTACTCTCCATAATAACTGAAAACAAGAAACTTATTGAAGGTATTTCTTAGATCTTAGTTATTACTTGTTTATCTCTTACAGATGTGTAACTGAAATCTTTCTTTTACTATTGAAGAATAGAATAAAGCAGATATTCAGTACTTGAAACGATTGTCTAAAGATAAACAAACGAAAGAAATAAAAAAAGAACACAGTAAACATCCAACTAGAAAGTATTGATTAAATCTTTCTTTTCTTTTCAAGTGTTTTGTTAGTTGTTAACTTGAAATTCATCGATTCTCTCCTGGAATAGTTTATTTGATATAGTGTAGATAAACAAGTCTCTCAGATTACACATTTGATCAGAAGATAAGGGAGAAAATAAAAATAATGAACAAAAACATAATTTCATGACAACAGTGAAAAAGAAGAGACAGAAGTCATTACACAAAACCAATGCATAAACGTGTTTTCTTTCACCTTGACGATAAAAAAAAGTACTTGCTTACACTGAGGAAGTAGCTTTTCTTGTGTTTTCAATTATAAGTCTTTATTTTGTTTTACTGGAATAATATATCAATCAAGAAGAAAGATGCAAATTTTAAAAAACTAAAAAAGGTATTGAATATTCTCATTTAAACATTTAGAAAAAAGGCTAAGCCAAGAAATATATTCTTTTTCAATTAGGTCTTCATCTTGAGCTCGACACTAATCTATAGATTTACAGTTCAATCAAAACATTTATTAAGTGGTGGGGGGTTGATGAACAATAATTATAGATTTTAAGTAATTCATGAAGATGATTGGTTTTAGAAATTAAGATGCAAATGCTCAATAGAGTAGCCAAAATTTTAAATATGAACCAGGTTATTCTTACCTAAATGGAGTGAATTTTGACGAGTGTTCAATCAGAAACAAGCAATAATTATGTAATAATCGGAAAACAAATGAATATTGACGGAAACAAGACGGGAGGAGAGGTGTACAAAGTAATACTAGAAGTTACATCATGTTGACGGTTACGATAATGAAAGTGGACGAACAAACTTCTTTTCAATACAAAGGTTAGGTTTGTAAAGGTGAATTACGATCGCCTCTGCGATGTGAAGTAAGCGAATGCGTGACCCATGCGGTAAATTAATTGGAATATGATGAATAGTTTTGAAAACTTTTCTAGTATCTACTTGATGCCTCGTGTCAACTAGATGTGCAAGTATGGAGCCCTTTATTGTTCTTATTTGTCTCTTGCTCAACCATGATGGATGGTGCTCAGAAATTCGATGATGGGCCCACCTCATTGCAGATGACAAGTTTCAAATACGAGGAAACGCTATCGCCAGTCAATTATTATTATTATTATTATTATTAGTCCCTTGGGTTTCTAATGGAACATAGGGCTTCAGTAGCACGTCTCCAGTTAACTCTGTTCTCTAAAATCTTTTGGACCTGGCTCTACGACAGCCCACAAGCTCTCATTTCCTCCTCGCACGATCTCCTCCATGTCACCCTCGCCTCAGACACCCAACTCGTCGCATCTCATGGGGATTTCACTCAAGGGCCTGACGCGTGATGTCCCCAGTCGGCCATTTCAGTGTATCCCTTGCCCCATACATCTCCACTTCTTTCTTCTGCATATTTTTTCAGCGATAGGTTCTCGCTTCGTTGGTTCGTTGCCAGCCAGCCGGAGTTCCTTGTTGCTTATTATTTCTGGTCATCTGATCTGATCTTCAGTAACGAGCCAGCGTAGGCGGCAGTTGTTGATGAATGTCTGTAGTTTGTTGGATATCCCTTTCATAACCCACCAAGTCTCTGAACCATACAGAAGCACTGATTTGACATTGGTGTTGGAAATCCGGATCTTGTTCACGCACGCTTTATGCTGAGTGCAGAAGATATCCACACTGGTTTCAGGTTAATGAACTCCTGTCTTGATTTTCCGATCCTGGCTACCTTTGACATCCTCGTCTGTGCCTTTGCCACCTGTAGTTGAAACAGTGCTGCCTAAATACGTGAAGGAGGTTACTCCCTTTAAGTTTCTCCCATTGATGGTGATTGGAGTTTGTTGCTGTTGTTGGTGGTGGTGGTGGTGTTGGTTGGGTATCTTCATCACCTCTGTCTTCTCTATATTCACTTGAATGGTGTCCCGTCTTCGCTGCCCTGCTCTGCCTCTTCTGTCAACTTGTTAGTTTTCGCCTGTAGATCATCAAGTTTGTGTGACATTAGACACAAGTCATCGTTGGCGAAATCCAAGTCTTCTAGGTTCTTTTCCGCAGTCCAGCCAGCGTATTCCCCTCTTCTCGCTCCTCACAGTTGTCGCCTGCATGATCCAGTCGACCACAACACAATCAGGAATATCATGGGTGATAGTAGGCAACCTTGCTTCACTCCTTCCTCTCTTCACTTCACTTCAAAAGCATCACTGAGTTGAGCTGTTCATTGTGAATTACTTGGCCGGCATGTGGTGTCTTCATATAGTTGCTGAATGAGGCCGATAAAGGTTTGTGGTATTCCGTAGTATTGAAGCAGATTGCCAGTCAATATCGATCCTCAATATCAAAGCCAAATCACTCGATATACCAAGGTATCTGTACTCAAGACTGTGTGGCAACACAGACCGATCAGTTCTATCCCAAGTAGTTAACAACGGGGAAATGCAGGTCCTGACATCAAACAATACCCACAGCACAATAAACGGCTATCATGATTCAGTAACCTAAAAGAGAACGCTCTGGTTTTTAAAGTGATGCGTTCTTGGTTAGAGGTTGCAAGGGAACAACACAACTAACAAGGAGATGGAGATACATTTGGCTGAAACAAAAAATAGATCCTGTAGTTCCCTGCTATCCAATATTCCTCCCTAACATTTTGAATAGAGTTAACGCTTTTCAACCTCTGTCTTTGTGTTTTAAAGTAAACTAGGAGGTTGTACTATCAATATACTGTTGAAGATGACAAATGTATAAGTCAATACAGATAATAATATTAGTTATAATCGTAGTGTAACATCCTAAATTCGTGTCTAACTGTCGATACAAGCAGATTTCTCCAAACGTTTAAAATTCATGTATTTTAATCCATGGATTTCAACTGACAAATCATATTATATATTTAACATGTAAGAAATTTTACTCCCTTTCGGATGGCTACAATGTAGTAGAAAGCGATTTCATGATCTAAAATTTATTCCAACAGTCTTATATGAAGACTGATATAAGCATTCAAGTAATCAGACTGAATTTATCTTATCTTCAGATTATTCCGTGTTTGGATGAGTCTAAATTAAATGCAGCAATGTGTGAAAAAGTGTTTGGAGACAACAAGTAACTCGTAGAAAATGCTGCCTTAATATTACTGCCTTTCTAAAAATATTAGGCGATAGCTTCTCAGCTTCAAAGAATTTTGAGACTTAACTTCATAACACAATGCATTTCATGGCGTTTTGTCTAAGAGTAATAGTCAGAGTCTAACAAGCTACGTTAAACTTGGATGTCGAATTATGCATTCCTACCTAAAATATGTGTAGAGGCAAACAAGTAGAATGTGTTATGCGTTAGGAATCAACTGCGAAGAAGTCCTGTTTCATTCAGGTTTCGCACTTGTTGGCACTCATCAGTAAATTATCTCTGCAACTACGAGGAAATCAGTGTTTTCTCGCTTCTTCAGACCTATATCAATCACAGATGTGAAGAATAAGCTATTCAGAAGATGACTGACTCCCTGTAGGACTGAAGTATGCAGATGAATCGATCACAGTTGGGTAACCAATGTAGCTTGCAAATTATTGGTGATTAACACTGATCAAAGTCTTCCGATCAAGTTCTGTAAGGTAGTAAGTATGCTAAGTGACGTGACACTACAGTGCACTGTATTTAAGTGTCAGACACTGAAAGTCAATTGGTAAGTAGTGGCTTTCTGGTGGAAAGACTATACTTTAGTTTATTCGGAGTACAAGTAAATCACTTGATAGTATGTACCGTAAGCATAAGTCTTGTGAATAACTCTTCTAGCAACAACAGTATAACGATATGAAGTCTGAAGAAATGACACGAATTTCTATTCAAAACACGGATAAGTCTAATTAACTGTAAACAAGAGAAATATGTTCTGAAAGAGCTAGTAAACAGTTAGAAAAAGCTGAATTCATGCTACTAGTTTATTCTCGGAAAAAAATAATGTAGCCAAATCCCTATTGTCTTAACATCACTATGGAAAGCCAGTTCATTTTACCTTGGGACAATGAAGACTTAAAGTTTGTTACATTATACTTTATTTCCTCTATACGCCATTCTTTCTCATACGCTCGGAATATACGCATCCTCATGTGAATGCTGGCGCATTTAACAATACAAGTGATTACAGAAATCTAAATTGTGTAAATCAGTGGGAAACAAACCACAAGCGAAAAAACTGGGAAATTTGAAACTAAACAGTGAAACAGCTATTATTTTTATGCAACACTTTAACAAAAATAAGCTATACTTAGGGGATGAAATACTTTGAATATCAAATAGATTGGATTTCTTCCGCCATGTGGCCCCAAACAGCAAAGTCTATATCTTCTTACAAGGTTCAAACCAATAGCCAAATACTTCACACACTGATACCATGTCTTAGTGTAGATGACTCTAGCCTTTCTTCAGCCGAAGTCTACTTCAACTAACATTCTCTGACAAGGTAGACGCTGAAGAAGTATGCGTCATGTGTACCCAAGACACCTAAGTTAATGAAAACAACCTCATCAACTGATCTACCTTTTCTGTCTAAGACTCTGTTTGACCTCTACGTGATTAAGTTGGTAGTTCCATGATATATCTCCAGCGCTATGAAGGCGACGGTGGTCCAACATTAGAAGCCACTTAGCAGAAAATAAAACAGAGAAACCATCATATCCACAGGTTGTTGCGTGGTACTTAATAGTACAATTTACTGTAGCTCACTTTTGAGATTTTGGGAATTCATTGATATCAACACAAACTGAGATCAGTTGGAGAACCGTTAAAAACCCGGGAGCACTTGCCAGCTATTTTCTCTTAGAACGAAAATCCTTAGTAGTGCGTTCCCATGACGTCACCGAGGATTGACCCCAGGACCTTTATATTTGGTGCCCAGCACCTAATCATTGGGCTACTGGATAGGAAACGAATGGTCTACATTTTTGTAATTCCTTCAATTTACGATACCGTTGTTCACCTACTTAAAGAGGAATTTGTAGACAAGACCTCGAACACCATTGAGATTTATCCTATATCCGATCTAGAGCTTGCAGATACCTGTAGTGTAGATTTCGCTGTAATTCCGCATCAAGTAAATAACACTACGAAACAGCAGTATGGCATAGATTTACTGGGTTTTTTAAACCGTTCAATTGGTAAATATTATTTTCCGAAATAAACATTGAGATTCAGTTTTAGCATCCTTTATTTAACTGATAAACGTTGAAACTACTTTTTTTCGACACAAATTTATGGTTTGTGTAAATTTCATCTTTATGAAGTTTAAAGTATACGTAATACACAAAGATTGCCAACTTCTCTGATCATTTATAAACTTCACTATTCACTAGTTAATTCAAGGTGAAATTTGTTTTAGGCATTTTTGTTATTTCCTTATTTATTTAGGTTTATTTATTTACACTAATAACAACTATAAATTAAAAACTGTCTGGGTGAATTCCTGTTTGTTTTTATCCATGTTCTCTTTAATTTGTTGATCATTCTGATTATTAAATGTATTTTCATAATATAGTTCTTTTCACATGTTTTTTTGTTTTTATTTATTTTCTTTTGCTGTTTAACTTTTCAAAGTGTACTTTTAGTTTCGTTTACTTTAAATTCCCAAAGCAAAATTGCTGACCTTGTAATGTTTATATCATCAGATGAATCGATAGGCCAAAAGTTGGAAGAGATTTACAAATTCATGCACAGTCTATTTCTTTCCATTTGCATGTGCAACTTATTTCAGTATACTTGGAGGAAAACAATATTGTTTATCTTGAAAGTTATCGTTAAGTGATGCAACAATAATGATTGCATCGATGGAGAACTGATTACAAGATTGTGGTATTTTCAGATTATTAGGGATTTATTTCTAAGGTGATATTCACCACAGGCTGACATAAGTTGAAGAACCGTTAAGAACCTGGGAGCGTTGGACAGCTGTCTCACTCTAACATTGGACGTCTTAGCAGTAGGCAACCACGACCTGGCTAGGGATAGGATTAGGGACCCTTAGGTTTCACGGTAAACGCGCAAACCATTCAGCCACTGGGCCCTAAGTTCAATGGCTCAGAGTTTCCTACTTCTGTCAATTCGCGATATGACACGACTATCACATGAGGTCTTCAGTTCGCATCCGCCCCACTGCCGACTGGTTTACCCCACAGGTCATTACTTCTCATTAGAACTTCTTGATATCCATTTTTAAGCATACTACTAATAAGCACTACACAGTAATGTATTTTGAAGTTAATGAGGTATTTTAATGACGAATACAACAACAAGTGGATATCAGTAAAGTAAATACTTGAAGGCGACTGGAATGAAGCAGCTGCTTCAATTCATTCCAATGCATCACTGGTGTATGCATTCATAACTTCTGTCAAACTTTACCATAAAGTTCATACCAGTGAAACTATTTCCAGAAATTTTCATAAAATGTAATAATCCATTCAATAAGTGGATTGCAGGGATTGATTCTTTCCATATTCTTTTTTTTGCCGAATAAAGTTACCTCGAAAACTGTAAAAGCATAGAGGTATTGGGGAGTTATTTTATTCTAAGCAGTATTAACTCAAGATTACTTCAACGACCATCTACAAGTCCATCTATACCGTGTGACTGTTCAGCCACTGGGTTAAACTGTAATAGCTCGGCCATTACCCAGTAGTATTAATCGGCAATCTTCCTCAGTCCAGACCGGGTTGACATCATAACTCTTTAGTGCTCCGACCCTTTCATTGGTTCTCCAACTGATGTTAATCCATCATGAAAAGCGCTTTGCTATAATTTACTTCAGAAAATGAATTATTCCTTCTCACTGTAAACATCAATTTCTGGCAGATACGGTTAAGCTTCAAGTTGACAATAACTGAGAATTTTAGTCGTCCATATTGAATTCACTGATTCTTAACTTCACGTTTGTTTCTATTTCAGATATTCATAGGAGTTCTAGGTTTATTCCAGATAATAGTTTGAAAGACAAATTCTAAAAGGTAATTAGTTACTATCACTTCGCAGAAGAATATGTCAAGTTTAAGTATCTCTTGACAGTCCGAAATTTGCTTGAACAATGAACATAACAAGAGATTAAATTATAACAGATATACAGTTGGTAAAGAAAAGTTCAGTAACTATAGTACTGTTGTTACTGTCCTTTCGTAAAATATGACATGTTACTAAGATGAAAGTATTAATTAGTTTATAAGTAAGAAGCTAGACACTAATTTAAAAATGTAGAAAAGACAGTACGGACTATCTGAGATAGTTGTGATTTGGCAGACTTGTATAATTGATGCTGTATGATGGATTCAGTCAAGCCACTTATGGATTATCGACAAAGTGCTACAAAACTTAGCTGCTGACCAGATCTTAATTTCACTCCAATCACTCGACAGTCACTTGTCTAGAATTCACATACCAGTCAGAAAAAACTCTTGACGATCAAATTCAAATGAAGATCTGGTCAGCAGCTGAGTTTTATTGATCATCTGGTATACCATTCAGTCAGTAACCCAAAAGTAGTTCTTTGAAATCCTGCTACTAGCGTAATTTTTATTTTACCTTTAATCATCACTCTGTAGAATCACCAGCTGAATTCATAACCTTTCGGTTAAACTCATCACCTGTATATTATACAAACATTATAATTTACTTCATATTTCAAAGTCAAGCTGCATATATAAACAAATTTCAAAGGAAATAACTCTTAAACTCAGCAGAATACCTTTAGGTGTGAAATGTTTGTGTTCCTAGTAGGCTTATGGCTGCTCATTGCTGAGGAGTCCCATGCTGTGCAGTACCCTAGGTTACCGATGTCATTTTATGATGAATACCAACTTGAAGTCAATAAATCCCGACAAACATCCAAAATGAATTGCTATCCAATGTTCACTAGTGACTTTATTCAACATGAAATTTCCTAAGGTTTTAATAAGATCTCGTGACCAGTAAAGAAAACTGAGTGGCAAGTGAGAACAGGTACTCAACAACATCATTACATGAAGATCAGTTGCGCTTTACAGAGAACTGATAGGGGTAGGAAAGTGTGGATTATAGGGGGGGGGGGGACATGCTCACCGCTAAATCTGAATGTCATGGATTCGATCCTTGATAGAGTAGCAGGTGTATGTTGCTGAGGGATACTATACCTGGAAGAAACAGCCGACCAGCGCTTCTAAATTTCTAATGTTTCTCTAACGGGTTTTATTTTGTGATAAACGTCACCTTGGAATTAAATAGTATCCACAATCCTTCAGATTGCAAATGATAATTTATAAATTAAACATTACATAGAGTTGCTATGGCAGGAAGAATTAACTAAATAATAGCTGCTGTGTTCATTAATTTACAGATTCATTTCTGTAATTGTTAGCCTCATAAGTAAATATCGATTTAAAATTATATTTAGTTAGTTAGCTCATCACCAATGAATAGAATTATGTTATTTAGTGTAAAACCAATATAATAGTGTAGAGCCGATGATGAAGACTTGGCTGAAAAGCTGTATTTCTTCAGTCAATTCATTTTTTTTATTTTAAATGCCTAAATTAGAATTTTCTATGCGCTGAAATAAGTTGGAATGCATCTAGACCTAAGAAAAACAATGATGAAAAAAGCGGTAAGGTAAAGTAGTGAACGTTAAAAATTGTTCATATAGGGAGAGAATATGCGGTTACAAAATACATAATTAAAATCATGAGTGATTCAAAAAAAATCATTCAATTTTCATTAGTTGAATTTAATTCTAAAAGAAGAGCAGAACGATGGAGAAAGGAAAAAGAAATGAAGATATTTAGGTGCAGTATGTATTACTTTGAAGGTAAAGACTTAAAATTGTTTCCTTATGTACAAAGATCCTGTTTCTGCGGTCAAAGCTGATTAGTCAATCCAAATAAACTAATTCGGTTCATTGACGAAACAGAAACATCAATAGGCCTCAAAAACATTATCATAGACCAACAGCTGGCAAGTGTTTCTTCTTCTTTTGATACCATTGTAAGAAAATGATAACGACTTAGCTTAGTATTCCACAACATATGGTGACAACGTCTTTCCGTGTGTTCAGTGTATTTGCTAAAAACACAAATTTATGAATTGTAATACACAGTGTCGTCTGGTTGAGATACTTGTCTTATCTATTTCTGTTGCCTTCATTTTCATGTTTTTAGAACGATTTTCACTTTCTTCATCATACAGCATCCTCAGTAATCTTATTTGGTACTGAATCGGGATTAAAAGCTTGAAATAAGAGAGTTGTTGTACCATACCAGTTTCTTTTGAGTTAGTTTTTCAACTGTACCATCTATTTAGCGTTATGGCTCACACTCGACTTCAAACCGGTGGTTTGTGAGTTTAAATACAGCTCCACTTACCAAGATTTGGGAGGTCTAATGGATTCGTTAGGTGTTACACAACTGGTGTGGCTTAATGCCAACTTCATGAATAGGCATGTGGTTACTGAGTGCATTCCAACAATCCACTTGTTTAAGTCCAATTATGTCTACAAAATAGATAGTATCGTTTTCTTTATGTTTGCTCTTTGAAGATATTACACTACCTGCTTTTATATCACTGTTCTACTAACGTCTAGACGTATTTCCTTCTTAGTACTTTATGCCGACTTCATTCAATATTTAGTTATTGTTTTTTTTCCATTAGAATAGCTTCTGCAAGTTGATGAAAGCGAATCCTTCCAGCTTACAACATTCGATTCAGTATTTTGTGGATGATTAAGAAACCAAACTTCGTGCTGAGATTGCGGCCAGTATCAGTTACGTGGGAATAGACAGAACTCGTAATCTTCTTTGTCTTTTCTGTAGCTACTCACACTGGGAGATGCTCATTCACACTTTTTTAGTAGCCGACTCCAAAGAAACGGCTAAATTTATAAATACACATTGACATGTACACACGATAAATCCTTGATTCCAGACATTGTAATGAGACACATCTGTTGCTGAAAGTCAATCTCAGTGTGGCTGCAGAAATAGTATGTTGTAATAAGTGTTGAAGTCAACTAAAAGTGGTTTCGTCTATCGTAGTGTCGAATTTTATAACCTTTTGAAAATTACTTATCATTTCATTCATTCATTCATTTGTGTTTTCTAACTTTAATTTTTAGTATAAATTATCAGATATGCTGAGTACGCATGTAAAAAGTCCTATAGCTATTTAATAACTGATAGAATTCATCTTTTCTTAAACTCGCTAGTTGTAATGACTTCATCATATCACCAATGTTACTGGTATTCAACATCAAATATTATGCATATCTTTATTGAAAATGGTATACAAAAAGAATTTCACTGCCTCATGTAAATTTGAGGAATACGTTTCATACATAAACGGGTTACTTTTCTAGCAATTATTTTTGAAACTGATGGCTTCTTCACTTCCTTCCTTCTTTCAAATGCATTGAATCCGTTAAATCAAGTCAAGTTCATTTATGTTCTTCAGTTGCTTACCTAACTGGAAATAGTTTAAAGTGACTATGTACATCTAAAGCCTTCAGCACAAACTCTTCTTTTTTTTACAAGAAATGTAGTTGAAATTGTTACTTTTCATGTGTTGGCTGGTATTTTTCAGATGAATTGGATTAGTTTCAGACATCGGGTTACGATTAAAGATCAAGTACAAACCTTGGTAGCAGTAGGATTCAAACCTCTAATTTCCAGCTTATCAGTTTAGTCCTCTACCAGCTGATCAATGCGACCCACATACTGACTAGGTCTTCACTTAACATCGGTTATCGAGGATTTCGTCCTGCTTTAACAAGAATCTGATTGATATACAGCTGTCTTTTCATCGTAATCAGACCGACTGCCCAATAGCCTGAAACCAAGTGGATAGGATTTTGCAGCGACTTTGGTTTTCATTTCATCTTTTATAACTACTCGTCATCAATAACTCCGACTTGCTAAACCATGACGGTCTCAGATAGTGTCATTAATAATTATTTTAGGACTTCAGGACTTCCATTTCTTTTAGTTAATCTTTCTGGATTCAGTTCTTTCTTCACATTAAATTTCAACTATAAGCTTGTGATACCTCTTACTTCAGGGTTTAAAATTCAAAGACTAGCATTCTCTAGCTTCAGTGTTTCCATATTTGAATACAATCACAGTTCATTACTATTGTAAAGTCCTCAACTAATGACTGCTTTGTCTCCAAATTAATCACTTCTCTGAGATCATCTAAACAAATGAAAATTGACTACCCATCATAAACAAAACTTTGAATTTCCTTTGAGAGTGTCGTACAGCAGAACTGTGGACCGCGGAGTTTTTGAGCTATTTGATGATGTATGGTTGACAAAGATAATAGATTAAACCTACTGATTTAAGTTGAAAAGTGCTAAATGATGTATTCTGATTCACTGGCGCCTGCTAGACTTAAGGTAAAGAAGTGCAGTATGACTACACATGGGAATCACTTTGGAATTACAAATTGCAAACCTGTGGTTAATAATAAGCTTCTTGTTTTCAGTAGTGTATCAGACTACTGAATAAGTAATAAAAACTAGTCAGTCATGGTCTAAATGCTCTAGTAGTTGAGTCTCTTACTTTATCACTGAGTGACACAAATTCAAATCACCGACAAAACATGAGTCTTCATGAATGTAGACATGCTTTGCGGAGAAGCATCAACAAACACCAAACATTGGCGGAATAGGACCTCTTGTTGAATACTTCCTGAAGCTGATAAAAACTATTTAATCAGTGAATTAAAGTGAAAAAAGGAGTTTTTTTGTTTCTATAATTTCAACACATACAACATTTAGTTTAGATCTGAAATGTAATTAAATGATGACACTACTCTTTGACCTATCTTCATCATTTATCGATTTTCAGTAGACTTCAGCTGGAAAGGATGATAACAATGAAAATCAGTACAGTCCGTCTACTATGAAACTTATTAGGAAGTGATCATAGTTTGTTTCATTGAAATGACAATCAACATTTATGTGATTTTCAACTTTTATCTCTGGTTTAATTATCAGACAATAACATTCAATAACAATATTTACGTTTAGATTTTCTATGCAATACTAATAAACCGAAGGTTGTTAAGTTTATTATTTTTTTTATTAAAGTTGGAAACGTCATCAATGCGGACGGATAAGAAAAAGTAGGCGAATGTGTTGGTGAAAAACAGATATAATTTATGTCCGCTTGTATTATCAGCGTTACTATCTATGATAGCTATGGTTTGGAAGACTTTTATTATTTATACTGCATGTTGATTGAAGGTGTAATGAAAGTCTGGGTCGCGGCAGGATTCAAACCAGCATTCTCTGGGTTACCAACTAGGTGCTATACCAAGTGAGACACGAGACTCAGCTACTGACAAGATCCTGATTTCATTTCAATCACCGGACACTTACGCATCACGAATTCATATGACAGCCAGCCAAAACACTTTGTGACTTCGTTAGCATATGGATCTGGTAGCTTAGTTAGTAGAGCACTGAGTGGGTAATTAGGGGGCTGTTATTTAGGATCCAATTGCTGACCAGGTTTTAATTTCTCATTCAGTCACCACCCAGTATCATCTTGCACTGACGTAGTGAGAGTTCTTAATTTCCAACCATTTCCTTAACAAACGCTTCTCTGATATAAGTATGCTTTACACATATTATCGCTGTGTCCGTTCTGGGACTTTAAACATTTGAGGGTCTGAATGTATGGAAGCAAAAATAAAATAAGGAATAGCTGTGTCACTCTAATGCCACATACACAGATGGTTCTGTCATCCAAGATTTCACACAATTAGCATCAAATGGTGACCAAATTATCAATGAGTTTCTTGTCAATTTAGGCATTATTTTTCCACTGATATTTTGTTTATGCATGAAAAATGAGAATAGTTGATTGCGTTGACTGAACATTAAGATAGTTTTGTCTCCCTAATCAGCTGATATCAGACTAAGTTTTACATGATACGGAGTCTCATTTTATTGATCCCATATAAAGTGATGGCTTAAAATCCAAACAAATGTCAGAGGATAAGCACATTATTCAGTAGTTCATTATATCCCACGAGAGAGATAACTCCTGAAAGTAAACCCCGTCAAAATGACCGCCAGCATGTTATCAAAAATCTTCAAAGTATTAATTGCAGATGATGAAATTTTTGAGTCTAAGCTTACAGTTCCAAACAATGGTAAATCAGGCGGTAAAGTTATGAACTTGTATTGAATTTGGTTATTCCTGATCTGCTTCCTATGCAAAATACATTCACAGATAAGGTGGAAGCACATCAATGGAGGCTAAGAGTAGTTAGATATGGAAATAATAAGGATAATGGCTAAAGTTACTAAATGTACGTTCGAGACATCATTAGGAGCTTAGTCTTCCTAAACATTATAGTCGAGATGTTGGAAACCATATGTTTGAATTATGAAGTAAGTATTTGCCCACTCAACTCTTCTCTTGGGATTTAGATTATCTCTATCTGTTGCCATTTAGACATTTAGGAAAATAAACAATGTAAGTAAAGAAATATTTCTTTTCAATTGGTTGCTTGTCAATGGCTCTACACTAATATACTGCATTTTTACGACGTAAAGTTATCTGCAAATCTGGTGGTGAGAGTTGTATAATAACAGGTTATTGATCTCAAAGTTTGAAGAGCATGATAATTGACCAGAAAATTAAGACGGTAATCAAAGCATAGATTAATTACAGTAGTAGAATTTTGTGAAATTTTAAACAGGTTGTATAACTGATATTTTGTATAGTAGTAAGTAGCAAGAAGAGAAGCAGAAAGTGAATTGTTACGTCATGTGGTCAATTGTTGACAGTAATTAGGGATAACAGGGGAAAGAACAAGACGGCTTCAGCCATAATAATAATAACAACGATATTAATAATGGTGATAATAATAATAATAACAGTAATAAAAGTATTAAAATAATTCTTGTTATAGTTATGATAATTTGTAAGCTGAATAAAAGGAAGGGTCTTTTTTAATGGATAAGCTATACAGATGGCAAAGGCTAAGAAAGAGGCTGTACGAATTTCTTTTGAACACACAAACTCGGCTTGTTCAGGTGGATTCCCATGGCTTCTACTGTATGTAAAAAGACAAACTCGTAGAGCATTGATGAAATTAGAGGGAGTATGATAAATAACTTTAAAAGCGTGATGAATGTTAACACGGTGACCATTGTCAATCAGATGACAGAGTATGGAGCTTCGAGTCAATCTGGTTCGCCCTTAACCATGAAGATGATGTTTGGTGATTCGACGACGCACTTGCCTAACTGTACATCCGATCTAACTAGGTCCATAGAAGTTGAACTGGTAAATGCACATAGAAGAGGCAAAGTAAGGTAGTTTGTCTTTGATCCTTGTGGTCATCATCGGTCGACTGTAGAATACACAATGTATCTTTGAAGCATTAAATGATCTTCTTATGGCATTTCTTAGGCGCTGTGTCACAATTTCACTAAGGATGTTACCCCGAAATTAAAGTCTTAGGAAACTTGGGTCCTTGAAAACTGTTGGTACTCTGGTTTTCATATTAGATATATCCGTATTTTAAGATAGAAACTTTTCTGGATATAAGTGTCCAGCCATCGATCAGAAACTAATTAAAAAGAAATATTTTTTTGTTTATATTCTTTGTTGCCCTAAATTTCTCTTTATGCCTGTGTACTTTTGCATCACTGTGAGTGGCGGCAACTGGAACAGATTCATTTCCTGGGAGTTCTAATACTCATCACTTCCTTTAGTTAAAGCCTAAACTGTGTATCAAAAATTAGTGTTTGACACCCTATACAACACGACGTTATACAAATCATCTAATATTGGAAAAGCTGACCATTAACAAAGAGGAACATGGTCACTCATTACGGTCCAGATACGTTCAGCCGACGAATACAACATACGACGAAACGTGAGTTCGGAATTCCACCACCAGCCACCATTACATGAAGTATAACAATGAATATACATTCAGTATGAGAACATACGAATACCAGCCCATATGCCAACTGAAGTCGGTCAATTCGATCAAGTATGACAAGTATCAACGAATAATAATAATGACTGTTGCTCGTTGAATAAAAGGTGGCTATCGTGCCTTATTAAACTAGCCTGGTTCACTGGTTCACTAGTTACTAGCCGGTCCTAAGCCAGAATAAAGACGGAAGGTTGGGCAAACGGCTAGCAATCCTACTCCAGAAAAAAAATTTAACCGCTGAACAAAATTCAAAGCACAAAGTAAATATAGAAAATAAAATTAAACTTATTCCTCGTTGGAATTAGGGAGGCGAAATGATGCCGGTTGGTGAAAGTCTTCACAAAACCAATTTGCCTATGTGTCTTCTCTTCTTTCGATGAAAGTGAGAGTAGAAATGGGTCACGGAATGTCCGAACAATGTTTGAAGCTGGCTGACTGGCTGGTTGGTTGGCAAGGATGCCAACATTGCAAAACAGATGAGAAGCTATGGCAATAAAGTGCTAGGCTAGGAATCTGCGAAAGCAGGTGGAATGGAAGTGGACTCTCAAAACTCTCTGTCAACTGGAGAGGAGTCAATAATCTACTCCTACATTGTCAACCAGACGACAACCACAAACCAGCACACTCAGTTTTCCAGTGGCTATCAGGATTTACCTAAACAACATCGAAGGCTCTCTCTCTCTCTCCCATGCAGTGGGAACCAATCTCCTCCAGCATCAGGATCAGCATCATTACAGCAAGATGGATTCAAATCAAAATGAAGCAAAATCACAATACTACAATACTACGCTACGCTACACATCTACAAATAATGCGGATGAAGACAAGAAGGAGAATTCTACACACAACTCCAATCAGTAGTAGACAAGACTACACCCACCCCACTTGATAACGTGAAAATTAAATTGGGTGAGCTGACATGAATGCCAAACTGGGAGTGGACAACACAGGAAGAGAACTAACCATGGGTTGAGAAGCACTCGGTGAATTGAATCAGAATGGAGAACTGTTTGCAGACTTCTGCACATTCAACGATTTGGTGATTGGAGTCAGGCAGTGTGTACAAACACAAGGATATTCACAAAGTGACATAGAGTTGATTTCACCAGACACCAGATAGACACAGTACACTGAAAATCAGATCGACTTCATCTCAGTGTGAAGAGAGTGGAGACGCAACCAACCCACTGGACACAAGATCAGACAGATCAAGAGGAGGAGTAGATGTAGGTTCACACCACTCACTGTCTAGTACAAGGAACCTACCTGTAACATCAAGTTGAAATCCTTCAATTCAAGGAAACTGGTGATAGACGACAGTTGAAGTTGAACACCCAGAACAGAAGGTGAACTGAAGGACGAAGCTACACGGGACATCTTCACATTGGTCAGTCATGAGGAAGAAATGTGAGATATTGAGCAGCATCCTTGAGAGAACCTGTGTTGAAGAACACTGGAAGTGTTTCAAAGTTATGTGGAGGGAGACCTGCATAACCATGGTTGGAAGGAAGAAGAAATATGATAAGATAAGACAATATAAGACAAGACAAGGCGTGGATCTCGATGGACACATGGAAGCTGATAGGGCAGGGACAGGAAGATGGTGAAGCAGAAGATGAATGAGTGCAAAGAAGAACGACGAGAAGAGGAACTGAGTACAATGTATAAAACACCACACTGGACAAAGAAGTGAAGAAGAGTGTGTGCAAAGACAAAAGACACTTCTACGACACATTGGAAAGTGAAGCAGAACAGGCTGCAGACTGGTAGGAGAGAGAGAGAGAGAGACCTGACAACATTATATCAAATAACCAGGTTACTGTCTATCTGGTGGGGAAGCGATCAACGCAGATGTAACCAATGAAAGATAGTGAAGGAAAGCTAGTTACCAAAGAGAGAGGAGAAATGAAGGAAACGATGGGCTGACCACTTCAAATAGCTCTTGAATCGACCACCACAACCACATGCACTTCGTCCAGAAATACCTCCAGTAGTCCAGCACGGTCCAGCCACAGAACCACCAGTGAACACAAGCCCTTCGACAAAAGCAGAAGTGAATTCCTCAACGCCATAAAGCTAGTGAAATTCAGGAAAGCAGCAGGACCAGAAGGAATTCATCAGTGAGGGCAGATGCAGAGACAACAGTGGACATGCTCACACCACACCACTATTGCAGAAGGTTTGAAAGGAAGGGAATATACCTGCTCATTGATGGGAAGAAGGGCTACCTGATCAAACTCCCAAAGAAGCGTGACCTAAGTCTTCGCAAGAACTGGTGCCCAATCATGCTCCATCCCTGTCCATCCGAAGCAAGCAAAATATCATCAAGCCGCATCATACTGGAGAGACTAAACGATGTGCTGGATTCAAAATTACGACCGGAACAGCTTGGCTGGTTGACTGGCTGGCTGGATTCAGGAAGAACAAATCATGTGTGGATCAAATCACTACACTACGCTACGCATCATCATGGAACAGAGTATAGAATGGCAGTCAACTCTTTACCTCACCTCAACTTCATCGATTTTGAAAAGGTCTTTGACAGTGTTGGCCGTGAAGTAATTTGGCAGTTGCTTCAACACTACGGAGTACTACAAATCTTTATCAACCTCATTAAACAGCGGCTATAAGCTTTATGATGCTACATGCCGCGTGATGCACAATGAAAGCTCAGTGATGCCTTTGAAGTGAAGAGGGGAGTAAGTTAAGGCTGCCGTCTGTTATCACGGATGATCTTCCTGATTGTGTTGTGGTTGACTGGATCATGCAGCAAACCATGAGGAGCGAAAAGATGCGTATAAGCTGTTTGACCGATGAAGAGACCCCAGAAGAAGATTTGAATTTCGCCGATGATGATTTATGTCGTATCTCGCAGAAACGCGAAGTTCTGTAGGTCTTTCATACAGCCGAATGCTAACAAGGTGGCAGAAGAGGCGAGGCGAGACAGCGAAGACGGGATCTCCTTCAGATGAACGTAGAGAAGACAAACGTGATGAAGATACCCAACCGGAAACAAGAAGAACCAATCACTCTCAACGGCAGAAATCTAAAGCACGTAGTCTCTTACACCTACCTAGGCACCGTCGTTTGAACTAGCTGCGGCACAGGCACAGATAAGGACGTCAGAGGCAGGACCAGAAAGACAGCAAGACAGGTTTTCATCAATCTGAAATTAGTGTGGACACCTACTGCACTGCACTCAGCATAAAGAACAAGATCCGGATTTTTAAAACTATTGTCAGTCAAGTCAGTGCTTCCATGTGATGATTGAGAGATTTGGAGCGTTATGAAAAGCATTCTCAACACACTGCACACATACATCATCAACAGCTGCCTACGCTCACTCGATACTGAAGATCAGATCAAATGGCCAGAAAGAATAAGCAACAAGAAACTCTGGCTGGCTGGCAACGAACCAACCAACAACCCATCGCCCAAAAAATATACAGAAGAAAGTGGAGATGGGTTGGATTGGGCATACACTGAGGAGACCATTCGGGGACATCGAGCGTCAGGCCAGTCCAGGCCAGGTTAGACCTTTGAGTGGAACCCCAATGGGGAACGACGAGTTGGGGGTCCGAGGGTGACATGGATGAGGTGGTGTGAGGAAGAAATAAAAGTTTCTGGGCAGTCGTGGAGCCATGTTGAAAAGACTGCAGAGAACAGAGTGAAGTGGAGACATGCTACTTAATCCGTATGTTCCACTAGGAACCCAAGGTATAAATAGTGAAATAATAATAATAATCGTGCCGTAGCGGCCTAGGGGATAACGTTTTAGAGTTTGAAACGATGGGTACGGGGTTGAAGTCCCAGGGGGGAACAGAATAACATTCAACCAATGAGTCCTGAAATGGACGAAACTTGCGTTCTGAATTCCACTGCTAGTCACCACTGAATTAGTTATACATTGGTTAATGGATAATCAATAAGTAGTTATCACCAGAATAGTTCATAGCATAAAATGAGGTTTGCAAATAAAATTAGACAAAAAGGGCTAAATGAGTTTTGTAGAATTGGTGATCATTCAGGAAAAAAACCACAAGCTTATAAGTTTCCAGTTAGTTCACTTTCTATTACTCTGAAGTTTCAACCATTTTATATAAAACACCTTTGTACCACAGAGTTATAGACACATTCTTGATAGTGCTGACCACTTAGTAATAGTTTCTGATAATATAAACTCATGGTACTGGTCTAAAAGTGGCCAGTGGATCACTTCACAGAATTCAAAGATTTCTAACCTGGCACGAAACAGTTGTTGAAATACTTTCAGGTTGTGAAAAACCTTTCAATTAGTCATGACTGAAGCAAGCTTCTGTTAGTATACAGGACTAGACAGTTATCTGTGATCACAGGACATATTTCAAACGCCAAATACAACATTGAATACTGTCATGTGATTATAACTTTCTGTACTCCTCAAGCTGTATGAAAATATCACACCTAGCATGTGATTTTTACCTCGCTCATGAGTCATCGAATGAATTGAACACAATTCAGAAGTTTAAATCCCTTATGCTAGCAGATCCATAAATGTATGCACAATATATTTGCACACCTGAATAACGGGCCCACAACACAAATGACAAATATACAGAAAAGCCAAACGAGGCTGAAAAAGTAGTCGACTATTACTCTACAAGGGTGAAACAAAAACAAAACATTTAATTTCGTGTTCAGTATGTAAAAAATTACCCATTAGGAAACTCGGAGTTAAGATATTCAACAATTTTATTCTCTGCAGTACTTTTATAAGTTCTTGCTCATATTGCTAAGTAATAATCAAATGCATTTTCAAAAGTTTTGAAAAAGTATCATAAAACGTCTAAAACTAGCCATTTGTGAACACATAAACTAAGAGAATTAACTAGTTTCAGCACAAAGTTGCCAGTGCTGAAGACCTTTCAGACAATTACACTTTTGATAGATCCACTGCCACCTCTTTATAACTGTGCAGGATAGCTTAATGTTATTGCTTGTAGTTTGCCACTGGTGATTGGACCGAATCTACCGGTTTTCAGTAGAGCATAGGCTCCGGTGCAGAAGAGTCTCATATAGGACGAACCACTGGTACTGGATATCCCTGCTGACCATTATTCATTTCTGATGTAGGATAATGTGTTTCGAAGCCGCTTTCAAAAAATCATGCGTAGAACGATTTTAATACTTAGATGTACCTTACTCCACAAATCTTGCTGTATATTTGTTTTAAGTGATTTTCCGTAGGAGCATAGTCTGTTTTTCTAAGCAATAAAAGCTACAAAATAGTAGAAAATGGTGGACAGAGAACTTACGATTAATTTTCTCTCTAGGTTTATACGTACTCAGACATAAAAGTTAGTCAGATAGACATTCTAAGTAAGCTTCCAGAAAATGAGTCGCCTTATTGTTCCATCACATCTTCTAAACAAGTGAATTTCCAGAAAAAGATATCTTTAAAGCGACATTTAATCTCATTCAGGAGCTTGACTGAAAGACAGTAGCCGCTAAATGTTTGTAAAACGTGGTTTAAATTCCAGTCATCATCCCACATTATTGAAGTATCGATAACATACCTCCCCTGCCGCACAAAAACTCATCGATCATTTTCCAGACCAGACATTAACACGTTGTCTACTCCATGTAACTTCAGTCGAAAATTTGCGCAAATATTTTATGTACCACTATCGCCTTCCTAATGGAACTGACTTTGTTTATTTATATTCAGTATTGGCCAGCATAATTAACAACATGGTGAATTTCATGTCTTTCGCCTTCTGCTGTTCTTGTTGTTGTCATCGTACATTGTATCTGTGGCCACCACTCAGAATATTTCAAGACAGTAGGCATATACCATTTGGACCAATTTCAGTTCCTATTCGTTTATGTTCCTAAGCTTAAGCTAGAAGTTACCCAGAATATTTACTGTTCTGCATAGGGACTCAAAGAAGGGATAAATTGACGCCAAAGAGATTGGCCTCTGATTACATATCTTGTAAACGCTATGAACTAGTAAACTTACTGATGAATTTGCTATGCATATGGAACTAATTTTTCATACACTGCGACATTTTATTGATAACTGTTATTTTGGTATGTGTCTTATTCCAACTTCATATCACATTTTTTATTTGATATAGCACACAGTGATACAGTATTATTTGCTGGATGACATTTCGAGCACAGTTTACCTTTTATATTCAAGTTATCATACGAGTAACAAGCTTCCTTGTAGTTTAAGGAAGCTTGTGCCATATCCAGTAAACGATATAATAATAATAATAATAATAATAATAATAATAATAATAATAATAATAATAATGATAATGATAATAGTAATAATAATAATATGAAATTATACTTTATCACAGTGCCCAAGTTTTACTCCTACATTTTATTCCCATCTTGATTTCCCATACATTTTGATTTAGGCTGTTTTCATGTTTCAGTGTCATTGATTGTATTATACCGTCATTGGTTGGATCGAACTGATCGGTCCCTATTGGCATATGGGCTCCTACGCTGATAACTCGTATTGCTTATGTTTTCAATTTTACAGCAATGATGGATAGGGGCTAGCAGCGGAATCCAACCTACGACGGTATAATACAAGCGATAGCATTAAAACTATGCCCATCGTACAAGAAGTGGAAATGCTGGCTGCGTGGTGTAGTGGGTAACTTTCTGGCGTCTGGAGGGGTCGATCCCTGGCTCGAGTCCCAGTGGGAACAAAATTACTCGCTGGGACGTAGGTACGTCCAGCTGACCAGTCTCAAACAGGTCGAAGTATTGATCCTGCGTTCCTCTACTAGTCGCTATCCATCACTACTACATTTCCATGTTTGCTAATATATCTGAAAATAGGTTCATTTCTACTTTAGAGCCCAAATCCATGAGCACAGATCCTCTAGACTTTCTTATCCCTAATGACTTGATCCTGACCAGCAGTGGAGTCCAGAACGCTCATTTCACCCTATTCGGGACTCATCAGCTGGATGTACGTAAACCCCATGAAGTGATAGTGTTAACAGTGACACTTCAACCCCAAAACCATCACTTTGTACTCTAAGGCTTCATCCAGTAAGCCACTGAGGCATGATAGTCACCTTTTTTACAACGAGTACTAGTCATTATTATTATTTGTTGTCACTTGCAATTCTGCGTTGTTATACTGAATCGAACTGACCGACCTCAGTTGGCATATGGGCTGCTATGTGAATGCCTTCATATTCCCTTAATGCCTATTGTTATAATTGACTCAGTTGTCAATAGGAAATGGAAACTCGTACTGAGTTTCTTGTGCATGCAGATAATGAAGTAAAATTTTTGCCTCTTAATGACTCTTAAAGTCAGCATCCAAGTGTGAATACATCTTTCCAAGCAGGTAATAATTCCAGCATTGTTAACTGTAGAAACAAAATCATCATATTCACTTCGATCTCAGCTTGTCCTTCATACTCGAATATGTACTTTTGTCTATCACTGGAAATCAACTATCTTACTATGGTTTATAAGTAAACATTAAATGCACAAAAGGATTGACTATACTGATAAAACCTACATTGGTGACACAATAACTGACTAAATAAATAGCAGTCAGCACTTTTCTCTATATGAGACTGGTTGATTCTTTTCGTGGACCACAGCAACCTGCATATTACTCAATGAGATTGGTACATGAAGTGGGTAGTGGATCCAAAGCAGTCAACAGAAAAACTAAGCCCCTATTACATACGCCCACTAACATTAGTCAAAATGACAACAAAAATTCCTATCCAATGAGAAGTATACTATGAATACTTTCAGAATACAGTTACTTGAAACTAATTTTATGACGTCCAATTCACTACAAATTTAGTCTCAGCAACCCGGTTTACACGATGCGATGACGATGTAGCTTTTTGAGTGCTGTGGCTCAACGTTCAACAATGGGTGATGGATTTCCTGTAGACATTTTACTAAAACGGTCTATTATTACTGATCTTGTGCGGAGATGAAGACTAGAAGAAAATGGTTGAGGGAGTCGGCGTATAATTCCACGGAAGCGACATCCAGATTACAAATACTGTATTAGTAGGAAATCGGCCATAACAGTTAAACAATCGCTTGTTTCGACATATATTGAAGAAAATGTACAGAATTTAGAAAATAACATGTAGGGATGTAATTTTAAATTCATTTGATCTTCACGCAGGTCCGTACTCCACACCCTCTCCCTGCCAGAGATCCAGAGGAACTACCTGAGATAAACACACAAGGCTTAATAAAAGCAGTAGCAAGGAGTAAAAATATAATGGATAAAGAATAAAAACAAAAGGTAATGTATGCAAATATACTTATTGTGGACAATGCCAATAAAAGGCTTTTTTGTTGCTACAACTAAATGGTCTATTTAACATATATAACTTTCAAAATAAAAATCTGAGGACAACATCAATCAACAAATGTACATCACGCGTAAGTTTAGTTATCTTCCGTTCACCACATGTACTATTAGCATGAACAGGGAGAATCTGTATAGTAGGTGAAGTCGGTTTTGATATACTGTGAGATGGAGATTTTGCCTGAAGTGGCTCTCAGTTGACTTCAGCTTCCCAGTCTACAAAGACAGGTTTAAGGGGATCCAGTGTAGTTGTTCGCTTTCTTCCACGTTTATTGATGATAAAGTATTTATCTGCACGGTCAAATAAAGGAAAAGGTCCTAGGTGTAGTGACTGCAAGCCTTATCTAGCACCCTCAACTCAAACAAAAACAAACTTGCAAAACCTCACTAGTTTGCTTGACTGTTCTGGACGGGTGCTTGTGTCAGGTAGTGTAGGCTGCCGTTGTATAATGCTCTGAGTCAGTTGTTTGCAGAAAGAAAGAAGTTCGATTCCGGCTGCATTCTATGGGTTCAACAGCTATCCCGGTAAAACTATGTTGGTATCCTTGATGGATCTTAGTCGGTTGGAGGTAATTGGCGAGAAACACCGGATCTACTTTTCGCGCTTGTTAGTACTCGTCAGCAAGGCCTGTCTGTAACGTCGAGGAAACTGATGTCTCCCGTGGGATTTAAACCCACGTCAACCAGTGTTGCAGTCAGTGACACAAATCCTAGTGCGAACTTCAGTCGCTGCATTACCGCCTTTAGAAATGTCTAAATTGAAAATTATGTTCATTCATGTCATTTTCTACAATTAATACTTTTTCCTCAACATATGTAGAAATAAGCGGTTGTTTACCTGCTATGATCTATTTTCTACTAATACAACTTTCAGTTGTTTAAAAATCCTCATTAATTCATAAAATAAAAGATGTATAGCAAAGAGTCACTCTTTTCAGCGATATCATTTCCAAACTGCACAGTTGCACGTAAATATTCTGTTCACATAGTAACAGAAAAGGAATTTTTCATGAGATATTTTGAGCGAAGTTCACATTTGATTATAAGTCAGGTAGGAAAACAAAGAAATCACGTAATTTTTGAAATAGTAATGACAAGAAGACCTATCAAATAGGAAGTAATATTCGGTCACTAAGTTATGTAACACGGTGACTGTAAAGCGAAATCAGAAATATAGGAGTGGAGAAATGTAATGTGTGAGAAGATCAGAATGAATGATTTTTGAAGATTAAAATATTCTTATAGGTTATGTCCATTGTAACTCAAGTGACTAGACAAATTTCTTTTGAACACAGAATTCAGGCTTCAAAATATTAATTGTAATTGGGTGTAATTGTAATCTGGATGTCGCTTCCGTGAAAATATACGCTGACTCCCTCAACCATTTTCTTCTAGTCTTCATCTCCGCACAAGATCAGTAATAATAGACCGTTTTAGTAAAATGTCTACAGGAAATCCATCACCCATTGTTGAACGTTGAGCCACAGCACTCAAAAAGCTACATCGTCATCGCATCGTGTAAACCGGGTTGCTGAGACTAAATTTGTAGTGAATTGGACGTCATAAAATTAGTTTCAAGTAACTGTATTCAGAAAGTATTCATAGTATACTTCTCATTGGATAGGAATTTCTGTTGCCATTTTGGTTGCTTCCTTCCTACATATTCCGTATCGTGTGTGACTTCTCAAGGTAAATATATTTCTCATTCGTTTGATCATTAATTAAGCGTACTGTTTTCGATAATTTTCATAGCCAGGTTATATCTCAGAATGGATTTTATGGTGATGTTGACTAGTAAATGTTTTAGTTGGTTACTCACTATTCACAATGTTAAACATTAGAGGCAGTCTTTCTTTCCTAACAAAGGGTCAAAATACATTGACATGGATTTTTTCAACTGCTACAGCTAAAATCTTCCATATGCATGCACTGCAGTTTAGTCTCATTAGTAGATGAAAATACTATTTCTCAACTGATAAGATTATAAGTCATGAAATCAACTCGAAATAGTTTTCATCATCAGACGTGAAGTCATTTTCAGTGATCATTATTGTGGATAGTGATTGACTGATTTATGAATTAAATTGAAAACGGTTTTATATCACGAACTGACATCAGTTGATGAAAACCAGAAAGCACTGGATTTCAGTTTCGCACCAGATTGGGCCACGTTAACATTGTGTATTCATTTCTTAGTGAAAGATAATTTTTAGGATCATCAGGCTGGGTGGCTAGCAGGCTTCCATTGAGCCACTAGATTGAAATTGACTAGTTTACTTCTCCTACTTTTGTCAATTCGTGTTGTGTCACTACACTCATCTAATTTCATTAAGTAGACAATAGTTCTCGCAACAGAACTGACTTGCTGCACAGGTCATTCACTGTCTATGAGTAGGACCTTCAGGAAATGTATTTCAGAGCCGGTCGTTGACAAGCACTACAATGAATATTACTTTTAAAGTAAATTTCTTTCCTAATTACTTTTCGTTAAAAATTTTCACAGTAACACTACAACCTGTTTTAGTGGTGCATTTATTTAGAATATGTGGTGAGCAATCTATCAAAAATGGATATCCGAAGAGATTCATTATGAAACACAGAAAAGAATTTATTGAGAGACCAAAATACCCAACTTTTGAGAAGAAGCCGGTTTTCCTTCACCTAGCATTTACAGGTGATGTGACATCTGAAAGAATAGACAGAAGAATAAAGGTTGTACTGAGAAGAAGCTTCCCTGCCTTTAGACTGATCTCAGTCTACAATACATTAAGCTCAATGACACAGTCGAAAGTAAACAGATACTTATCCTACGTCACCTGTAACTGTGTATATCGATTCACCTGTGCTCGCGGAAGCAAATACATAGGATGAACTGAAAGAAGGATGTCTACTCGATTTTATGAGCATTTTCCGAGAAATCTGTGCCTGAATAGTAGCAAGGTCTTCAAGAGCGCAATCGCCTGGCATCTGTTGGAAACAGGACATCAAATAGATGTCTCTCAACCCTTCATGATCAGCAACGAACAAAAACACTATGTTTATTACGGTTTGGGGAAGCTGTCACTACCAAACATTTTCAAACTGACCTATGTACTCAGAAGAAGACTGTAATTAACCTTTATTTACCTTGGTAACTGTATATAATCTTTTGTATATGTATGTACATAGTCTTCCTTTTTCTTTTGATTGCATCATTTCTTCATTAATTACTTACTACTGAGTATTAGTCACTTAACGATGTTCAAGTTTTTCATGTAATTACGTAACCTATTAGCTCTTAAAGTTCCTTTTTTAAAACTGATTTTCGTTTGTTGCCACCCCACCACTCCAGAAATTTCCATCTCGTCAGATATAAATAGCTATTGATTTTCACTAAGATATGTAACTATTAATCCTGTGTTTCTCTGACTTACTACCTAATTGTTAATCTCGGATTTCAAATCTCTATTTATTTCTGCGTTTTTAAATTATGGCATGCCATTATTACTACTAATACTTCATTTCAATTGTAGGCTGTTTGCAGCTGATGAAAGGCCATGAAATAAAATGAGCTCATTTCATTCTCCAAATGCCTATGTTCTTGCATTGTTCAAACACTACTTTTGTTGAGCTTCCTGATGATGTTTTCCAATTACCCTACTGTTTTGTTCCTACTTTATTCGGGTGATTTATTAAAATGTTTCCTGATATCTAGTCTAAGCAACACCTCTTATTTAGTGAATGCTTCATACTTTCGATCTATCCCTTTTAGGTCATTAATCTCAATATGTCTGAAACAAATGAGTAAATGCACACTACATAACCTGATAGTTTTTTTTTTACAACTTCCAGAGTTTATGATGCACTAGATAACATATCCCTTTTGTGCATTGAAACCTGAGTGTTAACCTGGTTCCTACTTTCAGAATGAAGAAACACTCTCGTTCAAGTACTTTTCTATCCAATTATAACATGAAATACTTTGTCATACCTATAGTAAGTTGATTTTGATGAAAATGCTTCTTTTTACAATTTGTGCTCGTTAATGAAAAATCTCTTGAGTTCTAATGATAAATCTATGGTTAACTATGATATATATTGCTCAATGAATGCTTTGAGTTGAGGAAAGGAAAAACAAGACGATACTCCCATCCAATACTATCAACCTTCATGGTCTGTTGAACGAAAATCGATTTGTAATTATATTTCTATGTGATGTTCATTAGTTAGTCTTTTGAGAAGATCACATGAAGTAGTGAATCTATGTGTAGGTATGTGAGTTTTTATAACATTATGTCAATTAAAAAATGGATTTTTATCCCTTAACATAGTAAAGGGTAAAAGCTGCAAAGAATATAAATATCAGAGGAATTTTTCACAAAGAATGCTTATTGCATTTTTCTTTTCTTTCTTTCAGAAAAATCTAGTGAACAATAAGGCAAATAAAACCTTATCTATTTTAATAGTTTGACTTTTCCTATTGGTATTTTTGTTTCAGTACAATCACCATGTTTAAACAATAATAATAATGATAATAATAATAATAATAACAATAACAATAATAAAAGTAACAACGAAAAAGGACAATGACAACAATATAAAAGTAAACAAGAGGTTACTATAGTTACTGGGATATACACCAATGCGGTACAATAGACAGAAAATAAAAGGACCAGTGGAATATTTTTACATGGACGGTAACTGATAGTGTAAAGAAGCGTACTTGAGATTGGGATGATTAGTTAGTGGTTGGGCATTTAGATTATTTACCAGTCGATTTACAAGTTTCCACTGTTAACTAGTTGTTCTTGTACTGACTAGTCATTGGAGAGCAACTGATCTCATACTGTCTAGGACTGAGTGCTGACTGAATTCTATCGATGATTTTTTAATTTGGCCACAAAACTAGGAAGTTCACTATCACGAAGATCAATAGGGGCATGAATCGTACAGTGATAACCTTGTTGACTGCAGCATATGTGACGGGATTTCGAATTTCAGAGGGGAGATCAATTCCTTTGAGGTTGCAGATACCCCTTGCTGTCGAGCGCCAACAAGTGAGAAACTTACGTTTACAGCTTCCTGGCAATTGTCGCCAAACAAATAAAAAACACTAATGTTTGGTTTTCATCACACTAATTGCTTAGAGAAGTTTTATGTGTTCAATTCAAATAACCATAATTAGACTGATTCTGTTGTAGATAGAAAAAATGAATTATGAAAACCTCTTGGTAAGATTACATCAGCTGTTGATCCTAAACGGATTCTCTGTCAGGTTAAATCACAGCTGAGTAGACAGTTGTAGGGAAGAGGAAATTTCCCATTCGATGAAATCATTTTGCTGAGTCGTACACTCAAGAATATAAACTACAAAAAGGCGAGGATTCCAGAATTTCTTCCAGTCAGGAGGTCAAGATGCACTGAATAATGAAGGAAAGTTACGCAATAGAAATAAGGATTAGGAGTAATAAAATAAATAATGTTGCACTATAGAGGGTTTATTTAGAACTATCAGGGTTTTAATAACGGTCCTGGGAAAGATATACGTACTTTCTTTGAACACAGCACTGGTTTACCTCATCTATATCCAAATACTTTAATCTCCCTGCCTTTGAGTGGCTTGGTAAATTGCTTTTCTGGAAGGAGAAATATTTTCTTCGCTGCAGCTGTTTTCGTCTTTCCTTATAATCAAATAATTGTATTGCGCTGATAACGAAATATAAAAATGTTTCACATTTGTTTTTTAACAGAGAAAGAAAAGAAGTGTTAGAATCAGGGTAAAGTATCGGGAGTTTGTCTGTAGGAAGCCCTAGACCTAGTGACCGTTATATATGATCAAATGCCTTAACATCTGTAAGTCACCAAGCTGAATACAACCTAACGAATATCTGGTGGTATCGAGGCATCCGCACAGGAACCCGTCTGTCAACAGAGGTTGGGTAATTCGACCCTGTATAGCAAGGGGAAATAACGGGTAGCAAACAACTACTATCAAACAGTTATTTGTACATTTATAAACCTATCCATTTTGCGACATATGTTATTGATTTCTTATAAACCTTCTCTACGCAAACAGTAAGGTAATGAGTACATGTTATTCATTTATAAGGGTACCCAATGACTTGTATGCAATCCTCATGCATCAGAAAATCTTACAAATAACTCTTTCCTCATCAATATATGAGTAAAACTTGTGTACTGTGGTAGAATGTAATTCCATTTTTATTGATTTATTAGATTTATCATACAGTGTAACAGTATTGTTCATTGGATTACGTTTCGGACATAAATTATTGTCCATAGTCATATCAAGATAACTACACAACTTTGAGATATCCTTTATCTTAATTTCTTCGTCTCTTTGTGAGATGGGCAGTAAGATTTTCCATATATTCGGAACAGGTGCTGAGTCATTCCTGTTGCATGTGTTAGGTGTTGATTCGATAAACAAAGATTCAGTTATCAATCTCCCCCTCCACCCTGTTATGTTAGTTTTAAGAATTTTCACCCTATCCCATCCTATTGTGTGGTTGTGTGTAATCACTGCATAGCTATGGCTGAGCTTTTTTTCTAAATTCCTTACCTTACTAGGATTTACCAATTTTGACCCAGTTAAGCTTTTGTGTTCCGATGAAGTCATGAATGAAGTCAACTTACATGGACAACTTCATCTGTTAATAGTGTTTATCTGATAGTAAGGTATCTGAGCTGAGATGATATTTCATAGAATCTTATGTCCGGTTACTCAACTAATGATAAGGTGAATTGAGTATCTCTCTAAATGTCCCGAATTCTATTGTTACTAACCAATTCACATATTGAACTTGTCGTTTGTTGTATGATAGATAATTACAATTACAAAAACGGTTTTGGCAAAGTTTAATGAAGTAATTCACACTATGATATATGTTACTAATCGAAACCTTGTTTCGTGTTGTAGTCGGTTAATTTGTTTGTTCTTGTCAATCAATAATTTCATAATTATTACACAATATAATGAAATTATACAATAAGTAAACCGAAGAGTATAGGTCAGATTATGTCTTATTGAACGAGATTTAGACATAGTATTTGAAAACTGGTTTTTGTATTATATTGTTATTTTGAAACGATATATGGAATTCACTATGTCAATTCGTTGCAAAACACAAATAAATGAAAATAAATTGTTATATAAAATTGTTACTTTTAATTATATTCATAAAGAGAATACTAGACGACTTTAATATAGCTCTTTTACATTTTCAGTTTATAACATTCTAAACTCTGAAAGTACATCTGACAGTTTCATGAGGTTGTAGAGATAGAGAACTTTCCATGTTCAACTATACTATTGTACTTTTATTACGAAACTAATTTCATAAAATTGATATTTCTCTGAGGTAATTACTATGCTGATTTTACTACACTGACTATTTGAATAGATGTACGACAGAGTGTAGAAGCGCCAAGTATGAGAATGCACCATATTTGAAATTTATATATTTTTTTGTAAGTACAAATCGTTCACTTTACCGCATCAAATGTGAGAATTAATAACATCTTGAGTGGCAGCGATGAACAATGAGACCTCCAAGGATTTCAAATTTCAAATAGCTTTGAAATTCAAAATATCCAGCGCAGTCATATGATTTCTGGTTAAGCATATATAAATGGTGAATTCACTAGTCATCTATTCAACTTATGTCAAGTTTCAAGGTATATTAGCAATCTTACTTTGTGAAAATTTGCCAGTGAACCAATACTCTCCAGTTCATTGAGATTCTTATCCTTTTATGAATGGTTGACTCTTTATCAGTATTGTATTTATCACTTGTTGATTTTCATCCTTTTGTACTAATGGAGATGGATTTCAGTCCCGATTGTAACTTTTATAGGTTAATTCGTTTAAGTTAATAGCTAAACGCCCCTTTTTGATCCTAATTTTGAACGTTCATTCGATAGCCAGTAAACATTTTCTATTCGGAAGGGTAAAAGTTGTGCGGCTACTTTACCACGATTTTAATTATTCCTACTTACAATATGGCTTTAAAGATAAATCAAGTTGTTGGCTTATAAGGATTTGTTGATTAGCATGACATCAGTTGGTGAACCATTAGGTGTTTCATCTAAGTTTGAAAGTCATCAGCAGTGACCACCTTAAGTTGAATATATCAGATTTATGTGAATTACTTCGACTGCGTTTTCGTATAGTCGCTCGAGGATAGACACATTGATGAAATGAATATCGGTGGAAAGGATGTCAACAGAAATAAGGCTAGATGACCGCTTATGAGGATGACAGCGCCTCACTTACGTTAATGTCACCTTGCATAAGTGGAAAGTTGCACTTCTCCCATGTATCACAAGCCTATGATTGTATTCATCGACTCAGGTCAATAAGCACCAGTAAATACACATTCGCGAAAAAACATACATGCAGGTATCTATGTAGTTCTCTTTGGTTCGGTGTTAGAGTCAATGAATCCAGGTGGATATCTGTTTGTTTTTTAGTAGAATGTTGCGCAGAAATTAATGAATAATAGACTTAGATTTACTTACATTTTATCCATGACATTCTTAATTGTTCCGTTGATTGTGTCCATTATTCCTTTGATAGAAAATCAAAGGTTTCTTCATTCCGTTGGAAAAAGAAAGCCTAATCATCTCTCCAGCTACAGTTGATCTTTAGAGTTAGTTATCCTCATATTCCAATAATGGTAACGTCTTGTTTCCGTTCAGCATATAAGTAGTAAGTATATATTCTCACAGTGTCAGGATGATATTGCCTTAGTACATAAATGACTATATCAAAGGTTATTCAGCTGCATATGAATATATACAACTACGACCGTCAACACTTTTAAAAGTGCATTATAACAATCTGTTTTACTGCCGTTTTATTTTAAAAAAAGGATGCTAACAACAATAAGCTATATTAATCTTGATGACTAACAATGGAATCAAGAACACGCGTCTCCTCCTATTTGGGAACCGTCAGCTGGATATACCTGTATCCCAATGAGTGTTGTTCTCACTGAGACTCGAACCCGCTACCCATGGCCTCAAACACCAAAGCGTTATCCACTAGGCCATCTGCATAGGAGCCCATCTGCCAACAGAGGTCGAACAATTCGACCCTGTATAGCAACAGGAAATTACAAGTATCAAAACAACAACAAGCTAGTCTAGATTTGTAGAAGTTAACATCATATTTTGCTCTGTTTGCGGATATTCTTGATTATAAAGATGCTCTTAATCACTTAACTTCATCAGTAACTATGGACATCTTGGCTACTAAACATGCTTTGTATAACATTAGACAACAATAAGTATATAAATATTGAAATTTCCTACCAATCTACTGAACAAATTTTCAGTATAACCATCTTACAGTATGAAGGAATATCCCTAAACATTGTAGACTAGTGAACATTGATTTCAGGCTGTTTTCTGTTGACATTCAAAAGTTTCTCCTTACAAGAAAGTAAACTTCTATGAATTGGGACCTTTTGTCTAACCGTTATCATCCAAACCACTTTACCAGTATTGCCTGCAAGTATTTCAATCAAAAACAGTTTATTAAAGTCAACTGCACGGCATTATCTGTCTCAGTCAAACATCGTAGCGTTACCAACTCGAATTGCATGAATTCAGTAATCGCCGGTTCGATTCCTGCCGCGGCCTAGATTTCCATTTCACCTCCAATCATCATTCTGTATCAATAATACAAGTCTGCCAAACCAAGAGTATCTCAGATAGTCAAACTGATTATCACTTAGACCTCAACAAATATAAGCTAAAATTCGACAAAACACACACCTAGTGTATGCTGTAACAAAGGGGAGAACTATTTTCAGTGCAAAAACGTTCTATCTATAATCTTACATTTTTGACGATATACCTTTTGTAGATATTCAACTCCCTTATTAAATACCCTGCGGTAATCGAAATTCGATTTTTAAGCTGTCAAAAATTAACATGAGAATCTGTAGTGAACTATGTTCCTAAGGTTCAATGAGCTGTTAAGCGAATGACTTACTAAATCCTAATGCTTACATTTTAAAAACCAGACGAAATTCCAAAACTATTTTAGCATCATTTAGCTAGAAGCTTTTCAGTTCTAAAGCGATCACTACAACAACAGAATGCTAATTAGGGGAAAAAAGGTAGTGTACCGCCCTAACAATTAACGTCTGCATAACTGGAGATCATATGAAGGTGGGACACAGATTGACGTATTGTAGCACAGTTACCTATTACATTGGAGTTAAACTGCTCTTTTGAAAGATATTTTATAAGATGCCACTCGTTCGCTCACCTAAAAAACCTAGTGTAACACCACCCGTACCAACAAATATCGAATCGTAACCGAACTAATAATCAGACAGTGGATACCCAAATGTTATAAAGTGCATCATATATGCAATACTTTGCGTTACTGCAAACAAAATTGGATTTATCGTGAAGTGCATTAGTTTACTATAGTAAAGAATATTAAAACAGAGAAACCGCTGTAGCAAATACAAACTGTCTCCATTGACTAATTGATTTAAAGAGTAACAGTTACACACGATTTGCAAAAACCTCTAGGATACTTTGACACAAAATGAGGTTTCCAACCAACTTATTTAGAGCCTAAACAGATGAAAAGCCAGTAATTTGGAAGAAATCTCATCACCTCCAGAATTTATCCAAACATCTTGATCTCTACAATTAAAATGTAACATGTCTTACGAGGTTGATAAATTTGTTTGTAAAACCTAAATCAAGTAGAAAAAAACGTAATCTCATTTACTCAATAAGGATTACGAAAATCATTGAATTTAATATTGTTAACAGATGGGTAAAAACAATATAGGGACTGGTAGAAGTGTATCGATCTGAGCTACAGCACTTAACAAATACAATAGTAGACTATTTTGTACCTTACTTAAAAACTAAGCTAATTAACTGTTTCAGTTAAATGCACAAGACACCAGTGACGATCATAAAACTCTTTTTAATTTTATGTTTGTTGCCAACAGCAAAACTTAGTGTGTTGATGAATATTTGGAAACTGATGAAGATTTTCAGAAAAAGGTATCGTCGGTTTGTTTTTCGCTTCCAAGCGTTCTAACGCCGAGCAAGTATGATCAACTTTGAAATATTATCAGTGATCTTTATCTTGTCGATCGAGTCCTGGAGAAAGAAAACGAATACATAACAACCTGATATTCACTCAATGATCAATGGTCAAAGACTTCATGAATTGTTGTCATGTCTTAGTATGGTCACCCTTAACCACTTTCAGCCTAATCGCACTCCAGCTGGTAAGCGGTGGACGACTATACGTGGAAACATGCCAAACTAGGAAGTAGGTACATCCAGCTGACAAGTCCCAAACATGACGAAAAGATTATCCTGGATCCCACTGCAAGCCAATATACATCATTACTAGTAAACTTAAGTTACCTGCAATGTCAAGGCATGACGATAGCAGTTGATCAATACCTCACTATCTGATATGTCCCCTTTAACTAAACTTTTGATTACCTTCAGTGTTATGCCATTACATACACGGGATGTTATGAATGGAACCATAACCCAATAATTAAAATTAACGCAAATACTCTGCATTTGCTAGCAGGATAAAACCATTTCCCAAATTAGTAAATAACTTCCTCTTGTGGCAGCAATATACACAATACACATATTCGTAAGTATTACAAGAAAATGGTATTTCTTACAGGACGAATGCAATTGTATGATTACAATAGGTAAACTGTTAGCATGCTTTGAGCGTCGACCAGATGAAGAACCGTACTTCCCTACTTACAACTGAGATGTGTTACCATAGGTTGAGGGTACTTTGTATCCTTTACGTCCCACTACTGCGAGGGTAACATGCACGAAACACTATTTCCACAAGAAAAATATGAATTGACCAGTAGTGGTAAGCTAAGATACTAAAATATGCTGTTAAAGAAGCTGGAAACTGACAAAGTTGTCTGACATGTCAGGCATGGTGGGATATTTTCAGATAAACTGAACGACATACCTAGAGAACAACCGCAAAAATAGGCAATGAAATCTTGCAGGTAAAAACTAATATAATGCCACATGTATGTATCCAACCGTTGGGTCAACTGTATTTTGTTGGAAAAATATCTTACTTACTCTGCTTTGCGTTATAAACAGTTTTGACGGTAAAAAAACTGTCAGAACATTTTTCGTAGTACCGAAGCATAAATACGACGCAAACAGCCAATAGCTACACGGTTTCGAATAAATTTAAGACTGAAAATAATAACGAAGGTATTCAAAGCTTAGATTCTGATAATTCAAGTTGGATCATGTGATATAATATTTGAATAGTTCGGGCTTAATTACAAATAGAAAAGATCATACCAAGCGCAAACAAACAAAGAATATGATCCAACTGTTCTAGTCAAAAATATCAAAATTTAAAGTGATTGATAATTTCATGTCTCAGCAAACACAAGTAGATGAAACTTATTTATCCGGGTTGGAAATCCATTGAATGTGAGAATGAGAGGGAGAAGTGTAAAGAAAAAACGAAAAAAGATTGACTTTTAAATCACTTTACAAAATAAAGGAGCAAGTTTTTTGCAATATGGTAAAATCATAGATAACGACATTGGTGGAAAATTTGGAGAACGAAAGTGTAGAGGTTAAGTGGATTTAAGCTTCTATGGCTTTAATAATATGCAGCAGAAATAACAAGAATCACTGTCATAACACTTACAGGCAAAAGAATACAATATCAGCAAAATAATTCAATTTGTTTATTATGAATGAAAGAATCTGAGTAGGTGAATGCATCCAGTATTTGCCTAAGTTTAATGGTTTGATATACAACAGCTGACGTCTTATCAAAATAAAACAAAGGGCATCTACTGATAGATTACGAGTACAATTCAACAACAAATAGGACAATAGTGAATATATTCTGAATCATTTGTAGTTCAGAGAACTATGACATCTGTTAGGTAAGGCCCATCGGAGCATGATTTTGTAAAGTACTGGATCTTGAAGTTCTAGGACTATGAATGGGATCATCTTCTGGTGTTAGGCGCGATGGATGCCTTGACAGAGAACATGACCAATCTTGTAGTTCATATTTGTTTTTAGACAGTGAATTGCAATGGGGCCTTGTTATAACTGGATTTTCACAATGTGAATCACCGTTTAAAGTGACCGGGTTTTGAAACTGGTTTTGTGGAAGTGTGAGATTATTAGACACCGGTGAAGAAGGGAATGGGGATGTGGGTGATTGAAGAGAGGTCATGACTGAGATTGGAGTTGATAATGAAGCATTCGGACTAGCAATAGATGAATTACATTTGTTAGGTGAAAATTCTTTAATGAGATTACCAGTATCCCCACCGGCCCCCGGGCTTATCCACATAGTCATTCCAGCTGCAATCGGGTTAGATGCGGAACGATTGCGACACATACGACGTTGGTGGGAAATAAGGCTGTATTTCTGTCGAAAGGCTTTACCACATTGGTAGCATTTATGTGGCTTTTCTCCAGTATGAGTTCTTAGGTGCTGAACTACATGACTTTGCTGCCGGAATAATTTACCACACAAACGACAACCATATGGTCGTTCACCACTATGTACACGCATATGTGTAGTGAGTTGGATTTTCTGTTTAAAAGCTCTGCCACAATGTATACATGGATACGGTCTCTCATCTGTATGAGTGCGCATATGTTGCACTAGACCAGCCTTCACAGAAAAACTTCTTGAACATGTCATGCACTGAAAAGGACGTTCAGTTGAACCATCTTCTTCCTTTCCATCTACACCATTGATAGAACTCGAAGGGGATATTTGGAGTAGACTCGAACCAGACTGGTTTCTCTGTTTATTAAATCCCATCATATTATTGCTATTAGCGAGAGATCCACCTGTAGGAAAATTGAGTCCAAAAGCAGCTGCAACAGCAACAGCTGCTGCCTGAGCATCGGTAGTGGACCCTGTTAAACCATCGTTCAACCTAGCTGAATAACTGGATTTGATGGAACTTCCTGTATCATGAGACAAAGAGCGTGAGACTGCTGGCGGAGGATAGGTCGCTCCAGGACAAAACAAACTGTTATGAATAGATGGTGTAAGCTCAAAAGGTTGATGCTCATATGAAGACCGGACAAGGGAATGATCACCTGAAACAGCAGGCCTGTTGGACTGTCCAACTTGATCCGGATCAGATCTATCAACAACAAGAGTTGAATAAAATTTGTACAAGTTTGAAAAATGGTGAAAATTTAAAACCATCCACCATAATAGTGTAGCAAAACTATAAACTTTCAGCACTTACAAACCAATATGAATGAAATAGGAGATGAAAATAAAAAGAATTATGGTGACATGAAAATACATTATCGACACATTAATTTAGGAGTAACAAATAAGATTATTCAACGTTCAAATACTTCCAGCGACTATACACCATCCATAAAATTAAAGCTAAATATGATTATTTTGATGATTTTACTGCAAATAAAGTATGACTTAGATTGCGTTTAGGCTAATGAAAGCATGTGAAGCTGGCTCAGTGGTTTGGAAATTCAGCTTCCAAGTAATGGGTTCAGGGTTCGAATCCCGACCCACTTCAACCCACCTGGGTAACGGATCAGTATCAAAAGCTCTTACGAAACAGATGTGACTTATAGTCCAGTACATGGACATGTACCGAACTGAGTTGTATGAGGTGAAATAAGGCAGGAAGGAAAATGTGAACAATTAAGCGCGTAAAAATATTCTTAATGTAAACTAACTGATCTATACAACGTACAGTGCATATGTTAAGTAGTTATTGTGGTTTGGTCTATTAAACACGAAGAGAAAACTACTTTTCTTTCTTGTTAGTACACATTTTGAAACAACATGAAAATAGATTGAACTTATGAGCAACTAACCATTGACATAAAACACGAAGCAGTGAATTATTAAACGTCCAGACACCACGGTTAAGCATGATAAAACATAGTCAGGAAATAAGCATAGGAATAACATGATGTAAGATAACTACTCAAATGCCTATCCTTTATAGGAAAGACAAACAACCAACTTAGAACCTCATATAGAAGCAAATAGGTTCCAGTTACCATACTTTAGATCAACTGTAAAGAAGTGGGTACAGAAATAGTAATATTAAAGTAGACAAAGGTGTATGGGAGGAAAAAACTCTACTTTCGTAAAAATGTTCAAGCTCTAGGAGCTATCAAAGAGTGAAGACATCCACAGATCTATCGTTTGTGATTATTGGTCATTATTAATCTATATCACTGTTAGTCTCCTTGTTGTTCTGCCCGTCTGTCTGGCCTACACTTTCCAAACAGGAAAAAACAAATGGTCAGTAAATAAAACTCAGAATAAGTCTTGGACTGGCTTATGTATGGCCAATTCCATAGTAACTGCTCGTGCATGATAGAAGTAATGTCAAACTTGGGTGTGAAGGACCAGACAAGGGAAGTAATTCAGTAGATAAAGTTGTGAACTTTAACCGATTGAAGTGGCTTGGGCATGTGACCGTGCACAGCCACTACCTACCTCCATGCGCCACGTTAACCAAAGTACTTTAAGGCTAGAAGAAAGCTAACGGTAACCAGACTAAGAAGTGGCACCAGTCTGTGAGGTCTCAAACAGTTGGTTCGAGCCGTATAGGTTGGGTGCGATTCTCAAGATGATAGGAATCAGTACTTGAAGATAATAAATGATATGGCTCAAAATCTATCACGATGGTGTAGATGTGCATACTTTACCATCTTTAAGATTTTGAACACCAATCAACTTGAATTTACCTATTCCCCTTCCTACAATTTAGCGTACTTTAATGTCTTTTATTGTCATTTTCAGGCGGCACTTAGTGATAACTTGAGTTTATGCACTTGTCAGACTTTGTGTTGATTGTTTGGCAGTCTGACTTTCAAAGTGATTTTGCCAGGGACATATGGCAGCTGTATAGAAACCAGTCTAATTTAACAAAGGATAAGGAATGCCGTAGGTATGTGCTGTTACATAATGCATCTGATCTTCGAAGGACAAATAGATGACTAACTGACACTACAAGAAATGAAAACCTACTAACACCAAACAGGTCCCTATAGGCCAGCTGTAATTTTGCGGGTAGGAACTAATATGAAGTCGAGGTGCTGTTTTTGTTTAAAAACAGCTGAGATTGAAGTTTCATAGATATGTAGAATCCGCATTGGACTGAGATTTAGATGTTATGCCCTGTCCTTGAAACTCGTAACACCAATTCCCCACGTCTATTTGCATAAGCAACAGATTCACTTAGTGCACGTTAAAAGACTCAAAAATTGAGGTTCTTGTGTAGAATGACAAATACAAACATGCTAGGACTTTACTGTAGCGGAGAAACCAATAACACTTACAGTCTCAACCAAACAAACTACATGCAGTTTGTGTCATTTGAACAAATATAGCGTACTTGATGATAATGAAACCTCGCTTTTGACGAAATAGGAAGCTATTGTTGGTATCTGAACAGTGGGAACATTCATTCAATCGTCACAGGCGACAAGTTAGATTATGAACAAGAGTACTTGTTCAGTTTCTAGTCACACCTTTATTGGTTAGCGCTTGTCTTTACAGGAGAAACCCAACCATAACTAGTCATTTATACTTTGTTTCTTCCCATACAATCTTACTATTTAGTGTGATAATTTCAACGTATTCCCAACAGTGTGGATCAGTGTTGAAAACGCTCATGCAAGCAAGAGTTCAGCCAGTATAGGGGTTTAAAAGTGCACACTGACAAGTGGATGTTGACTTTCTTAATCATCGAGTCACAGCACTGTCAACATCATTATGTATACTAGGAATTGAACACACACACACATAAACCTGAAGATAGTGTGACTCAGCTATTTGAAAAACGGAATAAACCGTCTAATTTTCTGCCGCTAAGCTCCAGTTTAGAGTTCAAATATACATGATTATAAGTTTTTGAAAACTTGTTCAAAAAATAATATTTTCTTTATGATTCTAAATCTTGACGTTTCGCTCTTTTCTTAGTTGATGGGACAGAAGACTGATTAATATTAATCATTATTATAAACCCAAACTGGCTTAATCATGATGAGCGGGAGACAATCTTATGGCACTAACTAGTCACTTGTCATCAAAATTCTGGACTCCAAATTATACTGAATGCGAAAGCTGCTTACTCAATAGTAACCAAGTTCATACTGTTTGGTTTAAAGTGCAAGCTCGGTTTCGTGGACCAAACCTGCTACAAGTATTATACAACTGTTTACTGTTGCTATAAAAAAAAACCGCAAAATAACCAAGAAAAAAGAAGTTATGACTTACTTGATTACATCTGGACATGAAAAGTGTGTGAGTGTTGTGGGGAACAAAAACGGAGCCGTAGAAGTAGCAACAGCTGCAAGAAGTGGAGAAGCAGAATTTATCAAACCAGATGCAATACATTGCGGCAACAAAGAAAAATTAGGAGGATTGCTAGAAAAGCAGGATGCCGTAGTGTGGGACAACATCGTGCTCGGAATATCACCAGGGAAATTATTAACTTGCGAAAGTTGATTGTTCGAAGTTCCATACACTTTTGGGTCATTATGTTCAATTTCACTAAAAACCTGTGAAATAGCGCCCAGCTTCTGAATGCACTTCTGTAGATAATCATTTGTGAAAGACTCATAGTCAATCTTTTGTTTGAGCTCTTCAATTGACATCGATAGTTTACAAGATTGTTCCTCAAGTGCACGTTTCTGATCAACCACGGAGCTAAACTGATCCGCCTTCAAACAATCCAATTGAGGAGCCTTATTATCTCCAGGAAACCGCGAATTCCACAGTTCTAGGAACTGACTGAAGAAATTCATCAAGAATAATTCGTGAAGGGACTGAAAAGCAATATGAAGGAGTAGAAGCTTTTAAAGCCTGAAAGTACTAGAACGTTTGGTCTTTTATAGAACGTGGGTAATAAAGTTGTAACGAATCTGAGAAACGACGTATCAAATAGACTGATTAAAGCCAATGAAGAATGTGTTTTATAGCATGTTTGCGAAACTGAATTCACTTGCAACAGAATAGGATATGCACTGCACACACGATATGTGATGCAACTGTTAGACAAGGCACGTATCGCAATCCTCAAATTTCCCCCAAACTGAGTAGGGCTGTTTCTTAATTTCGCAAAACTTTTGTAAATATGGCATATTACAGTTTTCACATAACTCTGAGTATCCTGTTCATATCTTTTGTGTAGTTAGTTTAAACAAATGTTACCATAGTAAGCGGCAAACATTTAAAAATGACCTTCGAGTTGGTTCACACTTTTTTGTATCAGACTTTTCATTTTTCATGCATTGTCATTAGTATGACGCATACTGCAGACACATGTGAAATATTAAAAGAGTGTTTTTGGAAGGATTTGTGGTTCTTACTTACTAACGCACCAGTATTAGTGGAGTAGTTGTAGTGTAGCACTACACTACAGTGGTACCAATTGCAATAGTACTAGTACTACTGAAAGGATTAACTAGAAATAATAGCCTAAAGTATTTCCCATTGAAAATAAGCCCTATTTATTGTGAGGACAAAGATATCAGGTCAGTGAGCTATCTTTTTTAGTTTCAGTTTCAGTTATAAGGATAGTAGGCCAGTTGGCCTGTGTTAACCCTTGCAGAGAATATCTCTGTGAAGATCTAGTTTTTCCTTGAACGCGTTGACAGAAGGTGATGATACTACTTGCTGAGGTAAGGAGTTCCAGTCGTTGACAACACGATGGGAGGAACGCAGATTCAGGCTAAGTTGATTCGATCGCGGTTTTTGAATTTTCTTGTGATACCCTCGGAGATAGTCAGTTCTAACAAGGGATAAAAAATAGGACATATCAGTACCGAAGTCACTATTAAGAATACGAAATGCCAGTATGAGATCACCCCCGTCTTCTACGGTAAGACAGTGGGAATAAATCTAGCTGATCTAGTCGTTCTTCATAGGACAGGTTCGAAAGGCCTGCCACAAGCTTAGTACCTACCCTTTGAACACGCTCGAGTGCGTCAGCATCCTTTTTCAGGCATGGGCTGGCCGTCTGAATGCAGTATTCCAAGTGAGGTCTAACGTAGGTAGATTAGAGTATTCTAAACATGTCCTCATCAAAAAATTTGAAAGCTCTGTTTCGGTTTCCGTAGTAGAAACAATAGACCAAGTGGTTTGTGTTAATCGTTGCAGAAGATTTCTCTGTAAAGATCTAGTCTTTCATCGAACGCGTTAGCCAAAAGTGCTGATACTACTTTCCGAGGTAAAGAGTCCCAGTCGTTAACCACACAATCGTATATCATCATTACTATATTAGCGCAAATTCACGCGAAGTTGATTCAATCTTAGTTTTTAATTTTCCTGTGATGCCCTCTGAGATAACTAATCCTAGCAGGAGAGAAAAGATGGAAATAATCAGTGACGAAATTATTATAATGATTTCCAATGTACGTTGACAGAAGGAATGAGTTTAGCCGATCCAGTCGTTCCTCATAGGGCAGATTTGAAAGGCCTACCACAGGCCTAGTACCTACCCTTTCCAACATACTTGATTACTTCATAATCGTTTTTCAGGCATGGACAAACTGTCTGAATACAATATTCCTTATGAGGTATAACGTGATTAGAATAAAGTATCCTGAACATATCCTGATCAAAAGTTGGGAAAGCTGTGCGGATGGACCATGATGCTCAAAAGTCTTTTGCTGCAGATGCATACAGTGCTCCGAAGTTTTCACATTATGACTTTTGATAAAACCTAAGTCTTTCAGTTCAAAGACTCGGAGTAGTGGTGTGCCTTCAAGGGAATACGGGGAGAAATTGTGATGACCAGTATGCATTGTTACACTTTTGATAGCGTTAATTTCTAGGTATGAACGTTCAGACCAACTTACAAAACTTTTATTTCACAGACGGATCGCAGCACCAAAGGGTTGAGCATTCGCGACAGTTCATTGACATGTAGCAAGAAAGGTAGCGGACCCAGGATTATTTCAGATTCAGATTTATTCTTTGACGATAGAAGGCTGTGAGCTTATATTCATCCTTTTCCAATAGATAACTGTACTTTTCCAATCCTCCTATTGGCTAGTCATTTGATGATGTGGACGCTTCTTCTGGGAGTCAGTTCCAGGAGTTGATTACTGGACGCAAGAACCAATACTCTACAGAGAGTACGTTCGTTCTTTGCTTTTGCATTTTTTTGCTATGTCCTCTGAGGTGTTCTAACTAAGTGAGAAGGAACAGTGAAGGCAGATCAGGTCCAAAGTCACTGCTAAGTATCCTGTATAGAATCGTTAGATCTATTCTGTGTCAGTGACAGAATAAAGAGAGAAGTTCCAGCTTCTTTAGCCGATCTTCGTAGGTCAGACCAGCCATCGCATGAATCGCACTAGTGGCTGCCCTCTGAACCCTTCCCAGAAGGTCTGAGCCACCTTTCAGACAAGGATTTGAGGGCTGTAAACAGCTTTCTGGTTTAAACCTAACTATTATTATTGTTATTATCTATCTCTTGGGTTCCTAGTGGAACATACGGATTCAGTAGCACGTCGTCATTGCACTCTTTTCTGCAGTCTTCTCAACGTGGCTCCACGACTGCTCAGAATCTTTTATTTCTTCCTCACACCACCTCATCCATGTCACCCTCGGACCCCCAACTCGTCGTTCCCCATTGGGGTTCCACTCAAAGGT
This sequence comes from Heterobilharzia americana, assembly GCA_944470555.2. NCBI lineage: Eukaryota > Metazoa > Platyhelminthes > Trematoda > Strigeidida > Schistosomatidae > Heterobilharzia > Heterobilharzia americana. The sequence goes on along the minus strand of OX104130.1, from coordinate 70,562,128 downwards.
CTGACCTGGCCTGGCCTGGCCTGACGCTCGATGTCCCCGAACGGTCTCCTCAGTGTATGCCCAATCCAACCCATCTCCACTTTCTTCTGTATATTTTTTGGGCGATGGGTTGTTGGTTGGTTCGTTGCCAGCCAGCCAGAGTTTCTTGTTGCTTATTCTTTCTGGCCATTTGATCTGATCTTCAGTATCGAGTGAGCGTAGGCAGCTGTTGATGATGTGTGTGTGCAGTGTGTTGAGAATGCTTTTCATAACGCTCCAAATCTCTCAATCATCACATGGAAGCACTGACTTGACTGACAATAGTTTTAAAAATCCGGATCTTGTTCTTTATGCTGAGTGCAGTGCAGTAGGTGTCCACACTAATTTCAGATTGATGAAGGCCTGTCTTGCTGTCTTTCTGATCCTTGCTTTGACGTCCTCATGTGTGCCGTCACCGGTGGTTGAAACGATGCTGCCTTGCCTGGGTAGGTGAAAGAGACAACTTCCTTCAGATTCCCCCCGGTGATGGTGATTGGTGCTTGTTGTTGCTGTTAGTTGTTTATCTTCATCATCCCCAACTTCTCTCAGTTCACCTCAAGGAAGCCCCATCTTTGCTCCCTCGCCTCGCCCCTTCTGCCAACTTGTTAGTTTTTGCCTGTTGATCTTCAAGTTTGTGCGACAAAACATTAAACATAAATCATCATCGACGAAATCCAAATCTTCTTCTAGGGTCTTTTCATTGGTCAAACAGCGTATGCCCGTCTTCTCGCCCCTCACAGTTTGTTACACGATCCAATCCAGTCGAGTCGAACACAATCAGGAAGATCATAGGTGATAGTAAGCGGCAACCTTGTCTCACTCCTGTCTTCATTTCAAAGGCATCACTGGGCTTTCCATTGTGGATCGCGCTGAATGTGGCATCACATAGCTTATAGCTGCTGTTGAATGAGGTTGATAAAGGTTTGTAGCACTAAGACCGTACTGCAGAAGTTGCGAAATTACTTATCGGTCGACGCTATTGAATGCCTTTTCAGAGTGGATGAAGTTGAGGTAAAGATCTAGCTGACTGTCATTCTATGATCTGTTCTATGATGGTGCGTAGCGTAACGTTGCAATTTGACCCACACATGATTTATTAAAGTTGGTGAACATACCATCACTTATTTTTGTAAAAGTCCTACGTAATGCCCAGACTGTCCTAAAACTCTGAGCTGCGAGCAGTCGATAGTGTGCCGTGGTTTTCAAATCATGACTCACTGTGAAAAAAGAGGAGTCCCACCCATACCGTAGGTGTTGCCATCTGTGTGCTTCATGTACATGTTCACTCATTTACCCTCGTTGATAGGCGTAAACCACTTCTCTGACCAGGTAAACAAGTTGTTTATGTCTTTCTTAAATGCACGTATATCATCGTCATCTCTAATTTTCCTCCGCGTTTTTACATCATCATTGTAGAGAACAATTGTGGATTTTGTGATTTTCGGCAGCTCATTTATATATAGGGAAAAACAGCAGGGTACCCGGGACTGTGCCTTGCTACACCCCACTCTCTATCGATTTACAAGAGGAGAGTTGAGAATTGATCTTTACTCTTTGTCTCCTTCCAGCAAGAAAGTCTCTGATCCATGCAAGCAGGTTTCTAGTGATTCCAAAACTTTCCAGTTTCTCAAGCAACCTGAAATGAGGTACCTTATCGAACGCCTTACTAAAGCCCGAGAAAGTGACATCTACATGTATCCTATCATCCTTAGACTTAACCCAACTTTCTCTGACTGTAAAGGGATTCGTCATGCAAGAGAAATTTCCACGAAAGCCATGCTGTGAACGAGACAATAGAGTGTGAACTGTGATGGCTTTCTTGATTACTCTTTCTAGGATTTTTACTGCAGTACCGGTCAGACTTATCGGCCCGTAATTTGATTGGTACTGCCTTGAACCTGCCTTATGGATAGGTGTTACTATGGCACCCTTCCCGTCATAGGGGAGTGTGCCTTCACTGAGGGACAATCTAAATATGGTAGTCGATGGGCCGGTTACATAGAGTGCAATCTCTTTGTGCAGCCTCGGGTGCAGTTCATCCGGTCCCGTTGATTTTCGCACGTCGAGGCTACTTAATGTCCGAAATACATCATTGCGATTGATATCCACGAAGTTTATTCTATTGTTGAATAAGTGTCCACAAAAGATTCCTATGCAAAGACCTCAGCAAAATATCCAGCCATACCTTCCGCTTTTTCCATATCGTCTTCAAACAAACACTCAGTTTCTGTCCCTTTTATTAGATCGGGTATACGTCTTATTCCTATGGTTCATATAAGAAAATAACCTCTTTCGATGTTGCAGTGCAGCCCAGGCAAGACGTGTTTCAAAGATTATTCGACACCGGCCGACAGCAGTGATGCATTTATTGCAAGCTTCTTTGTAGTGCTTCACCACTTTGGGTGTGCTAAGGTGGGTGGCAAGACTCCAACACTCTTTCTTACGTCGTAGCGAAATTCGGATTTTGTGGTTTATCCATGGAGGACAGTTTTTCCGTCCCCTCGGGACAGTTCACGGAATGAATAGTTGGGTCACTCGTGCATATAACTGTTTGACGGAGCACCACGCACCTTCAACTGAAGCTTTTGGATTGACTATCTAGTCCTCCAAAGAGGCTGCCAAGTTAATAACTTCCATATTGGCTTTCCATGCTTTAGATCCAGTTGGGGCATCGAGCTGGTAGAAGATGGGTGCTGTGGATGTGAAGATGACCACAGGATGATCACTTTTACCAAGGGGTGCAAGGTGCCGGATGAAGAAAACGTCATTTGTGTGCGAGAATACTAAGTCTAGGGCTGATGCAGCATACTGATGATCGTATCTGGTTGCTGCTCTAGTGTGCTATGTAAGGGCCAAGGAAATTTGTTTCCACTAACCCATGATCGAACGAGTTGCGTGATGCTTCTGTAGTTAGTCTACCCCAGTCGACTAATGGTGCATTGAAGTCTTCTACAACTAGACATCTGCACTTATCTGTCTAGAGGGTCAGCTTATTCAGAAAGAAGTCTGCTGCCCCACATTTAGGGCTTCGAAACACTTGAGGTGCTCCACTCATCACACTTTGCCAGGTGGAAAGTGCTTCAGTAAGCCTCACTCTTTCCCTCCTGTCGTACAAAAAGTCCCTAATTCAGACTTGGAGTGCGGGACCAAACCTGAATGAGGAGAATTTTCCCAGTAATTTTCATGAGACACCATGGAATACCTTACTGATGTCCGCAAACTCGGCATATATTGGCAGCCTGCAATCACGGGCTTCAACCCATTCCTCTTTCACTGTGAGGATGTTTGTTAAACTGGAGTGTTCAGTACGCAAACCATGTTGCCGTAGTGCCAAGAGATCTTTCGATTCAGCATGTCTCAGTTCCTTATCACGAATTAATTTTTCTGAAACCTTAATAACTGTGCTAGTTAGACTAACAGAACGATAGTTATCTACCAGCTGGCGACTACCAGCTTAAAAAGCTGGGGTGATTATAGCATCTTTCCAGTCCCAAGGGAGAAGAGTCTGAGATAGGAGCATATTGAAAAGATTGGTGACTGGCTCTGCAACACTGTCCACTAGTAAAGATAGCAGTCTGAAGCGCAACTCATCCGGACTCGAGGATTTTCCAGGTTTCAGTTTTTCGAGCAACTGGAAGGCTTTCCGTTATTAGTACTGTATCTATTGGTAGGGCAGCGTTAACACCATCATGATCTACAGAGAAGACCGCACTATAGTGATCTGATCAGCATTCAGCTTTGGATGGATTCGTTTCCACCAGACTATCAGGCTTTCAATCCGTCACCAGAGAGGTAATTCCACATTTTCTTTCATTCCTTCTTCTAATGAATGCGAGAAATCTTTTAGGATAATCTTGGTAACCATTTACAAGCTGTTTATTGTAAGATATTTGAGACTGAAATTAAAGTTTTGCACAGATTGTGAACTTTACAGTACCCGGTTTTGAATGTTTTCATTCCAGTTTCAATAAACAAGTTATATAAACCTTTACTCCATCGTAATAGTTTCTGAGTATCTTTATCAAAACACAGAGAGCAATGTAAGGATTTTCATGGAGTCGTTGCCTCTTCGAATAGAGTTCTAAGCACTTCCCAGGAGTTTTGCATTAACGAGCCCTTGTTGATAGTTCGCTTCTTATCGACTGCGCAATCCCTTATGCCTGAAATATTTGCACTCCACACATTAAGTCTCGGAAACGCAGTGACGTAGTCAAACTCGTACTTTCGAAGATCGAAAATTAACACCACATGATCGCTGTTAGCTAATGAAGGGAAGCATTGCGGATCCATAATATCTTAACATTGGTGGGTTATAAAAAAGTGTAATCATGATGGCTTGGGTTCAAAAAAGCACTGTGTTGCATAAGCTACTTTTTGAACTAGAGCTTGGGTCAATGATGAGATTTATAAAGCAGGAACGACGGCTTAGAACAGGTGGTTTCCATAATTAAAACCCTATTCTCCTGGATATGCAATAAAATAGCACTTCTGATAGTCGTTTCTAAAAGTTTAATAGCTAAACCAGTCATTATAATCTGACGATAGTTAGCCGGTTTACTGAACCTGAATGGTGATGACATCCATCTGATTCCCTCAGTGGTTTCGACTGATTCAATGGTATATTAAACAACCGAGATACGTTTGACGATGGTGTCCACTAGTGTTGATACTATGCTGGGATGTAGTTCATTTGAACTATAGGGCTTGGTGAGATTAAGGTTGTAGAGTAGTTTTAAAACAACCTCCTTCACAACAAGCACTGCTATCATTTATTGAATATTATCAATAAATGCAGTTTCCGCGTACTGAGTAAGACCTTCAGAGAATACCTGGTTGGAACTTTTCGATAAAGCCTCAGCCTTAGTCATATTCTTGTCAGTTATTGGCACTGAATTTTCACGTAGTATCAATGCTGGGATGCCATTATTCCTCTTGGACGATACTAGGAATCCTGTATGATCTTCTCAAATATCAATCTGAATCTTCTAATCAAGCTTTTAGAAGAATTTCTGACCTCCTAATATCCAAGCTTAAACTGATCCGGACCTTAGTAGTAAAGAGGTTTCAAACAGCCTTCTTAACCCACCAAGTTATCCACAGAGGGTAGTTATTCGGTCAACTTGGGGCTGACCAAGATATGTTCTTAAATTCACCCTACGTATTATCAACAGACGAGATCACAACTGGCCATTCTACCGAAAAAGCCTTTTTTCATAGCCATCATATTCACCTGCCGAACATTCGAGTGAAGTAGGACACATTCATAGAAAGTGTCAAAATTCTGGGCTCAAATGAAAGTACTGCGTGGTCACTTTTCGCTAACAAAGGAAGAAATTGTAGATCGGATATGTCATCCACTTCATGCATTAGCACAAGAATTATCTATGGAGATCTCTGGCTACCACCATTAAGTGTGGCACTCTAAACGTGCTGCATAAGAATTTCTCAAAGTAGAAGGAAGTAGTTCACTATCCAATGATTTTGGTGGTCCTATTTAGGACACTTCAGTCGATTTTTACAATAGTTGGTTCGAAACTTCATATTAAGAAATAACAATTCTTTCCGCTCTAATTGCTGACATACTCTTGTACGAAACCATCATCCTGATAGGTTGAACTGCAATGAACCACGCCAACAACAAGTGCAAATTTCTGCAAGGAAACTTAACAGCTAACCTGATCTTAAAAGTTCCAATTTCATAAGCTACAAGAGTGGTGGATGAAATAATTACTCAATTACAGCACGACTCCACCATCCTTGCTTCCCAGTAACCCTTGCATACCATTCAAAATTGTAGTACACTTTTCTTACCATTTTTATTCCTAAGATTGATTCAGAACTCTTTTGTATACACGAAGTATGTAAGGACTCATCTTTATTCCTTCTCAACAGTTCTTTATGTTTATTCCCTTCAATTTTTGAATTTGGTAATCAACTTTGCCAACCCTAACTGTTCTATGTGTAGCGTATCTGAACATTTCTGCAACATTTATTTTCGTAACAAAATATTTCGATCTTCACATCTTTGTGTATTTAACGAAGATTTACTTCCCAACACCTAGAGATATTTAATAGCTACATCATATACTGAATTAAACTGTTTTACATTAAATTTAAGTTGGTATTGAGTCCAGGTAGTTTTGGATAAATCGTGAGAATGGTAAAGTACTATTATTATTGCTCTCTTGGGTTCCTAGTCGAACATAGGGCTTCAGTTGCACGTCTCCATTGCACTATCTTCTCTGCAGTCTTTTGAACCTGGCTCCACGACAGCCCAGAAGCTTTCGTTTCTTCCTCACATGATCTCCTCCATGTCACCCTCACCTCGGATGCCCAGCTCGTCGTTTCCCATTTGGATTCCACTCGGGCGACTGGGCTAGCGCGAGATGTCCTCAATCGACCTTCTCAGTGTATACCCAATCCATCTCCACTTTCTTTTGCATATCTGCTGGATGATAGGTTCTTGGTTGGTTCGTTACCAGCCAGCCAGAGTTCCTTGTTGATTATTCTCATTATTCTGACCATCTGATCTGATCTTCAGTATCGAGCAAGCGTAGGCAGTTGTTGATGAATGTCTGTAGTTTGTTGGAAGTGCTTTTCGTGACGCACCAAGTTTCTGAACCATCACATAGCAGCACTGACTTGACTGACACATTAGTGTTGAAAATCTGGATCTTGTTCACGCTTTATGCTGAGTGCAGTAGATCTCCACACTGATTTCAGATTAGTGAAAGCCTGTCTTGCCGTCTTCCCAATCCTGGTTTTGACATCCTCGTGTGTGTCCGTGCCGCCTGTAGTTGAAACGATTCTACCTAGATAGGTGAGAGAGACTACTTCCTTGAGGTTTCTCCCGTTGATGGTGATTGGTGCCTCTTGTTGTTGTTAGTTGGGTATCTTCATCACCTCCGTCTTCTCTGTATTCACTTGAAACCCCGTTTTCGCTGCCTCTTCTGTCAACTTGGTAGTTTTCGCCTGTTGATCTTCGAGTTTGTGAGACAAGACATTAGACATAAATCATCATCGACGTAATCCAAGTCTTCTCTGGGGTCTTTTCATCAGTCAAACAGCGTATACCCATCTTTTCGCTCCTCATGGTTTGCTGCATGATCCAGTCAACCACAATCAGGAAGATCATCGGTGATAATAGACGGCAGCCTTAACTTACTCCCCTCTTCACTTCAAAGGCATCACTGAGGTTCCCGTTTTGGATCACGCGGCATGTAGCATCATAAAGCTTATGGCCGCTGTTTAATGAGGTTGATAAAGATGTGTGGTACTCGTAGTGTTGAAGCAACTGCCAAATTACTTCACGGCCAACTCTGTCAAAGGCCTTTTCAAAATCGATGAAGTTGAGGTGAGGTAGAGTGTTGACTGCCATTCTATACTCTGTTCCATGATGATGCGTGGCGTAGTGTAGTGATTTGATCTACACATGATTTGTTCTTCCTGAATCCAGCCAGCCAGCCAGCCAAGCTGTTCCGGTCGTAATTTTGAATCCAGCACATCGTTTAGTCTCTCCAGTATGATGCAGCTTGATGATATTTTGCTTGCTTCGGATGGACAGGGATGGAGCATGATTGGGCACCAGTTCTTGCGAAGACTTAGGTCACGCTTCTTTGGGAGTTTGATCAGGTAGCCCTTCTTCCCATCAATGAGCAGGTATATTCCCTTCCTTTCAAACCTTCTGCAATAGTGGTGTGGTGTGAGCATGTCCACTGTTGTCTCTGCATCTGCTCTCAGTGCTTCTGGTGTGATTCCATCTGGTCCTACTGCTTTCCTGAATTTCACTAGCTTTATGGCGTTGAGGAATTCACTTCTGCTTTTGTCGAAGGGCTTGTGTTCACTGGTGGTTCTGTGGCTGGACCGTGCTGGACTGCTGGTATTATTTCCAGACGAGTTGCAGGTGATACCGATGGTGGATTCAAAAGCTATTTGAAGTGTTCAGCCCATCGTTTCCTTCATTTCTCCTCTCTCTTTGGTAACTAGCTTTCCTTCACTATCTTTCATTGGTTACATCTGCGTTGATCGCTTCCCTACCAGATAGACAGTAACCTGGTTATTTGATATAATGTTGTCAGGTCTGTCTCTCTGTCTCTCTCTCTCTCTCCTACCAGTCTGCAGCCTGTTCTGCTTCACTTTCCAATGTGTCGTAGAAGTGTCTTTTGTCTTTGCACACACTCTTCTTCACTTCTTTGTCCAGTGTGCTGATTTATACATTGTACTCAGTTCCTCTTCTCGTCGTTGTGCATCCTTGTACTGCACTGGTTTATCTTCCAATTCACCATCTTCCTGTCCCTGTTCTATCAGCTTCCATGTGTCCATCGAGATCCACTCCTTGTCTTGTCTTATCTTGTCTTATTTCTTCTTCCTTCCAACCATGGTTATGCAGGTCTCCCTCCACATAACTTTGAAACACTTCCAGTGTTCTTCAACACAGGTTCTCTCAAGGATGCTGCTCAATATCTCACATTTCTTCCTCATGACTGACCAATGTGAAGATGTCCCGTGCAGCTTCGTCCTTCAGTTCACCTTCTGTTCTGGGTGTTCAACTTCAACTGTCGTCTATCATCAGCTTCCTTGAATTGAAGGATTTCAACTTGATGTTACAGGTAGGTTCCTTGTACTAGACAGTGAGTGGTGTGAACCTACATCTACTCCTCCTCTTGATCTGTCTGATCTTGTGTCCAGTAGGTTGGTTGTGTCTCCACTCTCTTCACATTGAGATGAAGTCGATTTGATTTTCAGTGTACTGTGTCTATCTGGTGTCTGGTGAAATCAACTCTATGTCACTTTGTGAATATCCTTGTGTTTGTACACACTGCCTGACTCCAATCACCAAATCGTTGAATGTGCAGAAGTCTGCAAACAGTTCTCCATTCTGATTCAATTCACCGAATGCTTCTCAACCCATGGTTAGTTCTCTTCCTGTGTTGTCCACTCCCAGTTTGGCATTCATGTCAGCTCACCCAATTTAATTTTCACGTTATCAAGTGGGGTGGGTGGAGTTTGTCTACCACTGATTGGAGTTGTGTGTAGAATTCCTCCTTCTTGTCTTCATCCGCATTATTTGTAGATGTGTAGCGTAGAGTAGTATTGTAGTATTGTGACTTTGCTTCATTTTGAGTTGAATCCATCTTGCTGTGATGATGCTGATCCTGATGCTGGAGGAGATTGGTTCCCACTGCATGGGAGAGAGAGAGAGAGAGAGCCTTCTATGTTGTTTGGGTAAATCCTGATAGCCACTGGAAAACTCAGTGTGCTGGTTTGTGGTTGTCGTCTGGTTGACAATGTAGGAGTAGATTATTGACTCCTCTCCAGTTGACAGAGAGTTTTGAGAGTCCACTTCCATTCCATCTGCTTTCTCAGATTCCTAGCCTAGCACTTGAATGCCATACCTTCTCATCTGTTTTGCAATGTTGGCATCCTTGCCAACCAGCCAGCCAGTCAGCCAGCCAGCTTCAAACATTGTTCGGACATTCCATGTCCCGTTCTTACTTTCATTTTCATCGATAGACAGAGTGCACGTTGGACGACTGGCTTCCCGAAGACTTTCACCAAACGGCGTCTTTTCGTCTACTCGATTCCAATGAGGAATAATTTTGTTTTCTTGTTTTATAATTTGTTTATTATTCGAAGTTTGTTAAGCGATTAAATTGGTTCTTCAGTGATGGATTTCTAGCCCTGCACCCAACCTTCCGTCCTTATTCTGGCTTAGGACCGACTAGTAACTAGTGAATCAGTTAACCAGGCGAGGTTAATGGTACAGTATATAGTTGTACAATGTTGTCAGATGTTGGATGGCAATTGGTAGAAAACGTTGGACGTACTGATACGCCTTGGTGTTGAATACGAACAAGCAAGAAATCTAAATCCAGGGATTCCTGCAGACTGACTTCCAACTTCTAGCTACTAAACGCAGTGCACAACAGTTTTACATCACTTAACTTAGTGACCACATTGCAAACTTGATCGAGAGACTTAAATTAGAGTTGAGCACTAAGAAGTGGATGGCTGCGTCAGTTACCCACTGGTAACCAACCGGTATAGTTGCATGAAAGTAGAATAGTCATCTGTTTAAAATTCTCTACCCATTCTCATATATTGGACTGCAATTCTTAAGAATCGGTTATAAATATTTGGGATTTTTGTGGGGATTTATTGATTTCAAATTGGTATTTCCATGTTTCTTCAACTGATGTCAATCTATCATGAATACCAACTTGAAATCTGAAGGTTCTGGGATTGATCCCTAACGGGTTCATGAGTGCACACTACTGAGGAATCCCATAATATGAAGAAACAGTTACCTAGTGCTCCCAGGCTTCCAATGTTTCTCCAACTATTGTCAGTCCGTGATGGATACCAACTTGAAACGAAGAAATGTTTGTCTTACTTAATAACATATGTCAGATTACTTGCTTAAGTGCCTTTCAGATTCTCTTGATACTATATACTGTGCTAGAAAATTCGATAATTTATAGTTAGGAGTGGTAAACAAACTTGGAGATACAGAATATTCTCTTGAGTGTTTCCAGTTTTTCTCACATAACCTAACAAAGAAATAAAAGAATAACCAAGACACACCAACAGTAAGGTCATTATATAAGGCATAAGGCCATTACAATAATGTGTGTTGTATTACTTTCATAAGAGACAAGCGATTATGTTATCATTGATTGTGGTTGTGATCAGACGATTTTTTGACCATTTAACCTTCTATCTAATAAAGCCATTCCTCAATGTCAGCTTCATAATTTCAACGTGGACTGGTTGTTTGAATTCGCTGTCCTCAATGGTGTCTAATACATATCTGAATAAATCATCTTAGTGTTAATTAGCCACCAGGTTTTCTTCACCATCACACGTATACTCATATAGATCTTCAGTAATGACTGATTATTTATTACGGTTTTCCAGACATTTTCCGAGAATTCGAAATCTTTCTTCAACAAGTTAACTGTAACGAATATTTATTAAAAACAAGTTACAAGGAAGATATTTCCCACAAAGTTGATGGATAACAAAAGACTAAGTCCACAAAATATCAGTTTTGAAATACTGCTGACGAAAATGCTCTGATCATATGTCTGAAGGTTTCCAAATTGTAAAAATAAACTGACTTGTTAAGACTCTTTCGTTTTCGTTATTTTAATTATCAGTTTTACAAGTCACCTCCTGATCAGGATGTAAGGTTGTTGAAATTAGTCTTGATTGGGAATTCTAGTTCTAAAGAAACGTTTTAAAGCTGATTCGTAACATTTTATTGTTGACATAGTTATTCACAACAAAATTCTGTTGTAAATCATAGAACAAAGACGTAACAGTGAAGAAAAAACTTTTTTCATGATTTCATTTACTAAAGTTTTACAATAGTATCTATAAATGTTCTTCCTTGTATTATACCGTCGTTTATCGGACTGAATTGATCGGTCTCTATCGGCATATGGGATCTTATGTGGATGCCTCGACATACCTCTGTTTTAGTTATAGTAAGGACAGATAGTGGCTAGCAGTGGAATCCAGGATGCTCCCGAGTCCGAGTCTCAGTGGGACAATATCACTCACTGGGAGGCAGGTACATCCAGCTGACGAGTCCCAAATAGGACGAAATGTGCATCCTGGATTCCACTACTAGCCACTATCCATCTTTAGTATCTGTAAATGTTAGAAATAAATAAGTCTATTTATAGTTAATGAATAGGGTCAAGTGAATACCATGGTTTTAAAAGGTGGAATAAAAGAGTTTGTAAGGGAAAAATAGAATGACTACTCTGGACATGATAAGACTGATGATTTCAAGCTATGTTTTGATCAAACAGATCAAGTCCTCTAGTATTGAAGGTAGATACTCAGTGGATTACTTTGATGAGTACGTACATACAAAGCACCCGATAAATGATCTTCAAAATCCTTAGTTAACACTATTGATCATATTCAGCCAATATTAGAAAGTGATTCTATAATTAAAACTTAAAAACCCTTTCTTGGTTGCGCTGCTGTGACTCGTCGGTTTAGGCAGCTGAATATTAGTTGATGGGTTACAGGTTCGAACAGCGCCCCAATTACTGAGTTTTGGGTAGCCAGGTAGTGTCACTAACCTTCATACAATAGATTCAGCTTATCACCTACTGCAAGAATGTGCTCAAGGTTGGTAAATGCACTTCGATTCGATTTCGTGGTTATCGTCTAAGTTGTACGTTCTCACGATTACAAAATCAGGTCGGTGGTTTATAAGTTAACACGATTTGTAAGGTAGAATACACATGATTTTAAGGGGTCTGGTTGTCTAAAACGTTATATTTTTAAGGTAGTATTCGTCGCAGACTGACATCAGTTGGAGAACCATCGAAAACCTGGGAGTACTGAACAGCTGCTTCATCTAGAATTGAACTCCTCAGCAGTAGGCGCCCACGACTACTGTCAGGGATCACACTCAGAACCTTCAGATTTCACGGCTTATGTGTCCACCTACCGGGGCTGATTTCAGTAGTCCACAAAACTTCTGTCAGTCCACGACATAGCGAGACTATCCACTAAAGTCTAGGGAGAAACCGTGGTATATGTGGTCAATAAGTTGGCAGTGAAGTGGGTCCCAAATAAAGACTTCGGTGAGTGTTTACACTATATCACGAATTGAGGGAAGAAGGAAACTGTGGACTGTTGACCTCCAACCCGGTGGCTGAGTAGTTAACGTGTTCACTACGAAACCTATAGGTCCTAAATTTGACCCCTGGAGGGGTGTTGGGTGTGTACTGCTGAGGAGTCCCATACTACGGTGAGACACTCAGTTCTTCAGTACTACTAAGTTTTCAATGGTTCTTTAGCTGATATTATCCTTTAATGAGCAGTACCTTAAAAATAAAATCCCCGTAAACCTCAAACTTCATTCAAATATTATATCACAAGATATTCATATTGTGATAAATATTTTATGGATAACGAATACGTTCACACAGAACGTAGCATTTCCGGCTGGTAGAAAAATAAGACACTAAGACACCCTATATAGTGTTGCATAGCCCAGTTTCCATATTCTAACATTTTTGTCTACAAGGAAATTGATTGGTTTCCGTCCACATTTTCCAAAATTTTACAGATGGATACAAGGATTGAGAAAATATCAATTCGGTTTTATCAATAATCACATATTATGCATGAAATGTGGTCCAGTGATAAAGTTTCATAATATTTTATCAAATGAAACTGAGATATTTGATTTACCGACAAAAAATCAAACTGATTTATCAATACATCCATTAGAATCTTATTATACTATAACAGAGATTAACAACGTGAACCCAAAAGTATATCTATACAACTATCCACAAAAGGATGCAAAGATTCTAAAAGGTAAATAATTATATCATCATTGTCTGTAACTTTTGTTTTATTAAAAGGTGGTGGGAAGTTAGAAATTCAACGGTCCATTTTCTCATATACCACATATTATGCTACAGTTTCTGGTGTGCCAGACTTTGTTTTATCAATATGGTAAGTTGATTGTAAAATTTAATACATTTTACTGTGAATCAAATAGTTGCTTGAAGCTTACTATTAATTTTATGTATTCTGATCAAACAACTGAGGGGTTCACCAGTTTAAATCGGTATACTAAATGGTGTACTATTGATATGAATCTTAAATTCTTATTTATAACTCCTATTGGTTCATAGCCCATTTACTTGTTACTGAACCGAGTGATTTGTTGCGCAACACTGGTCATAATATCAAGTAGTCCTGCTTTCAAATGTCATCCATGCAATCAATAACGGCAGTTGTTTTGATCTCAATATAATCTACTTGGAGGTTGAACTGGATAAGGTTTTGACGTACATATATGCTGATTTAGGTGTTATTGAAACAGTCATCTCGTTAAGTGATGGACAGAAGTACATTTCAAAGCATGGTTTCTTTCTTCTACTGAAACTAGTCAACAGGATTACACCATGTTTGCCTAGTTTAATTTTAATGTACACTGTGATTCAGTTGTCTAGACTACATTCATCACAGACGATTTTCTTGCAGAAATTATTGAGTGTCAGCAGGATTCAATACAAATTCTATTCTCTTGTGTCATTCAATACAGCGAAAATGTAAATAAAAGCATCATCAACAATTTGAGGCAAAGAAAGTTGTATTAAACTGGAAGTCAACCAACTTGGTCCCATAATTATACAAAACATAGATACAAAAGCCTTCCTGACGACATCAAATGTCTGTAAGGATTTCAGGTTTCCTGAACAATTCAAGATAGTAGTAAAATTCCCCTTAAGGTTAAAGAAATAAATTCGAGCCAGCAACCATCGGGCTCCCAGCCCAGTGCTCTAGCAACTAAGCTACGAGGTCTGACCAAGGTTTGGCCGGACTACCATATGAATTCGTAACGCGTTACTATCGTTTGATCGTAGTCACATTGGCTGCCTAGTCAGAACTTCTCATCCCAATCCGAATCTAACTGAATTAAAAATTTCAACGCTGAGTTTTTACGCGAGTTTAACAACTAAATAATTCCCACTATAGCAATAAGAACAAGATAGTCAGCGAAGCGACTATTTTCAAAGAATTTATTTTTAATCTATACATTAGCAAATATTTTTGATACTTGAAAAATTATATCCCGTTAGGGAAATTAAACACTATATGACGAAGAAAATAATGATAAAGTGGGTAAGGAACAACATCACTCACTGGGAGGCAGGTACATTCAGCTGACGAGTCCCAAATGGGACGAAATGTGCATCCTGGATTCCACTGCTAGCCACTATCTGTCCTTACTATAACTAGAACACAGGTATATCGAGGCATTCACACAGGTTTCCATATGCCAATAGAGATCGATCAATTCAGTCCAATCAATGACGGTATAATACAAGCAGTAACACTAATATACAGAATGGTTCATTGGATTTATATAACTCATAAGATGATGAAAAATTGATGGACGTGGTAAATCAATAAATTATTGTATAATAGGATTAAACAAAGTGGTTAAAATGAAACCAATGTTTTCTGAAAAGATTGAGACAACTGAGTGAAATAACACCGGGAACTATCTTAGTGAAGGTAATTATAATTACAATAATAGTGATGAAGGAATGATACTAACGTTAATTTAACAGAGGAGGAGGGGAATCTAGTGGGGTTGAGAAAATGTCATGACCATAGTAAAACAGTGACTGTACGTACTTCTTTCACACACAAAGATCAGGCTTTAGTTATTGAATAGCTAAAGTCTTCGCTATTTTCAGGATTCGAAAACGAAGCAGACGCAGGAAGTTAGTACGAATTTGATAAACAATTTTAAAGTCATTGTCTGAATCTGCTGAGTGACGGAAATCAATCAAATGTTCTAGAATGGGACTTTTAACTTCCTTTCACCTTTATAAAATCAAGCTGGAGCATGTTCTCGTATACATGTAGGAAGCATTGTCTGGCTACAGCCTGATGTACCTTGCTTCACCATAGTGGGTGAACTGATGGATTCACACAGAGGCTGTCAGACGAGGAAGTTTATCTTTAACACAAACAGAGAATAGTTTGCGACTGGTAAAAGTCAGTTGGAGCCTTGGTGCGAAGAACGTTCTGCTGGTTGATTTGAATGGATGGTTCTTAAGTACATCTCATGCTTGTTCACCTTTAAATTCTAGGTTCATGAACAACGTTTTCTATGAAACCGAGTGGATGACTGGTTCGTTGCATATTTTTACCAATGAAACGGCAATGTTAACTTTTTTCAATGAGTGTGCTTTCTAAAAGCAATAGCTCTGCATCATTATAGTCTTCACTACAGATATTTCTGACTTGATTGCAGAGAAAGTGAATAAGATTTGCTATTGACAGATACCCAACTATGAAAATGAGTTCGTTGTCTGTTCCACGTTGCTTTTCTGTAGATGAATTGTTTAAGGAATCCATTATTACTTCCGGTGAGGAGCACATCAGGAAAAGGAATAGTTAATTCTCATTCCTTCTCTATGGTAAACTTGAGGGGTGGATGGCAGTCATTGAACAAACGAAGAATATCGTTTAAATCAACATCTTTGTCACAGATTACTGAAGTATCACACATATATCTTCTATAAAAGTCATAGCGACTAATAGTTTGACAAAGCTGAAGATTCTCTAGTTTTGACATAAAAAAAAGTCTGCTAACAATGGTCCCAGTGGTGACTCCATAGCAATTCCATCTTTCTGTTTATAGATTTCATTATTGAAACTAAACTGGACACTAAATGTACACTTCAACAATAACTCCTTCAAGCAGCTGGTTAGTAATCCTACGTCTAGATTATGTGCATTTGCCTTATAACAAGTTCCGACATTTCATCTAACCACTGAGCGATTCGATGATAAGGAGAACCAGTCGTATCCGAGATCGGACGGAGAGGTAGTCCTGCTTCATGTATTTTTATTAGTCCATATAGACGTGGGATCATGGAACCAACCTGTGGGATACGTTCATACAAATTGGAGGCAATTATTGATTTATCGTTTACGTATCTACAGATACTTGTAATTTGTGTTTGAATAAGATGTGTCTTGTTGGTTTCACATTTAGGTTTAACAAAGTTGGTGTGGTCGGAGAGAATTACCAAGAGTTTATCATTATATTCCCTACGATTCATTAGAACAACACCTCCTCCATTTATCAGGACGAGTTATGATAATATCATTGTTATGTTTAAGTAACTTAACCCATTATATATGATCTTAAGTCAACAAGCAGCTAGAAACTATTTAGAAATTGGTAAATTGACAACAGCAGTTGAGAACAGAAGACTCGAAATGATCTAATTCCCTTGGCGATGCTGACATTGAATTGACAGTCTGACTGATTGAATTTTCAAATTGCATTTGAGTGTGTAGTTTGTTAACCTTAGATTTCCAGCTACAGAAACCTGGGCTCAGAGATAAAGCTTGGAGTTGAGTTGTCGACTGATTAACAGAGGAATGATTGAATACATAGTTATCAGGACAATTCAGAAATTTCCTTTCCATTTCAACTGGCTTCAAGCCATCGAGATTGGCCTATTGAGACTGATTTTCTACGACAGTAGAGACGTAATTCTTGAACTGTTTGCATTCATCAGTGAATAAATCATAAGGAGCATGACTGTCCATGGATATATTCCTCCACAACTCTACAGCACGAGAACCAAGGGCATCAATATGAATAAATGCCTGAAGCTTCAATGTTTCAGAACTGAGTTGGATATGGTTTCACCTGAACACTTTCCACAACAGTTTCCGATATTCGTTTCTGTCGATACAACTTTCGAGGAAGTTAATCACAGATTCCACCAAAGCAAGCTTGATAGAATAGCGTAAAAACTCACTAAGTTTTCATAAAGCTTTGTTGCATAGTCATTTTTGCTGTTTATTGACCTTAGCTTGTTTATTGTTCTCTGTTATGTCATCTCGAATATGAGTGCCCGATTTGCGTCAGTCATTGTGAAGTGTTGAGTTTATAGTTGTAACTGCAACAAAAATAGACAGTTTGCCGAATCCAAGCGACTTTCAGTTGAAACTAACACTTGTTAACTAACAGTATTCGCACCAACTCATCCATTTTTGCCAGATGTTATCACGCTACTCAAAATTTATAAGTAGCATAACGTGTGTACGAAAATTGTGTGATAAGTGTGGATAGTTGAGCTTATTGGCAAAAAATATGGTCGCCAACTTACATTCTCTGTAGCTTTGAAGCGTGGAACTTGTTTTCGGATTTTGTTGTTCACAGAAATGGGATTCTCATTCTATAGATAAAAATCACAATAGTGCATTCGGCAAAATCAGGACAGTATACAGTTTATTCACTCAGTCGGTACTCTAAAGCGTATTCTACCAAATGTAAATCATAGCGGACTGTATTATACAGATTATTAACTAAGCACAATATAGTATACCAAGGCCAGAATTGGATTTTTCTGCAAGCAGTAATCATACCAGCCGTTATTCCAAATCAATACAAGTGGCGTTGAGATTTAGTCATCAATCAAGTAATTAAAATCAAATATGCCGACCCCTGAATCACATATCCATAGACCTTAAGCCGATTCAAATCCTTAAGAAACTGAAACCTTCCATTGGTTTCGACAAAACCTTCCAACTAGCACTAAAATTAGTGGTTAGCTATCCCCGTTATTATACTTACCAGTATGATTGAGATTCACACAACACGATCCCTTGTTTGTTTTCATCAGAAGAAGAAGGACAAGATTTGAAGAGCAAACTGAGCTCTTAATTATTTTTCAGCTTTTCCTCAACTCCAAACAGTCTAGGATAAATACAGGATTAATAAAGGATAAAATGAGAAGCATAATTTTGTGTCAGAACTAACTGACTCTGTATATTTGTAAATATAGATACAGCAGGCAAAATCTAAGTTTAAAAATGTTAACTGTGATAGTAGTGGTGATAATGTTTGTTTATCTGTAGGCAACTGGAAAGAAAATCTTGGAGTTTCACCACGAAGCATAAGAAATAGTAACACCATTATCGAGGTAACGCCAGATCAGTCATTGTCTCTTTCTGAAAACAGTTCACATTTGAAGTATTTGCACACTGTTGATTCTGGGAAACGAAGTAAAATCGAAGTTATTTACCAATTTTTTATTGTTGATCACCTGAAACCTAGTGGTATGTGGAACTCAAACAAAAGCCAGAGTGCTTTAGTTTCACTTTGGTTCAGCTTAACACTTTACAAGTCATGGATGCATTATATTCTCGGGAAAACCTCACAGTTGTCCTATTAACAAGGTGTTTGATGGGTTTATGCTAGAGATTTTGAAGAAAGTTGGCGAATTTCACTTGGTAAACAATGCTTAAATCACTAGCTGATTTGCCATAAGCACTGGTCTCTTTTCACAGTTTAGTCACAAGTAATTTTGTTGTTTCATTATCACTTTTTGTAATATGGAGAAGGCTTTCGGTAGCATATGGAAGTTTACAAGAGTCTGGAGTGTAGGAGTAAAACTTGGACACTGTGGTAAATTGTAATTCCGCTTTAGTTTGTTGATTAGAACTGTCACATAGTGAAGCAGTATTTTTTTAGTGGATAACGTTTGAGCATAATTTATTATCCATATTCATGTCAGGCCAGGTAAGAGTTTAGAAACCTAATATAAATGGACGTAGAACGCAGCTTGATCGTCAAACTTCAGGAAGGTTACCTCTTCGAATATTCTGCAACATAATGTCACCAAGCAATTCACCGATTTGAACGACTGTGCAGGAAGGCACCTCTAAGGAAATTTCATTCGCATGCTGTCGTTTATGACCTCAAAAGAGGAAGGACAATAAAATAAACTCTGATCAAAACTCATTATAATCTGCTTTATATGAGATTATTTCACTCATCATGTAGTAAAATATTATAAGTTTCCGCGTTAACTTGGTGAAGAAGTAAAGACCATTGTCAGAAATAAACAGGTATTTGAGTATGAATTAGTAATTGGAGGGTTATAGTTTCTTTCTTCATAATATTTAACTGTTATACCGCTGTGTAATTAGCTTGAACTACTTTTTTGAGTCAAACTTCCAATCTATCCTGAATTTCACTGTATGAAGCTTCCAGTAAATAAGAGTGTAATTAAAGTTTGCTTTAGGAAATAAGTAATTCATAGATGCATGAAACCTAGGTCTATGGCTTCTTGTCGGTCTTCCCTAGCCAACTAACACCCACCAGAAGTGCACCACGATGGTGCTCCTCCTAGTTTGGTGGCAACATTAGAAAAGTGATTGGCGAAATTCGGTCAGCACTAAGGACTAGAAAACATGAAATTGTATACCCTCCTGTCCTGCAGGAGGCCAATCATGACCCAAATAGTTCACCGGTAAAGTTGCAGGCTGCAACACTGAGTGATGCAAGTTTGAATCTCACAAGGGTCATCAATTCCTTCGAAGTTCTAGATACGCCTTTCTAATGAGTACTGATAAGCACAAAATGTAGATTCAAGGCAGTCTGCTGATTGCCGAAAACATGAAGAGTGTAGAGTTGTTTATTTCACGATTAAAATAAAACACCAGATAAACAGATAACAAAATGAATTACATACTTTTAAAATACTAAATTCATAACCAGCACTCCAAAGGAGCACAGGGTACGTGACAATTCATTAAGGAAAATAAATATCGTGCAATTTGACTTAAAATCCTTATATCCCGAATATTCATAGTCAGTTGTTTTGAAAAACATGTTAGTTTGAATGGCAGATTAACTCATTCATGTTTGAAAGAATGAAAAAGAATAAATTAAAGTTTTCTCAATGACTTCACTGCAAACATTTGTACACTTTTTATTTAGAAGTCTTATAATCATTTACTTCAGTTATACTTCCTATTCAAGGTAGAATGTATAAAATTATTTCATAATTTTGATCTCATTTCATTGGAAAACTAATGAACGAAAAAGTTTGTAGACTAATGTTCAAGTATCTAATAAGACACCAGTGACATTATCATCACTTTATAATAAAGACCAGTACCTCTACCAATAACGAAGCAAATCATGCCTATGATTTCTGCATAACTTTACCTTTGTATAGGGATTTTTATACCGGTGAATTGATTTGCAAAACTAATTTAAATGGAACTCACTTAACAACATTCAGTTTTTGCCCTACTGATTGGCATTATTTAGTTGGTACAGATCGTCGTTGTATATATATTTGGCAGATTGAAGTATGCAGTCAGATGAATTTGATTTGGTGCAAGTAAGATTTAATTTTTGATATTATATTTCAATGTAATTGTTTCATTTTTTAAAATACTACTGTGTAAATTGACCATGATAATTTTATCATCCTAACACCTCATTACTGGAAATTAGTGACCTTTGTGGTTGATCACATTAGGAGTAATGAAAGATATCCACTGATGACATTGAATGACGGTTGTACTGTATAACGAATAGACAGAAGTTATAGAAAGTGGTTTAATCGATCCTATCCCTGTTATTGAATTATAAAGTGTTCATCAAGGGGCCCAACAGTTTTGGTCTCAGTCCTTCATGAGGTCTTAGTTAAACACTCTTGAGGAATTCCAAACAAGAGGAAAACTGCTGACCAGTGGTCCCAGTTTTGCCACTTTTCTCCTAGTAATATAAACTCGTGATGAAAGTTACTCTGAAAGCAATCAATCCCTATAGACCACCAATTAAGATGTAAATAACTGAAAAGTGAAATAATGGTCAAAATGAGGAGCTAGGAAATTTTTATTTGTATTCTAAATCAATAGTCATCTTTTGAAATCAAGCAGAAACAAAGAAGTGTTTGTCTCTATTCTAGAGCTTTTCTTTCATCAAGACGAATCGAAATCAACCACCTGAATTGCGATGGAAACAGTTTCAGTCCTTATAGGTTTTTAATTATTGGTGAATCGTATTGTTAACATTATTCTGTTCATGATGTGGTGACCGGAGAAAGAGAGAGCTTCATTGTAGATTTCTGTGTCAGTTTAAACAATTCACATGATTCTCAAAGCTGGTGTTCATCTTGTAATTGAGTAACTTCCTTATCAGCTGGATGAATCGATTATCAAGTAATAGATCAATTATATTTAATAAATACGCAAGAGATTTCCTGTAATGAATTATTATTCTTTTGCTTTATAAACTTAATTTTAGTTCTATACTGCTACCGGAATGCTCTGTAAGTCTTGGACTATATGATGGATTAACTGAAATCATAACCCATGAAGATGATACATGTATACAATATGAGACAAGATTTGATCCTAAACTTCCAGAATCATCAATAACAGGTGGTGTAATTGTAATTATTTTCATCATTAAGTCTATAACTAATAGTTTTTCATACCCCTTTTTCCTCTTATTATCACTATTATTATCATCATTTTATTTTTTGTATGCTTTTCCCCGCTTAGGATTAAATGAGAAGGCGAAAGAAGAATTTGATTATTATATGGATAAATCTGTTCGAGTAAATTGTATTTCACAAACTTGGACAAATTCAGAATTGGTTTTTATTGGTTGTGAATCAGGTCAGCTGTTATTGGTAAGTTTCAGTTGGAAAAGATGTATGCGGGTAAGGTCTCTGACTTCAGCATTGGCTTATGTCAGTTAGATTATTTGATGAGAAATCACTTCCTCATATTTTATAGGCACACTTTTCTGACGAGTACCAACAAACATGAAGTCTAGGCACAAGACTTCCTTTTGACTGCCATCGACCACTACGTGACAAATGTTGGCTACATTGTGTTCTACTTTTAGTTCTTGAGAGTTTTCAGTATTAGCTAACATCAAATGAGCAAAGTATTAAAACCAGGTAGTATAATAGAGTTGCTCCAGATCGTCCTGAAGTGAACACCTAACTGCCATCCTAACCCCGTTATTCAGAAATATCTGTCAATTCTAAACTTTTAGAGTAGACGAACGTATCTTTGTTGATTATTGTTATCAACTGTGTCAGCTCCTGATACAAATCAGTTGTTTACTTAATAAAAGGGATGTTTCAACGAAAATTTTGAAATGAAAATAATAAATTCCCCTCAAATAATGATCACACTTATATAAAGGTAAATCGCCAATATGAATTTGTCCACTGGCTAAAAACAAGAGTAATTTGAGTACAATCTTCTCTATCAAGCTGTCAATTTGTTATTTGGAATACTTGCTAAAGATGATTTTCATCCTAATTAGCATAAAAAGAAGTTTGTATCACGTGAGTTGTTATTTCCATATTTTCATCGTGGATACCTTTCAGGAAGTATTCTATACAAATCAACAAATTCCTAATATAATTTCATTCATTTCTCAAAATAAAGATATCAGAAAGTAATTAATATTGCACTTGGATTTCCAAACTACAAAACAATAGCTTACTAATTTACCTGATTTACTGATTTCAAGTTGGTATTCATCACCGATTGATATCAGTTGGAGAACCATTGAAAACCTGGAAGCACTAGACAGCTGTTTCGTCATAATATGGGACTTCTCACCGGTACGCATCCATAGCCCAATTATTGTGAGATGGAGCAACTGTCCACTGTCCTTGGATTTTCAATTTGTCTCTATCTGACATGGGTCAGTGCTGAATACCAAACTGAAGTCAATAAATAAATCCCTTTAGACCTCCAAATTGAATCACATGTTTTAAAATCTAATGGATCAGAATACTGAGTTATTCGACTGGGAGGATAGAGAAGTTGAGGAATAATCAACTGTATGAGAATGTAGGGATTTTCGAATTGTTCGGTTGGTAAAAAATGCATTGACGATATTGGATCAACTGTTACAAAACAACAACTTAAATAACATAATAACTCCTTGAAGTATTCTGAATTGCGTAGATTTTCACTGTTTTCCAGGTATTACTCCTTAAATAGGTGTCGCTTAGCAATAAAGCTTATACCTAAGAGTTTTAGTCACTCCATGCAATTCATTTAACCCAATGATGAAAAATAAGTGTAAGATATAATTTTAGTGGAAGAAATCTACAAAATTGAAGCCTAACAAAGAGTAATTTCATCTCGCAATACCACATGAATATTGTTATAATTTATAAATTAAACTTAACATTGAATTACCTGTTTTCATGGAAAATAAAACTTGATTTTGCTGTATTGTGTTCTCTGACCTGGGTGACTTTCATTGTCTTTCTAAACAATATTAACTGCGCATACTTTATTATGAAGTAGTTTTATATATACTTAGTTCAGGTGTCCAACCAAATAGGTGTGAATTTTTAACGGGGACAAAGCCTTTTACGTACAAAAACATAATAGTACTATATATGAAAGGCTTTAAATTTTCTAGGTGTCAATAATCCATTTCAAATGAATTTTATGCTGGATTAATGAGTTTCTTAGCAAAAAAATAATGTAAGACTATCAGTGTTGTAATCTTTCATTCATCTGAGATATTTAACTGTTTTATTTTATAAAACATGCATCTTATTGCTTCTTTGTACTTCTTAGCTTGATCCAATCAATATGAATCTGAAGATTTTACGAAATCCATTTGCTAACTCTCATCGTTGTAAAGGTAGGAAATATCAGTGTGAATTTTATGATAATAATTAAACCACCATCATTCAACTGAATTTAACTACTGACCAATGTGTGTAGTTCGTTATTACATGCATAGATCAGTAAATTTCTTAAGCTTTAGGTTTAATTGATACCAATTATCATATACATTATTGATAAATGCTTTTAAAATTGTTCATCTGATTCGTAACACTCTAGTTTTTTGGAGCTTTTTTATGAATAGGTACGTTAACTAGCTCCAATATTTGATATTCCTTCAAACTGAACTATACACAGTCTCAAAAAAGTATTAAAACCTAGTTTTTAGTAGATCTCATTTACAAGGAAATCTGTTAAATGGAATAAACACATTTTGGAAAAAAAATTTATTTGTTGATATCGTCGTTGATCTCATGTATTTTCGGCTACTTTCTTCAACTTTAGTGTCAAGCAGCATATCCATACATCTACTAAAATGTGGAAGGACATAATGAAGATAAGCCACCATATCGACATCCGTTGAGTAGACAATAAGCCAGTCCTGTTGTACGAAGGTTATTAATACTGCCTGGCTATTCAACCCTTAGTAGATTGAGTGGGATCTAAATTCATGACCACCAAATTGAATGTGGGGGTGGGGACTAGACCAATGATCCACAGCTATACTGGTTTTCAAATGTCAAACCCACTTCTATTCAAGGCAGGCTATCAAACCTCCAGAAATTAGATACTCGGTGAGTTGGCCTCGGTGACAACCATCTGCTTCAGTTTAGGAGTTCTAGAAGTGTTACAGTATACATACGATGAAGACTCCAACGCACATGTCTAGTTACTGTCTGTCTCATCGTGCTTTACTGCTTGAAGTGGGTTTACGCCAGAAGAATGTGAAAAGATGTTAGATTAAAACATGGCATCAGTCCATGAAGTCTGTGATTATTAGTCTGACCCACATGGGAAAATGTGAGCTTCCTGGTTGGGAACTACATAACAAACGAAGTTGATGGTCGGTGACTCGGGGTGATATGAGTGATAAATTTCCTTATAAGAGCGAATGTATCTATACAATATCTTCATTCTAATTGTCGCATCGCACTTCCTTATTCTTATTCCTCCCCTTCCTATCTTTTTATCACTTCCTAGGATTTTCGATTGCGCTTTTTCACTACTTCTCCACCTTTCATCTTCCTGCCATATATCTTGAGGTGGTGTTACAAGATATGACAAATTGGATTGTTGTGGACTACTTGCAGGTTCGATGTTAATATTAACCGACTTGAATAATTGCAAATCAAAAGTTCCTAAGAGCTTCCATGTGACATCAGTAGCTGGTCTAGCTGTTATTGTTAGCACACCAAGAAGCATAGCTGAAGCTACACTAGTCGACTAGATCCCCACTAACATTTGTCAGTATTTGCTGCTAGGAGAGAAAGTTTGATTAGAGTAAGCTGAAACTAATAGGTTACACGATACCTCTTCGTCATCTCTTTCCATACTCAAACTGACTTAAATGAAATCATCATCGTACTGATCAGTAAAAAAGAGTCTATGTAACGTGAATGATTTACCTTACTGATGAATCTGCTGCCAGTAGTGTCTAAAGTATTGGCATCTGTCTTATTCTGGAGGCTTTGTAAATCGTTAGAGTAACTAGCCTTTAAGAGGCATGGGGTGGTTTCTTTCATGCTGTAGATGCATTGGCCTTTTTTTCACTCTCTACTAGATGTTTAAGATTATCAATCGTACTCGAGTCCAAAGCGATCGTTATATTTCTCCATAATAAGGATGTTTTCAATCCGTTAGATAGGGCCACACTCTTAGACAGCTTTTCCCCTGAATGTTATTTAACAGCCTGAAAGCCCTAAATTTTAACAATTCCGGTGAAGTGAAAGCATATGATCATTTATTTCCATTGTTTCAAACCATTGATCAGGGTAGGCAGAGTTATTTCACTTTGCTATGAAAACTTCAATACAGTCACGAAACAGATGTATGGTGGTAATATAAACCTGTTACCAGATTAAAGACTTTCCGACCTTAAGTGTGTAGAGGAAATTGCTTTAATGTGCAAAAACATACAGATTACTCAAACCACACCCACTCAGTGATCAGTATCCCTAAGTGAAACACTTGCTTCATACCGTCCAATGACTCTCTGTTTCTGATCACGGTCGTCCCAGTAAATTTGCTCATATTCCATGAGAACAGCATATAAGTAATTCCATGGAGAGACAAAGTGTATTGGAGGCAATGAAGATTGTCATTCATTGAGTGAAGTCATCTTGGAACACTGAATTCGGTGACTTGGACATGCGCTACGAATGTTGTACCAGTGGCTGTTTCCTCAATCTACGTTTTCATTTCATCTTCAATCACCACGTCATAAAAATTGATAATAATAACTACAGACGCATACAATGACTTTGAATGAAGATATCTGAAGTCATAATTAGGTTATTCAAACATTTACACACAGGACTGCTAAGTTATTTCTAGTATCATTTTACCAATGCGTCATATGGCAAAACAAAGTGCCGATCATTAAGTTAGACGTTTGGTTGAAATGATTATTGAAATTGTTGACCGACTCCGTACCACTGTAAAACGAAATCATGTCCAATTTTAAGGTTCATTGATTCCGCTTGAACGTTTGATGAAATAATTAAAATAGTCTTCTTTTAATGTTTATTCTGGATATTTAATTAGACTTGATGAATATAATGTTGTTAGTCCATTAAATATGTACTTTTGCACATTTTTCAGTCTAATTTATTTTTTAAATCTAGAAACCTTGGAAGGTTTCACTGGAAAATATGTCAGTGATTGTGATTCTGATTCAACAGATAAATCAAATGAGAAAGTGATCAATATACCAGCTGGATGTTTAACCTATTTACTATATACAAAGCATGGTCTACTAGCTGGTGGTTGTGATGGTATTCTACGATTGATAGGTTTAAATAAGTTGACAACTGCCAACAAAATGAATCCTACTATAAAACAAGATGATAATCAATTTTCTACCAGATTCAATAAGGCATCATTAATGAAAATCAATGAAAACTTATTAAATACTGAAGTTGTTGATTGTATAGAATTGTATACACTTGAAAATCCAGTGCAAAAAGATGATGACTATAATTGGGCTACAAATATTACAGGCTTGTGTGTGTCAAAGTCTTATGGACGAATAGCGGTCAGTTGTAGGCTTGGTCAATTGTTGTTATTCACTCTGAACGAGGCAACAGAGCCAAATCTCACACTCGAGTTACGGATACTAACGAATTGTGATCGCTATGTGGGAATGGGATTGGTCACAGTTGAGAAAAGAATATGGTGTATTGTAAGTTCCAGCATAGATAGTGTACACTTTTATAGACAAATTAGTTACAACGATTATTTATAGTACTTTTACTAATCAAAGTCAATTTGTTTGTTTTTAAATTAACGTTAACGAATACTCATTGGATGTTCGGAGTAATTTTTAATCATCTCTATCCGATCAACAAACATTTTGGATAGGTGTGAATGCCAGCCAACATAGGTTTTGGTACCAGTCCATGAAGTCCCTGACTAGTAGCCTAAGTCGTGTAGGGAGATGTAGACTTACTCTTTAGGGCATGCGTCACAAGCTAAATCAGTGATCGAAAACCCTAAATAACGTAGCTCAAAACTGATCTCAGTGGTACAAGTTTATTAATGCCTTCTCTTCATGCTTATCTTCGCACCATATTTCTACCGGGTGGTAATTGAAGGCGAGATGGAAATTTGGACCACGGCCGAAATTCTAACCAGCGGCTACCGTGTTTCCGGCCAAATACCACGTGAATTCATGAAGCGTTACTACCTCTCGATCGTATTCACACTGGCTGCCTAGTGAGGACTTCTCATCCTAATCCAAATCTAACCGAATTAGAGAGGGGGAGCATCATATTGATCATCATAGCCGCAGTTTAGTAGACTAGTACGGTTATCTCAGATAGCTAAATGAGCGTGATATTTCATTATGTACCATATTCCGCTTCTTTTTCTACTTCTGAATTCCTCCTTCTACAGGATAGCCAGGTACGATGTAATACTGACTGACGATGAAGGCGGTCTATAACGAACAATACCGGTCACTGGTATCGAATGTACAGCTTTTATTGAGTTTCTGTCGAACCTGAGACAATGCATCAGTCAAAGTATAACTGGAGAAAACATTTGGAAATACTGGTAGAAGTTGAGGAAATAGGAAATGAGATGAATATGTTTTAGAGAGATATTATAATCAACTAGTCTAAATATCTCTATTGAGTTATACATTACAAAAATTGAATAAAGAAATGCTCTCCTCATCAACATCGTACTGGAGCTGTGCTACTAGAAATTTGAAATTAAAAAAGAATGTATTATGATTTTCCACAGTAAAAATACAGTCATAATTCAGTAAGCATGATTGGTGAGAGATATGTTTTTGGTAAGTTGCTACATCAGGATTTTTTCAAAGCCAGGGTTAGTTAACCAGTATCAACGAAGGACCTGGCATTACCGTGTAGCTATCGAAATGGAATCACATTATGAAAGAAAGTTAACTGAATGGTAAGCTTAAAAAGAAAGTTCCTCAGGTTATTTATGAGTCCTCCAAAATCTTATATCTGACTAGTTTTTCCACCATCCCACTGTGATGTCAATACAGAAAAGTGTTATGAAATGAGAACTTGTATTACTAGTTGTATGAGTAGTAGTTAGAAGTCACTGACACATATAAACACATTTATCAAGATATCAACACTGTTAGAGCAACAAACTGAATGGAAATAACCTTGAACAGAAGTATATGAAAGTAGTAATCGGGTAAAGTCAAAGTGTAAACCTATATTTCATCAACCTCATTTATTGAACGACTGAAGACTGTGTGAATAACTGTGAGTATCGACTACTATGGGTTCCGCTTAAACAGATAGTTTTACAGTCTTTTATTACCAATTAAAAGAATATTTTAATTTCTTTATATTCTAAAGACTGCAAGAAATACTGGCATATTAAATTGTTGGGAATGTAAAACAGGCGAATTGATGGGATCATTATTTCTCAATGACAGAGTGAGTTAAATGTAAATGTTAAGCCTACAGTTTATATAGTCTTTCAGACTAATGAGCTAACTTCATTAAAATACATTTCCTTCCATTTGTTAGGCGCATTATTACTTGTTAATTCCTACCGATTTTTAGTTTTACATTTCTTTCATTCCAACACAAATAGGTTTTGAAAAACTTCATTACTCACAAATAGTTTAAAATGTATGGAACTTCAATATTATGCCATTGAGAAGCTGGGACATTGACGTATAGCCAAGTTTTTGTGAAGGGTAAAATATAATCTTTTCATAGTAATTAACGCCACTTAGTAAAGTCAAACAGGGCACAAAATTGACTTTAATAATACCAAGGTTCTACAAAAATCGTTTCGGATCGTATCAAAAAAGATTGACACACCCGAGACCCAACATTTGTGGACAAATCTAAATAGCTTGCACAGATAAGATGGCGAGTAGTTAACCACCTCTTGATAATTACTATTTACTAAGGTGGAAGAGTGACTCTAGGACTTACTTTCAACACCAGTCCCATCTTCATTATCTCTTCATTGACAACATACAGTCTATATTGGTTTGATTCATCATTATCATTATTATTATCATCACCATCATTACTACCATTCAGTTCCACTTTATTTCGACAAGTTAATAAAAACATTGGTAATACTAACTCATCTCTGTACTGATACTAGGTGATGAATGAAAGTGAAATGAAAATCCGAGCTGTGGCAGGATTCGAACCAGTGACTTCCATGTTACCGACCAGGTGCTCTACCAAGTGATCTACGAGACCCTAACTTGGAGATAACTCGTCCGAATTCTGCTGCAGGCCAGATTTTCATTTCATCTTCCATCATCACTCAGTATCAATGCAAGTTTGCCAAACCATGTCTATCCCTTATACACTGACCGAAGTGACAAAAGCATCCATCTCATATGCTGTATTCTACTTTTGAAATTACCAAATGACTGCAATATCACCTTTGACTTTTTTGTCTTGTGTTTATAATTATGAAGAATACGAATAGCAACACATACGCACACTATACAATAAGAGACATACAGATTCACACCGAATAATCAGTAATCATGTTTTAGAAAAACACTGACTATCCGAAGAGGATTGGATAAGGAAATTAAGTACATGTTTTTGAGTTCATATATATATATATATATATATATATATATATATATATATATTAATCTGTTTGATTATTTTCCTGAAGAAGCTTGAACCTAACTTCCATGAGGAGAAACTTTGGAATTATTTTATTTCAAATACGCTATGGCTTACACAAACATCAGCCGTATCTAAGGTTATAGTATCTATTCCAAAAATGTACACATATGTAGTTCATTGCAGCGGTATTGATTTTGATTCCATATATGATGATATCACTGGAACGTTATAATAATAATAATAATAATAATAATAATAATAATAATAATAGCTTTATTCTGAAAGCTACTTCGGGAATACTCTGCAGAATTTTCAGCACGTCATATAGCATCAGTTGGATAGAGACAGTAAATATGTATACATAGCAAAATGAACATAAATAGAAATTACATGAGGAAAAGATAAAAATATTCACTCGGTCTACAACTTTCTTCAAAATTCATAGTCAGTTTAGGTATACAATCATATTGGCAGTTTGGTTCATAATACGTAAAAAGTAACACGCTTATCTTCAGTTAGTTTGCTTTCAAAAACAGAAGTTGATTTGGTTGTTCATTTCTAATACTTTCTTCATCACATAGCAGACGAGCTAAATACGGTGTCGCACAATTTTTGTATTTTTAATTCGTGCATAGAGTCTTACGTACTTACTCCTCGTCTTTCCAGATGACCGACACGTAGAGAGCTTCGAGTGAAGAGGATGTTGGTCAGCTGATAAAATAACTCCTGCCAGATGTTTGTACGAGTTAATATGTTTGTCTAGAAGTTTTAACTAAAAGGTCAAATGGTGTACCACTAGTTCTACCGACAATCTTCAAAGCTCTACGAAATATAGCATAGTCTTTTTTCAGCAACCTAGGAAAAAATAAAGGGGAGTAATAGAGGAGGACAGGCAAAACCCAGGAGTTTATAAAATATAAGAGAAGAGGCTGAGTAATACCAGATACTTTCAGTATCCTAATATAAAAAGTTAGGCGAAAAGTTCTTTTGAAAATTAGTGAGGTATGAGAAGACCAGGAAAGGTCCGAAAGAAAACATACACCAAGGTAAATCACATTTGTAACATTCTCTAATGCGCAACTATCAATAGAACAGGAATCATGAGAACTAAGTAGTTTACACAAGTCATGTTCATGTCTAAAACTAAAGTTTATGGTCTGAAATTTTGAAGGATTTAGCATAAGACCATTCTCGAAGGACCATCGTCTAACATTAGACAGAAAGTTATTCAGTCAGAAGCAGTCCGCTGAATATGAGATAGGTATAGAAACTGTTAGGTCATCAGCGTATATAATGAAATTGATACCAGCTGAAGATGGTAAGTCATGCAGAAAGAATGAGAAAAGACTTGAGGAAGGGATGGCTCCTTGGGGAACTCCAGTCACAGTAAGCAATGAGGTGGAGCACTTCCCTCTGTGAACAGTATGTTGTTTCCTATCAGAGAAACAGGAATGTAGCCAGTTGATTATCCAGGACTCAGTATTTATCCTGGTAAGCTTGTCCAGCAAAAGAGGTCTTAGGACAGAATCAAATGCTGAAGTATAGTTTAGAAAGGCACACCTGACGTACTTACCATTTTTATCGAGACTGTGAGTAATATCGTGATATAAGAGAGTGGTGGCATCCAAAGTACTTCTACTTTTATACGCAAATTGATTAAGATCTCCGAAGGTCTTCAGTGAGGGCTTGAGCACAGGTATTATAAACTTCTACATTATTTTTAAGAACGGAGATGTAACTGCAATCGGACGGTATTTTGTACATGCACCTGGAGTCCTAGACTTAGTTACGGGGACTTTCTTAATATCTCTAAGGGCAGCTGGTGTGGTGTTTTCTAAAAACGATCTATTGAACATGTTAGCTAATGGACAGCATAAAATATCAGCACATTTCGTGAGTACGAAGCTTGACATACCCTCCGGACCTGAACTGTGAAAAGGGTTTAGGGATTTGAGACATCTGAAAACATCGTTTGCGGTGAACTCTGAACAACTTTCTTCATTGGACATGGGTAGACATAGTGGGATCGAACAAGTGTGTTGACGTAAAAATGATTTGTTCAAGACACAGACATCGACATAAGGTCCTTTGCTAGAGTGTTTACTCCCAGTGAGGTCTTTAAAAAGTTTCCACATACTGGAAGAACCTTTGCATGATAAAAGTTTCTGGTTGTATAATAGACTCAGACGTTTAATTTCCAACCTAATTAAAACGTTCAATCGACGAGTACCAGTATTATCACTTACCTTATACAGTTTTTCTTTTTCTCTTCTAAGTTTCTTAATCTAGGGAGAAGATATACGATCGAAGCATAGAAAAAGCTTTTCACTATGGCAACATATATCTAGGCAGAACTTGATGTAGCATATTAAACCATCAAAAGTATCATTCAAATCATCCCTGTCAAATTTATTCCAGATTGTACATTGAAGCATTTCTCTTAGATTAAATATGTTACTAAGTGAATAGTTTCTATGTACAATCTTATATGTGAAAAATGTTTTATGAAGTTTGCTTCAGTTGAGATAAACTTCAGAAGAGGACAGAATTTAAAGCTGTATCCCAAAGAAAGATAGAAGTGATTAGTGCAGCGTTGAACTACACAAATGAGAGCTCCCTATAGTGAATGCAACTTTTTCTCAAATGATAACTTTTTCCTTTTTGTGTGTTTATCTAAAAAGGTTGTAAATACCATAAATGAAGTACTACGTTTTCAAGTTAATATCTAAGTTTTGATACGGAAGGTAAGGACCTGAAAACCTGACAACGTGATGCCAGATTCATACTCTTGTCAATGATCTTCCTAGCAAGATCGGAACATTGAGGAATAATACAAAATATTTAATTTAGAGGTAATATTCATCGTGGACTGACGTCAGTTGGGGAACCATTGGAAATCTGGGGACACTGGACAGCTGTTACGTCCTAGTATGGGACTCCTCGGCAGTGTGCACCCACTACTTGGTTGGGGACCGAACTCAGGCCCCTACAGGTTTCATGGCGGACTCACTAACCATTCAGCCACTGGGTTTATTTAACTTATTTTGTTATTTGTTCTAATATACTATGCCAAAATTGCACAAGTAAAAATACGCCTTTTACCATGAATCATGATAACTCGGTGCCTAAGTTTTTCAAACCATCCAGTCCATTGTTGGTCAGGATACCTTCAATATTATTACACTGTCTAATGACTGCATTGAATACTGATGAGTAAACAACTTTTTGTTGCCCAGTAATGAGTGGCGATCGAATCCTGTCAAATAGCTCACTGGTAACATCTCTGCCTATAGTACTGGGTGACATAGCTTCGAATATGTGAGATGACAGTTCCTTTTGGTTTTTAAATACTTCTTACTGACCAGTGTCAAAAAGACCCAACCAACAACAGCATCAACAACAAGCACCAATCACCATTAGCGGAAGAAACCCACAGGAAGTAGTCTCTCTCACCTACCTAGGTAGAATCGTTTCAACTACAGGCGGCACGGGCACATACGAGGATGTCAAAACCAGGATTGGAAAGACAGCAAGATAGGCTTTCACTAATCTGAAACCAGTGTGGAGATCTTCTGCACTCAGCATAAAGCGTGAACAAGATCCTGATTTTCAACACTAATGTGTCAGTCAAGTCAGTGCTGCTATGTGATGGTTCAGAAACTTGGTGTGTCACGAAAAGCACTTCCAACAAACTACAGACATTCATCAACAACTGCCTACGCTTGCTCGATACTGAAGATCAGATCAGATGGTCAGAAATAATAAGCAACAAGGAACTCTAGGAACGGATCAAGCAAGAGCCTATCACCCAACAAATATGCAGCAGAAAGTGGAGATGGATTGGGTATACACTGAGAAGGCCGATTAAGGACATCACACGCCAGCCCAGTCGTTCAAGTTGAATCCAAATGGGAAACGACGAGTTGGGCATCCAAGGTGAGGGTGACATGGAAGAGGTCATGTAAGGAAGAAATGAAAGCTTGTGGGCAGTCACGGTGCAAGGTTGAAAAGACTGCAGAGAAGACACTGGAATGGAGGTGTGCTACTGGAGCCCTATGTTCAATGAGGAAATTAAGTGAAAAAAAATTATGATTATGTCAACAAACATGGAATCTACGTTCAGGGTTTTTTATGGATTGCCTCCGACTAGATATCTTCGTATGGAAAGTTATTTTAGGAAGATCCAGTGAAATAATCCTACTTGTAAGTAGTTAGAATCAATTTCGAAACGTTATCTGGTTTATTACACAGTGAAAGTGCTACCTATTACAGGGTGAACAGATGAACCCAAGAGATTTAATAGCATATAGCTTCACTTATTTCACCTTAATTCGTTTGGTTTTGCGGTTGTTTTATTCTGTAAAACTAAACTACTGTTTTATTTTGATCTTTTGTTTTCAAATTTCACTAAAAATATTTGTAATGATCCTAAGGGCTAGAATTTCTCAGTGTATCGAACCTATTTTCGATAAAAAAAAGTACATAATTATCATAACTTATAAGGAATCAGACAAGCATAGTGATAGGGAAATATAATCGCTTTGAAGGAATGCATTCTACTTCTTTCCAAATGCTACAAGGTTGACAAGCATTTGTTACATGCACCAATCCAAGACCGCTTTTATTAAGACTGTCTTCGTGGAACCGTTGAATTCATCAGCTTCTGATACACAAATGCATGCGCACTCTTCATCTTACCCACTTCTACACTCTGGAAGATTGATATTTTGGTTTTTTTCGCGCTTCATTTCTGAATGGTTTTCACTCAGTTTTCTTGACAAGAAATACTTTATCAGGATGTATTTTAGACTTTCCGCTAACTTGATAACTGATTTTGCGGTTTATGAGTGGTGCAACTGAGAAATTAGTGTACTGTTGAAAGATCCCAGCACATGAGTCTCGTGAGGAAATATCTTAAGTCATTTTATATTCTTTTTTCTCTGCCATGTTACGAAGTTGTTTTTCTCTGCAATAATTCTGATAAAGAATTCTGTGAACCTGTAATACCTTTATTTTTTTACTTTCATCTATTACATGTAAAGACTGTGACATATCCCCTTATTTATAATGGATCATGCATACTAAGCAATAATGGGAGTGATTTTCGCAAGCAATTAATATCTGAAAAAAAATAAAATCTGTGAGGTATTTTCATGATAATGCTTTGCTCACTTCGCAATATATCTCTCAAGTATTAGTTATCTTTATTTTAATTTTAAATGAGCTTTGAAATTTCAAGCCAAAAGTGTGACTGGTCTGATAGGCAGATCAGTTTGCAAACTATTTACAAATTGCATAGTTCACATTGATAAAATTCCACACAGATGAGTCGTTATTCAAGTGCCAAACTGTGGCTTCAACAAGGAGTATGTGCAAAACCAAGCAGCCAAGATTGTATAGTGTAATTTTCGACGCAAGCTTGTTATGAACTAACGTAATATACTACTAGTGAACAACTTGCGTAACCAGAAACCACTCAACATAAGCTGAAGGTTTCATTCACCAGATCAAAGTGATTTAATCACTAGACAACCATTTTCACTCTTTTCGTGCAAACATCATTAGCTCACACAGAGAACCCCGCTGTTTGGATTAACTGAGTTTGATTGACTGACTTAAATGGAGTGGTATATTTTAAATGGAATGATTAATTAGCAAATTATTTACAAATTGCGCAGTCCATATTAAGATTTTTCATCGATGGTTAGTTGGCTGGATAGCCTTCAACGGAAAGCTTGTTGACACCACTGTTGTATATTTGAGAAACCACACAAATGTACGAAGTGTTCATGTAGACCAAACGACTTGTAAATCTTTTGGAAATTGATTGTCCTATTCAAGGTATACCCATAAATCAAAGTCACCTAGGCAGATTCAGCGGATCTGAAAACTTTTGTTCTATGTGAGCTGAATTCGTCTGCGTACGTTCTTGATCGAGTCATCCTCTAACAAGTGAAACAACTATCTGGTGTTTTGATTGCTCTGATCCGTTTAGTGATTAGAAACCTTGTCATGCTGTTCAGTAGCATATTTTGCTAGTGAACACTTTGATTAAAAGTTAACAATGAATAGTACATGATGAAGTGTACACTTCATGAGGAATTTTTGCATGAGCCTAAATGAGGTTATTATCTTGATATATATATATAAACGAACCTGGTTACAGTTTTGAAGAGAAACCAATTTATCAATAATTTTTCATTGTAAAGAAAGCAACCATCGAACATCTTTTCGTCATGATATGTTTTATAGCGATAACTTTCAACTGCGTATTATTTTTTAGTTATTTTCATTCAAGTAAAATCAACTAAATTTCACAGTGTTGGATTCTATACTAAGCATTTCTGTTTTATTAAGTGTCACTGTCTGGCAGTCTCACCAGTCTTACCTTTGGTAGTTGCTGGGATGAATACTGGTACAGTAATATTTATCGACTGCACAAGTCCTACTTCACCAAGAATTGTTAAGGTTATTCGCCTTTATCGAAAACCTTTAACACATATCAGGTGAGTGAACTACCAAATATATTTACACATTCTTGATCAGTTTCTTACTAAATACCTATTCCATTGTAGATTACTAGTTGTGGTTTAGAGTCGAAATACCCAGGAAATGGTTTACTTCCGTTGTATTTATATGGGCTGACTTAACTAATGTACTCTTGGAGGAAGTACCTTACCATTCATTTATGCATTCTGAGAAAGTAATAACTTTAGGTATGAGAACAAACTTTTACCTGTAAAATAAAAGCACAGAGAAATATGAAAAGATGATGCAGCTGTTGTTTTTGTGAGAAAAGAG
This sequence comes from Heterobilharzia americana, assembly GCA_944470555.2. Taxonomy (NCBI): domain Eukaryota; kingdom Metazoa; phylum Platyhelminthes; class Trematoda; order Strigeidida; family Schistosomatidae; genus Heterobilharzia; species Heterobilharzia americana. Next base: position 70,525,058 of record OX104130.1, on the reverse strand, counting down.
ATAAATTGTCTTTTTCTTTGAATTCTTATTCAGATAATCAAGAGACTGATCCATAACACGTTTGCATACTTATCTATCATTTCATGCTCGAATTTATGGCTCTCAGTAAATATTTTACTGCATCTCATATTAATTAATTAGGGTAAATGTATCATTCACTGACACTGAAAAAGTCTTAAACACGGCAGTATAACTGTATGACAATGATGACTTATCTGTTAGGACATAAGAACAATACACTTCAAGACCTCTCGACTAATGATGAACACATGAGTATTCATGGTATCCGGCTGATACAATAAGTTGTCCAATGTAGAAGTCTTAAACACAAAGTGAGTAATTTTCAGGTCCAAAACCGTTTGAAAATAGTATTCAGAATCATCATCGTCGTCATATATATATATATATATATATATATATATATATATATATATATATATATATATATATATATATATATGAATAATTAATAATAATCAGAATGTATTTGCTAAATCACAAGAATAAATGATGCGCATTTCAAATGTGACAAGCATAAACATTTAATTTGAGATATAATGAAGTACAAAGAAGAAGAAATACCGTTTCTTTAAACCGAAACATGGTTATTTTCCTATCGTATGAACATGATAAAAGAGACATGTTCATTAGGGAAAAAAAGGACAGAATTATCATAACTGTAATAATATCATACTGTCGTATCAACACAACGGTCGTAGTAAAGCAAATGGATTCATTCTTTTGGAGGTTGAATATCTACTACAACTTGATAAATGTTATTCTTGTTTCGATGAATCGCTTTATTTCAACATTTCATTGCTTCTTGCTATCGAATGATAAAGTGCAGCAACTGTAACTGATGAAACCTTTTCGTCATTCTGCATTTATTTGTCCGCCTGCCTATAGAATTACCTCAAGGTTAGTTATTATTTTGTATTAGTCATAAATTCCGTAGTAGTTGTAAGGAAAATATAACTAATAGTGGTAACGTAGCTGTTCATAATAACAGTAGTGACATTACTGTGAAGAGAGAATTCAAAACTACTGTAGTATTACAAGGAAGGCATATCGGAGACATTGCCCAGGAATATTAACAAGACTGGGATTAGAGTGCCATTTAAACCTACAAACTCCCTTAGAAATAAGCTTTATAAGTTAAAAGATCCTATTGATCCAGCTAGATAGAATAATTTAGTATACAAAACTCATTGCTACGATCCCGAGATCAAATACATAAGCCAAAGTAGTTGATCAGAGTCATTTAGGCTATCCGAGCAGGAAAATTTGGCTAGATCAGATTTGTAGATCCTTGTAGGGTAAGGAATTTAGAAAAATGCTACTATGCAATTACTCACAACCATACAATAGGGTGAGATAAGGTAAAAATCCTTAAAACTAACTTAGTTGGGTAGAGCAGGAGATTGATAATTGAATTTTATTTATCGAACCACATGCAATAGGACTGACTCCGCACGTGTTCCGGATACATGAAAAATCCCACTACCTATGTCATAAAGAAGGCGAAAAAACTTGAACTACCCAAAGCATGTCTCAAAGTTGTGCAGCTACCCTGATATGAATATGGACAAAACTTTGTGTCTGAAACATAATCTAATGAATAATATTTTCACTGTGATTCATTTAATGAATCAACTAAAATGGGATTTCATTATATAACGGTTTTCAAGTTTTACCGTTATATTAATGCCCATAGAAACACATCAATTTAAATTGCCATTATTTTGTATTTATCACTTGGTAACTTATCGCCACTGCCGTATAGGACAGTCATATTTGGTAGAAATTTATTGTAGCCAGTTTAATGCCTGAGTCATTCATTGTTAAAACTTGAAATAATCTGGCTAGTGTTGCTCCAATTATCAGGAACTAGTACCAGTTATTTTGTACACGACAGATACTCACCAAGCTATGATTACTTACTACAGCTCATACAGTTTAACGTAAACCTCATACCGCTGGGAATTCCCATTGCACTTCAAAAGCCATTAGAGTGAACAAACAATATTCTTCTTCTTCTTAATGTCCTTTAGCTATATATAGAGAGGAATTATGCATCAACACCATTCAGATTTTGATTATCACTTTGTTCGTAATATTATTATTATTAGTCCTTTGGGATCCTAATGGAACATGGGGCTTCAGTAGCACGTCTCCAGTTAACTCTGTTCTCTGAAATCTTTTGAACCTGGATCCACAACAGCCCACAAGCTCTCATTTCTTCCTCGCACGATCTCCTCCATGTCACCCTCATCTCGGATGCCCAACTCGTCGTTTCCCATCTGAGTTCCACTCGAGCAACTGGCCTGGCGCGTGATGTCCCCAGTCAGCCTTCTCAGTGTATCTCTTGCCCAATACATCTTCACTTCCTTCTTCTGCATATTTGTTCAGCGATAGGTTCTCGCTTTGTTGGTTCGTTGCCAGCCAGTCAGAGTTCCTTGTTGCTTATTATTTCTGGTCATCTGACCTGATCTTCAGTAACGAGCCAGCGTAGGCGGCAGTTGTTGATGAATGTCTGTAGTTTGTTGGATATCCCTTTCGTAACCCACCAAGTCTCTGAACCATACAGAAGCACTGACTTGACATTGGTGTTGGAAATCCGGATCTTGTTCACGCACGCTTTATGCTGAGTGCAGAAGATATCCACACTGGCTTCAGGTTAATGAACGCCTGTCTTGATTTTCCGATCCTGGCTACCTTTGACATCCTCGTCTGTGCCTTTGCAACCTGTAGTTGAAACAGTGCTGCCTAAATACGTGAAGGAGGTTACTCCCTTTAAGTTTCTCCCATTGATGGTGATTGGAGTTTGTTGCTGTTGTTGGTGGTGGTGGTGGTGCTGGTTGGGTATCTTCATCACCTCTGTCTTCTCTATATTCACTTGAATGGTGTCCCGTCTTCGCTGCCCTGCTCTGCCTCTTCTGTCAACTTGTTAGTTTTCGCCTGTAGATCATCAAGTTTGTGTGACATTAGACACAAGTCATCGTTGGCGAAATCCAAGTCTTCTAGGTTCTTTTCCGCAGTCCAGCCAGCGTATTCCCCTCTTCTCGCTCCTCACAGTTGTCGCTTGCATGATCCAGTCGACCACAACACAATCAGGAATATCATGGGTGATAGTAGGCAACCTTGTTTCACTCCTTCCTCTCTTCACTTCACTTCAAAAGCATCACTGAGTTGAGCTGTCCATTGTGAATTACTTGGCCGGTATGTGGTGTCTTCACATAGTTGTTGAATGAGGTTAGTAAAAGTTTATGGTACTCCATAGTGTAGAAGCAGCTGCTAACCAAATTACTTCTCAGTCGATGCTGTCAAAGGCTTTCTCAAAGTCAATAAAGTTGAGGTAGAGAGTTGACTGCCATTCTATGCTCTGTTCTATGATGATGCGAAGCGTTGCAATTTGGTCGGCACATAATTTGTACTTCCTGAAGCCTGCCTGTTCCGGTCGTAGTTTTGAATCCAGTGCATACTTTAGCTTCTACAGGATTATGCGGCTTAATATTTTGCTTACTTCGGGTGGACAGGAGAGTAATTCCACACCAGTTCTTGCAAACACTGAGGTATCCCTTCTTCGGGAGTTTGACAAGGTAACCCTTCTTCCAATCGTCAGGTACCTTCCCTTCCTTCTAGACCTTCTGCAATAGTGGTGTAGTGTGAGCATGTCCGCTGTTGTCTCTGCGTTTGTTTTCAGTGCTCCTGGTGGGATTCCATCTGGTCCTGCTGCTTTCCTGAATTTCAGTAGCTTTATGGCGTTCAGAACTTCCATTTTTGTTGGAGGATTTATGTTCACTTGTAGTTCTGTGACTGGGCTGTAGGTGGTATTACTGAACGAAGTGAAGGTGGTGGTCGATTCAAGAGCTTTTTGAAGTGGTCGGCCCTGTTTCTCTTCTTTCGTAATTAAATTTCCTTCTTCATCTTTTATTGGTTTCATCTGTGTTGGTCTCTTCCCTGCCAGAGAGTAACCTGGTTATTTGATACAATGTCGTCAGGTCTCTCTTACCCACCTCCAGCCTGTTTTGCTTCACTTGCCAGTGTTTCGTAGAAGTGTCTTTGTCTTTGCGTGCACTCTTCTTTACTTCTTTGTTCAGTGTTTTATACATTGTGTTCAGTTCCTCTTGTCGTTGAGCGTCCTTGCAGTGGTTTATCTTCTGTTTCACCATCCTCCTCTTCCTGCTCTATCAGCTTCCATGTATCCGTCGAGATCCATTCCTTATCTTCTTTCTTCTTCCTTCCTAATATGGCTGTTGCAGGTTTCTTTCCACATAGCTTTCAAAGACTTCCAGTGTTCTTCCACAGGGATGTTCCTCGAAATCTCCCATTTTGTCTTGATGGCTGACTGATTTGAAGATTTCCTTTGTAGTTTCATCCTTCAGTTTCCGAGTGTTGTATTTGAAATGTGGTCTATGATCACCAACTTCTTTGAAGGCTTTCAACTTGATTTTGAATTCAGGTTCCTTGCATTAGATAGTGAATGGTGTAAAGCTACATCTGCTCCTCTTCTTGACCTTGTGTCAAGTAGGCTGCATCCCCACTCTCTTCACATTGAGATGAAGTCGATCTGATTTTCAGTGTGTCCATCTGGTGAATGGTGAAATCCATGTCACTCGCTTTGTGGATATCCTTGTGCCGGAACACACTACCTCACCTCCAATCACCAAATCGTTGAATGCACAGAATTCTGCAAACAATTCTCCATTCTTGTTCATCACCTCACCGAGCGCTTCTCTACCCATAGTTAGTTAGTTCTCTTCCTGTGTTGTCCTCTACCAGTTTGGCATTCATGTCACCCCACCCATTAGAATTTTTATGTTGCCAATTGAGGTCTTGTTCAGTGTTGATTACAGCTGTCTGTATAATTCCTCCCTCTTCTCTTCATCTGCATTATTTGTAGGTGTGTGGCGTAGCACTGTATGATTGTGACCTTCCTTCCTTCCTTCCTTCCCTTTGAGTTGAACCTTGCTGTCATGATCCTGCAAGAGGAGATTGGTTCCCACTGCATGAGAGAGAGCCTTCGATGGTGTTGTGGACATCATGATAGCCACTCGATAACTCAGTGTACTGGTTCGTGATTGTCGTCTGGTTGACAATATTGGAGTAGATTACTGATTCTCCAGTTGACAGAGAGTTTGGAGAGTCCACTCCCATTCCATCTACTTTCGCATATTCCAAGCACTTCAGTGTGATACCTCCTCATCTCGTTTGCAATGTGGGCTGCCTTGCTGGATTCAAACATGGTGCGGACATTCCATGTCCCCACGTTTACTTTCGCTTTCATCTGTAGGGAGAAGACACCTGGGCCTGGCCAACTGACTTCCTGATGGCTTGCACCAATCTAGATCATTCTGTCTCCCCGATTCCAGGGAGGAATAATTCTGTTATTATTTTTTATATTTTGTTTGTGCTTTGAAGTTTGTTTAGCGATTGGATTTGTTTTCCGTGGTAGGGTTGCTAGCCTTATGCCCAACCTTCCTTCTTTACCCGGACTTAGGACCTGCTAGTAACTAGTGAATTAGTTAACCAGCCGATGAATTACAAGCATAAATAAACAATCGAGAGGTTAAGTGTAGTATGGTGGATAAAAGAGGCAAGTTAGTTGATGAAGTTGGGAGTCTTTATCAGCTTCATACTAGTGCACTTATTACACATACCTGGTCATCATCTAACTCCCTGCACTGGGCAAATAGTTTATGATTTGGTTGGAGCCAAATTAATGACTATTAGACGAATACATGACACAAATCAGTGATGCCCGAGAATGTTGATTTGGATTATTTATTCTTCTTTGCAATCTTCCATGTGACAATCGTACTTGACGAATGAAAGGATTGAGATGCACAGTTTATGCAGCCCATTTTATCTCCCTTTCTCTTGATCCATCACCTTTTCATGACGCTTTGATTGTTTCGATTTCTATACCTCTCTTCTTAAATTCACCCTGTAACGTACTAATTGGAACTATCAGCAACTCTAACAGTTTCATCTTCTTTCATATGTTTATCTGTGAACACTGTTTGTTTAGCTTAGCCGGAAAAGCATTAATAAGTCATTAGATTTGTCACAATCAAAACTAATAATCATCATCTGGACTATTCAATACTAACCACTTTGCATAATTGGTGTCTTTATTTTCAGCTTTGATCCTGATGGGGAATTCCTAATCACAGCAGTGGATGACGGACCGAGTATCCTAATATCAGCTCTACCTACTAAATCATTTGAACCAATTGGCCATGTGTGTATGTCCATTGATAATATATTTTCTTTAAATATTGTAACAAATGTTTTGTCACTTACATTTTCCCGTCGTTGATTGGACCGGAGTGATCGGTTCCTATTGGAATATGGTGTGCTGTGCGGATGCCACTATTTTATTTGTATTTTCAATTGTGATACTGATGATGGACGATAGGTTGGAGTGGAATCTACGAAACGCGTCTTGTCATGTCTGGGGCTCATTAGCTGGATGTATGTGCTTCCTAGTGAACAATGTTGTTCCCGCTATCCATCAATAATATAATAATAATAATAATATAAAACACAGACAATATCTAGGGATCAGTGAAGGAGCCCATATGCCAGTAGAGACCGATCGATTTCGGTCCAATGGACGACGGGATAATACAAGTGCTAACATAAGTGGCTATGGTGACTCAGTGGCCCAGTGGAGGATGCTCTGGCGTTTGAAGCGATCGTTTCTGGGTTCTAGTCTTAGTGGAAATAAGATCTCTCACTGGGAGGCAGGTAAATCCAACAGAGGAGTCACAGATAGTGTGAAGCGCGCATCCTGAATTTCAATGTTAGCTACTATCCATTATTAATTGATGGTGTTTAGATTATTTCAAAATGTCGAGATGGTGAATATCACACAAATATGCATGATTTGTTTTCCATTTGTTATCTCTTATCTCTCATCCTAAAGATCTTATCCAGCAGGACTAAACTCTATCGCAAGACTTACAGTAAACATCGACAGACAGATATCACATTCATGTAAATTCAGGTCTTAATTTTACAAATTATTATATGCTATGGTAATCAAAGGCTAGACATGTTAAGCTGTAGATCGTGTCGTCTTCATCAAGAGAGAATGAATACTTTGTTAAAAGAATAACCTTGTTTTTGTATCATTTCCTACATATATTGGACATTTTACTTATGCAGTCAGTTGATTAAATCCTGGTTTCTATTCTCTTGGGCTACAGACCAATAATTTTTTATAATTAGCCCAATAATTACTGTTTGTTGTTATGCAGTAACAATGACTTACTGTGCAATGTATAAGATCAGTAAAATGCAATACCTTTAGGTGACTTAGAAAAGTAGGGTGGTATGTTAGAGTTATGCTACTGGAACTGTCTGTCCAGTTTGATTAAAGGTGTGGACAAAGTGAGAGCCTGAATATTCAGGATGGGAAGTGTATTAGGTTCCTCAATTTTCTTGATCCTCATGACCGGTTACCAAATACTGGTCACAGACTTAGCAGAGAAGAAACGAAAGATGTTGGGAAGTATTATAGATAAATGACAGTGACCTATGACCAAACAGATAGATAAATGAGCCTGAAGCCCTCCACAAAGGCGTATCACTTCAAGTTGTTATAATTCAAAACATCACGGAAAAAGGAAGTAAGCAGAAATAAGCTCAGACGACCAGAAAGTGTAGTGGATTCTACAGACGATATATACAGCCTTACGTTCTGCTTGAAGCTTGTAGTTAAGTTACCACCTGAGTTTGTGAACTAGGAAAATAGACAGAAGTCACTTGTTATAGATTTATTTTCCACTGGAATTAATGAAAAGTGTATCCTGTCCTAGAGAAGTTCAGTCAGAGCTCGAATAGCTCAGTGGTAACGTATCAGACTGCAGTTTGAAATGAGATAGGTTCCAATCTCCCAGAGGGATTTACTTTACTCGAAGTTATAAATACACGCTACTGATGAGTGCCAACCAGTACGAAACCTTTACTCATGGCTTTCTATTGATTTTCTCCATCCATATAAAATTTATCATAATGGACTGCAATGCTGAATCTCCCCGCTTGGTGGCTACATTGTGAAATTATCGACCAAAGTTTGTCATAACTAAGGCATATGTTGTGTCCATAGGCGGAAGAAATGGAAACCACAACTAATCAATCCCGGATATCTTTTATGTCTTTCTTCTCATTCTTTGTCATTCTGATTGGGCCGCCTACTCTTTAAGGCTTCGTACACTTCCATGCATTCTGCTAAATACAGGATATCATTCGCAGCTCCACTATCTCAGTGGTGATGTCTGTGACTGCAGCACTGAACGACGCTGGTTCGAATCTGACAGCGAACATCATTTGCCCTGATGTTACAGACACTTCCTGCTTACAGTTGTAAACATGCACAAAACCTCAGTTAGCGGCATCTTGCTGATTGCCCTTATTGAACTAAAAGGTTTATCCTTCTTTTATTGTGTACAATAGTCTATTACACGCCGACTTACAGGGTTCATTTGTGTTTCCTTCGTACGCATGAGTAAAAGTAGATTCTGAAAGACATTTGATTGAAAATGACAAACTCATTTTTTCTACCGCCAACAAAACAATACCTACAGATCGAATGTTGTATGTGACTAGGCTGCTTACCATTTCTACATAACCAACACTTTTAGAAGACATGTAAAGAAGCCATTGTATTTTACGGTATTCCCAGGTATGGATATTTAAACCAATTTGAGATTTGACGAATTGAGAACATTTGAGGAGTTGGTAAGTGATACTGATTAATTTGATAAGAGCAACCTTTTGTTTTTCATCCAATGGGAAATGGAAACAACAATCTAATGAATATGCTCAGATATGCGCCAGCAGTATTGTACTAAGAACGCCTTTGACAGCATCGACTGAGAGGTAATTTGGAAACTGCTTCATTACTACGGAATACCACTAACCTTTATCAGCCTCATTCAACAACTATGTGAAGACACCACATACCGGCCAAGTAATTCACAATGGACAGCTCAACTCAGTGATGCTTTTGAAGTGAAGTGAAGAGAGGAAGGAGTGAAACAAGGTTGCCTACTATCACCCATGATATTCCTGATTGTGTTGTGGTCGACTGGATCATGCAAGCGACAACTGTGAGGAGCGAGAAGAGGGGAATACGCTGGCTGGACTGCGGAAAAGAACCTAGAAGACTTGGATTTCGCCAACGATGACTTGTGTCTAATGTCACACAAACTTGATGATCTACAGGCGAAAACTAACAAGTTGACAGAAGAGGCAGAGCAGGGCAGCGAAGACGGGACACCATTCAAGTGAATATAGAGAAGACAGAGGTGATGAAGATACCCAACCAGCACCACCACCACCACCAACAACAGCAACAAACTCCAATCACCATCAATGGGAGAAACTTAAAGGGAGTAACCTCCTTCACGTATTTAGGCAGCACTGTTTCAACTACAGGTTGCAAAGGCACAGACGAGGATGTCAAAGGTAGCCAGGATCGGAAAATCAAGACAGGCGTTCATTAACCTGAAGCCAGTGTGGATATCTTCTGCACTCAGCATAAAGCGTGCGTGAACAAGATCCGGATTTCCAACACCAATGTCAAGTCAGTGCTTCTGTATGGTTCAGAGACTTGGTGGGTTACGAAAGGGATATCCAACAAACTACAGACATTCATCAACAACTGCCGCCTACGCTGGCTCGTTACTGAAGATCAGGTCAGATGACCAGAAATAATAAGCAACAAGGAACTCTGACTGGCTGGCAACGAACCAACAAAGCGAGAACCTATCGCTGAACAAATATGCAGAAGAAGGAAGTGAAGATGTATTGGGCAAGAGATACACTGAGAAGGCTGACTGGGGACATCACGCGCCAGGCCAGTTGCTCGAGTGGAACTCAGATGGGAAACGACGAGTTGGGCATCCGAGATGAGGGTGACATGGAGGAGATCGTGCGAGGAAGAAATGAGAGCTTGTGGGCTGTTGTGGATCCAGGTTCAAAAGATTTCAGAGAACAGAGTTAACTGGAGACGTGCTACTGAAGCCCTATGTTCGACTAGGAATCCAAGGGGCAAAATAATGATAATAATAATAATAATAATACTAGTGTTGTACTAAAGTGGGAAAGATCACTACTTACTGTATGAAAAGATGGAACGTATTTTTCAATATCTAGCACTTGAATATAAGAAGGATGCATGTTTTGCGCTTACTAATTCATTACTGAATCATCCTTACCTTATGTTACACACACAAAATTTCTTCTTATTCAATAGCATTCACTGGAAAAATGCACAATTTGAGCGTAATTCGATCAAAAGATTCTCAGAAGGTTTTTATTCTGCTTGCTGTTAGTAAAGAAACTAATAAAACTGCGGAGGCTGTATACCATTATGAATTTTCAAGCGATATCGGAAGCAGTAAGTTTATCTGAGTTGTTAAGTACTATTTATTAACAACCAGTACAAGCTCTTACAGGTGTGTATCAATACACATTCACTGTGACGTGTATATTTACACAAGTACTGATTCTAAAGTGAAAATCTTGAGTTTCCATCAGTGATATTTCTAGTGTGTAGTCTGAGAAACATAACCAGTGATGGGATCTTTGGTTGAAAACAGTTAATCGTCGATTGGTCCCTGGAGGGTAACCAACTCTATGTTGTCTAGTCTTAAGTGCTGATCGAATCCTATTGATCATTTTGCAATGTGGCCCATAGAAAAGACAGCTCAGTATCGCCAACAAGTACGAAACCAGGTCAAGCCGGGATTACTACTGACTGCCTCCATCCAACTAACATCAATCAAAGTGCACGACGATGCTGAGGTGTATAGTCTGGCAGCCACATTGCAAAACGATCGACAGAACTCAAACAGCACTTAGTACCAGACAACATGAAGTTGGTTATCTTCCAGTGACCTACCAATGTATCTAATCCAGTCTTATGAGAGGTCAGTAGTAGCCCGGATGGCTCAGTGGTAGTGTCACTGGCAACAATTCTGGCTGGCGCGGGTTCGAGTCTCGTGAGGGACAGCAGTTCCGCCGAGGTTGTAGATACGCTTTGCTGAGGAGTGCAGATAAGCATGAAACCTAGGTCCAGGGCCTTCTGCCGATTGCTTCCATTCAACTGACATCTGCACTTGACCATCAGAAGCTATGGTTTTTTAGAAACAATGAAAATCTAGTTAAATAATGTGCTATCAATAATTTTTATTTTTTTGAATAAATCTTCCTCTTTAAGATACCCATATGAATTAATTTCTTTCAAAATAATAATCAACAAACAGGACTCTTTTCGTAACTTCTTATCACAGCTGTGCAGCTACTTAGTACTCTTTGATGATTGAAAGTGAAATGAAAATCTGAACCACGGCAGAGTTCGAACCAGCAATCCCTGAGTTTCCAACCCGATGCTCTATCAATTGAGTTACTAGGTCCGACTGCTGACTAGATTTTTATTTCATTTCAATCACCAAAGGTTCAAATCATCTGAAGAGTTTGAATCGTGCTATGGCCTAAATTTTCATTTTAGCTTCAATCATCATCCAGTATCAATACAAATTTTTCAAACTACGGGTTTCTCAGATAATCAAAATGAGAGTTACGTAACAGTCTAAGGAAATCATGAATAGGCGCGGCGGTTAACGTCAGTTGAAAATAAAACGTATTGAACTATGAATCGGAAGGTAAAGACAGTGTAATGTAGGAGATATCACGTAAGTCTTGCGCAACAAAAGTATGAAAACTTGAAATAATGAATAGAGTTTAGAAGTGGTTGTTTTTTACTAAGATGAAGTGGGTGAACAGGAATATTCTACACATGATAATAGAGAAGGATTTCGATCGCAAGATTGGTCTGTAGCAAAGGGAATGGAATTAGATTGGGGAGGAAATTATTGCTCAGCAAAAATCAAAGAGTTAAAAAACTAAAGCCATGAAAGTAAAAGGGACTGAACAAATCGTTTTTATACATAGATTTCAGGATTCTCTTTGTGAATAATCATAACTTTTGTTGTACAAAGAAGATATAATGGAAATTTTTTTTGAACAGTTCGGTCTCATTTTATATATCAAATTGAATAATTTATGTAAAGATGCTGTTTAATTTGACAGAATAATTTCTTGCAAAATTTTTGTCAAAATACACTCCACATGATTGTGAATACAGTTTTAGACTATTGTTTATTACTAACCTCCGATAAAGTTAGACTTTATCAGTGAATAAGATTTATTTCATTACCATAAAGTAAGTGAACTTTAATTGTACAAAAGAGTATATGCCATCAATGTTTGTCTGCAATAAGTGATTACATACTGAAGACTTTTGATTACATAATAGCTCAGAGCCAATCACAGTAATGTGAATTTATTAATTATTAATGATCCCTGAAATTTTGTATATTTTATTACTCTCTTTGCTTATTCTCTATTGTCTTATTTACTTTTTCCCTTTCAAGCACGATTCTATTTATGAGCATTGTGTCTTTCTATATAAAGTTGTAAAGTGCGGAAACTTGAAAAGGTGGACTTTTATATGTATTTGTACTTGAATTCATTGATATCGGAGGTATATTACTATTATTATTATTATTACTTCACATAGATCAGCTTGGGTGGTTTCTAATTATACAAGTTGTTCAGTAGCAGTATATTTCGCAAGTTAGTAATTCTTTTGTGTTAGAGATCATACAGTGTGGCCTCGATTGGGTGGTTTTCAGTGGAAAACACGGTGACACCGTGGTTAGGCAGTTGAGAAGAAAACTACACAGCTGTGAGAAGTGTCAATGTGGACTGCGTGATTTGTAAATAATTTGCTAATTAATCATTCCATTTAAGGTATACCACTCCATTTAAGTCGGTCAATCAAACTCAGTTAATCCAAACAGCGGGGTTCTCTGTGTGAGCTAATGATGTCTACTCGAAACGAGTGAAAATGGTCGTCTAGTGATTAAATCACTTTGATCTGGTGAATGAAACCTTCAGCTTATGTTGAGTGGTTTTTGGTTACTCCAGTGGTTCACTAGTAGCATACTACTTCAAACCGATCTGTTCTCTAGTCACTTTTCTCACGTTTGTGGCCTATTTAGTCACTTGTATCTTTTTGGAGAGACTTTAATGGCCATCTTAGCAACGATTGAAGTAGCCAATCGGGTTTCTTTATTTCGGGTGGAAAGGCGGTTTTTCGTGAAGTAAAGAAATTTAATTCGTTTGCCTCCGAGGTGGCCTTTAGAGTCACTCTTCTTTTGTGCATACTCAGCGTTTCTACTCTTGACAAGTACACCAACTCAAGTCTAAGCCAAGTTTGAAACACCGTTCAGATTGCCGAATGCTTGACAACGTAAGGAATGACTCTAAAGGCCACACTTGAAATTGCTGGAATGACCAATCAGTCCACGATATTTTTTTCTAGGAGGTTAGCTTTACGCAAAATAAAGAAACGTAATTGGTCATCTCACCAGTTGTTAGGGTGACGTTTAAGGTTATTCCAAAGTAAGCCGTTTATAAATGATTAAATATACTGTATGCTTAGTGAATTAAGAGGAAGGCTTTTTGACTAAAATCATTTGGGAAAATTAGTAGCCATAGCTTTACCAACTTCGTGAGCATGGACTGAAGTGATTTACCGAAGAGAGAGAGAGAGAGAGAAAGATTGAGTTATTGAACAAAGTTGGTTTTGAAGTCTTCTTAGCGTTCGAAAGAAGCAACTAATTAGATTCCTTACAATTAAGATCAACCTCTTTACTCTTCAGGTGACCAGACACTTTTGCCTGCTGAAGCAAAAAGGAGTGTACAAAGCCATAAAAACTAAAGACAGACGCCAATAAATAGTTTGCACCCTTAAATCTTCTTTCACGATATGTACTACACTGTTTACAGTAGCTTGCTGAAGTGTGTGTAGCTATGACCAGTGTTAAAAACCTAAAACTTATCGAAGGCCTAATTGTTATGAGTTTTTAGGACCAGTCATTAAACATAATGCACCGGAGTATCTTGTCGTTCAACCAAGTACCCATATTGTAGACTTTGCTACTTCATATCTGACTCCCATATTAGTTTTCATCCGGTGGTCAACAGGCATGCAAATTGTTTATAACCTTTTAGGCTACCCGTTGCCAGTTATGAATGCCAACGCGGTAAATGGATCATGTGAGATACACTTCTCAGCTTTGGAAAATAATAGAGGAAATGTAAATTTTGATGACAAGACTCTTCGGTGAATGACCCCACAATTGTTTGTCGGTCACAATAGTATTTCATAGAGACAGCCTTTTTCTCGATATAAATTATTTCTACCTCGATATTTGAACAGCATTAAATGTCTTGCAATAAATGCGCTTGAAATAAAATTTTATTGATTTTCAGATCCTGAAAAATATTATCTGGATGATTGTCGAAGACTAAAAGAAGATGTTATCAAGCTTCTTAAAGTGGATTTTGATAGTCCAAAAGTTGGTGTTTGCTTCTGGTTATCAAGTGACAGGGATGGGTCGAATCACCCATTACTGATTGCTGCTGATTTTCAAAATCATACGCTTGAATTATTCAATGTGACTGAAGCAAAACAGGTTGTGTACTCTTTTCAGAAATGAACTATGACTTAAATGTTTGTACTAAGCATTTACGATAAGCAGTATTTCAGAATAAAGCAGGAAGAACAAAGATTCTAATTGAAATACGTATATTCTAAGAAGTATCAAATACCTCAATCAAGCGTAGCCACATAATAATCAATACTTGTGTTTAAAGTATCATAGTCACACTAGAGTAGACTCAATAGTGTTCAAAACATGACCAATAGGACTATATTAGCTACAGTAACATGAAACAGAAGTAACCAATGGGAATTTCAGTGTAAATGATGAACATTGGCTATCAGCTGAATCTGTGATTCATGTTTCGTCTTATTTAGGATTTGTCAGCTGCCTCTTACTGAGTGATGCTGTTTCCACTAAAACTAGAAGCCAGCACTAATGAGAATATCATTACACATACAAGTACGGTTCATGATTAGATCAGATATCATACACTGATTCATACCTACGTCATATACCTGTTTAAACCAACACAAATCAGCGTGGAACACCATATAGATAATTTTGCTACTCATAGTTAGATGTTAGCTAGTTCTTTCCATTGAATATGGTAACATATTCAAGTAACAGATTATTTTATAAGCTTTGGATGGACTCAGTTTCAACATATTCTCAAAAGTTCAACTTTTTAAATAACAGATTTCCAAGTCATTTCAAGTAGTTAGTATGATTAGCTTTTCGCTTCTGAATTAAGAGTTCACTGATAAAAAACGTCATGAACTCATAAACAACAGAAGTTACATTAGATATATCACTAAAGTCTAACAAGTATTCAAAAGTTTCTACTTGAACCCAGCATTTTAATAAACAGCCTTCTAATTTTTCAAAATATGAACATTATCATCACTCTGAAAACATATCCTTCTGAAGAGGAAGACTAAATCATAGCTATCAATACCTGCTAGTAAAACTGACTAACTTATGAAAATATTTGCTTTCAAACAATTATTGGTTCGTATTCATAAATACATCATATATAAGCAAAATTTGATTTAAACGTTCACAAGGTATGTCGTGGTCGCTGATATACACAGATCAAAAGTATACTTCACTCCTGATTGTAATTAAGGACATCATTTTTAGGATGTGTTGTATTTTTGACATATGCACATATATATGAAACACTATTTGAAAGACATAACAAAGTATCCTGGATAAATTAATTTTTTCAGTGGGACTCCATTCACCAAAGTACGTTCATAAAGACTATGAAGGTGACACTTACCTTACTCATCAGAAATTGCAATATTCATACTTACATCACCTTCATCATAGTAAGCACTATAAGGTTAATTAAGTTTATCATCACAAGTGGTTCAGCAATGTTGAGTACTTTGAATAAAGAAAAGTTTGAGTTGTCTTGCGAAGAAACTTTTTGAGTGTGACAATTTTATTCAGTTCCACTAGATAGATATTGGTTAAGACCAGTGAAATGAAAGGAATGTCGAATTTAAAAGCAAAAAATGATTGATGATAGTTAGTATGGTGCAAATAAACAGTACCTTTTCAATAGTTCCCCCACCTGAAGGGTCAGCAGGCGTTTTGAAGTATTTAGAAGATAAAGAACAGCACAAGATTGAGGTGTACTTGACTTACCATTACATTCATCCTTTAGATGAACCCTAACATTCTCATTTAGGCTTTAAATGAAACGTTGTATCACTCACTGTTAGGTGAGATCTAAGAATCTGACAAAAAAGCTCAGTGGCACTGAGATAGTTTTAATTGCAAGCCTGGCGCGCCGGATATTTTTTCTGACAAGTTGATTCATCCGGAATGAGGCTCATTATCGATAAGGAGACATATTTCAAAGAATTCTATGACCTTTAGGACTGACATTTATTTATTTTCTGGTTTAATTGTGAGATTTCAAAATAAATGGATTGTTGAATATAGAAATAATGACCACATGTAAAGTTTGTGGGAATCTATTTATTGATTTCATGTTAACACTCATCACAGAATGAGAACAGATGGAGAACCATTGATCTGAGAGCACTGGATAACTGTTTCATCTTTGTATGGGACTCCACAGCAAGGCGCGCCCATGACTTTGAAAGGGATCGAACCCAGGACCTTAAGGTTCCGTAGTCAGCAGGTTACCATTGAGACACTTGGTCGAAATCCAATGGTCCACATTTTCCTACTTCTGTCAGTTCTATGTGTAACTCGGATTGATTACTAAGTGAACAGGAAGTCTGATTACAAACATTTGGTTGTGATCATCGATCATCATCGGTAAAGAATCAGATCCTAATTAGCTGCAATAATTTTGAGGCATCTAACCAATAAGCAAATTTTAAAATGTGAAAAAATGATCACTTATTTGAGTATATTTTGCATTGGTTCTACATTCACTTTTTAAAAATAAATAAACAGACACTTATCACTCCAGATGAACAAAAAATACGCAGATCAAGTGAAATGTCTTCAGCTGTGGGATCGAATACACGTCAAAGCAGTCGTGTTGACAAACTTGAATTAGAAATTCAAAAATCACTGAGTAAACGTAATCAATCCACTTTCATAAATCTATCAACTGCTTTGCAGACAGTGAAACATACAACCAGTCTTACTGAGCAATCCAGTGATGAAACTCAGGTTCACTGTTGGTTTATGTTGTGTTTCTTTTTAGTTTGTTTTTAGGCGATACATTTATTACCGATCAGCTTATTTTGTATCAAGAAGTTTTATTCATGCGACACTCAATTCATCCACTTTTTTTGATAGTTTCGTTTATTGGAAACTACTATAAAGTTTACTAAACTTATTTTGATTTTCTTCCTTCCCGTATTGCTTTCGTAAATTAAGTGTTAGGTTTGTCTGTGAGCAGTAATTTATGCTTGGAACGTCACCCAGTAAATATCAGTGGATCACTGTGTGCTCTGTCAAACAACTGAACTCTTCCAGTGTTCAACTTTTACGCTTATATTATTGCTGTTGTAACTGCTAACATTTATCAAAAAAGAGGAGCTCGAACCTTATGTATACGCTTACTTCTTCAAGTTTTCAGCCTAATGCCTATTGGTTTTGTAGTCTTATATACTATCTCTGAGTACAGATCGTGAATTGTCTTAGATTTTATGCCATACACCTTACTTGTGAGTGAGTGAGTGAGGGTAATAAAGAGAAGATTCTATTCAAAATACTTCACAGTTAGACGAATGGACATACTGCAGAAATTATCAGTGGAAGTTTAGTCAAAATCATGACGCAAACAACTCGACATTAGCTACTGTAATGTAACCGGTTCATAATACATCGTAAAACATAACTCAGTGGTAACGTCTTTGACTATAACGCTAGATGACGCAGGTCCGAATCTCACTAAGGAAATCGGTCCCCTCGCGAATGAAGATACATCTTGCTGGTGACCACCAGTGAGCATGTTACCTCTGTCCAAGACGTCTAACCATCAGTCAAATATCAGTCAAAACATACTGTGATGTTGAATCTCCTTATCTAGTGATCACATTGCAAAATGGTCGATAGAATTCGGTCAGAACTCAGGACTAGACAACATGAAGCTGCTTACTCACCAGTAACCAGGCAGGCAATATACCTAACTTATTACTAACCACTGGTGTTTACAACTGCGAATGAAGCTTCTGAATGAAATTGGATCTTCTTGCTGATCAGTTTAACAGTTAAGCAGTTATTCTCGTACTAGGCAATTTTATCAACGAAAGCTTCGCCTACTGTTTACTTTTATGAGTTTTCGGAATAACTGCTTATGGTAGTGTCACTTCATTATCTTGAGTGTTAGAAGTTAATGTTAAATTGTGTTTATCAGTCAACGGCAAAGTTAACCAATGAAAAAACGGTAAAAGTGATCCAAAGAGATATACAAAATGTCTAACAAATACAATCACACTCTAACTCTTGAGGACAGAAGTGAAAGCTTTTAGTGTTCGTTCATTGCATATAACATAATTGCAGTATCACATAAGTTGCATAACTAAGCAATAATATTAACTTATTATATTAGATTGTGAATAAGAAGAAAAAAGGAAAAACAAATATTTAGTGTTATATTCAAGATGAGTCTCTAGGATGCCCTAAACAACAATTGCTATACAATAACATTATGTTTTTTTCCATATACTATCTGAGCAGATAATAAAGCGCCTATCCTAAATACTTTAATCGTTGAAATACATAATATAATCTACAGTGATAGATGTAATATTTAATTAACATACTAGTATTATGTAATTTTCATGCTTTCTTCAACAGCAACACTTATCATCCATGAACTCAGTATCGAGTCACAACATTCTGAATGAATCACAAAATATTAAATTTACTAGAGTGCCCGGTACAAATTTACTACTAGCCTATTCGTTAGATGGTTCAGTGCAAATTATAAGCATCAATTCAACTGTAAGTTCGTTATTGTATACGTTTTATTGTATAATCTATAATATCTTAGGATAAAATATTTTAACGTTTATTTAGTTTGGTTATAATTTTTGTTTCATAAATACAGTTTGGTTGCAGTAACGGAAATATTGGGGACAGATACTCAACGATGGCAATAGATGAACGTCGTGCTATTTTGTGAAGAGGCAGAAGTAGGAAAATGCGGATCCCTGACTTCCGACCAAATGGCTCGATAGTAAAGTGTTTGTCCTGAAGCTGAAAAGTCTTGAGTCCTATCCCTGTCAGGGCCATGCTTCTGTCTCGATGAAGAGTCCCATACTAGGACGAAACACCTGTCTAGTGCTTCGAGATTTTCACTGGTTCACCAACTGATGTCAATCCGTGATATCAACTTGGAAAAAAATGATCAGGATAACGCATATTTCTTGTTCATCATGATACTGTTTGTTGTTCTAGGCTGTCAAACATAATATTGGCTACCTAGTTGATGTTCTGGAAAATTGTGATTTTCGGAAACCCTTTGCAGCATACTATAATCATAACTGAGAAATAGTTTTATTCCTAGACTACATGATCGTCTTGGCTTTTAGGTAGAAAGTACTTGTCACTTCCGTAACATAATCTGTACATGACATCATACTATAGTCGGTGGTATTTGAGTTATAACTGAACCTGTTCCGAACTAAATTAGTAGTAGTAGTAGTCAACGGCTATGAAGGTCTTTCTCATGTACCTCAACGCTGACCTAATCAAGTTGATCAAGTTTCAATTCCCTTGAACTAAGTCATGCATGGCCTGATGTTATATTGTAAAAGTGATTTGTTACAATTTGTGAAACAGAAACCTATACATAACAAAACTAGTTTTTGTTCAGTGGCTAACTGTTGCATCATTATCACCAACAAGATTTGATTCACTGAAAAACATCTTAATATATAAGAGATGAAAAGTCTTTGATCGGATGCTCATACATGTTCTTACTATTTATGAATGTTTATCCTAAAAATAAGAGTGAACTCAAAAAACAAGCGAAATTCTACTTCACTTATACTTGTCGAGGTGATTATTACCTTAAAAACATTTAAATTTAAGAGCTCATAAATTCTGGGATGTTTTTCCTCGAAAACCCATCTGAACATTAAAAGTCCCGTATTTCCAACTTCTCCCTTTTGCTGTATGATTTTCACACTGTTTTTGTTGATTTCTTTAGTTATCTTGCTGTTAAACACATTTTATTTCACTTATGTGTACTGAAGCCTTATTAATCTTCACGTGTCACGCATAAATTAGGCATGTTCATTGGAATTTAGGAAAGTTCTTCGGCCTTTATTGTACTATCGATGAATTCAATGTTAAAAGTATTTTCTTCATAAACTCACTTGATTTGTGTGACCGCAGTGATTTTGTTATTATCATTATTATTATTATTTGTCCCTTGGATTCCTAGTCGAACATAAAGCTTCAGTAGCACGTCGCCATTCCACCCTCTTCTCTCCAGTCTCTTCAACCTGGCTCCACCACTAACCACAAGCTTTCATTTCTTCCTCACACAATCTCCTCCTCCATATCACCCTCAACTCGGATGCCCAACTCTTCGTTTCCCATTTGCATTCCACTCGACGACCTGGCCTGGCCTGACGCGTCATATCCCCAATCGGTCTTCTCAGTGTATGCACAATCCAATCCAACCCATCTCCACTTTCTTCTGCATATTTGTTGGGCGATGGGTTCTCCGTTGGTTCGCTGCCAGTCAGTCAGTCAGTCAACCAGCCACTCACCCATCCAGACTTCCTTCTTGCTTATTCTTATTATTCTGGCCATCTGATCTGAAATTCGGTATCGAGTGAGCAAGCGTAGGCGGCAGCTGTTCATGTGATTGATATATATCTGTAGTTTGTAGGAAATGCTTTTCGTAACGCGTCAAGTCTTTCAACCATCATACAGAAGCACTGACTTGACTGACACATTAGTGTTGAAAATCCGAATCTTGTCCACGCTTTGTGCTGAGTGCAGTGCAGTAGATCTCCACACTGATTTCAGATTGATGAAGGCCTGTCTTGCTGTCTTTCCGATCTTGGCTTTGACGTCCTCGTCTGTGTCTGTGCCGCCCGCAGTTGAAACGATGCTGCGTAGGTAGGTAGGTAGGTAGGTAGGTAGGTGGGTGGGTGAAAGAGACTACTTCCTTTAAGTTTCTCCCGTTCATGGTGATTGGTGCCTGTTGTTGTTGTTGTTGTGGTTGGTGGTGGTGGTGGTGGCGGTTGGGTACCTTCATCACCTCTGTATTCTCTACGTCCACCTGAAGGAAGTCTCATCTTCGCTGGCCTGCCTCTTCTGTCAACTTGCTGGTTTTTGCCTGTGGATCTTCGAGTTTGTGCGACAAGACATTAGACATAAATCATCATCGCTGGCGAAGTCCAAATCTTCTAGAGTCTTTTCATCGGCCCAGCCAGTGTAGGCCCATCTTCTCACTCCTCATAGTTTCTTGTATGATCCAGTCCAGTCCAGTTGATCACAATCAGGAAGGTCATCGATGATACTTTGCAGCCTTGTCTTCCTCCTGTATTCACTTCAAAGGCGTCACTGATGTTCTCATTATGAACCACTTGGCATGTGGCATCAAATAATATATGGGTGTTAAATGAGGTTGATAAAGGTTTGTGGCATTAAAACCGTAGTGTTGAAGCAGCTGCCTGCCAAATTACTTCTCGGTTGACGCTGTCGAAGGCCTTTTCAGAGTCAATGAAGTTGATGTATAGAGTTGACTCCCATTCTTTGCTGTGTTCCATGATGATGCATAGTGTTGCGGTTTGATCCACATGCGATTTTTTTTTCCTGAAGCCAACCTGTTCCAGCCGTAATTTTGAATCCAGTGATTTTAAGAACTGATTAAATTCTGATCATCTTGTTTTAGTCTGAACATCTTGATCAGAAAACTGATTATTTTAGGATGCATTTCGCACCTATTAACTGAAATATGATGCTTCATGATGTATCTTAACCGACCTTTATTTTAAGAAAAGTGAGTGAAGCACTAGAATGCCTTAACCACTTCACTCGAAAATTTCTATCATTCCAAATAGGTTGCTTACTGAAAAAATCCAAAACAGGATACAAATGGCCCATTTGATATTAGAAACTTACTCCACTTACTGTATCGGCAAGATATACAATTATTTATTGGACCGTGAGTATGTTGTACAGTAATTCACCCTATCCTGTTATACTGGCATGAGATTTAGTAGCTGAAAAACTTAGTAGATGGAATGAAAAGCAAAGAATATAACGCGTGCTAAGTGCCGAGTTGTAGAAGTGAATGTATCGAGTACCATGCGATTTACTCAGAGCAATATTCTTTAATTTCTCCAGAAATCAATTTTTTTTGTGAATTACAACCAAAAAGAAAGGCTGTGATTAGATATGATACGAAGATATCTCAACCATCCTAGAAAATGAATTACCACTCTTACATTTAACATTCTTTGCCTTGTATTAGCTTTACTTGTGTTTCAGAAATAGGCCAGTTATACATTAAAAATACTGGTGGTAAAATAACTGGAGGTGAACTGAAAAACTAAGTTGCGGCAGTATTCGAACTTTCAACCATTACCCTGCATTAATAATATCAGTCTACCAAATACTCTCAGTCGCAGTAAAATAAGTGTTAAATTTCTTTATTCCTCAGTTTCATTAATTTCATTTAGCGCGTGTCTGGTAGAACAAAACAAGTCACTGAGTGACATAAGCAGCTACTGGTAAATTTGAATATACTTCACCTTCAATATCTGCCTAATAAGTTGTCAAAAGCCAATTTTGTCCTTTGTATCTGTGTAGGGTACTTTTAAGCTATTCACACCAAATAGCTAGCGGAAATTCTCAACAGACATTCATGCAGACCAATTTTGGGGCATATGTAAACCTTTAACTCGTTTTCCAAGGTGTCTTTAGTGTTAAACATACTTTCACCATCTTTACTGTGTACTGTAAGTTGACTTAAATATCTGCAATAGGAAGATTTAGCACTTAATCTTCAGAAAACTTAAGTTTAACTTGTAAAAGTATGTATCATATAAAGTCGGAGAAAGTGGAGAAAGTGAGCATTTAGTGAATACCACTCAGGATATCCACTGCAATCGATAGGTCATCACGGTCTTAGAGATGAACAAAAGTGTTCACATGAAGAGACTTAACTGATATCATGTTCTTATCAGATATTCTTCTGAATGATGGTCTCTTTTATAAGACTTATAAGTCAACAAGATCATAATGCTTTTATGTTAAGGAACAGAACTATGGTGAGAAGGTACTGAGCAATAACACACCCCAGAATTCGACGCAAGGCAAATAGCTGACTAACACACTTTCAGAATTCTTAAGTATAAGCTTAAAATACGAATGAAACCTCTGATACGTTAATATTTTATTAATATAGAAATAGGGATTTATTTACTTTTTGTGAAGTTATTCAGATTGATAATTATATACTCCAAATTCCTCGAATAACCCTTTTGAGTGTATATCGCATTTTTCTGAACTAACCGTATTAACACGAATAGCCTATTTGTGAAACTTTTAATCTGTCAATTGAGTAACATAACCTTTGAAGTTATCTGTTTTTGAAGAAATTACAAATCCCCCAACTAATAAATACTAAAATTATGAATTCTTTGTTCATGAATTCATGATGATGGACCACAGTCCTGTAACAGCAGATGAGTGCTTTTAAATAATTTGACAAAAACGTAAAATACTTTAATTCATCAATTTAACTGCGCTAGATTTCTGTACGAAAAGAAAGTTCTTGTAACAGTGCAATAACAGTGGTTGTTAACAATACTATTCTTGATCTAGGAGAAAATTGGTAGGGATCTGGACAGGATTTCACGATATGAACTTCATTTTTCACAGAGAATATAATCTACTTCAATCCAAAAGTTAAATTCTTTTTTTTCAGCTACACATCATGAAATATTTAGCCGCGTATATGTGGGGCAAAGTGTTCATCAAATCATGCTGATCAGTAAAGTGTCCGGACATGATAGATAGCAGGTGTATCTCTACTACTGTGATTACTGAAGTTTTCCAGCTATTAATTTCTAACAACTTCAAGAACCTAACTGTGCACTCTCTCATCCTCTAGTTCGTTTATTCCTAAAACCTAAACTAGGCATGGATGCAAGCCAAGTCCTAAAATATCGCCTTGCACTTAATAGATGCAATACTAATGTCAGGTATACTTAGATTTTGACTCATTTCATTGAAAATACTCATTATTTTGTCAGCGTCTTCACTGAATCAGACTGTACTACCTAGATGCTCTAAGTCAACTGCATTCTCCTCAGACAGCCGATCAGTCCGTAAGATGTTGGAAGAGAACATGTCCTTCTCTATCAAGACATCTGTAACGATATTCAATGAAATTCGTGATAGTAAACATCCTTGATGTACACCACTGGTTGGCTTTGACTCAGATTATAACTCTGCCGGCTGTCACTCTGCTGAATGAGCACAAGCATAGAGCTTATAGCATCATGATATATCCGGTCATTACCGCTTTACAGATAAACGCTATCAAAAGGGTTTACGATGAGGTGAGAACCTTTTATATAGACAGTAAGACAAACAGAATGAAAGCTACAGAATTGCCGAGTGGGTTGGCCTTGACATGTGCTGCGCATCCCGAGCCACCGCGCACCTCAATGTGCCGTGCTAGGAAAATTTGGACTAGGTTGTAAGAAGGATCAGAATGGTCAGACCAAGATATGGTACCAACACATAAAGTCTCTGACTAGTGGTCTGAACTGTGTTGCGGAGTGTGGCCTGCCTGGCCGGGGTCCCTGAGATGACATGAATCAGTAGGTGAGGGCTATAGATGACATAGATGAAAATGAGTCAATATGGTGTTTGTGTATTCACTCTTTTAAATCTTCTAAAGCTTGAATACTTTCATTAGGCTTCATTTCTGAATTCATTATCCTCCCATACAATCTTGTCTACTGTGACATCAGTCTTTTTTTTATCCACCTGTTCTTTGTGTACTACTGTGAAGTGTGGCAAATTGGAACGATGCATCTGTGTGACTCTACATTGATATTGTCTGTCAATCTGTCTATTCTGTATATTGTTCTCCATAACTGTTGCTTTTTTATTCCTAACACTTTTTGAATTGGAACACGAATCTTTAAAAAGTATTGTTTGAAAGTACAAACATGGTTACCTATAAATTATCTTACTAAGAAATCAGGTCAAAGATCACAAACAGTACACCCAGTATTTCTCATCATTTCATTCCAACGTGGCTGTCAGTAAGCGTTTTCCACTTCTTGGAAGTAGCAGTATTCACATAGCTATTATTATTATTATTTTACCCCTTGGATTCCCAGTCGAACATAGGGCTTCAGTAGCACGTCGCCATTCCACTCTCTTCTCTGCAGTCTTTTCAACCTGGCTCCGTGACAGCCCACAAGCTCTCATTTCCTCCTCGCACGATCTCCTCCATGTCACCCTCACTTCGGATGCCCAACTCTTCGTTTCCATTTGCGTTCCACTCCACGACCTGGCCTGACGCATGATGTCCCCAGTCGGATTTCTCAGTGTATCCCTTGCCCAATACATCTCCAATTCCTTCTTCTGCATATTTGTTCAGCGATAGGTTCTCGCTTCCTTGGTTCGTTGCCAGCCAGTCAGAGTTCCTTGTTGCTTATTCTTATCATTTCTGGCCATCTAATCTGATCTTCAGTAACGAGCCAGCGTAGGTGGCAGTTGTTGATGAATGTCTGTAGTTTCTTGGAAATCCCTTTCGTAACCCACCAAGTCTCTGAACCATACAGAAGCACTGACTTGACATTGGTGTTGGAAATCCGGATCTTGTTCATGCACGCTTTATGCTGAGTGCAGAAGATATCCACACTGGCTTCAGGTTAATGAACGCCTGTCTTGATTTTCCGATCCTGGCTACCTTTGACATCCTCGTCTGTGCCTTTGCCACCTGTGCTGCCTAAATACGTGAAGGAAGTTACTTCCTTTAAGTTCCTCCCGTTCATCGTGATTGGAGCTTGCTGTTGTTGTTGTTGTTGTTGGTGGTGGTGGTGGTGGTGGTGTTGGTTGGGTATCTTCATCACCTCTGTCTTCTCTATATTCACTTGAATGGTGTCCCGTCTTCGCTGCCCTGCTCTGCCTCTTCTGTCAACTTGTTAGTTTTCGCCTGTAGATCATCAAGTTTGTGTGACATTAGACACAAGTCATCGTTGGCGAAATCCAAGTCTTCTAGGTTCTTTTCCGCAGTCCAGCCAGCGTATTCCCCTCTTCTCGCTCCTCACAGTTGTCGCTTGCATGATCCAGTCGACCACAACACAATCAGGAATATCATGGGGGATAGTAGGCAACCTTGTTTCACTCCTTCCTCTCTTCACTTCACTTCAAAAGCATCACTGAGTTGAGCTGTCCATTGTGAATTACTTGGCCGGTATGTGGTGTCTTCATATAGTTGTTGAATGAGGCTGATAAAGGTTAGTGGTATTCCGTAGTAATGAAGCAGTTTCCAAATTACCTCTCAGTCGATGCTGTCAAAGGCCTTCTCAAATTCGATGAAGTTGAGGTGAGGTAGAGAGTTGACTGCCATTCCATACTCTGTTCTATGATGATGCGTAGTGTGGCGTTGCAATTTGGTCCACACATGATTTGTACTTCCTGAATCCAGCCAGCCAGCCAGCCATCCTGTTCCGGTTGTAGTTTTGAATCCAGTGCATCCTTTAGTCTCTCCAGTATGATGCTTACTTCGGGTGGACAGGGATGGAGCATGACTGGACGCGAGTTCTTGCAAAGACTTGGGTCTCCCTTCTTCGGGAGTTTGACAAGGTAACCCTTCTTCCAATCAATGGGCAGGTACCTTCTCTTCCTTCCAGACCTTCTGCAATAGTGGTGTGGTGTGAGCATATCCACTGTTGTCTCTGCATTTGTTTTCAGTGCTCCTGGTGGGATTCCATCTGGTCCTGCTGCTTTCCCGAATTTCAGTAGTTTCAAGGCGCTCAGGACTTCTACTTTTGTTGGAGGATTTATGTTTACTTGTAGTTCTGTGGCTGCTGGTGGTATTTCTGTCCGGGCTTAGGACCGGCTGGTGATTAGTGAACTAGTTAACCAGTCGAGGTTACGCTTTTATCAATATGACCCATATTTAAATGGAAGTTCTATTCACTTTTCTCCCTATGGTTCAAAATTAAAGATCAATAGCTTTTCGATCAACTTGATAAACCAGCAGTTATAATTTATATCCCAAAGGTTATAACGTTTCATTTCGTCCTTAGAGACGATCAGAGATTTATGTTACTTATGAGTAATACCGGATAATAAACCACTTGTTCAGTTATCTTGATAATTAGATATTGGTCAGGCTAATACCTCTATTTCCGGTTATAAATATTTCCATTGAAAATTCAAAGAAGTCATCAATTAAACCCTTCATATGGTTCATGTTACTTAAAATTATTTCTTTTATCATTTAGTGTATGCATATTTCAAGAGGAAAATACTTTACAACCTTGTTAATTCTGTTTTCTATTGTATTTTGAAGGTTTCACTTCAATATTCAATGAATATTCATGAAAGTAATTCAGATGGGATAGTAGCTGCAGAATTTTGTGAAGATTTAAATAATTTGATTACATGTGGCAGTGATGGTTTGTTGACTAAAGTTAAAATAAGGCAAGTTTTAAAGATCATTCATTAGAAATCTATATATTATGCTCGCGGACTTAATTATGTCACTATTTTCTACTCATCACTGATTGATATCAGTTGAAGAACCATTGAAAGCTTAGGAGCAATGAATAGTTGAATGGTTTATCTGTGAGACGCTTCAGCAGTGCGCACGCATGACTCTAACGAAGGCCAAACCCAGAACCTTTCGGTTCCACCTCGAGTAAGTTGCTGTTCAGCCACTCGGTCAAAATCCAACGATTCGCATTTTCTAATTGTATGAATTCGTGGACTAGCGTGACTTTCACCCATTGAAGTCACTAATTAACTGTCATGAAATCCGATTTATTTAGTCCTACCCACCCACACGGCTTCTCGTTCAAACTTGAGACCAATAAGTACTCACAAACCTCCAAAATGAATTGCTATTTTCGTTCAGATGGGGAAATTTATTTCAAATCAAGTGGGACTAAATACTTTCTCGGCAGTCCGTTACTTAAAATAGATCCCATCAGATTAGGAAAATTGTCAATTTATAAATAATAATAAAGTTTGTAACACTTAATTGATTGGAAATACTACTAACATCTGACTTTTCAATTCTTTCCGAAACCGTTAAAAGGTGTCCCTAATGTAGGAATAGCATTAAATAGCATTGAATTAGTTTATTTGAAATAACACACAGAGATAATATTGTTTCATCTTACACTATGTCAAATAAAACGATCCACTTCAGGCTGGTGTTCGTCATGGACTGACATCAGTTGAAGAAATACTGAATACCTGAAAAAGCAGGACATCTGTTTCGTCCTAGTGCGGGACTTTTCAGCAGTGTGCATTCATGACCCCGCTAGGGATCGAACTCAAAGCCTTGGGGTTTCGCGGTCACCGCATCACCATTAAGTAACTGGGTCGGAATTCAGTGGTCCATGTTTCCTATTTCCGTGAGTTCACAATATAGTGTGACCTTTACCCAGTGCTGTTGTTGATTAAATGTCCTCATGTTCAACTTGGTTAGCCGCATTGGAACTTCAGGAATTACCTCGTGAATCTAGTCACCAATGAAGGCTAAATGAATTCACTTTCAGGATTTGTGGGGATTTATTTATTAGTTTCAAGTTGGTATCCATCATGGACTGACACAAATTGGAGAAACATGGGAAATATGGGTGAGATCCCTGGCGGGGTCATGAGTGATCGCTGACGAGGAGTCCCACACTAGGACGAAACGGCTGTTCAGTCCTCCCAGGTTTTCCATTAATTCGCCAGATGCTGTCAGTTCATGATGAATACCAGCCTGTAATCGATAAATAAATCCGCACAAACCTCCAAACTAAAATCATCCACTACAGAATAGCAACTTTTGTTACATTGTTTGGAAGTAATTTTCTATTTAACTCCACTAACTAGGTTTGTGAAGTGTCTGTTAGTCTTAGTGACTGACTATCACTGTGCATATTATTCATATTTATTTGTTTAGAGATTAGTGAAAGTCTTTGGATCTTGGTTTTGTCTTTACTAGAACTCTGAAGTTCGAACCCAAATAGGTTATTGCCACTGATACCACAATGAACTCTTTGATCGTATGGTATAGGTTTCTTTAAGTATACAGGTATGAATCACCAATAAACACTGCGGACATTAACCCAAGTCCTTTCATCCCCAAGTATTAAAAGGAGATCTCAAGCAATGTAAAAGAGATGTACACAAAGTTTTTGCTAGTAAAAACTATTTATAAGTCCTATACATTTATGTGTTTCTATTGTTCGATTTTCAGCATTTTGTTTTGCGTGAAGTGTTTACGTATTACTAATTGAATGTATAATTTGATTCCATCTTTCAGTAGCCCATAAATTTACGGTTCATGTACTAAAAGTATACTTTAAGATTTCTAGAGAAATTATTAAAAATAATATTGGAGATCTAATTCCATATTACATTTACTTATTTGGCATAGCACACAATAGTACATTATAACTTATCTAATGGCATTTGGAGCAGAAGTTATTGCTCATAATCATATTGAAGTGATTACACAACTTACGACATCCGATTAGTACAGTCTTATTACCCCGTATTGTTTGTTTATAATGGTGATAAATTTTCACAACTCTGTTATAGGCGTTAAGTCATCCCCGAATGCTGCTTCTACAAGCCGAGATTAGGTACCTAATCTCTTGGCACATTGATTGGTAGCTGGAGAACAACTAATTCCAAGTTGTCTGGTCTTGATTCCTGATCAAATTCTATCGATCAACCACTTAACACCTGCCAAAATGCTCTGCGATTGTAAGCTTTTTTAGATTGGCGACGACACTGCAACATAATTGATAGAAATCCATCAGCACTCAAGAATAGATAACATGAAATTACATACTGTCTAGCGGAAATCAATGTATTTACTGCAGTCCTAAAATAGATCAATCGTGGTCCAAATAGCTGAGTGGTAACGTCGTTGATTACGACACTGGGTGACGCGTCTCCCATTATCGGAGGCTGTATCACTTTTTCTTGAGACTGGAGATACATCTTGCTGACAAGTGTCAAAAAGCACGAAATCTAGGTCCAAAGGTTCCTGTCGATCATCTCCAACCAACTGACATCCACCAAGTTACTTTTCTCCACCCTACTGTATGGTTGTGCTAATGTCTGCGTTAAAACAGCTGTTTCCCCCCCCCCACTTTATTGATCTTGGTGAGACCTGTCATTCTAAATTTGGTCCTATTCCCCTGCTCTGATAATCTAATTGACCGACACCAGTCGGAGGGACATCGGAAACCTCGAAGTACTTGACAGTTGTTTCGTCCTAGTATGGGATAAACCAGCAATGCGCACCCATGACTCCGCACCGTCAGAGGTCGAACCCAGGACCTTCAGGTTCCGTGGCTAGCACGTTACCATTGGGCCAATGGGTCGGAATCCAATGCTTCATATTTCCAACTTCTGTCACTTCATGACATAACGCGACCACCACTCAATGTTGTCGTTGGGTATTTATCCTCGAGGCTAACATTTCAGTCTATGATGAATACCAACTTGAAAAATCACTTAATCCCCACAAACCCCCAAATTCAATCTAAATGACCCCAGTCGGCTGCTTTGATATATGTATTTGACCTCATGGTCACTCCATGGTGTTAGGCAGATCAAATTACTTTGTCTTATTGGGTCAGTAGGATCCTTAATCTAACCAAGCTTATATCTGGGTGAGCTAGTATGTTTTAATGCTACCTTAATTTTAGCTTTGTTGAGCATTCTATATTAATTTTCTGATTTTTATTCCTAGAATGGCAAAACAAATTAAGTCTTGAAATCCCTTCTACTTGTGTTGCCGTTACCATTCATATAACTAATGCTACTTTGTTTCGCATATATCCTTACAAACTTATCAATAAACTTTAAAGAATAATTACTAATTAATGATGTTTCCTTTATATAATTCAATTCCTAGTTTTAACCTTTGGATTGATGATTGAGTTTTCCTGTCCACTTATTTTAACATTTAACTAAACCTGCTTTAACTGATATTGGACAAGATGACGTGAAGTTTTGATGCCTGTTGGAGTGTGGTAGAGTCCTTCCTGTAGATGATAGTATCTAAACCACCATAGTTTCTTCGTTTTATTTTGTAATGCAACATAGCTCATTCTTTCTATTCATTTTCGAAGTTAAGCTATGAAAATCAAGTGTTAAAAGTTGTATAACTACACTGAGAAGATTGTAAGAAATAGACTGTATTCAAAGCGTCATTAAGTAAATATTACTTTGATTAGGTTCTTTTCTAAATAACCGAATCTAATATGAAATTACATTCTAATACAGCGCCAAAAATTTTCATTTATATTGTTAGAAATCTGTTTCGTACATAAAATTTAAAAAAAGAGGATTTCTCTGAGTAAATATTTTATTCGTACCTAAAACAACTGAAGATCTTACATATACCAAGCAAAAAGCTATTAGACTTCGTTAAACTGTATAAATCGTAAGTTTTAAAGGTTGTTGATGCCGTTGAAATCCTTACTTATCTGAGGATATATTTATTGGTTGTTTTAAACTGAATGGATCTTAAAAGAATATTGGCAATAATAATTTCTAAGTCAACCTTCTGTTTCTGATTTCATGCTCATATTCATCACGGAATGATCAGCTTAAGAACCATCGGAAGCATGGGAGCACCGGATAGCTGTCACTTCATGATATAGGACTTCTTAGCAGTGCATACCTACAACCTAAACAGGAGTCAAATCTAGAAACCTCAGCTCTCGTGATAAGTACGTTAGCCATTCAGCCACCTATCCGGAACACAATACCCTACATTTCCTCAATTCTGTCACTTCGGAATATTGCCAAACCATCATCCAATTCCACCGTTGAGTATTATGCTCACATGAAACTTGACTGACCACACAAGTAACGGCTTCTCATACTGCAACAGAACAGCCGTCCCCGCTCTCAGATTTTTAATTGTTTTCCAACCAGGTGCAGTGTGTGATGAATGCCGACTTTAAATAAATAAATAAATCCTCACAAGCCTCCAAATTTAATTACTGCCCAGTGCTCATTAGTGAATTGTTTCGAGATGAGTCTTCCCGAAGTCCTAATAAGAAGTCGTGACCAGTGGGGAAAACTAAGTTGGACTTAAAAACAGGTACTCAAAGACGGCAATGAATGAAGGTCACGCCACATCGTGAATTCACAGAAATAGAAAATGTCGACCACTGAGTTCCGACTCATTGGCTTAATGGTAGCATGCTCTATGTGGAACCTAAGGGTTTTGGTTCCGATTCCTGTTGTACTCATGAGTGCGCACTGTTGAAAAACATCATACTAAATCGAGGTAGCAGTCCAGTGTTCTTGTGTCTTCAATGGTTCTCCAGCTGATATGAATCTATGAAATCAATAAAATCCCGACCAACCACCAAACTGAACTTCAGTTGTTAGTTATAAGTTCAAGACTTCGTAGTGTATTGCATGCTACAGACAAGACAAAGTTTCTGGCTTTAATTTAATTGCTTTTCTCTTGTCACATTCGCTAAAATAAGCTATCACATAAGATAAACTGAGAGCCATTAAAATTAGTAGTTACTTATCAAACACTCTTCATTTGTTGTAAAGCCTCATCAGGTATTATTCTAACCGCAATATTCTCACTATACACAAAGGCAGTTAATTTTCAACAATTTAACTTGAATGATGGAGAGTATAAGTAGTTCAGAAGTATGATTTAGCGATATTCAATTCTCTGAGCTGGATGTTTCAATCACGAGGCCTTAATTGTCATTTTAGACAACATTATCAACACTTCTTTCAATATGAAGCTAAGAGAACATAATTTCCAATACTAAACGATGTTGTAGAATCAAATGATCAGTCGACTTATTTTCTGCATTTCACTTAGAAAAAAGTGTGGTTTTAAGCTGAAAAAACAACTCAAATTTGAAATATTGCAAAGGTTTTAATCTAATGTTATCCTGCCTAACTTTTTACTCATTAGAATATCCTGGAAGTTGAATGATTACTGAATGTAGGCTAAGCAGATCTTAAAGCACTATTTAGTGAAGATATCGTATCCTTTTCAATTATCTGGGACTATCCGGAGCTAAGATTATTTTAAATGAATTAAAAGTGACTTCAATCCTTCATCTAAAACCTACTTTTTTAAACACCTTATTATAACAATCAACTTTTCATTTTTGATAATGGGAAAAATGTATTTCCTCAGTAAGACATTTTCAAACCCCATGAAAGATACTATGACTAAATCCGTATTTATCACATTTCATTGTTTTGGCTTCGTTAGGTTTACTTTTTGACCATACCTCAAGTAATCCTGTTGAAATTTTATGAAATGAAATTTAAAGATAAACTGTCTGAAATATTTCTAAATTTACTGATTTTATTTATTTGTAACAAATGAGTAAACTAACATTTTTAGTAATTCGAGGAGTAAGTGTTGAATAATTTCTAAATCTTTTTATTGTCAGTGAAAATATACATACCCAGTTCAAAGTTCAAACTTATCTAACCTTAAGATCACCACCCCTAGAACAATTAACTGCACTTAAAGAAATCGCAGATTATAAGGTAATAAAACGGCAGACAACTTCAAATACTAATGATTCAGTAAATGGTAATACGTCACCTCAAATGATTCTTCGATCGAATACTTTAATGTCACTACCAGAACATTCAATTTTAAGGGATGATATGAGTGAAAACGAATCACAGATTCTCCCAATTTATACAAATAACATTGATGCAAGTGCTAGTACTTGGATAGAACTTCGTCAAATGGATGTAGAAGCTTCTGGAGATTTAATCTATCAAGATACTAAAATGCATATTCTTAATCAGTTGGATGAAATAAGGAAAACAGTAAGCCGCTTTATTCATCATATTTGTTTGATATATATATATATATATATATATATATATATATATATATATATGGAATTCCTCAGCAGTATGCACCCAGGACCTAGCTAGAGATTGGACTCAGGACCTTCAGGATTCATGGTGAAGACACCAACCATTCAGCCATTGGGTGGCAGTTCAATGGTTCACTTTTCAGACTTCTGGATGAAATATTAGAATAATTTTTATTTCAAACAAGCTGAAATTAACACATATACAGATTATATTCATTTGGTTCTTTGTTACATGTGCTAGATATGAACTTATATCTATCACCTGCCGACAGGGGTCGAGTAGTTTGATCTAGTATAGCAACGAGAAACTACAAGTGCCAATAAGTAACACCGACAACAAGAGGTGGCTGTCGTACCTCAGTGACCTAGTGGATAACGCTTTGGCGTTTGAAGCGATGTGTACTGGATTCCGATTCCAGTGAGAACAAAATTACTCACTGGGGTATAGATATATCATCATCGAGACCAACACAGAACTATTCAATACTGCGTTATGGTTCAAGTTACCACACATTATATCAGCACATCGTGTAACAAGGCGAAAAAATGGAAGATGAAGAAGGAGGGAAAATTGGTCAAAGGAAATAGGAATGAGAAAATGATGAGATTAAGTATAGCTAATAAGATGGGGATAATGTGTATATACATCTACGCCACTGACATCTGTTCTAACCCATATCACATAGAATCTCCAATCACTGGTTTCTCTTGTCACATGGGCCCCAACCAGCTAGTCTGCTTGGCCCAACATGGCCCAAACGAACAGTCAAGGGCTTCATGCATTGATGCCATGTTTTAGTCTGGCTGACCAGAGCCTTTTTCCAGCCTAAACCTAGATTGCCCAACATTGTGTGACGAGACAAATGGTATCTAGGCATGCGTAACACATGTCCCAGCCATCTCAATGGATGAAGTTTCAAAACTGCATCAACCGTCTTACCTATCCCACCTAAAATTATACACCTGACTTCTTCGTTACTCACGTGGTGACAACACGAAACACGGCCTATGCTACGAGGGTAGCGGTGGTCAAACACTGGAAGCTTTCTCATGTCTCCTATCCTTAGTGGCCATATTTCACAGCCATATAGTAGAAGAGAGTAGACTGAGACACAGTGCAATCCACCCTTAATAAACAATAGGATATTTCAGATACATCCGGCTGACGAGTCCACTGCTGGCGGAAAAATAAATTACAACACGATGTACTCACACTATTTTAAGTTTACTCATAATAGTATTCCACTCCAAATGGAAGTGATTATTTAAAAACTCTTAATGTTATAAGTAGAATGGAACAGATTCATGTGCTAATTTCAAAACGATTAACGAATTTCGGAGACTGAATAACTATCTGCGTGTTATTTCATGTGTAAGTTTAGAAGTGGTCTATATATATATATATATATATATATATATATATATATATATATATATATGCAGATATAATCCGATATTTGGTATCAAAACTGAGTGCTTTCTGCATCAGATGTATCAAAATATATCGTTAACTCATAAAAGATTTATATTTACTAACATTTATTAACACTTCATGATCAAAGGCTTAATCGAAAACTACTCGTTCTGCATTTAAAATAAATTTCCTAGTTATAACTTCACAAATATATTAATGATTGAATTCTACTGTCTAGATAAGTGTTATGGTCACTGAAAACGACAGCCTTCCTGAAATCCAACGTATTGGGAGGTTAGAATTTGAGTTGGATTTTGAAGAACAAAACGTCATATTGGATGAAACAAAAGAAACTGTCAAACAGGTTAGTATTTGTAAGGCATTATAACCAATTATTTTGAAAGACATGTTTTCATAGTATGAAGAATCATGATCAGAGCTCCATTTGAAATGATAAGTATATTCTAAATCTGAGACTAATGACCGCCATATGTTAGATCCATGATTAAGGGTAGAACTGCACAATCAGATGTAATCTAGATAAATTTAGTAACTCTCTGCTTTAGATGGAAAAATATTTCCATTACAAAATGTGATCTGCCTCTTACCAATAATAATAAGGGGACGTATCAGGTGACTGAATAGCTTGTAGGCTAATCCATTCATTCTGGATCAAAATCTTTAAAACACCACCCATATTCAAATCAGGCGGTTGCAAAAATACGCAGTTCATGGTGAGAAATCCCACTTGAGTTTCCGATGAAAACCAAAATATTCCGATCAAATAATGCTATTGTTGTTAAAATTCCAAGCATGAAGCTGAATGTAACATACTACTGATTAGCATGAACAGTTCTAGACCACTCAGATTATTTCATCCCAACAAGTCCTTATCTTTCAATCACTCGATTAGACCAAGTAACACTGTTTGTCATAGTGGTTTATTTCTCCAACGCGTTTTAATAGCTTCTACGAATGGTTGTTACCATACAGATAGCCATATCACTAAAAAAAACTGGCATAAAAGTTCATCAGTTCAAGTTACTACAATTCACAGCAGTTTACAAAAGAGAAGTAGAGAAAAAGGGGGGATATTAGGGTAGACAAAAGTGTTTGAGAGTTAAGAGAATGAATGGATGAAGGTTGATGAAAATATCCAAGACTTTAAAGATGACAACGAATATATATGCCTATGCCACTGTGAACAATTTTGATCCATGTCGCTAAGCGTCTTCAATCATTGATTTCCGTTGCTTCAAGAATCTCAACCAGGCAGTTGACATCCGTCATCATGACTCAGAACGATAGTCAAATACTATATATACTGGTCCCACTACTCGGCTTAGTCACCCACAAACAAAACGAGTCTTGTTCAAATATTTACCTTAAAATTTAATTTCATCAAAATAATTATACACATTTGCATATTCCTCTTTTTTGAAACAAGTTACGGGAAGAAATATCCTTAGCTGATTTGGCGAAACAGTTTATCTGGCAAGCCATCAAAACTCAATGTTGGGATGAAATGTCTGTTAAGGGAAGAAGTTTGAAAGCATTCAATTTACCAATTAAAGTTTCCAATTATCCACTGAAACAACTAACAGATAACGAAAAAAAGTTATTAAATACTGTTACAGCCAGATTGAAAATTATTAAAGCTGTAGAAGAAGAGAGAGAAACACTATCTGTACATTTGTTTCGCAACACGATGAAAAAAGTAAGCTTTACTCTTAAATTGCCTGCAGACAGATAGCCTTGTTTTTAGCAATTAGATTACTGAGTGTAGTCTTTTCTGTGAAATGCGGTTCATAAATAGACTTGAGTTGTAAATAGAAGCTACTTATTCAAGTCGTTACAATTTTGTAGTAGTTCAAACGGTGAAATTATACTTGGAATCTTTTTATTAATGACCTTTTTAAGGTCTCTGTTCTAAAACATTAAAACACGTCAAATCGGTAAGCTACCGTAGACATACCATCCAATCCTTTCAGCTATAACTCGCTAACTGAAAAAAGACAATTTCCTACAAAGCATATGTACTTTAGTAATTTAGTTCATGCATTCACCGAATAGTAGCTAATATCATTTTGTTTAGCCTATGGTGTTAGTCGATTTATATAATCTGTCAGCATATAGGTAGAAACAGCTTTATAGTTATCACTACCCGCTAACCGATTAGCATATGCAGCTAGATCCTTCAGATAGTCACTTCCGACTAAGCTTACCCAGCCCTGTAACATTGTGTTCCATATAACACTCATCTAAACGCGGCTTAAAGTAATTTTACTCTAATTTCAAAATCATCTAACTGTTGTGATGGACACAGATTCAAACGTACTGGAAGAGAACAAAGGTCACTGATATAACGCTCAAAATTTTGTCAAAAAATTTGGTGAAAGATGGTTCCATTTAATGCGTTTAAGACTACGAAGTAAAGGTAATCACTTGAGCGCCACAAAAATGACCTTCAGCGGTTGTGAATGCCTCTGACTACTTGTCTTCGGGAGATGCACGCTTTCAAAAACAGATATGAGGTGAAGTTCAGGAAAGATAAGTAGATAAAGTTTTAAATTCGACAGCCATTGGTTTAGAATCTAAAACTAATTAGCAAATACACATATTATTCAGTATTTAATGTAAGATACCGTAAGTTGAGCAGATGAAAAATGGTCCTTAATATTTTGTCTTGTTTGCTTACGTTAATTCAAGACAAACCTAGAACAAAAGGAAGAAGTCGATGAAGAAGAAGAACAAGAACAATCAATAAATCGAATACTTTCTGGAAGCACTGGTAAACTGATTTTTCATTGTTAAATCTCTGCTTTTTTCGTCTAATTTGCAACATAAGTCGTCACAGGTGAATCAGAAAATTGGCTAAAAAGAAAATCTGTACGATGAATGAATAAATCAAATTAAACTGTAAAAATTAAATGCCACTTCATTAGACCAGCCTACTGAATTGATAATGGATAGATTCTGATAGCTTACTTCATATTGAAGCTTATATTGATGATGCCATCTAGAAAGACAATGAAAACTTCGCGATTAACAGTTTTAGGTTATAGAACTCAATACCACCGAACTCACCAGTGTTTTAATCACATAAAAAGTGACACTTTTAGGCAGGGAATATGTCTATACCTTTCATGACACAATTCATTTATCCAAGCTTAGGATTTACTAATATAGGTGTAGAACTTGGGCACTGTGGTAGAATTTAATTCCATATTAGATTTGTTTATTTGATTTATAACACACAGTATGATACAGTATCATTTACTTGATGACATTTCGAGCATAAATTATTGCTGCTCATAATCATTTCAATGTAATCACACTACATTTGACATTTTTTTTAGACAGTTACGTCACTTCATACGAGCTGTTTTTATTGGCAGTAAAATTTTCCATATCTCTGGTATAGGTGTTGTGACATTTCTATTACATGTGTTGAGCGTTGATTCGATGAATAAAGATTCAGTAACTAATCTCTGTCTCCACCTAGCTATATTAGACTTAAGTACAGTGGTTTTATCCCACCCTATTGTGTGGTTGTGTTAATGAATGTAATGCAGTGGCCGAGTGTTTTTCTGGATTATTGATCCTATTTAGGTCTGTTATTCTATATTTAGCTAAATTCCTATGTTCGGCTATTCTTACTGACCCCGACCGACTAGTTTGACCTATGTATTTGACCTCACAGTCATTACATGGTATTTGATAGATTATATCACTTTGCTCAATTGGCTGTATCGAATCCTTAAGCCAAGAGACGAAGTTTATCGCTGAGTGAGTTTGTAGGTTTAAATGTCACCCTAATACCAGTTCTGTTGAGGATTCTATGTAAAGTTTCTGAGGTACCCTCCATATGGGGTAATACAATGGAGGCTGTGAACTCCTTTTTTCTCGTGTTGTCGTTATTAGTCGAACTCGTGTGAGAATTTCTCAATAAACTGCGGAGGATAATTATTAACTAATAGCGCTTCTCTTACTTGTTTTAATTCCTTGTTTAGGTTCTTGCTCTGACTAGTCAGTTTTCTAGCTCTATCATTTAGACATTTGACTAATCCTGCCTTGACTGACATTGGATGGGATGATTTGAAGTTTCAGTTTAGCTGGACTATTTTCTCTGAGTGATGCTCATGCTTGATTTGAAAGCTTGATGCTAGTAATAAGGAAATTTGGACTGTTACTGCCTTAACAGTGTGATTTTGTTATTGCTCACTATCTACAGTTAAATAAACCAAGCAAACTTTGCTCCATTTTCAAACATATATATATATATATATATATATATATATATATATATTCTGAATGGTAATTATACCACTTGGCTGTCCGAAAAATGGTAGATGGAGCCGGGATCAAATTCACAACCCACTAGTTGAAAGTTAGTTGTCTAGACCAGTAAGCTACAGCTGTTTTAGACAGACAACGGAGTAAATCAAAGAAGAAAAATCCAAGGTTTATACTTAGTCATCTATGTTTATCAAACTAGGCCGTATGCTCATGCAGCAATGTTTACCCTTTAGAAAGATAAGAATTTCCTATTAGTATTTACATGAGTAAAAATGCCAGATGAGATGGCGTATTTAAGGTCCCCTAGCCATTACATCCCTCACTACATTGAATAATCCTTTTAACAGAAATATTTTTGATTCTCCGTCATAATTTCTTTTTAAGTATCATTTTAAAAATTTGAATTTCACCAATAATTAGGTATTGTTGTTATATATTTTTCTTCAGCTAAAGAATATGGTGGATCAATTGAACAAGGTTATAATCAGATGGAAATTTACACACGAATGCAAAAAATTTATCAGATTGTTCTGATTAAAGTGAGTAAATAAACTATCATAATTAAAAGATTTAGATGGTTTCCTAAATCAACTTGTATAGTAAAAGATTTAGCAACTGGTTAAAAGGTAGCTGAAGGTGGATTTTAAAAGAAGAACGACTTCAGCGACTGAATTTGTTTTCGATAATATTCTCAATTGCTGTACATAATTTGCTTTCATATTTAAGGATATAACATTTTAAACATTATGTTGTAATTTACTTGGAGGCAAGAAGTCGAATTCAGGATGCTCACTTCGTCCTATTCGGGATTTGTCAGCTGGATGTACCTGCACCCCAATGATTGACGATGTTCCCTTCGGGACTTAAAACTTCTACCCATCAAATGCCAAAGCGTTATTCACCAGACCCCTGAGCATGAGAGTCACCACTTTTGCAGCAAGTTTCAACTGTTATTTAATAATACTTTAAGTTTTCTGTTGCTATCCTAGGTCGAAATTCTCGACTGCAATATAATGAATATTCAGACAGGCATCTCCATAGGATCTCATCTGCTGACAGAGGTCATGAAATTCTGACAGGTATGGTATCAGTAAACAATGTAAATTAATAATTCTTAGTAGGTTGTGGTCAGGAAGATGATATAAGGATGAAAGTTACCGAAGAAACAGGAATCAGTGTGGGTTGAAATCAAGACTTATCAATGAGACGATTTGAGATAAAGGTGGTTTGGCAGACTGGCATTACTGACAAAGCATGATGACTGAAGGTGAAATGAAAACTTGGGTCACAACAGGATTTGAACCACCGACTTCCAGGTTACTACCTCAGAGTTTCACCAGCTGCTGACTAGGTCTTAAAACTTAACAACTAAGTAAGACCTGGTCGTCAGCTTCGACTCCCAGCCCAGCTGGTAGAACGCCAAGCTGGTAACATGGGGGCTCGGTGGTTGGAATCCTCTCAGACCTAGGTTTTCATTTCGCCTTCATTTATTACGCCGTAACGGACTAAGAATTTAATAACCCATAACAAAGTGGCCAAACAGTTGTCAGGGTAGAAAGGAAAGAGTAATTGGTAACTGAGCTAAACACATTTACGTAATAACAATGTTAAAATCAAGAAGTGTTAGGTAAGCTTAGAAACTGAAAAGTTTAAAAATTAAGGAATGGATTTAGAAGATGAGTGCCAAGGTTGCTTATGGATGCACAATTCTGGCTTACATATTTTTACTGTCGTTGCTTCAACACTACAATGTGAATGCTTTCTGGCACCCTTTGTGAGATTACGCTGTTCCCTGCATATTGTTGTGTACGAATCTTCTGAAACTGTTTGCTCGCTGTCAACCAAATGTTGTAATACGGAAATATTTGTCAGTCTGCATTGACTTCTGTGGGTTCATGCCAAGTGTTGAAGTCAACTTTGAACAATTTGTTTCTGCGTACAGGCGATGCAGCTAGTTCCACGTAATAGGTGAATTGATGTATGTACCTATGAATTCTCAAGAAAAAGAATTAAAAATATTAAAATGAACAAAACTGGTTCATTCTTCACCGTATGAACAACCTGGAAATGACTGAACGTGTGCATCAAACGGTTTTGGTAAAATAACGTGTGAAGAAATCTTAGCTAAGACAAATGTTGACCTTCAGAATACTGTAAAAAGAATCATCGGATGGAAAAAGAACCTATGGTACTGTGATTATTTTCAACGTCAGTTGCAATTTATCATTTTCCAGTGTTCTAGGAACAACACATAACCATTCTTCAGTGTCTTCAACTCTTTTTTGCCCAACCCCCTAGTCATGCTATACTTGAATCCTTGATTATCCACAAAGACCTAGTCATTACACTTTTTAAAAGAGATGTTTAAAGCAATCGATCCAAGGATTCTGTCACCAGGTCTCTGGCTCCCAGATATCGAGAAGCAAATTATCTGAGGGATCTCAGAAACCTTATAGCCTCTTAAAGGTTTGATATTAAACTTCACTTTTGGACCACTGCTGATTTTTTTATGCTCAACAACATGGTACTGGAAAATCAGGGAAGAACAACCAGTATCAGAGTACCCAGCCTCTCTATGTTGGTTAAAATCTGTTGACTGAGGATGGAGAGTTCACCTGTTAGACCTAGAAAAAGAATCTAGGGAACTAAAACTAATTTCTGCCCTTTCTTCAGTTACCATATGGTAGAACATATTCGTTTAATGCATGAAATCTCTCATCATCATCGCTTTTCGAATAAAATGACGAGATAACACTTACTTTTACATTCAGCAGGGAAATGTTTATATGCAGTAGTAGTGCGTTCTACTTATAAGAACACTGGGAAAAGTAATTAGAGTTGACATTCAGTAAATAAAGAAAGATCCCGGAGATAGAGTTGACAGATTTCAAGCAGAAGTAAAGAAGACAAGTGAGAAAATAGCAGAAAATGAAGGATAATTCATCTCGATTGTAGAATGCAGCTACTAGTTTGCATGAACCACGCTAATTAAAAGTTCTAAATATTTTATCAATACTCAGTGTGTTTTTCAACACACAATTCCATAAGATTTTACTAGTCGCTTTTTCTACAGTATCACTTAAATGTTATCTTGGGTTAAATAGTAATACATGTTTTTGATAATAAGGAGCATGATACTTAAAATATTTCCCTACAAAAATAACTTTTGAAAGGGAATTTTTGCGATTTATTTTTTTTTAGAATGCAGTTTATCATATGAAAGAATGCTTTAATAAAGAATTCAATGAAATCTATGCCAAAAAATCAGATCAATTAGCTCAAATTCAAACTAAACTGACTAGAATACGTAAAATTCATGCAGATCTACAACAACCTCATCTACTCAAAAATCTTATTGATCCTAAATTTGATGAAGATGAAGAACCAGAACAATTGTTTACTATCACAGATGCTGAGATAACAGTTGAAAAATATTTATCACCGGAACAGTTAGCTGAAATTGAAGTTAAACGATCAGCTGAAGAAGAAAGACGCAGACGAGAGAAATTGGACAATTGGCGTGAAAGAGGTTTAGAAGAAATGATGGACGGTGTATTAGAGATTAAAAAAGAAGATGAACTCAAAAAGGATATACCTAAACCAGCTTTCCTACTAACTGGTAAACCATTAACACATTGGACAGAGGATGATAAACGTATGTATGCTGAATATGAACGTAAAGTTAAAGAGTTAAATGAAGAAAGAGAAAAATACAGAAAGGTAAGATAAATCAGTTTGTTTATAGGGGAAAAATTATTCTTACACAAAAGACAAAACACACTGGGAGTAGAATCTTTTCCACACTTATTCGTTTTAAAATAACCAAGTCAGCAATTGGTTGCTCTCCAGTGACGACCCCACAGGAGGTCAATTACAGCCAGAATAGCTCAGCGGTAACTTCACTGTCTGCGAAACTGGGTAACAAGGGTTCGAATACTAGAAGAAACAACAGTTCCTTCGAGGTTGCAGACACTCTGATGTGTGCCAGAAAGCATGAAACCGAGGTCCAAGG
This sequence comes from Heterobilharzia americana, assembly GCA_944470555.2. NCBI lineage: Eukaryota > Metazoa > Platyhelminthes > Trematoda > Strigeidida > Schistosomatidae > Heterobilharzia > Heterobilharzia americana. The sequence goes on along the minus strand of OX104130.1, from coordinate 70,481,246 downwards.
TTGCCTACGGATTGCTTCTAACCAAATAACGCCCACAAAATTCTGTTAGCACTCAGAACTAGACAATATGAAGTCGGTTGCTCTTTACTAACTAATCAAAGTAACCAAGTCATCAAATATATAATGTTTTCTTCCCCATTTCTTTACGGAGCAAAACAAAGTCTCCACAGATTAAGATTTCATTGTCATTAGATTTGATGATATGAATGAATATGCAAGATAATAAATGATGTAGTGTAAAGAAACTGATAGTTAATTGAAGCTTCGTGTTGTTCTGACTTCATCCTTCCCGCTCAATCTAGTATATATAACCAATGTAATAAAATATAACAAATAAATGAATTTTGTAGATAAGCTTAACTGCAAACATTATTCACATAAAATGATAAAACTATCAACAGAGTGAGTTGTAAATCACTGAGTAGTAAAAATAGGTAATGAGCATCAATTATTCATACCAATCATAAATGTATTCCTTTCAATACTTTCATAAAAAACAATTTCATGCAATGGATTTAATAATGTTATTGAAAAAAGGTATTCTCCTAACCTCATTACTTATTTTCAGTGCTTACAATTGTTAAAAAAACTAGCTGTACTAATCTGAAGGTAGTATTCATCACGGAATGACACAAACTAAAGAATCCTTAAGAACCTTGGAGTACAAGATATCTGTTTCCTCCTAGACTGAGCATTTATTACCCCATTCTGTACTGAGCCATCGGGTTTCATCGGGAGTGCATTAGCATTCATCCACTGGGTCGGAATTCAGTGGATTGCATTTTTCAACTTCTGTCAAGTTACATTGCATGATGAGTACCAACTTTAAAGTTAATCAGTTCCCAGAAACCACCAATCACATGTACAATTAGAGCTCGAGAACAGCAAACTCGGGAAAACGAGGCAGGTTTCAAATCTAGAAAACAGGTATACCTACTGGTGGTTGACACTTGCCATAATTCTTGACTTGGAGGTGGCATTTAACTCTGTTGACCTTGAGGTGTTGTGGTAGTGTATGACTACGAAGCGAGTACCCACCAAGTATGTAGTGCTTATCAAAGTTCTATACTCGAACTCATGCTGCCATGTAAGGGATTACGGAGTTGTCATGAGAATTAACGACAACTAGTGGTGTTCGGCAGCGATACCCACTGTCAACTTTTTTATTTAGCTTCGTTATAGAATTAACAATTGACATGACCTTAGTTAAGTCCGACTTCACAGAGACTGACTTATTGCTAGAGGTCACCTGATTTACTTGGGCTTTGCAGACAATATTTTTCTGCCAAATGAAGACAGTGACGAAATGCAGGATCTTTCGAACGCGTTGAGCAGAAATCTGAGTATGTTTGGCATGCGTTTTGCTGGCACATATCAAATGTAAGATGATGCTCAACCGCTTCAGTTCGATGATCGTGAGTGAAGTGGTGAAACGTGTTGAGCATTTCACTTACCTGGGTAGTTGCGTCAGTTCAAACGGGGTGGTTGCTGACGAAATCTCAGCTCGGATATATATGGCCCGTTTGGAATTTGCCAACATGCGTCATCTGTTGCGCCCACTGTCAAGGTGTCCAACTATCTATTAAAAGACGAGCATACTGCGCTGCAGTTCATTCTGTCTTGTTGCACGGTTGTGAGACATGGGCGTTAGAAACAGAAAATATGAAGTGGTCACTAGGTTTTCATCCCACATATTTTCGTAGCACTGCTTGTGGTCGGTGGAATCGCCATGTGAGCAATGTCAAGGTCAAACCAAACATATCAGGAAAGACGAAAAATTCGATTGATAAAGTCATGATCCTTAGTCGACTAAGATGGCTTGGACATATGCTGCACACATCGAATCCTCACCTACGTTGACATGTTATGCAATGGGAAGCTGGATTAGACTGGAAGAGGGCTCTGGGTGGTCAGATCAAGACTTGACACAAGTCCATGAAAGTCCCTGAATGTTGGTCTGAGCTGTATGAGGAGATATAGATTGTCTGGTTGGAGTCTCGTAGACGAAAGTAATCAGTGGTTGAGAAGTCTTTGTGACATGGTCGAAAATCAGTCACAATGGTGCAGATATATTCACTCCTTGACATCTTATAAAGCATTGAATATTCACACTCACCTTTATGCTCAGTTTGTTTATTCTGTCACACAAATTTATCTACTTTGATATCACTCTTTTTCTGTCCATCTGTTCTTTGTATACTACTGTGGAGTGTGGCGACATGAGCCGATGTAATTGTGTGTTAGTTTGTACGTTGATTTTCTCTGTCTATCTTGGCCGTTCTAATCGTTTTTGGTTGTTTTCTTTTGTTAGCAATATGTATTTCATGCATATGCAACACCTAAAAATCACAATCCATGATTAATGTACTCAACAATAAAAGTAACAGTGCATTTTAAAGGACTTATTGATTTCCATCAAGAGATAACTCTAAGTTGAGGAGTAATGAAGGTCAGTTAGATACTGCTGCTGAGTGATTGCCTTGAATGCCTTGCGAGATCAAAAAAGAACTCTCTTTACTCCCTGTACTACCAATGATTCCCAGTCTTATTCAAAGTTTTTCCAGTAGCGATAAGTAACCTTAGATGAAAAGCATAGGACGATTTTCTCAATCTATAGAAATGTCTTTTCAGTTTCAACTTGAATATCTATCCTCCATCACTCTGTACTATCACCTGTTTTGTGGGATTTCTACTATTAAGAGTTTATATTGTGTAAAATTAAAAAACACTTCTAATGCCCTGTATACTACTACAAGTATTCTTACTCATTGCTTTGTTTTAATGTTTGCTATTTTTCTGGAGGGGATGGACAACAAGACAACACAATACTTTATCTAATCTTCTGAAATTATTCAGTGGAGTTTTGCCATCATCACTTGCAAACTACCTTAGTTAAATTAGTCTACATGACCAAAGGCAAGTTAAGATCTGATCAGTACCTGGATCTTATAGTTCGATCGGTAAGACACTGACCTGGTAACCCAGGGGTTGCTGGTTCAAAATCTACCTTCATTCAAAGTTCTGGACATTGGTAATGAAGATAGCTAGATTACTGAAGTTCCTCTGATGTACTCAGAATAACTGTAATATCAAAATATGGTTACCATAGTGTGCCGAAGAACGATTGCATTCTAAAACTCGATTATTCACAGGATATCAACGCATATATTTGGTGTGTTTAGTGTTGTCTTATAGTCGTTAAGGGAACATTATAATTTCTTACAAAACTAATAAATGATATTTTTACGAGAAAATATGTTTTGAAAAGTTTTAATCTTACTGAATAACAAAATATTACCATTACCTGTTTATCTTATCATTTCAGTTTTTGGAGGGTGATTTAAAGAAAATTTGTAGTCAGATTGATGAAATTAAAACAAAATTCGACGAACAATTAACTTCATTATTTAATAAATGGCTTCATGTTCAAACAGCTATATTACAAGAGGAATTAAAAATATGGAGACTAAAGTGGATGTTACTTACGGAAGAAGAATTAATTACTAGAGAATATGAATTAAAAGAATCCATTGAAGAATTACAAAAACAAGAAATACAAGTAGGTCTTTCATATGCTTACCATACTTTTTTTTATAGGACTAAAGAATTCTACCATCCTAAAGTAATTCCTAAATCTCGTTTGGAAACGAAAATTCATTAGTTAACGTTTTGGTGTGTAAAGATTTTGAAAAGTTTTCTTTCTTATGTTACAAGTAAAAAAAAAAGTATAATTTACCCAATTTCCGAATTTGTAAGGGTAAGAAATGAATATTTCACCAATAGCTTGATAGTCACAAGTGCCTACCTCAGCTAACAAAAGAAAATTTAATAACTGAATCTATGTATCAGGGTCATAGAGTTAAATACGAATTCCCACTGTTTGGTTTTCAGGGTATAGAAGTTTAAAATGATCTCATCGACGGTGTTGAGGAGATGACCTACTACCCGATCAATCTCCATTTTACGAGTTAATCTGATATGTTATCTTGCTTTCGTTGAAATATTAGCATTTAATAGTTAAAATAAGAATCAGGATATCATATCATGGTGAGCTTATAAGTGCTAAGCTGTAGACTAGTGTGAGCTATGTTCGACTGATTTCTTGGGGTTTCAGGACAGCATAAACATTTGTAGAAGTATGCAAACTTGACCAATACAGTAGAATAATCATTTAATGTGCAATTTCTCAAAATTGAACTGAATGCTTCCTTAGATATTATTGACAAAATTTGTAGTAACTGTAAAAAATGAGTAACGATTCAAGGTCACTGAAAGACGGTCGAATTTTATAGTTCCACTACTTTTTATTGAAGTTTTATTCCCTCGTTAGATTTATGTAGTTCAGTGAGTAGACGTATACGTTATGTTGTCTTCTGAACGTAGATCTTGGGAGTTGCATATCTCAGTACCATGTTGTATACAGTTTTCAGAAGGTTCTTTTTTCTTCACTGGTTTTCACTGATGTCATCTGAGGGGGGTAATCTAACCTCACACCGAGGTGGTATCTAAATCTGAAGACATATTTATAAAAACAATCCTTGTGCAGTCAGTAGTTTGCAGGGATTCGTTAATCTGAAAGGAATTTTCATCACGGGTTGACACGAACTGAAGGAGCACTGTAAATCTGAGGTCACTAAACTGCTATTTTGTCCTATTTTAAGACTCCTAAGAACTGCTGCATTCTCACAACCTCATGAGCGATTGAACCAAGGACCATCAGGTCACACAGTGATCTTGTTACGATTTAGACTGTAGATTAAGATCCAATGGTTCAGTGTTTGCTACTTCTCTCAATTTTCGACATAATGCCATTGTTGTCCATTGTTATCAGAGACTATCTGTGCTCATAACAGATTTGCTTATTGATATGGAAAGATTACAAATATTTTGTCAATAGATTCTTTTAAAAAGAATGTTAGTCTCTATAAAGGAAACATATTTATAAAAACCCAATTAATCAACCTCGTAGAAGTCGTTTCTTCAGAGGATAAAATCTGTACAAGTTATTGCAGGTTTAAACGGTAAGTGGAGACAGACCAGACCACTTTATTCATACATACATACTACTACTACTAATAATAATATGGGAATGAATGTCACTGATATCAGTTATTGATCCGTGAGTTCAAAGAGAAGGTGTGGATGTGTGTGCTTGAGTAAATGAATGTTAATGACTGCAAGGAAAGCAAAATGAATTAGAAACTCAGCTTCTTTGTGTATATGTACTTTAGTTATGATTATCATTTTTTTATATACTGTTTAAGTTAGTTGGATTAGTTAGACCTTCCTTTGTGTTGATTGTATCAGGATTCAACCCAATACCGAACGCTTCAGCTATCCATCTTTCCCTGTAGTTTGGTAAACTTTTTTTTGCGTGAAACGCAACTACCGATTTGATTTGTAAATTTTTCGGTCCTATAGAATTATTTGTAGGTTGTTTTGTGTAGAGCATATATTTTCTAACACTAGTGATAACGATGACGTATATTCCCATATTATCATGTATGAACAAAGTAATTTGTTTTGTTTCAGCTTACTACTTAGACCTATGAAAACTTGTGCAGGTTTTATTCCCTAAAGAAGCACCTTCCACGAGGTCGCGAGACTATCTAAATTTAGTTTTCTACCTCATTAAAATTTTACAAATATATTTCCTTTATATTCCATTTACCCAATGCTCAACTTATTCAGCACTAGCAGACCAAATTTTGATCCAGAATACTATAACATACCAGTCTTTACTTTCACGTTGCAGTGATGCTAAGTCATGAAATATATTTCATGTCATTGAATATCATTCCATTGCGGAAATCAATCGTACTCAACTTAAACCTGTTAGACTGTCTTATGCATTAATAACAGTGCGCTGAAATACAGTGCAACCTGTCAATAGTTTGTTTATTCATTCATACCCCCAGGATATTCATTTCAGAATTAGGTCATTATTTTACTCAAGACAAAGATGTACCACCTAACTACTCATTTCAAGTTTCAAGGGAAAATCCAAGTATTGCCGCTGAAGAAACTATGGTATAAGTACCAAAACACATTTTAGAAAATTTTATTCTGGGTTATTTGAATATGCTTTGGTAGTGTTGGACAATCTTTTGTAACGATTCACTGAAACTGCGCGCTCAAATATTTCCAGAGTATTCGTAACATAGACTAGCTGATAAATTCTTCAAATTGTAGTTATTATTATTTATTATTTGTCCCTTGGGTTCCGAATGGAACATAGGGCTTCACTAGCACGTCTCCAATGCGCTCTGTTCTGTGAAATCTTTTGAACTTGGCTCCACGACAGCCCACAAGCTCTCATTTCTTCCTCACACAATCTCCTCCATGTCACCCTCATCTCGGATGCCCAACTCGTCGCTTCCCATCTGGGTTCCCCTAGAGCGACTGGCCTGACGCGTGATGTCCCCAGTCGGCCTTCTCAGTGTATCCCTTGCCCAATACATCTCCACTTCCTTCTTCTGCATATTTGTTCAGCGATAGATTCTTGGTTGGTTCGTTTCCAGAGTTCCTTGTTGCTTATTATTTCTGGCCATCTAATCTGACCTTCAGTAACGAGCCAGCGTAGGTGGCAGTTGTTGATGAATGTCTGTAGTTTGTTGGAAATCCCTTTCGTAACCCACCAAGTCTCTTAGCCATACAGAAGCACTGACTTGACATTGGTGTTGGAAATCCGGATCTTGTTCACGCACGCTTTATGCTGAGTGCAGAAGATATCCACACTGGTTTCAGGCTAATGAACACCTGTCTTGCTTTTCCGATTCTGACTTTGACATCCTCGTCTGTGCCTTCGCCACCTGTAGTTGAAACAGTGCTGCCTAGATACGTGAAGGAGGTTACTTCCTTAACGGTTCTCCCGTTCATCGTGATTGGAGCTTGCTGTTGTTGTTGTTGTTGTTGGTGGTGGTGGTGGTGTTGGTTGGATATCTTCATCACCTCTGTCTTCTCTATATTCACTTGAATGGTGTCCCGTCTTCGCTGCTCTGCTCTGCCTCTTCTGTCAACTTGTTAGTTTTCGCCTGTAGATCTTCAAGTTTGCGCGACATTAGACATAAGTCATCGTTGGCGAAATCCAAGTCTTCTAGGTTCTTTTCCGCAGTCCAGCCAGCGTATTCCCCTCTTCTCGCTCCTCACAGTTGTCGCTTGCATGATCCAGTCGACCACAACACAATCAGGAATATCATGGGTGATAGTAGGCAACCTTGTTTCACTCCTTCCTCTCTTCACTTCACTTCAAAAGCATCAGTGAGCTGAGCTGTCCATTGTGAATTACTTGGCCGGCATGTGGTGTCTTCATATAGTTATTGAATGAGGCTGATAAAGGTTAGTGGTATTCCGTAGTAATGAAGCAGTTTCCAAATTACCTCTCAGTCGATGCTATCAAAGGCCTTCCCAAATTCGATGAAGTTGAGGTGAGGTAGAGAGTTGACTGCCATTCCATACTCTGTTCTCTGATGATGCGTAGAGTGGCGTTGCAATTTGGTCCACACCTGATTTGTTCTTCCTGAATCCAGCCAGCCAGCCAGACAGCCATCCTGTTCTGGTTGTAGTTTTGAATCCAGTGCATCTTTTAGTTTCTCAATGATGATGCGGCTTAATATTCTGCTTGTGGTGGACAGGAGCTTGATTCCGCACTAGTTCTTTCAAAGACTTGGGTCTCCCTTCTTCGGGAGTTTGACAAGGTAACCCTTCTTCCAATCAATGGGCAGGTATCTTCCCTTCCTTCCACACCTTCTGCAATAGTGTTGTGGTGTGAGCATGTCCGCTGTTGTCTCTGCGTTTATTTTCAGTGCTCCTGATGGGATTCCATCTGGTCCTGCTGCTTTCCCGCATTTCAGTAGCTTTATGGCGTTCAGGACTTCCATTTTTGTTGGAGGATTTATGTTCACTTGTAGTTCTGTGACGGGGCTGTAGGTGGTATTTCTGGACGAAGTGAAGGTGGTGGTCGATCTAAGAGCTTCTTGAAGTGGTCAGCCCATTGTTTCCCTTACTTCTCTTCTTTGTTAATTAAGTTTCCGTCATCATCTTTTACTGTTTTCATCTGCGTTGATCTTTTCTCTCCCTAATAGTAACCTGGTTATTTGATACAATGTTGTCAGGTCTCTCTTACCTGCAACCTGTTTTGCTTCACTTGCCAATGTGTCGTAGAAGTGTCTCTTGCCTTTGCGTGCACTCTTCTTCATTGCTTTGTCCAGTGTTTTATACATTGTACTCAGTTCCTCTTCTCGCCGTTGTGCATCCTTGCATTGGTTTATCTTCTGTTTCACCATCCTCCTCTCCCTGCTCTATCAGCTTCCATTCCTTATTTTCTTTCTTCCTAATATGGCTGTGCAGGTTTCTTTCCACATAGCTTTCAGAGACTTCCAGTGTTCTTCGACGCAGGTTTCTTCAGGGATATTCCTCGAAATCTCCCATTTTGTCTTGATGGCTGACTGATGTGAAGCTTTCATTGTAGTTTCGTCCTTCAGTTTCTGTTCTGGGTGTTCAACTTGATCTATGGTCTATGATCATCAACTTCTTTGAAGGCTTTCAACTTGATTTTGAATTCAGATTCCTTGCATTAAATAATGAGTGGTATAAACCTACATCTGCTCCTCTTCTTGACCTTGTGTCAAATAGGCTGCGTCCCCACTCTCTTCACATTAAGATGAAGTCGATCTGATTTTCAGTGTGTCCATCTGGTGAATGGTGAAATCGATGTCGCTCGCTTTGTGGATATCCTTGTGCCGGAACACACTACCTCACCTCCAATCACCAAATCGTTGAATGCACAGAATTCTGCAAACAATTCTCCATTCTCGTTCATCACCTCACCAAGCGCTTCTCGACCCATGGTTAGTTAGTTCTCTTCCTGTGTTGTCCACTCCCAGTTTGGCATTCATGTCACCCCACCCATCAGAATTTTCATGTTGCCAACTGAGGTCTTGTTCAATGTTGTTTGAAGTTGTCGGTATAATTCCTCCTTTTTCTCTTCATCTGCATTATTTGTAGGTGTGTGGCGTAGCACTGTATGATTGTGACCTTCCTTCCTTCCTTCCTTCCTTTTGAGTTGAACCTTGCTGTCATGATCCTGCAAGAGGAGATTGGTTCCCACTGCATGAGAGAGAGCCTTCGATGCTGTTGTGGACATCATGATAGCCACTCGATAACTCAGTGTACTGGTTCGTGATTGTCGTCTGGTTGACAATATTGGAGTAGATTACTGATTCTCCAGTTGACAGAGAGTTTGGAGAGTCCACTCTCATTCCATCTACTTTCGCATATTCCAAGCACTTCAATGTGATACCTCCTCATCTCGTTTGCAATCTGAGCTGTCTTGCTGGGTTCAAACATGGTGCGGACATTCCATGTTCCCGTGTCTACTTTCGCTTTCATCTATAGGGAGAAGACACCTGGGCCTGGCAGATTGACTTCCTGATGGCTTGCACCAATCTAGATCATTCTGTCTCCCCGACTCCAGAGAGGAATAATTCTGTTATTATTTTTTATATTTTGTTTGTGCTTTGAAGTTTGTTTAGCGATTGGATTTGTTTTCCGTGGTAGGGTTGCTAGCCTTATGCCCAACCTTCCTTCTTTACCCGGACTTAGGACCTGCTAGTAACTAGTGAACTAGTTAACCAGGCGAGGTTAAATTGTAGTTACATATTAAAAATCCTGCATAAACCTTAGGCTATCAAACATTTTCCATGCAATACATCACATCAAGCTGCTCCCTTTCAAATTTTATAAGTTATTCAAATATATCTCTAAGTGGTATTATTTATCCTTGAGCATTTTTTTAAGTGTTTTCAACCACCCGTTTCATATATTAACAAAAAACTGAAGAAAAAACGTCATGCTAGATGATGAAACGTCCATGACAAAATATCGAAGCTCAGAAAACACCAAATCACCACCACCCTCATCCTGAGCTCAAGAATTTTCCCAGTATTTTGAATACAGCTTTCTAAGAAAAGTTGGATCAACGGAAAATAGTTTGTACAACAGAAATGTGTACATTCTAAGCTTAGAATCCATTGACACAGTTTGCAATTGACAGTAAATTGAATAGACTTGACATCACTTCTATAATAGTTTGAAATAATCGACGGTTCTGAAGAAGCATTTTTATTCTGTTTTGAAACTTCTTCTGGAGGTTATACTAAGGCCTGTCAGGTCAATGAAAAACAGTTACCTTATAGTTTATTCAAACTTATCCTCAAGTATCATTCATTTTAACTTCATTATTGAGCACTGATAAACCTCATAATGGCTCCTCATAAAAACTTTACATAGCAATTTGGAAGATCGTGGAGAACTGGTTGTAAAGTATTCATTATGAAACAAAATCAGGTAGGAAATCACTTGAAATCAGGGAGAATAGGACAGCTATTTGTCCTAGTTATAAATCATTCAGTAATCAATGCACCCACACCCAAGACCCTATGCAGGATGGAGCTCATGGCTATCAGTTCTCAAGGTGAGCACGTTAACATTCACTCGACTTCTCTTGATCCATGAAGTAGTGTGACCATCTTTCGAAGTCATCGACAAGCTTTTGCCTTCATATTCTACTCTGTTGATCCCATGAGTCACAGCTTCTGTCTAGGACTTCAAGAAATCCATTTTGAATCAAGTTATTGTTGTTGAGCCTTGGATTCATATTGAGTTTGCAGGTTTATGGGTTTACATAGTGTAAATTGCTAATAAATGTATAGACAATTGACTAGTAGCTTTCAGACTTCACCCATGATAATCGATCGATCGCTCGTTAAGAGAAGATGCAGTGAAATTACAGAAACTTCATCACGTCAAATATGCACAAAGCATTGGCTTATCTATGCGCCAAAGATAGTCTTGCAGTTTTTAAACCATTTCAGCAGGTTTCTATCATTGATCGTTGTTAACTTTTCCAATCATACATTTTTTGGTACAGTCATGAGATTTTCTGAAAATTCTCGGTTGGATCTGATTGGTTCTGAACATTTTCAGGGATTTCAGGCACACTGAGTTATCTGAACTGTGATAATGCAAATCATAACATGGGAAAAGAATTGTGTTGAAAGAAGTTTTTATTGTAAATGGAAGTCAGCTAAAATGAATTTGGAAATCAGTAGGTAGTTGAACGCTGTTTTTTCGAGCTTAGGACTCTTCAGCAGTATCCATCACTATCAGGAGATTTCAACCCAACGGCTGAACAACAACGTTCTCCCTGTGAGACCTAGTGACTAGCAGTTTAGTGTTACACAAAGTCGTGAGAGAAGTTATCTCAAACTAGGATTAAATACTTTTTCGATGCTCCGTCGTTTTCAATGATTCACTAGCTGATGTTGATCGATGGTAAAAACTTTTTTGAAACTCATGTTAAAATAAAATGGACAATAAAGCCTTTCGTTAACTCATGCTTTTCTTGGTCTAGTTACTTACCGGACATATGTTTAAGTAATATAAATGCGTCCTCACTTATTTTCGACTAATATTTTTCTTTTTAAGGTTACAGAAAATTTAGAAGCAGCCAAACTTATATCTGAACAAGTTCAAGAAGAATATGAAACTTTCTGCGCTGATGATAAATTAATGGAGAAAAATCTTCGAAAAGAATTCTCTGATGTACATGGGCCCTTGTATGATTTTATTATAAAAGCTTATAAAAAGCGTCCCAAGTGAGTAGAGAAGCTTTATCAAGGTATAATTTTATTACACAAATATAGAATTTCAATTTCTTTTAATGTGGTATTGTTGATCCATGTTCTTCCACAGTTTGCAAAGATCGATGATAACTCATCGGCTTGAATTGTATATCTATGTCGTAAACTTAAACGACGGAATTCGGTCAGTTCTGAGGGCTGAAATTTATGTCTACTTAGTGACTGATTATTGCAATCTACATTCACTTCTTGTATAATGCCTTACTGCGTTCACTTTGGTTGTTTATCTGCAAAACCTAAACTTTTCTAGCTGATGATGCCCATGGCTCTGTAAGTTTGACTCCTATTGCCTCCGTAGAAGTGCACGAATCCAGTGGAAACAGACTAAAGAAAACTTTAGTATCCCATTGCTCATGTCTGGGAACGAAGGGTGTCATGATTTATTGAGTGATTCCACTTTCAAACATTAGCTTTGCTGTCCTGGATATGTGTTACCGATGTCGCTCCAGCAGCTTCTTTAATGTTCCCTATTTTCTAGATGTGAAACGGGAAGAATTGAAGGCGGTGGTCAGTATATGACATGATGCTGTTCGGTGAAGAATAACTGTGTTGGGTTAGTATTTGTTAATGCTTTAAACCCCGTTGATTAGGTTTCTGGAGGTTATGTTGCTCAGTGGTTTGGAATAGTATCAGATGTAGCTTAAAAGTGAAATCAGTGGGGAACATGCCGTGATTTTTTTGCATTTTTGTTTATGAAAAGCAATACAGACATAGTTAAAGCTTACTTGAATATATCTTATAAATTTCATTATCAAATGCCTCCTTTTTTTCCTGTACTACCTTATTTCAGTGTATGCTTCAGGGTGTTGTTGTATTCTCTTGTGGGATGCACTCATTGGTACTGATTTTTCACCAAGGTCACTTTTAAATTAGTCATAATACCAATAAATAAATCTACGTTTTATTAGATCTAACGATACACAGGATAATAGCTAACAAAATAGAAATTTCAGACAATCTAAAGTGAATATATAAAGCTTAAAAGTGAATTGATTGTTAGATCAAATCAACATTCAGTTTTAAACTGAAGCGTTTTTTCTGATTGGTTAATATTTATAGTTATAAGTCAGTATCATATTTGACTAAACTGAATGTAAAGTGAAAACCAGAGTCATGACAGAATTTGAACCAGCAGCCTCAGAGTTATCAGCCCGGTGCCTTGTCAGCTGAGCTACGAGACCCACTTTTCGACCAGATCTTAAATTCATTTGAGTCACCTAGGATTTCCCGTGGCTCCTATCTAGTGCGTGACGCATAAATGGCTGTTCCTCGGGATAACACTATCTTCCCAGCCAGTAATTCCCATCCAAATCCAAACTGAGCTGAATTAGAGAACAAGAGCATTGTGTTGATTGTTAATGAGACTATCTTAGATATCCGTGGTTTAGTAGACTGATGTTATTGATACTTGGCGAGATATCCGACTGATTATTTAAGCACAAGCATACTGTACTGCAGTCCTGTTTCATGGTTGTGAGACTTGGCCACTAAAAGGAGAAGATATGAAGCGACTACAGAGCGTTCAGTGGAATTGCCATGTGAGCAATGTCAAGGTCAAACCAAACATATCAGGAAAGACGAAAAATTCGATTGATAAAGTCATGATCCTTAGTCGACTAAGATGGCTTGGACATATGCTGCACACATCGAATCCTCGCCTACGTTGACATGTTATGCAATGGGAAGCTGGATTAGACTGGAAGAGGGCTCTGGGTGGTCAGATCAAGACTTGACACAAGTCCATGAAAGTCCCTGAATGTTGGTCTGAGCTGTATGAGGAGATATAGATTGTCTGGTTGGAGTCTCGTAGATGAAAGGAATCAGTGGTTGAGAAGTCTTTGTGACATGATTGAAAATCGGTTACAATGGTGCAGATATATTCACTCCTTGACATCTTATAAAGCATTGAATATTCACACTCACCTTTATGCTCAGTTTGTTTATTCTGTCACACAAATTTATCTACTTTGATATCACTCTTTTTCTGTCCATCTGTTCTTTGTATACTACTGTGGAGTGTGGCGACATGAGCCGATGTAATTGTGTGTTAGGTTGTACGTTGATTTTGTCAATCAGTTACTTGGCGTCAGTGACTAATAAATGTATATTGGATTTAATTCAAAGCTGATCCTTGGTAAATAATATTGGAGACATAATTAGTTTCGTCAGTGTTATTAAGTGACAACATTTTTGAAATGTTGTTGTTAGGCTTCGTACTGATAAATATGCAACACCAAACGGAATAACTTTGTGTTAATTCATTTAAATTAGTAATTATTGTCCCTTCCGTGGTTTGTGATTATCAATTAATGCTGATGATAACATTATACCTATTATCCGATGAAAAAACAAGGATTCTTCTAGATTGTAAATAACAACGTTTCGTTGATTATTGGTCGTAGCTATCTAAGGAAATGTTGGCTGTTTAACTGGAATGTTCAAGACGATAGAAATCAACTGCTGGACACTTGGTGATATAGTTCAGAATCAGTTACAGTGGTACATTTTCACTAACTTCCATTTACTTATTGCCTCTTCTTTCATATACACTTGCCTACTTACATTTCATTCATTTTTTATTCATTTCTTTGCATTGACCTGTGAAGTGTGGCGACTTGAACTGATGCAGTTCTCTGTTAGTTTCAACAGTAATCTGTCTTTATCTTTTCACCTATTTGCTTGCCTGCCAACCTACTTGTCTGTTTCTCTATTTGTTCTGGATATTGACGCTGAGAATACAACGTCTCTTATCATACTTTTATATTTATTTATTTGCTTTTTATCAAGGTATACTGTTTTAGTGCAATCAGGTAAACAATTCGATCGCATTAAACAAGATACGCAATACTCTACACAATATAATCCGTATGCTGAAAAGATATGGCAGTCATCTCGGTCAACAAAGCAAACTGGTGCACTGGAAGAAAGTCTTGAGGAATTAGATAATGATCCTTCACGAGAACAACAACTTGGATGTGATAACGTTGTGTGGAGCAGATTGTGCGCAGCAAGACGTCGTAAGATTTACAAAGAGATGGAGATTAAAATGGCTGCTCAGAAACTAAATGATGTCTCAGCTTTCATTCGTGTAAGTTGTAATTTATGCTCATTTCATTGCCAACAGATTTTTATTGTCATTTGAAGTAATAAAACTTGAATATATTTGCTGTAAAATATAATGATGGAATGGTGTAGCTATTAGTGTTAGATCCATGATTTCCTCACTTTTTTTACCTTGGCAAATGATATTTTGCAGAATAGATCCAGTTAACTTTGTATATGAATAGGAAAACGAATTACCAGAGAAGAAATGTATTCTGAAATGGTGGAGAATATTAATAGCTCAGGTGGATGATCGTGTTCGTGTTACGTTCACTGAGCTGAGTGGTTTAATCATGAAACTTTTATTGTTTTTCTAGAAAATATCATCTGTACCAACTTTAATATCAAGTCGTATTGAAGTTAGTACTCTATGAAAAAGGATGGATGCAGCAGCACTGAAGACTACTGATAAACTCAATCAAATGCTGAATGACAACCAGCCAGAATCTACATCCATGAGTCCTCAGATTTTGAAAAGGTCCTTGGTAATTGCTTAGATGATGAGCACAGTGAAGCCGAAAATGAGTTTAAGAAGCCTGATAATATGGATCACATTAATTTAATGGATGCGGATGATAGTAATTCCTCTATGACCCATCAGGAGATAATTACTGATGCGGACATTCGATCAGAACATGTCAGTGAAGACCATGATGTACTTGCTGAGAGTCAACAACGTGATGTAATATGTTTAATACGATCCAGCCTTTCTAAATGTTCAAGAATAGAGTGCCACTGATGTCAACAGTCACACAGATACTCAAGGGGGTTCAAAGCTCATCAACGCACGTCAAATGAGGTAGTTGCTTTGCATGATAATGGACACTATATCAGAGAAAATTTATGTCCATGCAGTAAAATGAACGCCAGGATCATCTGCAAGCCAGACATCACACCTATCCAACAGGTAACTGGAAAACATCGAATACACCTGAATTCACAGATCGCCCACAGTCCATCAGGTTATCAGAAGCTCATCATTGGGTTAGTATATGGTAGTGTTGACTATGCCAATTTATCGCATAACAGAGTACTTTATCAATTAGATAAACTATTCGTAGATTACCCAGCTCAAAATGGAAATAGGATCTCAGGCTATCATCTACAACAATGAGACTTACAACTAGAACTAAAAACGTGTGAGAGCACCACGTGTCCAAATAAAACATTGCTTCCTCAAGAGAATATGTCTCCAAACTCCACACAACCTAAAGAAGAGTAATCTGTTGAATTGGCAGATGATACGAAGATCCTCAGAAATGCATCCGCATCGATTATGTAAAATCAACAAATGGAAGAGCGTTTAAGATTGTCGCTGATGAGCATATAAGTTGTTCAGGTGTTTATCGAAGCCTAAGTGAAATAAGTTCACTGTAATTGGCAAATTTGTTCAAGCATTTCAGTTTTTAAAAAAGCACCATGGTAACATTTAAATGCATATAGCTGGTTGACGCAACCTATGAGCATTTTTGCAAAATCAACGCTGTACAATATTTGAATTCAACACCTAAAGCCGTCCGATGTTTTTGCAAATACTTATCGATTTACTTTTCTGAAGCGGGAAAGAGAGGGTTTATCAAATACTCTTCGTCTAAGTGTTAGCAAATCATTCCGCTCATTACCAGTTTTTTATGGATTCAATTCAGTTACTTCAAATTATGTCACAACAAAGATTCTGCAAAAGATCAATAAAGAATAATTTTTCATGATCCAGCAAAACGTTACCAGTTAGTTAAATGACACCATTATATTATCCAGCTCTACGTCAAGAAGGAGCTGTTATAGCATGAAATAAAATTGACAAAATCTTCAAAGAAGCTGCGAAAACCTGTAGCCTTTCACAATCAATCGACTTCGTCAACGATATCGAGAAAAAGTGTACAAACCAACTGGTAAATACCAGATTGCTTGAAGTGACAAAAAGAAATCTTTCGCTATAGATAATTGTCCCCTGGGTTCTCACTCGAATATAGGGCTTCAGTAGCACGTCGCCATTCCACCCTCTTCTCTCCAGTCTCTTCAACCTGGCTCCACCACTAACCACAAGCTTTCATTTCTTCCTCACACAATCTCCTCCTCCATGTCGCCCTCAACTCGGACGCCCAATTCGTCGTTTCCCATTTGCGTTCCACTCGACGACCTGACCTGGCCTGGCCTGGCCTGACGCGTCATATCCCCAATCGGTCTTCTCAGTGTATGCCCAATCCAACCCATCTCCACTTTCTTCTGCATATTTGTTGGGCGATGGGTTCTCCGTTGGTTCGCTGCCAGCCAGCCAGCCAGGCAGCCAGCCAGCCAGCCAGTCAGTCAGTCAGCCAGCCAGCCAGCCAGTCAGTCAGCCAGCCACCCAGACTTCCTTCTTGCTTATTCTTATTATTCTGGCCATCTGATCTGATATTCGGTATCGAGTGAGCAAGCGTAGGTGGCAGCTGTTCATGTGATTGATATATATATCTGTAGTTTGTAGGAAATGCTTTTCGTAACGCGTCAAGTCTTTCAACCATCATATAGAAGCACTGACTTGACTGACACATTAGTGTTGAAAATCCGAATCTTGTCCACGCCTTATGTTGAGTGCAATGCAGTGCAGTGCAGTGCAGTAGATCTCCACACTGATTTCAGATTGATGAAGGCCTGTGGTGGTGGTGGTGGTGGTGGTGTTGGGGATGTTGCCTAATGTCTCTCATTTTTTCCTGATGAGTGACGACATGACGACGTCCTTTGTAATCTTGTCCTTCAGTTCAGTTTCTGTTCTGGGTGTTCAACTTGATCTATGGTTTATGATCATCAACTTCTTTGAAGGCTTTCAACTTGATTTTGAATTCAGATTCCTTGCATTAAATAATGAGTGGTATAAACCTACATCTGCTCCTCTTCTTGACCTTGTGTCAAATAGGCTGCGTCCCCACTCTCTTCACATTAAGATGAAGTCGATCTGATTTTCAGTGTGTCCATCTGGTGAATGGTGAAATCGATGTCGCTCGCTTTGTGGATATCCTTGTGCCGGAACACACTACCTCACCTCCAATCACCAAATCGTTGAATGTACAGAATTCTGCAAACAATTCTCCATTCTCGTTCATCACCTCACCAAGCGCTTCTCGACCCATGGTTAGTTAGTTCTCTTCCTGTGTTGTCCACTCCCAGTTTGGCATTCATGTCACCCCACCCATCAGAATTTTCATGTTGCCAACTGAGGTCTTGTTCAATGTTGTTTGAAGTTGTCGGTATAATTCCTCCTTCTTCTCTTCATCTGCATTATTTGTAGGTGTGTGACGTAGCACTGTATGATTGTGACCTTCCTTCCTTCCTTCCTTCCCTTTAAGTTGAACCTTGCTGTCATGATCCTGCAAGAGGAGATTGGTTCCCACTGCATGAGAGAGAGCCTTCGATGCTGTTGTGGACATCATGATAGCCACTCGATAACTCAGTGTACTGGTTCGTGATTGTCGTCTGGTTGACAATATTGGAGTAGATTACTGATTCTCCAGTTGACAGAGAGTTTGGAGAATCCACTCCCATTCCATCTACTTTCGCATATTCCAAGCACTTCAATGTGATACCTCCTCATCTCGTTTGCAATGTGGGTTGCCTTGCTGGATTCAAACATGGTGCGGACATTCCATGTCCCCACGTTTACTTTTGCTTTCATCTATAGGGAGAAGACACCTGGGCCTGGCAGATTGACTTCCTGATGGCTTGCACCAATCTAGATCATTCTGTCTCCCCGACTCCAGCGAGGAATAATTCTGTTATTATTTTTTATATTTTGTTTGTGCTTTGAAGTTTGTTTAGCGATTGGATTTGTTTTCCGTGGTAGAGTTGCTAGCCTTATGCCCAACCTTCCTTCTTTACCCGGACTTAGGACCTGCTAGTCACTAGTGTACTAGTTACCTAGACGAGGTTGACAAAAACCGGTAGGATATTCTAATTTAATGATGCTTGAAAATAGACAAGGCCATTGTAAATATATTTAATGCCTTATATTTTTTACATATTCCGAGCGACTATCGAGGGTGTGGGATCTGAAGGTTTCTGATCAAGTGTCCACTCTCAGATACATATTTGTATGCAGGCTATATGAAAATATGTGTTTGATGAAGAAAAAACTCTAGGGTTTATCCTGCTAGAAGTTGACGGAACCATCACTCTAGAGTGTTATAACAACTACAGACTACTGCCAGTTTCCAGTGAACACTCAGATAATGTTAGTGTATTATGATATTATCATAAAATTCCCATTTCCCCTGAAAAATTCTTGTACTGCGATTATTGTTTACTTGACATACATCTCTCTATGCATAAACGGTACTTTTGGTTGTTTTGAAAAAATATAATGTAAAATCTTATTTTGAATTCTCTTAGGCGAATAACATAACCATTTTGTGCGCTGAAAGTATTATGACTAACTAAGCCTGATCATCGTTGACACAGTCAACATGTCATTCAAATTGGATAAGCTTTGTCAACAATGAAATCCAGAGTGATTATTCCTAGAAGCTTCCACGAACGGAAGCACTTTGCTGCTTTGATTCAAAAAATGAGTGGAAACAGCTCCAGCCTCAGTCACGTTTACACTTGAAGCTAGATCAAACTCGAATTTTTGTTTTCTTGACGCCAAACTCCAAAAGAGTCTTAATAATTCTATTCAAAGATATATCTACAGGAAGCCCAGTTTGAACGGATAACTGACCAGCTTTCAAGGTTGGTCGTCTTTAAACAGGAAGAGGAATATTGTGCGCTCACTTTCACTAAGAGTAAGAAAGATATTCATTGGTGATACACTTGTTCAAAAATTAGAAACCATCCAAAAAATACTGTGAGAGAATAGCTACCTATTCATCCGTCAATGTTTTTCAGAGTCCCTGAGTGGAACGTTGTATACTGCAAACCTCAGCATGTTCTTCTGGTGTTAACAACTAACTCTTCAGTGTGTAAAAGACAAGTTCGCGAATTGGGCCTCATCATAGTGTATTTACAAGTTTGCTTGCTTCTGTGGAGCTGAGTAGGTCGGTCATACTATGCACTCGCAAACATAACCCAGCTTGGTTGCTGCATGGTGAGCACAAAACCATCTTCACCTCCACCGTTGAACGCTTCATAGACTCTGAACATCTGGTTTATCTGGAAACCTCCTTCAAAATTCTTTTCGAAGTTCAACCAAATGTTCAAATGGAGTGAGGATTAGACACTTATGTACAAACGAAGCTTCAGCAATTCATAGCTTCGAACCTCAATTGTATTCAAAAGAAAACACATAGAAACACTCTCTTTACCATGGTCTTAATCAGGTTTCCTGCACCTCTATTTATATTTTGTTTTATATTTTATTCGTTTGTTCATATATTTAATTTCATTTTTATTCCATGATTTCACCAGATATCAAATCTCACTTCACTGCATTTTACAGAAACTACTGAGATTATGCTTTGTGTTACGTAATATCATTTCATTCCTGATATTCATCTACCGGTTAAGTTTGACCTTTGACTTGAAACTTGTCTGCAACATTCAGTCATTTTACTTATATGTTTACGAATGTACAGATGTGAAAATGAGTGGTCGAAATGATAATTATTTTGTCTGTCACCTCCTTTTGTTTGTGATTAAATGTGGGCGGATTTCATCTTCCGTGCAACATAACAATAGCTCATACTGATGTGATGACCACTCTAACAAACTTATTTAATTGAATATTAATGATGGATAGTTGCTAATATTGGAATCCAGGACGCTTTTTTCTACCAATTTTGGACTTGTCAGCTAGTTGTTCATGCCTTCTACTGAGTGTTGCTCCCATAAAGACGGGAACCTAAAACGAATCAAGTCCAACTCCAGAGCACTATGTCCTAGGCGACAGCCACTCCTTGTGTAACTGGTGTGGTATAATCATGTTTCATGTCATAGCTTAGAAATCTCTGTTGTTGGTTTAACCGACATAATGGAAACAATATCACTCACAAATAGCAAGAAAATCCAGCTGGTAAGTCTGAAATCAGACTAAAAGTCCATCCTAGATTCTACTGCTAGCCCCTGTCCATCATTAATACCCAATTTGAAAATGTTGGCAATACCGAGACATCCCCACAAGAACCTGTGTGGCAGTAGTAGCAGATCAGTTTGGTCTAACAGAAGATCTATGCGCCATAAAATTACGAAAAAATTAGACTTATTTATTTATATTGAGACAACCAGCAGACACAGAATTACCAGTGAACACATGCTGTCCCACAAAAGCAGAAGTGAAGTCCTGAATGCCATAAAGATGCTGAAGTCAGGGAAAGCAGCAGGACCAGATGGGATTCCGCCAGAAGCACTGAAAACAAACGTAGAGAAACAACGGGCACGCTCACACCACTATTGCAGAAGGTTTGGAAGGAAGGGAGGAAGGAAGGAAGGAAGGGTACCTGCCCATTGATTAGGAGAAAGGCTCCCTTGTCAAACTTCCTTAGAAGAGAGACCTAAGTCCTTGCAAGAACTGGCACCGTCCACCCCAAGCAAAACATCAGGCCGCATCATCCTGGAGAGACTAAAAGATGCGCTGGATTCAAAATTACAACCGGAACACGCTGGCTGGCTGACTGGATTCAGGGAGAACAAATCATGTGTGGATCAAATTGCAACGCTACGCATCATCATAGAACACAGCAAAGAATGTCAGTCAACTCTCTACATCAACTTCATCGACTCTGAAAAGGCCTTCGACAGCGTCAACCGAGAAGTAATTTGGCAGGCAGCTGCTTCAACACTACGGTTTTAGTGCTACAAACCTTTATCAACCTCATTTAACACCCATATATTATTTGATGCCACATGCCAAGTGGTTCATAATGAGAACCTCAGTGACGCCTTTGAAGTGAATACAGGAGGAAGACAAGGCTGCAAAGTATCATCGATGACCTTCCTGATTGTGATCAACTGGACTGGACTGGATCATACAAGAAACTATGAGGAGTGAGAAGATGGGCCTACACTGGCTGGGCTGACGAAAAGACTCTGGGAGATTTGGACTTCGCCAGCGATGATGATTTATGTCTAATGTCTTGTCGCACAAACTCGAAGATCCACAGGCAAAAACCAGCAAGTTGACAGAAGAGGCAGGCCAGCGAAGATGAGACTTCCTTCAGGTGAACGTAGAGAATACAGAGGTGATGAAGGTACCCAACCACCACCACCACTACCACCACCAACAACAACAACAACAGGCACCAATCACCACCAACAGGAGAAACTTAAAGGAAGTAGTCTCTTTCACCCACCCACCTACCTACCTACCTACCTACCTACCTACCTACCTACCTACCTACCTACCTACCTACCTACCTACCTACCTACGCAGCATCGTTTCAACTGCGGGCGGCACAGACACAGACGAGGACGTCAAAGCCAAGATCGGAAAGACAGCAAGACAGGCCTTCATCAATCTGAAATCAGTGTGGAGATCTACTGCACTGCATTGCACTCAGCATAAAGCGTGGACAAGATTCGGATTTTCAACACTAATGTGTCAGTCAAGTCAGTGCTTCTATATGATGGTTGAAAGACTTGACGCGTTACGAAAAGCATTTCCTACAAACTACAGATATATATATCAATCACATGAACAGCTGCCACCTACGCTTGCTCACTCGATACCGAATATCAGATCAGATGGCCAGAATAATAAGAATAAGCAAGAAGGAAGTCTGGGTGGCTGGCTGACTGACTGGCTGGCTGGCTGGCTGACTGACTGACTGGCTGGCTGGCTGGCTGCCTGGCTGGCTGGCTGGCAGCGAACCAACGGAGAACCCATCGCCCAACAAATATGCAGAAGAAAGTGGAGATGGGTTGGATTGGGCATACACTGAGAAGACCGATTGGGGATATGACGCGTCAGGCCAGGCCAGGCCAGGTCAGGTCGTCGAGTGGAACGCAAATGGGAAACGACGAATTGGGCGTCCGAGTTGAGGGCGACATGGAGGAGGAGATTGTGTGAGGAAGAAATGAAAGCTTGTGGTTAGTGGTGGAGCCAGGTTGAAGAGACTGGAGAGAAGAGGGTGGAATGGCGACGTGCTACTGAAACCCTATATGCAACTGGAAACCTAACGGACAAATAATAATATATTTTGTTTTGAGTTAAATGTGTTCTGATCACTATGGTACTGTTCAATAAATACTGATATTAGTTTTAGAAGCAGGGAAATCCCTGACACCAGTAGACAGGAGCTTCCTCCAACCATGGGACTCCGGAGCAGTACTCACTCACGACCAGGCTGAGGACTGAACTTTGGATCAACAGCTATCGGGGTGATTGCATTAACCATTCAGCCACTGGGTTGGAGTTTAATGGTTCACATTCTCATACTTCTCTCCATTAGAGATATAGCCCGTCTATCACCCAAGATCTTCAGTTTGTATTTTTTTTCCCTTCTGAGTGGTTGATCACACAGGTCATGGCTTCTCATTAGAACTTCGGAATATCTGTCTGGATGTATTTTGAGGTTAATAAAGATTTTAATTTTGAGGTAGTATACATCACGGAATAGATGGCAACTGAAGACCTTAGGTGAAAGAAATTTGCAACTGTAAACCACTGAACTCCAACCCAGTGGTTGGATGGTTAACAAGTTCGTCGTGAAACCCGAAGGTCCTGAGTTCAATCCCTAGCTGGGTCATGGGTCTGTACTCCTGAGAAGTCTCACACTAGGACGAAACAGCTGTCTGGTGGTGCCAGGTTTTTCATGGTTTTCCAAATAATATTAGGGCATGATGAATATTACCCCAAAACTTATTCATCTGTTGATTTCAAGTTGTTATTCATCGTAGACTGACATCAGTTGGAGGAACAAAGAAAACCTGGAAGCACTGGATAGCTGTTTCGTACTAGTATGAGATTCCTCAGCAGTGCGCACCCACGACCCCACCAGGGATCGAACCGGCGACCGTGAGCTAACAGAAGTTGGAAATACGGACCATTGGATTCTGACCCAGTGTCTCAATGGTAACGCGCTGGCCACGGAACCTGAAGGTCGCGGGTTCGATCCCTGGTGAGGTCGTGGGTGCGCACTGCTGAGGAGTCCTGCACTAGTACGAAACAGCTGTCCTGTGTTCCCAGGTTTCCTTTGTTCCTCTAACTGATGTCAATCTACGATGAATAACAACTTGAAATATTTCCAAATCTCCACAATTCCCTCAAAATATCTGTTGATTTATTTATTTTTCTGCCAATCTGTATTAATATAATTTATATTTCAGAAACGTGAAATTGACTTACAATCAGTGAATAAACTATTGGAAACACGAAAACAGCAATTAACTAGTTTAATTGAAGATTATCATCGTGATCAAACAGACTTAGAATTACAATTGTTAATTAAACAAGGTTTTGTTGAAGTGAACATCAATCAGTTAACATTACTTCATGATTATAATGATGCTTTGTTAGTGCAAAGAGAACAAGTTGAAGAATTAAATCAACAGATAATCACCTTAGGTGAATCTAAAGTTTCACATATGATTAAAAATAAAGAATTTAAAAAAAGATTTTATCATCTTGAATGGTAAGTGTATTCTGTGAACATTTTGTCTGTATGTGTTCATATTATTGCTCTTAGATCATCCATCTACCAGGATTGTGTGTAATTTTGATGATGATACAATACTGACCAGTGATTCGATTTTGAACTACTACTGATTAACTTCCAAATTCTAAGATTTTATTATCACAAGTCACTTTACACATTCTAATTACCTATGAATAGAGATATGCAAACTCCTGGTTGGATAGTAATATAATGTAAAGGCATTTAGACTGTTTTATTCACCTGAAACTTGAATGGAACACTGAGCTTTTTCAAAAATCGTGAATCCTGATGGGCAGTTGTATATCACAGCTAAGATGGTTTAGTACCTTAGCAAAAGTTAGGTGGGAAATTATTTCAGCTTTGTCTGTATTTAAATATCTTCCTCAACTTCAGTGATCATCTAATTATGACATTATAACATATATGACATTGTATTGTACTAAATACGCTGGTGCTATTGTTCTGCTCAGTTAAGATGTTGCAAAAATGCAGGGTTCTGTGGACGCGTTAAGCAGAAATTTGAGTATGTTTGGAATGTGTTTCGCTGGCATGTGTCAAATTTAAGATGATGCTGTAGGGTTGGTCTGCTGCCAGTACTCCTAGTTTAACGATAGGAAGTGAAGTGGTGGAATGTGTCGACCACTTCATTTACTTTGGAAGTTGCATCACTCCGAACGGGGGGAGGTCGCTGCTGAAATTTCAGCTTGGACACAGAAGGCCCATTTAGCATTTGCCAACATGCGTCATCTGTGGCACCGACTGGCGAGATATCGGACTGTCTATGAAAGGTCGAGATACTGCGCTGCAGTTCGTTCTGTCTTTTTATATAGTTGTGAAGCATGGTTCTCAAAAGTATAAGACAGGAAGCAGCTGTAGGTTTCTGAACATAAATGTCTTTGTAGCATTGTTTGCGTTTGGTGGGATCCTTATGTGAGAAACGTTGAGGTTAAAATAATGCCGCTAGGTAAGGAATACAAGTTGGTCAATGAGGTTGTGTACTATAGTCGACTGAAATGGCTTGGACATATGTTGTGCATACCAAGCCGCCGCCTACCTCGATATGTAATGCCAGCAGAAGTTGGACTAGGTTGAAGAGGGCTCAGGGTGGTCAAACCAATAAGTAGCATCAGTCCATGAAGTCCCTGACCGTTGATCTGAGCTAAGTTAGGAGGTGCAGGCTATCTGGCTGGGGTAACTAAGAAGATAGGAACCAGTGTTTGCGGACTCTTGATGGTATTGCTGTTAGTTGGTCACAATAGCACTGATGTATTCACTGTCTGACATCTTTTTAAGCTGGGATGTTTTGACTGGCCATAGTTTTCAAATTCCCTCTCTTCCCATATACCTTTGTATACTTTGATATCAAACTTTTCATCCACCTATTCTCTGTATATTAATGCAGAGTTTGGCAACTTGAGCCGATGCACTTGTGTACGAGGTTGTGCGTTGATTTTGTCTTCCTGCTATAATAAATGATATAATATAATAGTTTTGTCAAATGGAAAATTATGTATTACACAATGGAACTCTTAAATAACCATATCTATGATCGCTTTCATTGAACTCAGTTTTCCAAGTGATGTTTCCAACTGCACTCGTGTGTGCATGCAACCATCTGATATACCCTTTAAAATAAAAATATGATATATATTTTTTTTATGAAGCAATACTCTGTATCCTATATCATAGGTAAATTATTACTCTTTCTTTCTTCTTATGATGAACTGAGCAAAAGCTACATGAACTTAGCCTTTCATTCTCTGAAATCTCACTTATATCACTTAATAGGAGTGAAATCACTTACTGGTAGGCAGATACATCTATCTGACCAGTCCCAAATGGGATGAAGCGTCCATAGTGGATTCTATTGCTAGCCACTATCTATACCTAATATATGTCTTAACTATTCATTTTTCTACTAGTTGATATAAATATATCACGAATCTGAAAGTGTTTGTGTCTTCTAACATATGTACTCAACTGATGTGACAATATATTTTTCTCTTCCGAATAGAGGCTTATGAAAAACACTTTGATCTACATTAATATAAATTCACCGGCACTCTGAACAATTTGCAAGCATAAAAAATTATCCAAGTGAAGTACTGTAGAGTTTATGTGTATATATTACAGGGATTTATTGCTTTCAAGATGGTATTCTTCATGAACTAACATCACTTGGAGAACAACTGAAAACCTCAGAGCACTAGTAAGCTGTCTTGCCCTAGTATAGGACTTCCAAGCAGTGCGTACCCATGAACTCACCAGAGGTCGAACCTAGGACCTTCAGGTTTTGAGGAGAACATGCTACCATTGAGCAACTGGTTTGATGTCCAATACTCGACATTTTCCTACTTTTGTCAATTCGAGATATAGCACAACCTTCATCCAATGACATCAGTGAGTATTTGTTTTCACGTCCAACTTGGTTTAGCCCACCAGTCACGACTTCTCATCAGAACTTCGGGAAATCTCATCTCGAAGCGAGTCACTAACAAGCAGTGGGCAGTAATTTAATGATTTGTGATATTTTAATTTCTACTTGAGATGCAATATGCATCTTATATTCTTAATAACTTCTTATTCATCTCCGTTCATTTTTAACACACACCGCCGTCACGCACACTCGTCTACACCCCCACGAAACACCTAGGGAACTGCGTGAAATGTTAATGCATTATGAAGACTTACAAAGTAAACTGTGTGATATACGAAGATTTAAAATTACAAGTGAAATACAAAAAGTAAGTTGTAATAAACTATTTATTATTGCTTAACTATTCCTGTTACTTTCAGTATCTTCATTCCAATGATTATGATGCCCTAATTAGTGCACAAATTACAAATACCGAGCGTACAATTCAAGTTTTACGAGAAGTAAGCATTTTGCCCTGTTGACTCTTTTTCATACATTATTTATGTCTACTTATAACTAACTCATGTTGATTATGTACATTAACTGGTCACTGGAGAACAACTCCTGAGTACTGGCCGAATTTTATCGATTATTTTGGAATATGGCAAGCAAGCCATAAGGCTCTTCATCACAATGCACTGAAAAAGATGTTATTTGGTTGAAGGTAAGTTGCAGTAGGTCCTGTTTGACCTGGTTTTTGGGTCCGTTAGCACTCGTCGACAAGGCGTATCTGCAACCTCGAGGGAACTGACATCCTCTGTGGTAACATGGTAATGTTGCTGACTACAACACTGGATGATGAGGATTTGAATCTCACAGGGGACACCAGCTCTCTTGAGGTTTCAGACGTGCCTTGCTGACAACTGCCAACAAGCACGAAACCTGGGTTCAGGTCTCTCCGCCGATTGCCTTCAACCAACTAGGATCCATCATGTGGATTATAGATGTAGTCCAAAGTGTCACTAGTTGTCACAAGTCGTAGGATGTTTGTTGATGAATACCTTTGAAAATATGTCACTTGTTCACTAATCTATCATTTACACCACACGTCCAACGGCTATAGTCATTCGATAGTACAAAGAAGTTCAACGGAGAAACAGAGACTGGTCATTAGATAAATGGAATCAGTATTGAAAAATAATTTAAACTTTACAACAAAGTCTTCTTTACAGATATTCACCTTTTTGGCATTCTAATATGTAGAGTTCTTGCTCTTCATACATTGTATCTCCTTCCCATTTGAATCTTCCCCAGTCGATTGTTATCAGATCGTAGACATTCTGGTGATTCTCTGCATACTATGATACACGTCTGTATAAGTAGTATTTTTACCATAATGGCAACCACTGTTAAGTTAACTATAAATCTTCAAACAGTTGCCATAAAAACTACTTTTTGAAGTATACAAATGCTCAAAATAACCAAATGCTGGTCTAAATCTTAAATAGATCCAATGACATGAAAGGGAGATATCGCTTTAAAGTCAATCCAATGGGTTTAAAGATTACTGCTCTTTTTTAGACCCTAAGCATTTTATAAGTGAAATGCGTCCAACTTAACCTTCCTAGCAAAAATGAGATCAACCTCTGATCAAAGGATCACTTTTAAACTATAGTTAACTGAGTAACTCTGAAGACTATCTTTATAAAATAGCTTACAGACTGCCTATCTCTGTAAATATCTAATTTGATTCTAGACATGACCAGTTTGCTCAAGTAGATAACTGGAATTCGGCTGGTTTGAACAGCCCGACTCTCTGAATTGAATCAACCCAAATACATCGTTGATGAACTCGGCCCCATACGAGTGAAATAGCCGTTCATTTTTTAACCAGTATCACTGATTGGTGTGAGTGACCTAGAATTACTCATCTTAGTCAGTAGTATATTGTGTGAGACTTATTGCAACTTTTTAATTTGTATGAAATGCACTCCAACTTTCTAGAGAAGCAAAATGTTATTGATACTAATTTTTTAATTCAGTAGCCTTTTGATGAAAACATTTCATTACTAATATACATGTCTACGGTACTTCTGTTTATTTAGAAAAAATCAATATACTACTAAGCAACCTGAGTAGCAGTTAAAAACCTCTCACGCTGATCTGTAAATTTTGCCAGTCGGATCGAAGTTATGTAAACAGCGGAAAGGTGTTTCGCCTGTTTGGGGTCCGATACCACCAGCCATATTTTCGGACGAATTACTTCACACAGAGAGACAGATAGAGATAGAGATGGTCAAATTGGTCATTACAACTGAATCTGGTTAACCGTTCATCTTAATTCAAATTATACTTTGCCTTAATTATGGATTTCCACTACTTGCTAGCGCATTATTACTATTATTATTATTATTATTATTATTATTATTATTATTATTATTATTATTATTATTATCAGTGAAATGAAAAATGGTAGACATCTGAAGTCAACAGTATTTTAGACATAATCGCATTCTGTGCAATAGTATCAGCCCTACAAAAAAATCATTATGTTGTACAACTGTTTAACTTGAAATACTGATGTTGACTCATAAGCTTACACTGATAGAATTCTCATAGTTTCCATCAAAGTGTCAGAACATTCATATTACAAACTGGAAGTAGTCTATTACTTTCTTCATACTGTGACTGTAACTCAATATGATTCAATGTACATTTTTTTAGAATATCTTATTATTTACACAAAGTTAGCACCTAACTCATAAGAGAGTTTCTAATGATGTATTGACATTTACAGTTTTCCGTTGACTCGTATGCTGGACTAAACTGATTGACTTGTGTTGGCAAATGGTCCTCAATGGATGGAGGAACTCGATATTGCTTCCAGTCTTTTGACGATACTATTTACTTATTAGTGGCTAGCAGGGAAATCTTTGACTCACTTTTCTTTCTATTTGGTACCCATTATTTGGATATACTTACATTCCACTTGACGACGGTGTTCCGAAATGAAACTCTTTGTCATTTAGTTGCTTAGTAGATAACTGTCTGACTTTTGCAGTGATGAAGTCTAGATTTAAATCTTAGTGAGAACAAGATTACTGACCAAGATGTGAGTATATTCAACTGATGAGTTATAAATAAGATGAAACGTGTATTTTAGAATCTACTGCGAACGTTGTTTCTGATTTCTAACAATCGTGATTAAAAGTTAGTATAGGAATACTAATACTACTAGTAATAATAATAATTTAATGATAACGAAACAGTTTAGTTAAGCCATTAGTGTAACTATACTATACTATGAGGGATTGAATATAAACACATTTACAACCTATTTTTATATATTTATTTACCAGAATCATGAAAAAGCAATGGCTCAAAAACTTGCTCGTCTACGAAGGTATAATATACAGCAAAGTGAAAAGCTTAAAAAAGATAATGAGCAAGCTAGAAAAGATATTGAAGAATTCAATATTATCTTACATGAAACGAAATTTATACATGAACAAAGTAGTAAGTTTCAAACAAACGAAAATTGTATTTGGAGGTTTGTGGGGTTTTATTTGATAAATTCCCACAAACCTCCAGAGTGAATTAATCTTTATTGCTCATTGGTGACATGCGTCAAGATGAGACTTCCAACGTTGTAATAAGAAGTCATGACTAGTGGGTCCAAGTAAGTCGGACATGAGGACAGTCACTCAACGATGACATCGAATGGAGATCTCTCTGTGTCATGAACTGACGGAAGTAGGAAGTGTGGACTATAGGATTTCGACGGAATGACCCAATGGAAACGCTCTGACCACAGAACCTGAAGGTCCTGTTTTCGATCTCTGGTAGGATGGGGTTGTGGGTGCATACAGTTGATGAGCCCCACAGTAGGACGAAACAGCCGTCCAGTGCCCTTAGGTGTCCAATAGTTCTCCGACTGATGTCAGTCCGCGATGATTACCAACCTGAAATAATGCAAAACTATCTTTTTAAATATTACATTATCACCTTAATGGAATACAGTTAGCTTTGATTTCAAAGCAGCATTCATTTTGGACTGATATCATTCGGGAAAACAATGAAGACTTTGGAGCAATGGATATATGTTTCTTCTTGGTATGGGACTCCCCAAAAGTGCACACCAACGACTCTGCGAGGCCTGACAGTCCCATACGAGGTTGTGAGCACGCATTCTTGAAGAGTTCGACACTAGGACAGAACATATGCTTTCCTAAGTTTTCAGTGGTTTTCTAACTAATGTCAGTCTGTGATGAGTACTAGCTTAAAAGCATTATTTTTCGTATTTTAAATGTACAATTTATTTCCCGTAGTCATGTTAAAGTGGTCGCGTAATTGTTTACTAGAAAGATATAAAGAAAATAAAAATTGTATACCACTAGTAGAGACTTATCACTGATCAAACTGAAAATAAACTATTTTTTAAGATTTTTGGGAGTTGAACAGAACAATTTTAAACTTTAGTTTTAGTAAAATTTTCGGCTTGGTTACTGCCCAAGTTAACATTATTTTAATCATCTACTGATGTATCAAAAGGGGAAATCAAGTACTGGAACATTAGAGCCATTCCAGCCACTCGATAAGAGGCTGAGATCCTACAATTGATCAGTGACATTGAAGGAGATTATTTAGTTCCTGTCCTATTACATAGGACAGAACACTGGCATTATCCTAATAGTGAAACTGCGTTCAAAAATGGACTCTACGAGTTGTATAAATTCTTGAGTCACTCATTTAAGGATCCTTTGGATAAAATGCTACGTTACTAATAACTATTGCGTTATTCGCCGCCTTCAAAAGTGTATGTTGTGTAGTATTTTGCTTAACTTTGGGAAACATAGGAAGTGATAACAGTCGACTGATGTGGATTCGGTAGGGAAGAAGGCATTGCTGAATAGAAGTATCAAGGACAAGAACATTGATCACTGGGATACCGAACAAGGAAAATACCTACAGATGTGAAATTTATTGTTAGGATTAATATTTTCGTCATTACCGACTATGAATTTCCAATCAACAATTTCTACTACTGTTTTCGAAAAGTGCTATGAGCAGTCTCTTCAAAAGATATCGATCGTGTGGGTGCTAAATCAGTGATCAATTTAAAAAAAAGAAAAAGAAAAGGGACACTTAACAGTAGATCAGCAGTATAAGTTGAAGATTTAGAGGATACTGACTTGGTCTCTTACTATCCGACTAGATGCTGTGTCTAAAGTATCTTCGGCTGGAAAGTTATGAAATTCCACACAGTTCTACCCCTTGACAAGTTTAAATAGAGAAACAACCACAGTTTTAGCAGAATAGCAGGGATCCATGTTGGCTGACAAGTCCCCATTTTACCTCCAACTGCATATACCACTTTACATGTACGTGTCAAAGTACATACATTGGGCGAATAGAAAGGAATTCAGGATTGAGAGGTGGAAAAGTCTTCTAAAGTGATACTGCTCATCAACTTATTGATAGGGGACACAAAGTCGCTACTCACAAATCGTTCAAAATAGTTAAGAAACAGATGAATTCGAATTTGTTGCCTTTCACTGAAGAACTCATTAGCCATTAAACTATTAAAATGGAACAGTCATGAGTTTGTGCTTACCGTGGTAAAACCTTTTGTGTTGTTGACAATCATATCTTTTTTTTTTGTTTTACAAAACATTGTCGATGCATACACGTTAGTTTGTTTGTTTTTCCTTTTCACACCCTTGATCTAATTATCTTAATCCTACTCATACTAATTCCTCACTAATATAAATCTTATGACCTTTCTTAAACATCGTTTATGTAACCTTTCTCCATATTTTATATGAATTATGATCAAAATTTGACCGAACAGTATCGCAAATATTGGGCGCTGAGTAAAACGTTGACATCAGATTTAGTTCGTGATTGTGTAAGTCACAGTGTGTTGGAAATGAAATAATTCCAACGTTTCGCATGGAAATCTGGTCGGATCTTCTTCAGCGAAATAATTAAAAATTAAAATATCAAAGATACATAGATGAATCCAAAGATGTGTACTTAACCTTCTTGTCCAATCCAACTTATATTCTAGGATATTCGTCCAAGTCTTCCATATATTGGCAAACTTATTATTTGTAGTTCTGCATATTTATCTCCTAAATTCGAGTCTCTTCAATTACGTCACATCAGCGTTGTCTTTATTTCAAGCCGGTAATTTTCGATCAACTTGATTCAAGTATGCAGACATTTGTATAAATTGATGTTAAACTGCTTAGGTTGTAAGCAGCTGATGAGAAACTGCGAAATGAAATGAATCCATACTGTTTTGCTCAAAACTGTTGTTCTCGCGCTATTTAAATTAAATGAAATGGCAAATAATGCTTCCATATAGGATTGTTTATTTGATAGAACACATGATGATAAAGTATTATTCACTAGACGACGTTTTGAGCATGAACTATTACTCATAATCGTATCAATGTGAGTAGTAATGATAATAAAATGCTCTAAAACTGGTTTCCATCGGCATCTAGTTAAACATTAAAGAGTAAATTGATCAAATATGCTGGTGATCCTATTCATTCTTGAAGTTACTTCATTACTAGTATGTAGATATCCGATGACATTTCTGTATGGATTTGAAAAGTCTTGTCTAACGTTTTCTAGCCAATTCTATCTCTTAGTGTTTTTGCTTGTATTACACCGTCTTTTATTGGACCGAATTGATCAGTCTCTGTTGGTATATGGGCTCCTATGAGGATGCCTCGATATTGCCTGTCTTTTAACTATGTTTAGTAATAAAATGCGCATCCTGGATTCCACTGCTAGCCACTGCCCATCATTACTAAACATAAATTCTATCTCTGGTTATGATGAAATATGTGACTATTTATCGAAAAAAAGTTACCAACTATGCGGTAATTTAAAATGTCCTTTAGCATCACTATGAGAAGTGGCCGTTGATCGTGAACATTGCAAGAGTTTGGGGAGTGTTGTTCATGGATGGCAGGATCTTCCAATAAATAATACTGAGTTTAGGAAAGGTTATCCAAATGATAAATTTGCGTTAATATGTGAACTTTTGAATCTTAAATAAGTCTTAAGACAATGTCATCTGAATCGGTACAGGCAATCTGATCATACCACACAACTCGTGCACAATTTTCAGGCTTTTATAAAGGTTTTGTGCTCTATGTTTTCGTGAATGCTTCTAAAATTGTTTTTAGACTGAATACAAGCTGTAAACGAGTGGATGATGAAAGGTCTGTTTTCGGTGGTGTTTATGCAGATGGTATGTAGAGTTAGTGGAGAATACTGTTTACTCAGAGGGACGATTTCGATAACAATCTGTTCTGTGGTCCAAATGACTTAATCGTGAATCCTACAACATCTTTAACACAGACTTCAGGAGGAAGTTAACTATGGGAATTCGATTGGAAAGATGTGGAAAGTTGGACGGAGGAAATACTAAGAATACACGGAAATCATTCAAAGCCTGTCACTCAGGTCAGACAGCGGCATAGTGGCTTTAAACCGAGATATCAAAGTGAAAGAAACACCGGAAACGATAAGAAGGTCAGAGTTCATTTCAGGTGGACAGCCAGTCGAAACACGTGTACAGACAAGTATAAGATTGTGGTAGAAACAACTGAGTACACTCAAGGTGATCAGAACAGGTTATCAAATCACTCATGCAGAAATTCTAGTAGCTAACTTCTTTCTGAAATTAATGCTGATAATATTTTTTGGAATGAGAATGAAAGCTTCATGATTAAACCACTCAGATTATACACTCATTGGTCATCGGAGAACAGACAACTTCATACCGTCCATCCTGAGTGCTGACCGAATTATATCAGTCACTTTTCAATGTGGCAACCGGGCTAGGAGACTCACCATAGAAACACACTTAGAGAAACGTTAGTCGGATGGATGCGATTTGCAGGAGACCTTGCTTGACCTAGATTATGTGCTTTATTGACACCCATGCCTTGTTGACCAGTGACAAAAATCACGAAAATTAGTTCAGACAAGATTTCCTGCCGATTACTTTCATTCAAATGACACCGTTCAGATTGTAGAACACAACACTACGAAAACAAATGGTATGTGAATGCCCTACCTCAATATACCAGTCCAGGCGTACCAACATACAAAAGCTTCATGGATATTTAATAAGCACTGACTAAAATAACCGGTGATCCAGATTGGTCATATTTCTCTATTATATTGATCGGACCATTACAGAATGCTCTTAACTGATCCATATGACAATGGGATTCTTATTAGCCAATAAGTACAATGAATAATTAATCAAGTGATTTCATTATTCTCAATTTATTGTTTCTTCTTTCTTCTCTTATAGATGGAAAAAATGATGATTTCAGTAATCCACAACTTCGACATAAACTACTACTTCAACATCAAAATATTTTAAGAAAAATAAAAGATCAAGCTAAAGAATTGAAAATGTTACGATCTGAATTGGCGCTTTTACGTCAACAAAAAGTCAACGTATTTTAGTATACTTCACTAATTATTATTTGCATAGTATAAACAGTTTAGAAATGCTTAAAGAAATACTTCATCAAATATATTGCCTATGTATCAGCTTAACCTACTTTTCTTCTTCATTCTTCTGTGGGATCAGTCAAGTTGGTTGTAACGACTAATAATCTCCGTTGGTATTAGATGATAGTTGCTCTATTTCACGAACCGATAAAGGTTGGGAAATGTGAGTTATTTTATTTGTACCCAGCGACTGAATAGTAGGATGCTCCTTGTTAACCATAATAGTCCTAGGCTCAAGTCCTGAAGGGGTCAAAGGTGAACACTGTTGAGTAACTCCAAACTAGGTTGAAACAGCTGGTCAGTTCTCTTAGGTTGGGAATAATCCCTTGACTTCTTTGAAATTTACATATTTTATTTTATAGTTTATTTTCCTACCGTTTAATGGACTTAAATATGCAGTAAACGCTTTTTCCGTCAACTATCACGCCATGAAACTGAATCAGAAAAAAACAAAATGGACGAAATTTGTGGAATAAAATTATATGATTTTATATCGCGGGAACTCTTCACTAGGGGCGTACAGTCTAAAAGTACAATGGTTGTTAGAACATAAGCTATTTCAAAATCAGGGAACCAGTAATATTAAGTTGCAAAACAAAATCATTGATTATCCATATGATATGTACAGTGGGGTAATAAATATAAGAAAGGAAAAATAATAACAATAACATGATGAAAGATCTGAGATGGACGTTAATTCGCTTCGCCGACCATATCCCCAAGAATATGTGTTTGAAAGGAAGTAAAATTCTAACTAATGCGATTGCTAGACACCTCGTAAACACAGGATATCAAGTTGAAACCTTGAGTCCTTTTAAAATAATTGACGTATAGAAAATGTCTGGATTACTGCGTTTTGCCGAATGGATTGTAATAAAACGCTTTTAACCCAATCTCTGCACGCAGAAGGAAAATGTGTTTAGTCTCTCACTCCCTTCGCGAATATGATTTGATTCTGTTTCATTTTTATTTTAATTACACAACTATTTATTTATTTATTATTATTATATTCCCCTCCTCCTTACCCCTCTGTAGAATTGATTGGCTTGCATATTATCCAGATTATGAATGATTTTGTTGAGCAATTTTTAAGACTATTTTCTGATTTTGAAATATTTTATATCCTAATAACCACTGCACTTTTAGACTGTGTACAGCAGCTGAAGAGCATTAGTGAAGTGAAATCACCTAATTCTGCATACCTAGTCTTACTTACTTCTTCTAAATTTATCAAGGAGTCTAAATGCATAAGCCTGAAGACTTGGAATGAACCCGTACAACCTATACAAATAAACAGTTGATAACTCAGTTTCATGTTTTAATGTAAAAAATTTGGTGGCAAAGTAGCTTTTGATGTAATGCTGACTGTTTATGATAATTCTTTAATGCATTACATTTGTTCTTGACCATTCTTATTTATCACTAAACGTATAAAAGTTAGTGTATTTTGAGGTTAATGCGGATTTCTTAATAAGGTAGCATTTATCATGGACTGATATCAGTTGGAGAACGGTTGAAAACCTGGCAGCACTGGACAGCTGTTCCGTCATAATATGAGACTCCTTAGCAGTACGCAACTGCAAGCAGGCTAGGGATTGAACTGAGGACCTTTGGGTTCCACGATGAACTCGTTATGCATTCAACCACTGGGTCAGGGTTCAATGGTTCATAGTTTCCAACTTCTATCAATTCACGGCATAGCGAGACTATCAGCCAAGGTCTTTAGTTGGCATCGGGTTTACATCTGACCGGTTGACCCCATGGGACTTCGAGAAGCATGTCACTAGTACTAGCACCATACACCAGACCATCCTTCTGCTCTATAAATGTCATGCCTCAACTGTCGGAAACTTAGATATAACCTAGGAAGATGACTTAAACCTATGTATTTATACATACATCAGTCTTGGCAAACCACAGATTCTCGGTCAGTACGACCGAACTATGAAGAAAGGACATTTTCAGTCGATAAACGGCAGATCAGAAAAGTCTGTTCAAGTCATGGTGCGAAAATGCATGGCACTGGATTTCACAGTGTACATAACCTTGGAAATCAGATATGCCTGAGTCTGAAATGGATTATCCCCGTCAAACTATTGACCACAAAAAGCACTTCTTTGGTCGGACAACTTGAGTGCACACAAACAACTGTGAAAATATGTGGAGTCATCTTAGATAGTTCCAAATCCCCTTAACAAGGGAATTCGCCTAATACCAATCAAATGGTATTTTCTCATAGGGATTAGTGGCAATGGAGACAATGGTATGGTTTCAGAGATGACAAACCTACCTAATATCTAGATATCTTTATTTTTCAAGTAAAACAGATGCACAAATTGCAAATAAAGTACCATTTCCCCTAATAATTCCTTTGTCCTTTATACTCTTGATTGCGATTGGTCAGTGCCTACTTGAACGTGATTGGTGGTCAATAAAGTTTAGTTCTGATGGCTTTTCATGTTTCATAACGACAGACTTCGTCGTGTGTTGCGTTTTTACCCCCGACGACATAGCTATTACTACCGATCCTAACTTCAGTCTCTGTTTTCACTTTGGTTCTAAGATTAACACACTGAAAGAAATACAGAACGTTGGTCCTATCTACTATTATCGCTCTTTAGTTACTACTTTCGGATTTGATTCTGTTGCCACTGTCATCATATCCGAAGACAAGTATATGCCAATGGTCTGCAATGAGTAAAAGTGTGAATTCAGGTCATTTGACTCTTTTTGCGAGCACTTTCAAAGCCCTCTGTAAAGTTCGATGAGCCCACTCAAAGGAACTGAGACCAAAGCATTTTGGCACAGTTAAAACACTAAACATCCATAGGTTCAATCTTGAGCCATATGTCCAGAAAAAGCTCTTTCAGCCTATGTCTTTGCCGTGATCATCATAAAACCGTAGGTGTTCTAGATAAATCCTTTGTTACGTAATTATATTTGTTTTCTTAATCCCTTGTTTCTTTTCCTACTCTAAACCCTCATTTGTACAACATAACATCTTTCGTTATTCAGTAATATGATTTTGATCCCTGACTGGAAATAATTCTGGAATATCCTGTCCTTTATTATATATGTTCCCGATTGTATAGCTTAGTAAATGACGTCGTCGGAAAGAAAATTTTCTCTTCGCTGCAACCATCTTTTTTGTCTTTTCCTATGACCGAATGGGTGTATTTCTCGTCAAATGGAGTGAGATTATATCCATTAGATTACTCAAAGAAGACTGGAATTTCCTGAAAAGCCATCATAATCAATCATGGCATGTTTAACATTCGCGAAAAACCCTGTAATTATACATGTGAGTCTCAGATTGACTAAAGAGCTCTCTTGAAAAGTGCAGAACATATCAAGGAGAATAGAAACATATATAAACCATTAAAAATTCTAACTACAATCCAGTGAATAAAGAATATTCTTTACGATAACTTCTTCTTCTTCTACAGTTATCCATATATATCGAGGAAATGTGCATCAACATTATTGAGATTTTCCTCGTCAACTTGTAAATAACAGTATACAGTTCAGGAAGTCAACTTAGAAGCGTCTTGTATGAACTTTAATGATAGAATCAATTGTTAGTGGGATTCAGTTTAGTGTGACTAATTATCTAAACGATTACATGGCATAGGTGATAGTTTGATTAAAAGAATAAGAAGGTTTTTGAGAGTTGAATGAATTAGACACAGAAAGATGATTTGAGGAATAATAGCTTGATAAAAGGTTACTCATATTGAGGGATAAAATAAGTTAAGAGAACTTGTCAAAAATATTTCAGATTATCAGGATGAAGGAGTATCAACAGTATGGGATTAAATTAGCTGGGGTTGGATGTTAATGAAATTTGTGACTCCCCTATAGGGCTTCGGTAATTATAGTGGCAATATTTGCCTCTTTTGAGCAGCAAAAACGCAGGTTGTTTGATTTTGACTGTAACTGCTTCTGCAGTCTTAAAGATTTCGAACCTGGTACCTTTCGACAAGTTGATGAAAACACGGTAGATGTTCGTGAGCATGAAAAATTAAATTTCTAGAACAGCGGCAGACATATCTGCATCCACAGGAACAGTCGAACTGATAAACATAACAGAAAGTGACGAGTCTATACAATTCATTTTTCAACTTTGGTGTCATCATAGAGCGTGTGGCAAACAGAAGTTCTAATTTTCCGACGTTAAAAGTCTTCTGCTAGCCATTGATCCGCACAGTTTGTGAATTAATATCTCACTGAGCGCATTACCTCTCAATTGTACCCGGATGTATAGCGGTTTTCTGCTAGTCATTGGAACAACCTTTCTTACCATTTTTGTAATCATATGTTTCTTTATGTATTAATCAGGATAGTCATTTTTGATTAGTGTGTTTTGTAAAATCTCTAGTTCATCCTCAGCTGTATCTTTAAAACATATAGCCTCTTTTTGTAACTAAGGTGTTTTTACGAAATTTCTTTTGTACTGAGGGGAGGGGGCGAAGCCGAGAAAATGTGTGCATTGCACCATCCACAAACTTTTCGTAAACAAATTCCTCCTCATTGGCTCATCTTTCCTTCTTAAGGGAAGAAGATCAAGAAAAGCTATCTTGTCTTGTGACTCCCCCACACATGTAAACTTCATCTCTGGGTGTACTGCGTTGAATCTGCTGAGTATCTTTGACCCGTCTATATTGTTCGCAAGCAGAATGAATGTATCATCTATATATCTTCTGACAGATCTTTCAAGTAAGTCATTCTCTAGTTTCGATAGAAAAAGATTCTCTGAGCCCATTGCAACTCCATCCACTTGTCTGTGTAGTTCACCGCTAAGTTTAAGGTTAACATTCATCTCATATTTGAGGATATCTATCGGAATTTCAATACTGACAAACTTTTATTCCAACTGTTCACCTACATAGTTGACTGTCATAGGAAGAGGAACATTGGTGTATCGAGATGTTACGTCCGGTGATGTCATAGTTTCATTCACGATGTTAGCCGCCCTAACGGTACTCCTAGTTTGTGGCATCACACATGCTTGATGATATATGTTGCTCTGCCGGTTTCTTCAAAGACTTAGTTAATTCTGCACTGGGTGACAGTTTCGTCCTGGTATGGGACTCCTCAGCGGTGCACACCACTGACCCCACCAGGGGTCAACCCAGGACCTCCAGTTTCCGTGTCCAACACATTACCATTGAGCCACTGGGTTATAGGTATACACTATAGAGGAGTCCCATGCTAAGCCACAACAACTTCCAGTGCTCCCATATTTTCAATACTTTTCCAATTGATGTCAGTCCATGATGAATACCAACCTAAAATCAATCAATAAATCCACACAAACCTCTGAATTGAATTCTCTTTCTGTTTTATCAGCATTTCATTCATCTTGCTTATGTAGGCACATTTATCAAGATGAACCATTTCTGTTCCTTTATCACGCTAAGTAATTAGTAGTTTTCCGCTAATTACAAGTTTTTCAATAGCCTCTTGGTGTTTTGCAATTAAAATACTTTAACAGTTATGTTTACTGCCCTTATATTGAGAGCAACATTCAATGAGATTAGATTTGAAACGTTCTAGTTATACACTACATGATGGCACTGTGAAGCTTTTCAAATTGTGTAACATTGACTATGTGATTGATGTGGTTTCGCCTATCACAAAATTCAAGATTTAGAGATAGTACTTCAAATAGCACCATATCTAAGACAACACCAGAAGAATTGTGTACGTATCTCTTCAGATTTGTGGAGAATTTCGTAACAACTGGTTGGCTGTCAAGTCCTTTTATTAAGTTGTGTGAGTTTTTGTACATGTTTGACTTGATAACAAACCTTTTGTCGTTTTGTCGCTTCTTCCCGTTTTCAAGGAACTTAGTGACTCTCTCCAAGAGTCCTCCTCTGAATAAAAATGTGTAAGGCTTAATTGCGTCGGTGGTCTAATCAGAATGCCAGTGAAGGAGAACAAAAGGTGGTGAAGCTGAGGTCACACACTATTGGAATGACTCTAAAGGTTACACTAGCAACTGATGAAATAACTAGTCAGGTTACGATATTTCATCTAGAATGGTAGTTTTTCCCAAAATAAAGAAAAGTGATTGGTTAACTTGCCAGTCATTAGGGTGGCCTTTAAAGTCGCTCCACTACTGACGGGTTGTTGTTTTTATTCGTCTTATACAGATGTACAACATCATGTTATTTTACTAGTAGATAATGTCCTGGACGTATGATACCAAATTTTCATAACCAAAGATTAGATAGACTTCAAAAGTCAACCTAGTAATGACTGAAATAACTAATCAGGTTTTGAAACAATTACTCCTTTTTATGAATTCGGATAAAGTAGTTAGAAGACATAGTCTGTCCAAAAAACTGTGATGTTAAACTGACTGAATGTTAAGAATGTTAGCTGTAAGCAAAATTCTGTTGAATGATGATGACTTTAAGCGATAGTGATAATTCGTTTACTGAAAGGAATGTTTCATAGGGTTCAAAAGGCCTTTCTCCAATATTGAATAAGGCTGTTGACCACCCGACAGTATGGATCCATAGAAAATTGAATAGATAACCCATACATACTAGATTATTTTCATAGTCATCTACACTTAAAAATGTCTCCATTCTGCCAGTATCCATTGAAGAATGTAGGTTTTGATAGAAGATTGTAATACGATCGCTGGTCTGTATGCTCTTGACTAAAAGAGATTTTTCTGTATCTATCGCTCTTAATTTTAAAAGAAAAAAAGTTCTAAGAGCCATTTACAAACAGTTATAGATATTTATACAAAAGTTTAAAGAATCCCATTTTCAGATAAAAGATATCAGTCAGTTGCTTATTAAATTTGAAATATCTTCTGAAAGATCACTGTTGATATGATATGATTCCTGTAGTCAGCCTCTGGGTTGCCTTAGTCCCATATCATCTACAGCTAATAGCAAAAGAATTACAAGCAGCCGAAACATGAATAATTAGTGTATAGCAGATCACAGTTTCAATAAAATTCCTTATATCCTTACTCCAAATAATATCTGCCCTATGCAAAAGTAACATAATGATCTAACTAGAAGGGAACAAACTACTAAACCAGCTGTTAAGTACCGGACAAAGCGGTGTTCACATCAGCATCTGATCCATTCAAAATATCGATGAAAAAGAGATTAAAGTGAGTTCATTTGGAAACGTATCTTCAAACAGGACAACAGAAGCTTACTGCTTCAATAAATCTGTTTTATATATGTCTGTTTTCAAGCTAGACAAAAGTTCAGACTTTCTCTTATCATATTTATGCAATCACCTAGTTACAAAAAACGGGTTGATTACATTATGTTATATTTTGCTTAGTGTGGTCACCAGTAGA
This sequence comes from Heterobilharzia americana, assembly GCA_944470555.2. Taxonomy (NCBI): domain Eukaryota; kingdom Metazoa; phylum Platyhelminthes; class Trematoda; order Strigeidida; family Schistosomatidae; genus Heterobilharzia; species Heterobilharzia americana. The sequence continues at coordinate 70,438,640 of OX104130.1, read as the reverse complement.
ATCCAGGACGCATATTTCATCCTATTTAGAACTCATTAGATAGATCTACCTGTATCCCAGTGAGTGATAGTGTTCCCATCTGGACTGCAACCCAGTACTCAACACTTTAGACTCTCGAGCGCTATGCATTAGACTACTAAAGCACAAAGAAACAACACGAGAACTAACACAGGTTGATCAATTCAAGCCGATATAACAACAGGAAATGATAAGAATCAGTAAATAAAGAATTTCAAGTTGTTATTCATCGAAGACTGACATCAGTTGGAGGAACAAAGGAAACCTGGGAGCACTGGACAGCTGTTTCGTCCTAGTATGGGACTCCTCAGCAGTGCGCACCCACGACCCCACCAGCAGGGATCGAACCCGCGACCTTCAGGTTCCGCGACCAGCGCGTTACCATTGAGCCACTGGGTCAGAATCCAATGCTCCATATTTCCAACTTCTGTTAGCTCACGATATAGCGCAAACCGCCACCCAATGTCATCGTTGAGTATTCGTCCTCACGGCCATCAGGCTTTGACTCCACCGGTCACGACTTGTCATTGGAACTTCGGGAATACTTCTCGAAGCTAGTCACCAACGAATAATAAAGAATTGATTGGACATATTTTTAAAAATAACTTTAAAATTTATTCATTTCACACTAGTCAGACTACTGTTCATGACTAAAAATTAAGCTACAATTTTTGTATCAATGAAAAACTATCGTCACATAAATATTCTTTTTTAAAGAAATGCCATAGGCAAAATTTTGACAGTTAAAAAAGTTAATTTGTTTATTTAGTCGTCACTTGTCTTTTTTAACTTCGTGCTGGAACCAGAAAATCTTTTGTTTTTTTAAAGAAATCATCCTTTATTCATGAAATTAAAGGTCAAAAAATATATATATATCAAGAAGCCAACGAATCTTAACTAGTCCCTTTGATAAATTTAAACAGCGTAATGAGAAGACGAAGATTATCTGAAACATGTGATGTATTTATTGAAGCTCTTGCCATCCGTAAATTTAAACCCCCTTTATGTATACAAAAACAATTTGTACTCACGTTGAACCTACCTTGGTAGTATTGATTTTAATTTTCATACCAAGAATGTTTTTCTTTTCCTTTTCTATCCCTTCCTATTCCTATGTTTCCTATTAACTTCATTGACCTTTTCGTAAATTTTCATATAAATAGTTCGACAAGTCCATGTGTGATCAGAATGTTCGAAATGTGTAGCGCTAATACATCACACATGTTTCAGATAATCTTCGTCTTCTCATTACGCTGTTTGAATCTTAACTAATCACACGTGATACATAACTCATAAATATTTTCCATTAAATCACTTCTCTACATACTATTTCATTTCATTGTACATGAAACTGCTAAAAGATGCTACTGGAAAATATTACAATTTCCGAAAAATTTGGTCTGAAAACTCTATAAGATTAACATATTTTCAATTACATTGTTTTATAAAACTTAAATTTCTGCAAAATTCTAAATTAGGTTATAATGGGGTTTTCTAAATGGTTAATCTGCCAATACAAAAATCTACATATGACGACTCTTTTACATGTTAATTAACGGAGCTTTTTCTTTGCATTGATATACGCATTTTTTTTCTGGTAGTTGGACTAGAAATCAGATCGAAATGCAGTGAATAACTTTGTGCACATTCATACAGCAGACAGACAATCAACCTTAACCTATTGTGTGACGGTTAATAATACTACTTAGCTGCTCAAACCTACTTAGGTGAAGTAGGATTCGAATTCTTGACCCATTGGTTGAAAGTCACATGTCTAAACTAGTGTTCCCACAGCTCCAAAAAGAAAATGGTGTCCCATTTAAGATTCGTGCCTAGGTCACTTAGTTTTGTAGTCAGCTACGCTATTCTGTTCACTGATTACGTTAGGGGAGCAAAAGAGGGTGTCTGAAGATTAGTTTTTAGTATTACCTTCCGAGTGTTCAATGTTGAAATGTATCTTCCTGTCAAGTTCAATGTACCAGTACCAATGGAAAGCGCGCGGCAGGTGGGAGGGGTTGGAGAGAAAAAAAGAGACTTGTTCTTCGCTTTGTGTAACTTTTGAACAACACATTTCTCTGGTAATACTGGTTTACAGAAATCGTCTTTTGTGTTTTGAATGAAAAGTGGATATGTGCTTTCAATATGAACAAGAGCGTACAACAGTGATATTGATCTATGTTGATAAATCAGTATTCTTTTAGACGATACTGTGAATCGGTGGAAATGAAGTAAAATAATCTATTTTATTCTTTCAAAATCACTCAGTCAGTCGAACAAAGCAATCACTTATGCGATAATCAAATGAATGGATTACTAAGAACTACAGATTGGAAACTTTTCACTAAGTGATACTGTAATACTTAACATTCACGCGCTGCTTTTAATACCTAACCTACTTTGAGGGAGGGTATTCTAGACTAAATAGCATGCCAGTAGCCTTTGGTTTCCTTCCCCACTGGGTGACTCAGACTCAAGTCTCTGCAGCAGAACTGATTTTAGGGGCAGCTTAAGCGGATCTTTCGATTAATATGCATGAACAGGGAACCACAGTGGTGTGGTTTGTCTACTGACTTGAAGAATTCAAAATCCGACCAATCACACACAAGTATATGTCTCTAGTCCAAGACTCATTTTATGTTGAATATGTCACTATTGACTATCAGAAAATAAATAGTCGATTCCATTGGGGATAAATCGATTTCCTAAATGAATTAGAAGTGAGATTTGGAATATTAACTAGGTAAATCTTGGCTTATTGATTCAGTAATGTTTTTAACAAAAGACCTTAGTATCATAGGTATAAGCTCTAGAGAGTCATTGCACTAACTATAAGATTTTGAGCTAGAACAAAGCAGGTGACCACATTTTCTACTGTTGGTATTACTTCACTTCAAGATAGAAAATATCGCTGAATGATGTTTTTCGCTATCCACTATCTGAACTACTCTTACTTTCCTAAATCCATCGAAATTATGACTATCACTAAGAGGAAAATAAAAATATGCTCATACTAAACTTTGTAAAACCGTTAAGTAATTTTTATATTTACAATATGAAAATCAGCTCTAGAATAGTCACTTCATATAATACCAATGAATATCAGGCACTATTACATAAGGGTCCAAGTTGCCACACCTCATATCAGCACAGCATGCAACAAAACATTGTGATGAGAGATGTAGAAAACGACAGAGAAACTGATCAAAAACAGTAGAGAGGAGGGAAGAATGAGAAAACGCTAAATTAAGTCTAGCGTTTAAAATGAAGATAATGTGAAGATACATCTGCGCCGGTGACATCAATTCTGAGCCTTTTCATCACTTAAAGTCTCCAACCACTGGTTTTGGTTGTCACATAGACCCCAACCGGCTAGTTTGCAACTCTCATTATGCCTCAAACCAATCGTCAAAGATTCCATGCAGTGATGCCATGTTTTAGTATGGCCACCGTGAGCCTTCTTCCAGCTTGAACCTACTTCAGCCAACATTGCGCGACGAGGCAGACGATGACTGGGGATGTATAACATCCCAATTAACTCAGTCTATGAAGGTTCACGACCTCACCAACTGACTTTCATCTTCCTCCAAAAACTCTACACCCAACTTCTGCGTTACTGCCGTGGTGACACTACGACACACGGTCTATGCTACGAAGGGAACCGTGATGGAACACCTGAAACCTTTTTCATGCCCTGTACCTTTAATAGTTATGTTTCACAACCATACAGTAGAAAAAGACAAACTGCAGCAAAGTAAACTCGACCCTTAATAGACAGTTGCATTTCTCAGCGGCACCATAGATGGCCTAGGTTGGTGAAAGCCAATCGAACCTTTTGTATCTGTGCAGAGATTTCACCGATCACTGACTCACTAGGGTTGATCCTACATCCTTTGTAAATGAAGTTCTCGGTGTACACAACCGCTCCAATCCCTGTCGTTAGACGCCACTGTTAAAGACCACTTCCGGGGCAAAGAATTGCATTTGGGTAGCGAGAAACGCATCCTAAACATTCTCAACTTGCCACTCAAGGTGTCCAGAAGACTCTGCATCTTATCAGCGTCTTCACCTAACAGGAATGTGTCATCTCCGTATTCTAGATCTACCAAGAATTCTTCGGTGACTAGGTCAATCACTTTGATGTCAGATGACGACAGGGACACCTCAAAAAGAACATCTATGATAAAACTGAATAGGAACGGAGAAAGTCGCCATTTTTCACTGACACCACTCGATGTACACAACTCATCAGGGGCCCTAACACCCCCACGGGCTTTCAAATAAAGAGCCTAAAACAGAGTGATGTACTTATTCGATACTCCTTCCAGTGACAGACATTGTTATATGACCTCTCGATTGATGGAGTCGAGCATCTGTAAGTGTGTCTGTGTCTCACAACCCGACGGAATGTAAATATCTGGTCGATACACCCACAGCCAGGTCTTAAGCCTGCCTGGCTGCATTGGGTATGCTGTTCCCGAGCTCCATTCAGACGGCTAATAATGACAGAACGTAAAACCCTGGACAATATACTCGTCAGGCTGATTCCTCTGTGGTTATCACAGGAGGACTTGTCACCTTTCTTGAAGACTGGGACAACTGCTGACTGAGACCAGTCAGGAGCAACCGTGTATGACTCCCACACACTAATTAACAGTTCAGTTCATCTGGCTAAAAATCCTCGACTACTGTCCTTAAATACCTCTGGTACTAGTCCGTCTGTCGCCGCCGTCCTTTCTTGCTTCAGTCTACCTACTGCAAGTGTTGGGGGTTCTATCTCGACGTTCTATTCAGGCTCCAAATAAAATTGGGCAACGGAATAGTAGCTAGAGGAAATTCTACCCATCGTTCCAGTCGTCTCCCCTGCGAGTGAATCTCAGATCCATCCTTCCACTCTACTGTCTGAATAACCACTAAACTTTTCGCTCCAGTTTCTTTGATGTCTAAATAACTTTCTACTGTTACCTATATCTGCCACCTTTTCCATCTCTTTAGCCTTCACTGCCCACCACTGATCGCTGCAATCCCACAGACTTTTGCCAGTCTGCATTTGAGTTGCGTTTGCTCCTCATTGGACTCAGAGCCTGCAGGGATATGTTCATGTTCATCCATTAGTTCACAAGAAGTTGCTGATATCCACTGGCTCTTTTTAATCACTATTTGAGAGGTCGGTTACGGTCTTCAACGCTCTTTTTACAGCAGACGGGAGACAGCACCAAGCTTCTTCTGAACGAGTGGTAGTTTTCTGTTCTGATAACTGCCTAGCCAGTTTCTTACTGGAGGCAGCTTTACTGCTTTCACTGTCAAGCTGCACTCGCAACGGTCTTGTTGCTAAAGTTTTTCTACATCCATTCAGATGCCGATATGTACGCACACGAACCAACGCGTGATTGCTATCTAATTACGTACTCCAGGAGGAGCTGCAGTCTTCTACCGACTCTCTCCAATGGTGGCTGATAGCAATGTGCTGTATCTGTGTCCATCATTGAGTTGAGCTCGGTGGAAACCACGTTAGACAATGTTTTTCTTTATGTCTGAAGTTTTTGCTAGCTAGAAATAAGCAGTTATCTGAGCACAGTTGTAGTAGGCGATAACCGTTATCTGTTCGTTCATCTGGGGTTCCGAAAGTGCCGCCTAGGTTTCTTTCTGCCTGATTCAACCTACCCACTTGTTCATTGAAATCACCTGTGCCAACAACCACGTCTGAACGTTTGGCTTTCATATGGAGGCTAGACAGTTTTCGGTAGAACTCATACGAACTACAGTCAGTGGGTGCGTAAGCAGAGATTACAAAGAGACAACGGTGAGTTCCACTATTCGTTTTAGTTCTCAAACAGCGCATGGGCAACTGTCAACTGTTATCTGGTCGAGTTGTGATTTTTCTGCCCTAGCACTCAATGCTATACATACAACTGCAAGACAGCGAGAACTAGCCACAGTATTCACAGAAACTTGAAGGTTGAATTTCATGGATTCACCATACTCAATGGGTGAAGTTAGGTGAATAACCGCACTTAGGTCTTGCATATGTGTCTCACAAACACAGCATACATTCATCGCCAGAGTTACTAGAGGTTTATAATATTATGTTAAGAACTGGGTAAATCATGTAAACAGATAAATTTCGAATCCTCTGTTACTTGGGTACTGTAAAACGAATCTAAGCCCTTGCCTACTATGAAATGTAACTGCAATACGTGGATTGATCGTCTATCAGCCAGAAGTTAACCGATATAACTCTTTAGACCTCGGTGAATAGCAATCAAGTTTGAAATGTGGGGTCACTAAGTCAAGTGAAGCAACACCCTAGCCTCCGCACCATACTTTAGAGTTAAGTGTTAGAAGTGGATCGGAAGGAAGCCTTAAACGTAGACTTTGTGTTTGTTAGCACTCATCACCAAGGTGTATCCCCAACTATTGAGGAAATTAGTGTTAGCTTAGTGATTTAAATCTCTGTGAGCCAGCTTATAAGTTATAGGTTTCACTATAAAATTGTTCAATCTACGATTGGTCTCCTGTAAAACTGAACTGCGTGCATAGATTGGTCATCACTTGATAACCCATGTAGTTAATCAGTCCTTAGTACTTACTTATACGTGATCGACGTCTACCTACGTAATTATTTCCACTCAACTAAACAGCTGTTTCGTTCCAGTATAGGACTCTTCAGCAGTACGTACCTAGGACGTCATCAGGGATCCAAGTCGAAGCCTTCAGTTTTCAAGGTCCGTGAGGGATACTGCCTTAGAAATCCACACAAACCCCAACCTATGCATATATATCATAAAACTCAGAAATATTAGTCTTCATATAGCTCGTAGTCTCGGTAAACCACAAAACACCAATTGAACAAATGAACTGGCTAGTTCTTAGCTGAATATTCGTTAGCCAGTAGGCCAAAATAAAAAAGAATTGGTTTTTTAAAGCATGGTTTACTTCTCTATCAATAACCAATATATCTTTATTGGAATTCACCAGGGAGGGGGATTCATGGAATAAAATTGACTGCGATTTTGGAAACCACTAATTTCATTTTTAACTCAACCTACTAGTTGACTTAGAAAGGGGAATGAACTGTTTACGTAAGTCATTCGACTACTTATTTATATCAAAACATATCTGAAGACAATTCTGGTTTGTTAATAGTGGTGCATAGTGGTTAGCAGTAAAATCTACGACCAGAGTTTGCAATATTTGAAACTCATCAGTTGCTACTCAGTGATTTTGTTTTTACTGAAACTGAAACAGAATCCAGCGTTTCAGACACCGGAGTGTTATTCAATAGGTTACTGAGTTACAACATCCACTCACTGTGGAACTGGTATAGTTATGATGCTATAGATTGTACTTCTCTTTTATTGATTGGACCGAGTTGAACGGTCACAATTGGAATATGGCTTTAAGCTAAATGTACTTTCAAGAAATCGAAATCCAGCCAGCATCCTCGTACACGTCCGTGAAGTAGGCAGGGAGCCACACCTGTTTGCCCAATCTCCATAGGTGGGGACGGGCTCGAACCCGTGACCTATCGGTCGAAATTCCAGTATCAAGACTAACGGTCACAGATTTCTGAATGTAAATAAAGAGGTAATTAATTTATAGATTTATGCTTCTAATTCTCGTTTACCTTTACGACACTTGTGCATGAGCAAAATAGACAGGACCAGAATAAGTCATTTACGCAATAGTGAATTGTAAATTGAAACATCAGATTAAAATTTGGTTTTGTTAGGTAGTGGAATGCTGAATATGTTGACTAACATTCTTCTGGAAAACCTAGATTTGATACCAAACTGATTTCACTTCCGAAGGGCTAAAATGTTATGGGTAACATATTTTGGCATAACTGTCATCAATGATGATATAATGTTGTATAAACGCCAAATAAGCAATAATGAGTGGATCCGACACCCATCAGCCAATCAGAAATGAGTTTGTCAGCGATTGGTCAGTCTTAATGATATTGATCCCTCTCTTCACTCTCTCTCTCTCTCTCTCTCTCCAGTTTCCACTGTTCCCTCCGTTTAGTGTTTTAGTGGAATGTGACTAAGAGTACCGTGACAAACACTCTACTGATTGGTTGGGAATTTGTACAACGTGTAGAATCGTAATAATATCAATTAAGTCAAAACATGATAGGGAAGTCATTTTTCTGTTTATTTTGCCGTAATACGATATGATGCTCACAAAATATTCATCCATTCAATGAAAATACTGATAAATAATTCATGAGAGCAATATACAATTGGGAAATTGAAGAGTAAGAATAGGAAAAGTCATCTCTAGTATAAAAAATCTATGCGTAGTTGATTAATTGTTGACTTTCCTCTTATTTTTATCTCAAGTCTATACGAATGGGAAGAATGAGATTGGTTCATCTCTATATTTCTGCTAACTGGAAGCCCTTGGAAGAGAAGCTGAGAATCATAGCTGATACCATTTATCCTTCTTGATGTACCGGTACAGACAGCTGATTTTCTATTCAAGAAAGTTTACATCATGAGTATGTTACTGGTAGGAAGAGATGTGTATGCAGTTAACTTTTTTTATTGCAGCCTGAGTCGATAATTTTTCATCCGCTTTGACATGTTTCACCACACTGGAAACTTGTTTCACCCAGTGAATAAATAAATTAGGTGATTAGTTGTTTTTTCTGCTCTTTGGAGCTTTCTAAATGATGAGTTTGATGCTCAGAGGTCAATCCCTAACTTCTGGTTAGTTCAGCTGATGGGTTGTCCAGATTTGCTCATTTAAAAGTACTTTTGATGAGGGACTAACTGACATCAACTGGAGGACTATTGAAAAACGAAGAGCTCTGGATTGTTGTTTAAGTCTAGCTTTGGATTCCTTAGATATGCATACGCACGACTTCGTGAGTTATCAAGCCTATAGCTGTCAGGTCTCAGGGCGGGTGATGACAGTGAATAGTTATAGTGCCATGTCTTAAACTGACAGATGTAGAAAAAGGTGAACTATGGAATTCCAACGCAGTGCCTGAATGATAAAACGCTCAACCGTAAGATTTGACGCTCCTAGGTTTATTCTCTCGTTGGGTTGTAGGTTGTAGGAGGAAACGACTTTCCAATGCCCCTAGGATTTCAGTAGTGTCTCAGGTGACGTCAGTTTGTGATTCTCTGAATATGATGTTCATAATCCATGCCATTCTGTGTTAACTTGACAGAACTGTTAATGGATAGTGGTAATGTGTTCTAAACGTATAACAACCTGTTTGTGATTGCCACTGAATATTCAGTTTAGTTGAAGATGATTTTAGCAGACTATTGCAAGGCGAATCGACCACCACATGCAACTCTTCCACAAATACCACCAGCAGCCCAGCCACAGGATTACCAGTGAACACAAGCCCTCCCACAAAAGCAGAAGTGGAGTCCTGAATGCCATAAACATGGTGGAATCCGGGAAAGCAGAAGGACCAGATGGAATCCCCCCACAGGCACTGAAAACGGACACAGAGACAACAGCGAACATGCTTAAACCAATACTGCAGAAGATTTTTAAGGTAGGAAGGAAAGAAGGGTACCTGCCCACTGACTGGAAGAAGGGCTACCCTGTCAAACTCTCAAAGAAGGGAGACCTAAGTCTTTGCAAGAACAAGAACTGGCGCGGAATTATGCTCCATTTCTTCCACCGGAAGCAAGCAAAATGTGGAACCGCACCATCCTAGAGAGACTAAAAGATGCACTGGATTCAAAACTACGACCAGAACAGGCTGGCTGGCTGGCTGGATTCAGGAAGAACAAATCTTGTGTGGATCAAATTGCAAGGCTACACATCATCATGGAAAAGACTATAGAATGGCAGTCAACTCTCTACCTTACCTCAACTTCATCAACTTTGAAAAGGCCTTCGACAGCGTCGCGCGACAAGTAATTTGGCAACTTCTTTAACAGTACGGTTTTGGTGCCACAAACCTTTATGAACCTCATTCAACAGTTATATGCTGTATGATGCTACATGCCAAGTGATTCAAAATAGAAAGCTCATCAATGCCTTTGAAGTTTGGACAGGTGTAAGACAAGGTTGCCGCCTACTATCACCGATGATCTTCCTGAATGTGGTCGACTGGATCATGCAACAAGCTGTGAGGAGGGAAAAGAAGGGCATACGCTGAACCAATGTAAATACCCTAGAAGATGTGGACTTCGCCAGCGATGATGATTTATGTCTAATGTCTTGTCGCACAAACTCGAAGATCCACAGGCAAAAACCAGCAAGTTGACAGAAGAGGCAGGCCAGCGAAGACGAGACTTCCTTCAGGTGGACGTAGAGAATACAGAGGTGATGAAGGTACCCAACCACCACCACCAACAACAACAACGACAACAACAGGCACGAATCACCAGGATCGGGAGAAACTTAAAGAAAGTAGTCTCTTTCACCCACCCACCTACCTACCTACCTACCTACCTACCTACCTACCTACCTACCTACGTTTCAACTGCGGGCAGCACAGACACAGACGAGGACGTCAAAGCCAAGATCGGAAAGACAGCAATACAGGCCTTCGTCAATCTGAAATCAGTGTGGAGATCTACTGCACTGCACTGCACTCAGCACAAAGCGTGGACAAGATTCGGATTTTCAACACTAATGTGTCGGTCAAGTCAGTGCTTCTATATGATGGTTGAAAGACTTGACGCGTTACGAAAAGCATTTCCTACAAACTACAGATATATATCAATCACATGAACAGCTGCCGCCTACGCTTGCTCACTCGATACCGAATATCAGATCAGATGGCCAGAATAATAAGAATAAGCAAGAAGGAAGTCTGGGTGGCTGGCTGACTGACTGGCTGGCTGGCTGGCTGACTGACTGACTGGCTGGCTGGTAGCGAACCAACGGAGAACCCATCGCCCAACAAATATGCAGAAGGAAGTGGAGATGGGTTGGATTGGATTGGGCATACACTGAGAAGACCGATTGGGGATATGACGTGTCAGGTCAGGCCAGGCCAGGCCAGGTCAGGTCGTCGAGTGGAACGCAAATGGGAAACGACGAATTGGGCGTCCGAGTTGAGGGCGACATGGAGGAGGAGATTGTGTGAGGAAGAAATGAAAGCTCGTGGTTAGTGGTGGAGCCAGGTTGAAGAGACTGGAGAGAAGAGGGTAGAATGGCGACGTGCTATTGAAGCCGTATGTTCGATTAGGAACCCAAGGGTCAAATCCTAGTAGTAATAAATTTCAGAGAAGAGTCATTTTCAGCGGTTTCATTCTCAAAGCTCTATAAAGTGAAAATAAACTTTTTAAAGCCTGCCTTCTTATTCTCTGCACTACCGAAGCTCTTGTCATTCATTAAGGTAGATCTGAATTTTGTGCGCAGAATAAGTTTGATCAACTTCTTCTCCTTTCATTTTCTATATTTTCCTCCTTATTTCTTTACTATTCCCTTACAGAATTCACAATTCATTCTTGTTTCTATGCTCTTTCTGATCACAATACAGTTTCCAAATATATTGTCCTGTTGCATAACCTTTTATAGAAGCGTATTAGTCCTTATGCCACTCCTGTAATATTCCGAATAATCTTATTGATTCATCATGGGTTTTCTTCCTGGTTTTAATAACAACTCATGTATTGACACTATTTTGGTTTTAAAGTTGGTATTCATGGTGAACGGACATTAGTTGGAGGAACATTGGAAGGCCAGGAGCACTGGACAGCTGTTTCGTCCCAGTATGGGACTCCTCAGCAGTGTGCACCCATGACCCTACCGCGTCAGGGATCGAACCCAGAACCTAGCGACGGTAACATGCTGGTCATGGAACCTGAAGGACTTGGGTTCAACCCCTGACGGTTCGGAGTCATGGGTGCGAAGTGCTGAGGAGTCCCATACTAGGATGAAACAGCTCTCCAGTGCTCCAATGTTTTTCCAACTGATGGCATTCCATGGTGAATACCTACTTAAAATCAATAAATCCCCACAGACCCGAGAATAGAACTAATTTTGTTGTCATGTTTGACAAGTCATTTTTAATTATCACTTCCTGACACAAAGAAAAGGCGTATAAATTTGCGATTGTATAACTTTCCAAATCAAATCGTCGACAGAAGACTCTTCGATGAGATAATTGTTCTACTTTAATGAAATCATCAATAATAATTCATGGTAAGAGAAAAAAATATTTTGTCGCGTGCTATCATCATGTGTATGCGCGTATGTGTACATTTTCTCAACCGGAAAGCTTACGCATTTCATATTTTCCTGCCTTTTGTCCTACTTGCTCCCCACTTTCTGTTTCATCGTCTTCGAGAAAAAAAAAGAGAAGATTCTTCATTTCTCCTGCAATTTTTACAGTTAACTTTTATCTTCCAGTAACATACATCTTGGTTGTCTGTTTTCATTAAGAATAGTAGTGGAATTATGATGAGAAGAAAGTATTCAGATAATTAACTGTGGATGTACCACCGCAGAAATGAAAGTCAGACTTTTCTTATACTACTGAGCATCATGTTTCTTCGCTGGGCTACAGAATCGTCTAGGTCGTTGATCAAATATATATATATATATATATATATATATATATATATATATATATATATATGAGCAATTCCCAAAAGACTGTAATGCAAATCTGCTCAGTTGTTTTGTGGTGTTTCTACACCTCAATACAAGCACACAGATACACATGAACACGTGTAGAATTCAACGAAAGAATAGTGGTTTCATTTAATACTCACCTGCTAACTCTACCCATTCCACCCCATTCCATCTCCTTGTCTTGGTCATATATCATGCGCATCATTAGTAGACAACTAAATCTTGAAACAAGACCAATCTCTGTTTCTTCACTTGTTTTTATAAAATTACAAAAAATATAAATAAACCACAACAAATTAAGGTAAAATGAATACCTGAGCATCTCTCCTATTTATCTACTTGTCTCTATTTTCAGAAACACACACATACACACTCTCCTTACTCGTCACATATCTCTTCTACTGAAGCTCTTTCTGTCTACTCAATAATGTTATCAAGGATATAATTCTTACTCCACCCAGAGTAAATTATTATTAAATATTTATGCGTTGAGTGTGTGATGAGTTGTTGATGTTCTATACACGTGCACAATCAGCTTTCTACAGACTAGTATGCTTACATGCAAAAATTAGAGAAACCGAAGGATAAACCTGTTTAGTAGTAGAAGTGGTATGCGAGATACAGGAAATATGTGTATTTCCATCTATGCGTACAAAAAATATCGCTGTGCTACACTGCCATAAGAATCTGGTTAATATTTACCTTTTGACACAGAGAATACGAGCTGACAATAGGACTAAATCAAATGTAAACCTTAAGACTGAGAAACAAGAGAATGCAGAAAGTCTACACACGGAGTAAGTAGTAAGAGAAAAGCAATAAAAATGATCTCATGAGTTTATCTTTGTTTTTATTTTGCTTCCCAAAATTGACATTCTGCAAATTAGGGAGTGTTTATCTTCGTCTTCTGCCTCATCTTCTACTGAACTTCCAATACTTTATATTTCCCGAGTCATGAAGTTGTCTGTGAGCTGAGTTAATTGGCGTTCGCTGGCTGAAATACTATTCTGTCTGTTGTGATAATTTTTATTTCCCAACATATATCTGCAGGTTTAGGCTCTGGATCGCCCATGTATGTGTGCGCGCGCGCGCGTGCGTGATAAACCAACCAATCAACCAACTTTTGTATCATGAAATAGCCATAAAACAAATTTTTTGTAAAACAAAAAACCTATTTAATCGAATCACCAGACTGAATCTCGTAGGCGTGTGCACATGACAGTAGGACATAGACTTCAAGTGAGACATTTTACGATTTTATCACTAGTAATTGATTAACCTGATAAATATTCAGTCAATATCATCCGTTTCTTGCTATAACACTAAGATGGATTGGTATAGTTTACCAAAAGCTTCTTTGTTATCTAATAAAAATGATAGTACACTAAAAGTACAAACAGAAGGACGGAGAGGATTAGGACAGTCATCTTTTAACAAAAGAGGCCGAACAATTCGATTTGGTGTAAAAACGGGGGATTACAAGTATTAATGATTAACAGCTGTTAACCGTTGAATAAGAGGTTGCTATCATGTCTTACTGGTCCAGAGGATGAAGCTTCACCGTTGGAAGCAGTGAGCATTGGGTTCGAGTGCCAATAGGAACAGGATCATCCACTGGGGTATAGTTATATCCTGCTGACAAGTCCCAAATAGGACAAAACGCGCGTTCTAGATTCCGCTGTTAGCTTCCAACCAGACAACAGTATAAATAAGTAGTCGCCCAGTATCTAGGCTTCTGCATAAGAACTCATCCACCAACAAGGATCGAGGACTTTGACCCAGTATAGCAATAGGAGGGTCAAAGCACCGAACAATAAAAGATGAAAATGGTTGTAACTCACACACGCATATATATAGCAGTAAACAGAAATCACTAATTGAATGAACTATAAATAACCTGCTACAGAAACTCAAGTTACTGAAGTGTGTGTTTTCAAGCGCGATCCAATGAATAACATTTGAGCGTCTACTTTGGTGAACTTGCTTAGCGTCAAAGTTGGAGCTGACTGTATCAATTACCAATGGTATGCATAACACAGATCCTTCAGGAGACTAAGATGTTTCAGGTAGGTAGATGTAATATTCAATAATGATTTGAAGTTTAAAAAGAACGGAGATCACAGCTTATATATATTTGTTCGATAATTGAATTAAATAGATGATAAATGAGTAAAGAGAAGAAGAGATACCAACTGAGTGTGGTTTGACTGAATAATACAGGATTGTGGATTTCTCTTAACTGATGGGTCACGAATAAACAACTATGGTTATACGCCCAGAATACTTTGACTCACCATTGATCACTGATAATACTGTCCCTATAGCACAGAAAAACACAAAAGACAAAACAAGGAAGGCAAGATTTATTGTTCGGTGGCTAGCAGTGGAATCCAGGATGTGCGGTCCATCCTATTTGGGACTTGTCAGATAAGTGCATCTGCCTCTCAGTGAGCGATGTTGTTCCCCTTAGGACTTGGTCCTGGGACTCCAGGGTGTTATCCACTAGATCATCGAGTCCCGATAGCCTCTCTTTATGCAGAGGCATAGTTCATATGATGTTGCTCCCTGGGAGGCAGGTACATTCAGCTAACAAGTCCCCAAAAGGATGAAACTCATGTCCTGGATACCACTGCTAGTCACCAAAATGAATAAATAAGACTTGGGGAATTACGTTGAGAGCGTATACCAAACTGACTTCGTTCAAGTATTCTTCAAAAGGATGATATCGTATGCATCTGAATAGATATTGTCCATGGATTCATTTCAGATAATGGTGTAAGGTGTGTATGATATATTCAATTACCGCCAAGATATACATTGTCATGTAGAATCCTTGTGTTATTGTATCTAATGACAGCCTTGATTTACAGAAAAATTAGTAGACAGAAAGACCAATGTCATGTTAGTTAAACAGAAGCAATCGGTAGGAAGCCCTAGGCCTAGGTCTCGTGCTTTCGGTCAGTCATCAGCAAGGCGTGACTGTAACGTTGGATTTGAACCCGAGTCACCCAGTGGTGGAGTCAGAGACGTTACCATTGAGCTATTTGCCCAGCGACTGACCTCCCATATGACTAGATTACTCACACTGACTGGTCACTGGAGGATAACCATGGCATATTTAAAAAAAAATTTCTTCCACCTCTGTCAAATTTTTGAAGCGAATAAGGTGACTCAATAGTGTAAAATCTCACTAATTTAATGCATAATTATGTCTCTAATTTTCCAACTACATTACAACACTCATATTCATGAAGTTTTGAAGGTCTTGGATAAGATGCTTTTATTGTACAAGCTATCGTCATTCCATCCGAATGCGAGTTTTAACTTCCGACTGTTCAATGTAAATTCGCTTGGTAAAAACACCTCATCAATTGGGAGTTCCACTTTTCGACTGTTTAGGTTGAATTTGAAACTGTCAACTTTCCAGTTCCTTTTTGTATGACACCTATCCATCCAAGTTTGTCAATTTTACTAGAAGCTTTTATTTCAAAGAAATTATTTCTAACGTCGCATTTAGTTTCTTGTTAATCATGTTGACCCCTACAATGTGACAATACAACTAAATGTGTAACCATGACTGACCTTATAACAGAAGGTCCAGTTAATGGAAAGACCGATGTTTGAGTTAAATGCCTGATATACAGTAGAGTAGTGACCAATCCAGAATGAGCTAAGAAGGTCTATAGTTATCAAACATCTTTGTCAAATAGAGCATTCAGCACATACATTCTCCTTCTGTTTCGTTTCTGACTTCGACTTTTAAAAAAATTGTGTTACAAATATCTGGTACCGACAACCCTGTTTAACAATCCATTTTATTGTAATTCATATCATAGGTATACGTGAAAGTATTCGTAATTGATCGAATATGCTAATGGTTAACCATCTGAGCACAATGTACAGCACAGTCGTCAATTACAACAGTTTGAGGTTAGATTTTCTTTTTATTCTTGAATCAGAGTAAACTCTACATAAGTCATCAGTCAAACACCCGACTTCTTGTTGGCATTGTCATTATGTACGACAGCTCTCACGACTGTTACAAAACCACTTTTTGTCAAATATGTATGGAAATTTGACATCTTTATTCAAGAAACTTACGGTATAATTCTGCCTTGAGAGGTGATCTAGGTGAATACAGATGCTTAGATATTGTGGAGAATATTTGTAGTTTAGGTCGTGAATGCTCAGACTGAGTTGTTCTCTGAGTTGGTATTTCAGTTGGCAGATGTTTCGTATTCGACTTAGGTGGTTTGAACATATGCTGCGCATACTCACATACGGTCTACCTCAATGTACGTTGCTTGGAGAAGTTGAATCAGGCTGAAGGAGGACTTGGCGTAGTCAGACTAAGATGTGGGACCAGTCCATGAAGTCTCTGACTGCTGATCTGAGTCGTGTAAGGAGCTGTAGACTCTCTAGTTGGGTTCCTCAGGATGATAGGAATCAGTAATTGAAGACTGTAAAATAGCTGAAAATCTGTGACAGTGGAACAAATATATTCACTCGTTGATGTCTTCTAAAGCTTGAATGTTTTGACTGACTTTAGTTTTTGAATTACCTCTCCTCCCATATAAACTTTGCCTACAGTGAAACCAGTCTTTTCTATCCCACTTGTTATTTTTATGCTACTGGAAAGTGTGGGGACTTGAACCGATGCATTTTTGTGCAAGATTCCAAGTTAATTTTGTCTGTCTGTCTTACTAGACAGTATCATCAGTACATTAGAGTTTCCCAAAAAAGTTATTTGAAAGCAAGACATTAAGTAACACTAATAAGTATAGGTCCTGATTGCTAGCTCCTTTTTAATATGTGGGTATTCCGGAGTAAATTGTAAGTCTTGTGATTAAAACACCCATGAAGTTGACAATCATGTACCCTCATGCATTGCATATCTGTACAGAGTCTTGGTAAAATTTGATGACCTTACACTGAGCACATTTCACTCACGTAACACTACTATCGTTCACTCGAGATAAGTTGACTTCTATATTTCTTCTGCTTGTCCAAATGTCTTATGTTTTTTCTTCTCATGTTTTTGGTTTTCTCTTATGGAACGTCTACCAATCAGATGGTAACTCTATTTTCTCTTCCTAGAGATATAATACTATATAATAATTACATGGGTTTATATAAGCAGTGCACATCATACATTATTTAAATAAGGTGTTGCATTAACACAAGCGAATAAGTAACAAGCATCTACAACACATAAGTAATGACTTCCAACATATTTATAAAATCTAGTCCTTCGGTCGTTTCTTCCAAACGCTGACTACTAGTACTTCAATAAATGAACCATTCACTTTGACTATCTGAGCCGTAGTTTGGCAGACTAGTATTTATACTGGGTGATGATTGAAGGTGAAATGAGAATTCGGACCCCAGCCCGATTCGAACCAGAGACCACCGGGCTTCCGGCCCGATGCTCTACCAACTGAACCAGAAACCCGGTGGTCTCTGGTTCGAATCCGGCTGGGGTCCATATTTTCATTTCACCTTCATTCATCACCCAGTATACATTCTAAACTTCACTACATAGTGTTTCGGCTTAATGAAACTCCAACAAAGATGTGTATTCTATCGGATTGGTTGTCCGTCTGACCGAATCAATGGAATTTTCAAGAAGTTTGTCATTATTGACTTGATCATCTAATTAATAAGAACTGTTAAAGTAGATGAAAGCGCACACTGACTTCTGATGGCAAGGAATTATTGGCTACCAATTAGCCTTCATACCCTTTATTGATTATTTGATGCCTGAAGTTTGTATTGTTATTATCATTATTTTTCTCGAGTTACATTTTGGCTTGCTAAGAGACTGTTTGGCCTCATTAACTTTCTCATTTCTGTCTAGTTTTTGAGTGTAGATAACACTGGAAGTTCATACAATAAGTTCACCTGCAGTTCGGTCTTTGATTTCGGTTGTTTCAGGTCATAGAATTGTAGTAGGCCATTCAGAGTTAGGTGTTACATTCGTGGACCACAACACCAATTCGTCCATCCAGTCAAAAGTGCAGTTAGCCTGGTTATAAATATGATAGCTTCCGCCTGAAACTCAGGTTGTAGCTACCATAGGAACCTTAACACGAAGACCCAGTTCCGATTCTTCAGTGTCATCACGAATTACAGTTACAAATACATGTATATTTTCCCGATACTTTGCACTAGAAATGCTAGCTCCGCCATTATGTTTCGGTATTATGAGAAGCGTTACAAACTTTCATCTAACCAACAAATAAACTCACTGACACTACTAAGTGAGGAATGAAGATGGTATAAAAACCTGTGTCGCTCACTGTACGACTTATACTAACCACTTCTAGGTACCTACCAGACGATGGGTGTCTCTCAGATAGTCACACTAAAGGTAAATTTAAACAGAATAGAAAAGTATCAGAACTTTGAAAAATGATGTATACACACAAGAATCACGTAATACTAGTAGGAAGAGTCAGGCTGTGGTTAAATAAAAAGGAAAGTCAAAGAGAAATGATACATGGTGACTATTAGTAGGAGATGATTGTAACTGTGGGGACAATTAGTGTTAGTAATAAAGATGAAACAAATCACTCTAATTTTACGGTTGATAGTGACATGGTTGCATTAATCCCAATTTATTTACTTTATCTATGTTCGAGTTGCAGAATGATGCAACATGCCAAGTGTGGAGAACTTCATTCGCTTTTGTTTCTGTCGTTGATTACAAAACCATACTCTGACAACATTCTTTTTTAAATTCAATTTCTCTGCAATCTGTGCAATTTTCTCAGATGATGGACGTGGTTGAATACTGAAAAATGCTTCAAGTGATCTTTTCTCTGAATCAGTGATTGATGTACGTTTACGTCGTCTTTCCTCTTCCAAATCATAAATACTTGGATGATTTAAGCGTGAATTGGCCTCAGCTTCAGCTTCTTCAAGCCATGCTTGGAGTACAGGTTTCAAAGCAACCATATTATTATGCGATAAGGTTAATGATTCAAACCGACATATAGTGGATTGAGATAAGGAACCGACACCAGATATCTTCAGATTACCCAGTGCTTTACCAACATCCGCCTGTGTAACACCAAGTTTAATACGTCTTTGTTTAAATAATTCAGAAAAGGCTTCCAGTTCTCTGGGATTATAATCTAACTCAACTGGATGACGGTATATTGATGCGTTTGAATGACTACAGTTCAGTAGATTAGAGTGTGCGAAATTCTGTGAAGAGTATCCACCTGTTGAAGTTAAACGATTCTTCAAATTAGACATTATTCCTGCATCTGTTATTTGTGATTGACTAGTATCAACAGTATTGGCATTGAAACCATGCACAGGTGGTAGTAAATAACAATTTAAGCTTGTT
The DNA here is from genome assembly GCA_944470555.2 of Heterobilharzia americana. Classification (NCBI taxonomy): domain Eukaryota; kingdom Metazoa; phylum Platyhelminthes; class Trematoda; order Strigeidida; family Schistosomatidae; genus Heterobilharzia; species Heterobilharzia americana. The sequence goes on along the minus strand of OX104130.1, from coordinate 70,418,710 downwards.
TTAAAATTACTTGTTGTTCCGGTCACCATGGTAGCATCATTTGGGAAATTCAAACCACAATCATTTGCACAGTTATTCATCATCATGAATTGATTATGGTTATGTTGGTGTTGTGAAATACTATGTACGCCTAAACAGTGTTCTACTCGCTCATATGAATCATCCAGTTTATTATGAGGGTTGATAGATGTCGATACAGGATGATTACTACTGTTGTCCGAATTGAAAAGTTAACATTTGGAAAACTTCCAACTAGGCTACCATTTGTATTCAAATAATTAGAGGATAGATCGTATAGATTCTCTTGTATACAGTTCGACTGAACACTATCACAAGATGTTCTAGTGAAATTTGTTAGAAAATTATGCGATATACACGGGATCATTGAGTCAAAATTGCTGTTATTATTGAGACTACTGTTAACACTATTCATATCGATTAGATTATGTTCAGGAAAGTTAACTTCATTATTGCTACTGTTATTATTAGTAGTAGTAGAAACTGCCTTGCCTGATGTTGTAAAACGTAATTTATTCATTAGTAAATGATGATTTGAATTCCAATGGTTTTTAATGTAACTAATTTCACTTTCATAACTTGATAAATCACCATGGTGATGATTCTTTGTCCACATATATTCTGTGTTGAAATCTGAACATAATTTATCTGTGTGTTGCGTTTGTAAATGTGTAAACTGATGATGATTACTACGTATTGAGTCGTCGTTTAAAGTTTCAGTTGATTGTGATGAGTAGGATAATGGTGGTGATTGTCTATCTGTAGAAGTGGTCAACTTCGCATACGTACCATCCTTATTATTATTACTATTATTATTACTGTTTTTATGAGTATTATTCATAGATGAACTTGTTAAATAATTATTGAACGTTGAACTTGAATTTTGCTCATTAAATTGCCTTTTATAACCAAATAATAAGTGTTCATTATTATTATTATTATCATTATTATTGTTATTATTATTATTATTATGATCAGATTTGACTTTTTCACTATCCGATGTTAAATGCCATTCTAATAAAGATGTAGCGGTTTTATTCTCATTATTAAAGGTTCTTTGAGAATTCAACTGAGATGGAGATGATGTTGATGATGATTCATGTATTGGTGATGTTAACGATTGATTATCATATAACGTGAAATTTTCATTATTGATCATTATCATAGAATTTAAACAAGACTCATTGATTTTCTTATTTGGAAATGACGTAAGATAATTTTTATCAGTGAAAACTGTATTATGATTTAGTTTACGGTTATTATTACTATTAATAGTAGTATTAGTCGTATTCTGTGTTGTCGTACACTCACCACTGAAATGATAATGTGATCTTTTAGAGGAATTCTCATTGACTTCATTTAATAGTTTTGAATTTAATCGATTCGAATAAATATGATCATTGTTACCATTGTTAATATCATCAGCCTCAGCATCATCATTGTCAGTATTGACTGATACAGATTGTTTATTTTCTATTTCATGCTTATCATATTCAATGAAATAATTAGAATAATTTATAAATTTATTAGTATGAAAGCTTAATTCAGTTTGATAATCTAAACTATTGGAACGGGATTTCATTGGATTTGAATTCACTGTATTTTTCCCATTTGGGGAATTGTAATCATATTTTGTAGTACTGTTACTATCATTGCTGCTATCCCCACTATTATTATTATTATTATTATGAAAATCGTTTTCTGAATTTCTATTGATCATTTCACAATTATTATCAATTTCATTATTAGTAATACTATTATTATCATGGCATGTTTCATCGAATTTCGATGATTCCAATTTATTGATTACTTTTTGATTTGTAATTAAATTATTCTTAGATGTTTGAGAATATTCTGAATAATATGAATTTAAGCGTATACGATTTAAATGGTCATGAGTTGATTCACAATTTAAACCACAAGTATGTTGATGATGATTATGGTGGTTATATGATCGTTGATTATAATGATTATTATTATTATTATTATTATTATTAATATTATTACTATTATTGATATTATTATCAGATATGTATGAATTTGAATGAAATAATCGATCAAACCATTGATGACTAGCTATTGCTAAAATAGGATTTAATTTACTTGATTCAACAATATCATTTGAACATTTTATTAGTTCATCTTTAGGATTAATACTTTTATTATTAGAAGTAGTGTAATACATTTCAGAGTTAAATGAATTAATCATATCTGATGAATTAGAATTGTGTAATTTACGATAGGGATTAATTGTTTTTATTGATTTATTTGAGTCATTTATACATAAATTTGAATCTTCTGATACATCATCTATTGTATTCATTTGAAAACATTGATATATATCATTCATTATTTGAATAGTAAAATTGACCAGTATGTAGATACAATTGTATATCTGCAAAAAAATGCATCAATTAATTTTGAGATGAATGAAGATTTTAATTTTGAAGTAGTATTCATCACGGACTAATATCAGTTGTATAATCATAGAGAACCTGGCATTACTGGATGTCTGTTTCATCTTAGCTTGGAATCCTCAGTCGTACGCACCCACCAGCCGGGTAGGGATTTAACTCAGGATCTTCGGGTTTCATGTTATACGCCTCAGCCATTCAGCTACTGGGTTGCACTTGAGTGGTTCACAGTTTCCTATTTTTTTCAACTCGTGATATAGCGTGGCTATCGCTGAAGGTCTCTAGATGGTATCCGATTCCCCTCTAATTGGTTGACAGAAGTTGGGAACTGTGAACCATTCAAGTCTAACCCAGTGGCAGAATGGATAATGCGTTCACCGTGAAACGTGATGTGCTTGAGTTTGATCCGTGGTGAGGTCATGGGTGCGTACTGTTGGGGAGTCCCATACCAGAAGGAAACAGCTGTACAGTGCTGCGAGGTTTTCAAATGTTCTCCAACTGATATCAGTCAGTGATGAATACTACCTCAAAATTAGTTAATTATTTACAGGAAGTTAATTCTATTTATTTATAAATTTAACTTAATGAGAAGAGATTGATGCTGGGTGATGATTTCAGGTGAACTAAAAATCTGAGCCACAGGTAGATTCGAACCAGCTACCTTTGGGTTACTAGCAATTACTGATAGTTACATCTGATTGAAATTTGAAGCATGACCTCTCATATCTATTCATGAGGTATCATCTGAAGTGTACTAGAAAGAAAAGTACTGGCAATGATCTCCAGGTGTATACTGACCACCTTAAACGAGAATACCAGTAATGAGAATAACTTGTCCAAACTGTCACTGAAAATAAATCCACAACTGTTATATTTCACACTTTGATTGATCAATAAAATTTGAGACAGTAGGAAAACACCTAACCGGAACGTCAACTTGAGTCATGCCAAATAACTCAAAGGAAACAGAGCATATACCATACAGTTTTGAATGAGTGGCTATTGAATTCGGGTAACGAAGCACTAATCTTACAGACCTTGAGAAGTAGTGAGGGAGAAGGGAGCAAGTTTAATTAGTCATCGGAATTATGATCAAAATCTTTTCAACTTATCTGCGAAAATCGGAACCTTTCATGTCCTTCTTGCTTCAACATGACAATAATTTTTGCTCATCATTGGTTTTACCTAACCCATCGGATAAATAAGTTCCAAACACCTCTCATTTAGGAAAGATTTCAGATATTTTGAAAATTACTAGGTGGTATTAATCACGGACTGATATCAGTTAGAGAACCGTTGTAAACCTGGGAGCATCGGACAGCTGTTTTGTTCCACTGCGGGACTTTTCAGCAATATGAACGTACGACCTCACCAGGGGTCGAAATTATAACTTTCAAATTTCGCGACGAGCACGTCCAATGAGCTACAGTTTTCTGCTTGTGTCAACTTCCAGTATAACCTGACCATTATCATACACCATCGATGAGTATTTATCATTTCATCCAAATTGCTTGACTCTTCAGATCACAGCTTCTTATTAAAATTTTGAGATATCCATCTTCAATAATGTCACTGATGAAAATTAGTTTACCACAGTACTCTAATTTCCTGAAACAAATTAGTGGAGTCGGAAACTTTGGATATTACTGGATATTTATTATTTCCACCTCAATATGAGTGTATCTCATTGTTGGTCGTGAACAGACAACATACTTCAACAAGGAGGTTTCTGGGAAATCGAGTAACTTTGACGGAGTTCGGTCATTCATTATACAGCTGTCCAGTGCTCTTTGGTGTGCAGTGATTTGATGACTGGTATTGTTCCACGATGGAAGCTCCTTTGAAGTAGAATCAGTGTTTAAGAGAATGTTGTAGTGCGTCCTTTTGATTATTCACGATAATTCCTGTAAATTTTCATACTCCTACTTGGGTGATTATATCTAAACAGAATAACAGGATTTTAACTTTAATCACTAAAAGTTTGCGTTCATTTTATGGTGGGAAATGATAAGGATATGCAATACTAATGAGATAAAGTAGCTAACAAGAGGATCTAGAGCTTATGTTTCTTCCTTTTCGGGACTCCTCAGCTGGATAAGCTTGCCTCCGAGTGTGTGATGCTGTTCCCATTGAGAAGAACTAGCTTTTACAGATTTTTTTTTACATCAGTCACTTTCTTAGTCAGTCCTCCTACTCAGAATAAAATCCAACCCCTACTTGTGACTGAAGTGTGGAGAAGTTTGAGGCAACAGGTTTCCACACTTACTGTCTTTGTAATACATAGGAAGATTGGTACAAATAATCCTTGTTAAAAACAGGTCAGTTTCAACTGTAATTAAATAAAATTACGACACTCATTTGACAAGTCACATATAAAACAAGCATGAATGAATTGATTTCTAACTGAGACCAAAAACAACCAGGCAGTTAGACAAACAAACAAATGTATCTACTGAGTATTTATTTGGAAGGCATGAAGTTTAAACCTGGTCAGCAGCTGGGTCCCGTGGCTCAGCTGGTTGAGTTGCGAGCCAGTAATCCGGAGACTGCTGGTCTGAATCTTGTCACCATCTAGATATACCCTTCCTGATTAGCCATCAAGCAGTACCTATGACACTGGTCGATCAAACAATGGCTAACTCAGATAGTTCTATCAAAAATGAATAGGTTATTCCCCTCCCAAGTCTTGACTAGGCAGACAGTGTGACTACGATGGACGGACATTTACATGTTGCGTAATCACCTGGTAACCAGGTGAAATCTTCGATGACTGAAGTGTATTCAAGACGTGGTCATCAGCTGGGTCTTGTAAAGCTTCTGATTAGTGATCTAAAGGTCGACGGTTTGAGCTTCACCATGTTCCAAGTTTTCTGACCATCACTCCGTATCAGTGTGTTAGAAAAAGATTAAATTAAACTTAAATTTTCAGTTATTTGATACAATCAAGAAAAGTAGTTATGCAAGATTTTATAGAAGAATGTGGGTCATTACCTCAGTTGTTAGCACAATTTGCGTCTTATCAAATTATACGCTTGTCAAGAATTCTTCAAGAGATACCCCCGCGAGTATTCCAAGTACATTATTATTCCTAAAGCTGAATTCTAGACGGATGTTGCTGTTAGTCATCAGGCAGACTCTGTTAGACCATTCTGAATAACGAAAATTCATATCAAATCCAAAAATACAGGTATCTTTATAGGCCACCGTAACCCCCCCCCCCCTTTGAACAATACTCTCCTTAGAAGCATACTTAGTAATGAGACAATTTATGACTGCAAACTTCGTTATTTAGTCTTCAAAGTAAAAAATCATTTCAGTAAATATACAGTCGCACTAATTACTTTCTAGAACAATGCAGTTCTCGTTGTACTATCTCTCGTGTATGCAAAGAGACTCAGAGTGTTGACAGTGTCATACCATCTAAGAGTTTCAAAAAAGGAGATAATGACACGTGTTGAGTGAGTAAACTTAGAATAGTAGTGATTAGTGGTATGGTTAATGATGACTGCATCATATGAACTACGTCTGTAGTAATTAAAGTACAAAAAAAGAAACGCGCTGAGCAGTAATATATATATATATATATATATATATATATATATATATATATATATATAGAGAGAGAGAGAGAGAGAGAGAGAGAGAGCACTCATGTGTGACGAATTTATAGCATGTGCACGATAGCTGAATGCATAAATCCTTAGTTCATGTTGCTGAAAATTCTTGAAAATCACTATTTGCCCATCATTTTCCCCACACATTCTTCATTGCTTTACAAAGTTGGATACCTTCGATAAAAAGAAATAATGTAGTTAACATTCTCTTTAAGATAAAAACGACTAAAGGGAGGAGAGGGGGAGGCAGAGGAGGAGGAGAAGATGAAGAAAACTCGTATTTTTTCAACTGTCTCTTTTTGTATAATTATCTTTCAGGGTAGGAGTGATTTTATTCTTCAGAGAAATGATGTTCACTTCCATTCTACATCCCTCTCTGTGTATTTTTTCGTTTCAAAAATTAAAGTTGTGATCTCTTTATTTTATTTCAAGTGGTTTCAGATGGAGAAAATGTTTTCCTAAAGCAAAAATAAACTGATTTCTTGTTTTACATTCTTTGTCTGTTTTTATTCCCCTGTGAAAAGTACATTACATATGGGAAATTAAGTACTTTTGAATGAATGCGTACTGTAAAGATAAGTTGGTACTGAAGACTTTTTTATTTCTACCTATTCTTAGACTGCTCATCACTCCATCAGTCAACTAGACAAAAAAAACACCTTTGAAAATTAACTTTTGAGGGAGTTGTGGAGGTTTGGAAATATTTCAAGTTGTTATTCATCGAAGACTGACACCAGATGGAGGAACAAAGGAAACCTGGGAGCACTGGACAGCCGTTTCGTCCTAGTATGGGACTCCTCAGCAGTGCGCACTCACGACCATGGGGTTCATTGGATTCTGACCCAGTGGCTCAATGGTAACGCGCTGGCCGCAGAACCTGAATGTCGCGGGTTTGATCCTTGCTGGTGGGGTCGTGGGTGCGCACTGCTGAGGAAACTCATACTAGGGCGAAACGGCTGTCCAGTGCTCCCAGGTTTCCTTTGTTCCTCCAACTGATGTCAGTCTTCGATGAATAACAACTTGAAATCTTTGAAAATCACAAAAAGTACATATGTTGGAATGAGAACGATGTAAGTTAAACAGAGAAAAGAAGTATGCTCAAGATTACTGTTCGTTGATATACTAGTAATCCTCAGTTGTTTTGCTGGATTGAATTATTCAACCTCTGTTGGCATATAGGTTCCTATGCGGATGTCTTGATACTGCTTAAATGTTTATTATGGTAATGAACTTGATTGTGGTTAGCACAGGAATCTAGGATGTGCGTTTCTTCCTACTTGGAACTCACCAATTTGATGTAACTGAACCTAAGTGAGTGTTGTTGTTCCCACTGGGATTCGAAGCTCATACCCATCGTTTCAAACACCAAAGCCTTATCCATATGCAGGCAATATCAAGGCATTTACATAGAAGCCCATATGCCAATAGAGGTTGAACAATTTGATCCAACATAACAAGGGAGAATTACAAGCATATCAACATTTAGTCAAAACTAATACCCGTTGTACAAGAGGCGTCTATCGTGCCTCAGTAGCCTAGTGGATAGCGCCTTGGCGTTTGAAGCAGTAGGCGCGCAGTTCGACTCCCAGTGGGAACAGCATCACTCACTAGGGTGTGGGTACGTCCAGCTGATGAGTCTCAAATAAGACGAGATGTGCCACGACCAAGCAAATTGCCATGCTCAAGATTGTTAAGAAAATGGCGAGTCAATCACATGGAGATAGATTTTGAATTGTTTTTGGGACTATTAATTAACCAACATCTTGAGGACTCTAGCCTAAAAGTCTTTCCTTTGTTTCACATCGCCGGTCAAAAACTGATGAACTGGGGGATTGACATGAATATTCTTGGCCTTCTTCCAATTTATTTTTTATTGTGTCCCTAAAAGCAGTTGTTCTCTTATTAAACACTAAAAACTCATAAATCTTGAAATCAGACTTGGTTAACTTCTATTTCATGGTAATTATTGGTTGCATCCTCAGAAATGGCTCGACCTCTCATGGCGTTCCACATGAGAAGGAAACACCTGTCCAATGTTCTGAGGTTTCCAGTGGCTCTCTTACTGAAGTCATTCTTTGAGGAAAACTACTCCAAAACTAATCGATCCCCACAAATCAACAATCAAATGACTTCTAGCGCTGATTAGTCAGTTGTTTTGAGATGGAAGTGCGAGTGAGAAGTTGTGGGATCGTACGAATCATGTGAGAACAAATACTAGTCGATGATATTGGAAAGTGGTCATACTTTATCTAAAGTTGACAGATCACTGACTTCGACTGAGTGTTTGAATAGTAACATGCTGACTACCAGACTTGATAGTTCTAGACTGAGTCCCTCGTACGGTTGTGACAGCATACCCCTGATGTCTCAAAACAGGAGAAAATCGCTTTCCAGAGCTCTCAGGTTTTCGGTAGTTCTCCAGCAGATAGCAATCCATGATAAATATTATGTAGGAAACAAAACAATTGAAAATCGACCACAACTACCTTTATATGTACCAATTACATTACTAAATCTTGTGTCAGTTATTAAGAATGACAATTCAACTAATCTTATCATTATACCTTCAAGTGAACTGTTTATTTTGGATAAGCGTAGGTTCATTTGTTTTGTATTGCTGTTGAAGAGTTGAATCGAAGCTTCGCACTCACAGTAATCCATCAGCAGCAGGATCTCTGTTGCTGAATGACTTATTTCAAGTTAGCATTCATCATGAAATGACAATTGGAAAAGCATTGAAAACCTGAGAGCATTAGACAGCTGTTTCGTCCTCACTTGGGATTTATTAGCAGTGCACACCCATGACCTAACCAGAGATAAAACCAGTGACTTTCAGATTTCGTAGCGAACATCTTACCACTGAGCTCTTAGATCACAATCCAATGGTCCACACTTTCCTGGGTTCGATCTTCGACGAAGTCATAGGTGCACAGTGCTGACATGTTCCATACTACGACGAAACAACTGTCCAGTGCTCTCATGATTTGAGTGGTTTTCAACTTGATGTCAGTCTGAGATGAACGCCACCTGGAAATCAATAAATTCCAACAAACCTCAAAATTTAACGCTTTATTGTTACCTGTTACGGTGTACTTATTTCATTATGATTTATTGTATTCAGAAAGCATTCAATTTCAGCCTAATTAACATTCATTAAAGCTGTTTAACTTGATGATGAATACATTTTAGTTTCCAAGTAATTCACGGAAATATATTTCCAAAGTGGTTGAAGTAGGACTAAAATATAATGGAAGTTCAAGTATCTAGCAGGAGTTCAACAAAAATGATTGACTCTACAATTAAGTGACTTTAAAGCTCACACTAGTGACTGTCGAAACAGCCAATCTGCTTTCAATATTTTGTCTAGGAAGGAAGTTATTTTTTAAAGGAAGAAATATGATTGATTACCTCAGCAGTTGCTAGGGTGGCCCTTTAAGTCACTCTTTCAACCATTTATGGAAAACCCTAAGTCTATTCTTTATTTAGGATCGAAATGTAAAACCTTTTTACTTGAAACTAGGGCTGACTTTAAAAGCCGCCTCAACAACTGAAGTAACCAATTAGACTTCTCGATTTTATTAAAATATACCTTTCTAGGCGAAATGGAGAAACCCAATTGGCTATTTTTCGGTCGTTGCTAGGGTGGCCTTTAAAGTCGCCCTGAAAGTAATATTTTTATCTGAGATACATGTTACCCATGAATTAACTGAAAGTTACCTTTACGTTTACTCAGTTTCTAAAGGTGTACACGAGGAAAAGCCTAAAGTTCAGCACTGTTGAAATGCAGGAGTAGCATATTTGCTTGTTGATTATTTTCAGAGAAAACAAAAATATCACTAGCATACCATGCTTTCATTGACCGCAGACTTTAGGGTGGTATTTTCAAAGTTTGGCATGATATCCGCTACATAATAATCATAATAATAATTATAATTATTCCTTGGATTCCTAGTCGAAAATAGGGCTTCAGTAGCTCGTCTCCATTCCACTCTGTTCTCTGCAATCTTTTGAACCTGGCTTCACGACAGCTCAGAAGCTCTCATTTCTTCTTCACACGACCTTCTCGATGTCACCCTCGGAAGTCCACCGCTACATAATGATCGAAGTCAATTTTGTCTAGCCGTAGCGTCAACTTCCGTGTATACGATCCCGTTGGAGTGAAAGTGAAAAGACTATGATTTAGGGAGCGATTTAAAGGCTGTCCTAGCAACAAACGAAATAACCAATCAGGCTTCTTTATTTCATAAAAAGCTGCATTTTTAGACAAAATGAAGGAACCTAGTTGGTTATTTCGTTTGTTTCTAGGGCGGCCTTTAAAATCGCTCCCTAAATCAGTCTTTTCACTTTCACTCCTATGGGATCGTATATACGGAAGTTGATGGTGTGGCTAGACGAAGTTCACTTCGACCATTATGTAGCGGATATCATACCACACTTTGAAAGTACCACCCTAAGGTCTGCAGTCAATGAAAGCATGGTATGCTTGTGGTATTTATTGTTTTCTCTGAAAATAATCAACAAGCAAATATGCTACTCCTGCATTTCAACAGTGCTCAACTCAATATTAAGTGTACATAAGGATGTCAAGATTTGTAACAGCTAAACTATCTCAGCTTATGCATGGGATGTAAAGATGCTATGGTGTTCAGTACTATTGTCTACGTCTTTGAAAGAAACCTTAAACCAGTGAAATCCTTCAGAGTTAGTCAACACACAGCTGATTTCTGCGGAATGACACGTTCATGAGTGTGAACTTCAGACTGGTTGACACAAAAAAACCAATGAACAATGTCATCCCAGTGAGGTCTGAAAATGACCAAGGTCGATATAAAAATGTAAGTACTTTTGGTGTATAAATAGCCTTACAGCTCACCTGTTGTCTTTTTATCTTTTCTCTTTCCAAGGAATGAAGCGACCATTAATAGTCGGGCCTGAAGGTCATTCTTCAGGCATTTACAAGCATATACCAGCATATCACGTTATATCCAGAGGAAACAGTACGATTAAGAGTAGCCTTCACCACATTGAGTGGTCAGTCTCTAAATTTTGATAGCTTTTGTGCAACCATATACAATGGGGTTTCGGTGAAAACAGATTGTTACAAGACAGAGAAGCTGCTCTCCGAAGAAAAACTTCAGGTAGAACTTCAGTTAACTGAGCCGTGTTTATATAGTAACAGTTACTCAACAAAGTTCAAGTAAAAACACTGCGAAAGTAAGAGGAAAAGAGAAAAAAGATTGCAACACCTTAGAAAAGCAGCCAGTGTTTCTTGTTTTAGGTTTCAGAAGGGATAATTTCTCTGTGAAAATTGAGAGATGGATAAGGAGTGCACTGTTTTGAACCTTTCCGGGTGTGAAATCTGTCTCAGTGTATCAAACAGCTCAGTAAATCACATAGTCGAGATAAAACAAGTTGGTGGCACTCCAAATGTACCTACCGATTCATACGTGCATCCGAAGGCAAGTACGTAGGGAGAAGAGAGATAATGTTATCTACTAGGATTGGTGAGAAACTGTCTAATAACCTGTGTCTCAGAGATGAATCCCTATTCAGCAGTGCAATAGCTTGTCACTTATTTGTTGTGGGTCATAAGAGTGAAGTGCTTTAAAGTAGTTAACCGACAAAAAGCTATGCACTTACTTCAGACTGTTGGAGCTGTTGCCATATGATGATTTTGGCTGGAATTGGATTCAAATAAGACTCACATGAACCTCTTAGTGCCATGGTAATAAGGGAAATTCAAGCCATAATCCCTTCACCGGATTTTCCAAAGCATTTTATAGCTTGCTTTTGTGACCATTCCCATTCACTTCCATTGGAGCCATTGTTTACTATCATAATTATTTTTTGTTAGAATTAAAGTCGTTTGTGTCATGCGTTTATCTTCTCTTTGAATAGCATTTTCACAGCTTCACTTAACTGTACCTACTTATCTCTTAGTTCATTCGTTCGAGAACATTCCCCCGTTTGCTTTGCAAAACGTCTTTGGTTTGATTAAATGTTATTATTTCTTAAATTCGTTTATGTAATGAAATCCTAAAGTTTCTTCGGATATCAAATCTCGGACTGATATACCTAAATCGTCCATATACATATGTTAAAAGTGATTACTAATGGTATTCAATTATTTATTCAAGTTGCATGTAGCTAATGAAAATCTGGTGAAATAAAATAACGTCACATTATCCGATAAATGGTGTCTTGGTTATGTTATTCATGTGAATAGAACATCAGGGTATAAATTAATATTGTTATACTGTCAGTTGAATAGAGTTTACTAGTTATGCTTTAATTTACTCGGCGATGACTAGCAGTGGAATCCAATATGCGCGTTTCGCCCATTTTGGGACTCGTCATCTGGATGTACCTGAACTTTGGTGAGTAACGATGTTCCCACTGAGAAGCGAACTCCGCACCCATCGCTTCATATCAATTCTAGACTTAACAACTACTCATCTTTGACGTTAAGTACTTCCCATAAATGGTGGTGTAACTGAACACGGTGATTACGTAACAAGTTTCTATTCACACATTGTATTTTTCCAAATAAACGTTTACATGTATAGTTGTGTATTAGATATTTTGAGTGCGTAGCCAGTGATGATCATAGTTGCATATGTTTAAGGCCAACTTTCACTATGATTCAGTAGACAGTAGTAATGTGCCCTCTTCATGCATCAATGTCAGTTACGAAACAGCTGCTCAGTGCTCCCATCTTTTCAGTGGATCTCCAAATGATGTCAGTTCATAATGAATACTGTGTGAAAATGTCAATCACCAACGAAGTTGGTGAATCATATGCTTCTAAAAATCGTTTTTAGTATTGAAAATATTTGATAATGATTGCCATCATACATTGAAATCAGGACAAGAGAACGTTAAATAAAAACTTTGTTTCTCACTGAAGTTAAGCCAAAAATCCTCAAGTTTTTGACTAAGGATATTATTACCAATCTGCTATACTGTGGTCCAAAGTCATCATTTCGAACCTTCAGACTGTGTTTTATAGTGAGGCTTACTGTGAAGAAAACAAATTTGACTAAGTGACTTCCAGATTATCTATCTGATACTCTACAAACCAACTTATAAGACCCAGCTGCTTACTAGATGTTAAGTTTGTCTCAGTTACCTGGGAGTTTCACCCGGCTACCATGTGAATATGTGACAGGAAACTGTCTATTCATTGAAATAACACTATCTACCTAACCAAGACTTCTTATTCTAATCAAAACTGAGCTGAATTAGAGAGAAGGAGTGTCGTTTCGATTGCTGCTGAGACTATATGAGATGACCAAGGTTCGGTCGACTGGTACAGTTATTATGTAGTGATGGTCGAAGGTGAAGTGAAAGCCTGGCTGGAATCTGCCTTTTTAGAAGAAGAAAGACATAAGAAAACAAACTTTTTTTAGTGCTATCATTCTTAGAAGGTGTACAATTGCATTTAAACCATTTATTAGGGAGCTCATTTAGTTGTCAAAGAGGTCAATCAACAACTCAATGTAAAGAAAAGGAAAGCTAGATAGGTTCAAGTATTTACAGTGTTTATGAGTTGATATGCTCCTTCAGCTGGTTTATAGTTTAAATAAAAATCAATTCGATAGACGAATTATAAACAACTTAAAATAACAGGTAGGAGTAAGCAGGTGTCAAATAAATGTCACATAACTGGATGCTAACGGGGATTCCCTTTTCAAGGTATCATTCTTCACGGACTGATATCAGTTGGAGAACCACTGAAAACCTGGTAACACTGGAAAGCTGATTTGCCCTAGTTTCCTCAGCAATACGCACCCACGAACTCAGGACCTCCAGGTTTCACGAATGCGTTAAGCATTCAGTCACTTGATCGGAGTTCAGTGGTTTACAGTCTCCTACTTCCGTCAACTCACGAGATAGCACGACAGTCCACCAAGGTCTTCAATTGATATCCGCTTCATGTTCTTCGAGATGGATATCCTGAACTTTTGATGAGAAGCCATGACCTGTGGGGTCAACCAGTCGGAAGTGAAGTGAATCCGAAATGAAGACCTTAGTGGATAGTCGCGTTATATCACGACTTGACAGAAGTGGGAAACTGTGGACGATTGAGCTGCGATCCAGTGACTAAATGGTCAACGTGTTCACCGTGAAACCTGAAGGTCCTGGGTTCGATCCCTGGGGACGCCGTGGGTGCCTACCTCCAAGTATTCAATATTAAAGCTAAACAGCTATCCAGTGTTGTCAGTTTTCCAATGGTTGTGCAAATGAAGTCAGCCAACGACAAATACTATCTTAGAAATAAATGTCAGCTTGTAGATATCAAGCCATTCCCTGTTCCTTACCGTTTCTAAAAGTCGGTCTGTTGACTTTATGAACAGAAATTCCAATTTATTTTTCTCGTTCAATTGAGTGAATTCTCATGTAGGAATTTGGAATCACGGAATTTCTCAACAGTTTTCCTCATTTCCCATAACCATAATTGTCATGTTAATACACAACGAAAGGAATGAAGGTGACGAGTCCACTTATTAAATGATATGTTTAGGAATATTATTTGTTACGATTTAATTCTTGGCCAAAAGAAGTGTTAACTTTAGCATTCAGACTAGTTGAATACTCATAAAACAAGTCTCTATAGTATTCTAATCACAAGTTTAGTCAAATTTATATAAATTTACCAGTTTTTAAGTTCATGTAACCAATCTATTTCAAGGTAGAGCCTGGTGAGACATTCATCAAAACGCATGTTTACCTATATTTTATCTGTTTGGTTAGTTGACCTTGGAACAGCATTTTGAAGCAATGGATCCCTAGTTATGACTCTCTTCCATCCATAGTTATGTCTTACAAACAATGGAAGATTTAAAGACCAATTTAACTTGATACAAGGTTGAACTTTGGGACCAGAAGGAAATTGCTGGCTAGCGAATGGAATACATGTACACAGAATGACAAAATAACCCTTTACATGATACATAATAGTAATTTCATTTTCCCTTCAAAGTTCTCTCATCACTGTTACAACAGTCACTTAGTTGCAAAAGAACATTTAACTAAAATCAGTAGTTTGTTTTACATTTCACTCCCAGTGTCTGATTTCACAGTACAGAAGGATGAAATAATTATGATATTAACCGTTTAACTTTCTGTATTTTTATTTCTGTCTCTTTTTCTGAGGAAGAAAATCTTTTAAGATTGATTTTCTCATATTGTTTCACTATTTTTATTCTTCAGCTAAAAGCCGTGTAACTGTTTATGCGTATTGTGAATTGTCATAATGGATGAAACAGTAACCTCACTAACCAGTGATAAGAATTTTATTACTGCCAACTGATCTTCCGTTTATCACTGACTGATTATTTGCTGTATGATACATATATAGCTGGGAGTTATGCTGTCTCAGTCATGCCTTGTGTTTAGAAATGACATGTTTACTCCATTGATTGGTCTCAATCACTTCGTAGATACCTAAATAGAGTCAGTATGCGAGCAATAATTCAGTCTTTTGATTATTCAGTTATCCGGGTTCCAGTAACAGTCATCATTGTGTTCAAACAGTACTGTTAAAGTATGATGGAAAGGTAACGGGATACGAATTCAGTATTGCTAATTGTATCAAGATGTTTACATCCTTTATGATCATGTAAACAAATGCAGATTATCATTAACTACTATGGGGTTAATACAGTTTTTTTGGAAGCTTATAGATGGAACGCTTTCATTTCACCTTCAGCAAGTCATCCTTACTTTTTGGAGAAAAAGAAAAACGTTCAAAACACACGTGAATTAGGCGTTAGCTGGAATTGCATTGACAGCAGCTGTTTTCTAAGGGAAACAGTGTAACTGACCTTATCTCTCCTAAACAGCCTAACCAGTTGGCGATCATTTTGTTATCCAAAAAGCAGCAAGATAAACCGATTCATTTGACGAATTGTAATAGCAAAACAGTTGTTAAATGTGTATTAGCCAGCTATTTACATTACTTTGAATGATCCGGCAACTCAGATTTAATCTGTCAAAGCCTACCCTACACGTCAGTGTAAATCCACCTAAATATGAACAACTTTTGGATGTATACAGGGAAAATAGGTTACTAGAACTAAACTACATGAAGCAAGAAACTGATGAGTCCCAAATAGGAGGAAATGTGCGTCTTGGATTCCACTGCCAGCCAGTATTCTTCATTACTACAAAGCAAGACGTCCTTCAAAATTATCCAAAATGTACGCTGCAACTGACCTGTCACACTGTCTCACCATTCTAGTTAGTACAGACAAACCCCATGGAATGGAAATTTATAACTTCTATGGGCAACTACACGAATAAACTGTCATCATGGATGGCAAGAAACGGTGAAGATACTCTACAAATTTGTAAAAATTGGGCAACACTCATCAATGGATTATAAATCAACTGGCCAGACGTACGATGAAAAGTATGAAACACCATCAATGTGACTGTATACTGCTTAGGTGTACTGAAAATTATGCTGAAATAGGTTTGTAGAATGCTTTACTTCTCAATGGTTCTTAAACAGATTCTAGTTTATGAAAAGTACTTACCAAGCATGATCACGTAATCAGACGTGTTAGCATTTCAGGGTAGCATTCACCACAAAGTGAAATCAGTTGGAGAACCATCTATAACATGGAAGTCCTGGAGAGATAGAGAACTCTTTAAAAAAGTGTGTTCACCTACGATCTCGTGAGATGTCGAACTCAAGACTGTGAGATCAAAAACTACCAAATGTGTTTTAATACTTGTCAGGCATATTAGGTTTATCGAAAAAACTACAAAAATTCAAGTGAGTTGCAAATGAAAAAAGCGCTGAGCATATTTTGAAACGAACACGACGCCGTTGTAATACATCTTTCTTAACATAAAATGTATTTATACCTTAAAGACTTTTCACAGATTTGGAGGGGAAAGGTTGTTTTGCTTACATGTACGTGTGCACTAACTAGGTCGACTGTTATGTGTAGTGAATGAACACCTTAGTTAAATGAAAATATCATTTGCACTTGCATGTTGGTTATAAATCGAAGGAATGTTTCTAACAGTATTTTGTCACGCATAGAAATAACATCCAGTTCACAAGATCTAAAAATCTCAGCTAATCTACGCTGTATTTTAAATGTACTAATGTGGATGCCATAAGACAGAAATTGAAAACCACATTTTGTGCCGGTTAGACAATAAATTCATCGTTCCTTGCTGCTGAGACAGGAATTCAGATACTGTTTCCTTCGACATGATTGAGGCACTTAGCGAAATGTCCTTAATTACCTAAGAATATTCTTGTACATTCTCATTGTTGAATCTGCTTATTATTATAATCATGTTATATATTCTATTGATTGTTTATTTCTCAAGCTAGGGACCTTATACGATGCAGAATATTGATTGCCAAATCACATGCACTAATAAAACTAAAAGACTTCAAATTGGCATTCATCATTGACTGACATCAGTTGGAGGAACATCGGAAGCCTGGAAGCACTGGACAACGGTTTCGTCCTAGTATGAGACGCCTCAGTAGTACGCACCCATCACTATACACAGTCAGGTATCGAATCCACAACCTTCAGGTTCCACAGCCAGCACGTTACCACTGAACCAATGAGTTGGACTCCAGTGGTCCATATTTCCAACTTCTGTCAGTTCATAACATAGCCCAACCATGACCGAATGTCATGGTGGAGTGTTCGTCCCCACGACCACCAGGTTTGCCCCACCGGTCACGTCTTCTCTTTGGAACTTCAACTACTTTCCGGCTAACACTCACCTTTGAACAAACTTTTCGGAGTTTGGAAGAAGCTTTGAAAATATGACTTAAAGAAGGCAGATTTTAAATAAATATCACAAGTGTTCTTCTAGCACACACGAAACCTGAACGCGAAATTTTTGTTTGTCTTTCGTTTAATGATAGAATTGTTTTTTACTTATACATCTTCTAGTTGTTGAGAAGTCTGTGAAATTTGTTGTGGCTTTTCGTCATTCACATTCCATCTAATAACAAGGGTATGGATATCACTCTATGTCGAAAAGGTTACACAACTGTTCTTTGCATTTTGTATCACCATTCTACTTAACTAAGCTCTGATTTCTTAAGTTTTGCACACAAACTGATGAAAGAGGTGCCACTTTTTTACAGGCCACTAAATGCATAAATGTACAACGTTTTAAGGAGAACGGCTAAAGTCCTTTCTTCTAGTGTAACTGAGACCTATAAGAACCTTAGTCAATTTTTGAACTATGTTCATCGTTTTATAGACAAATTTTCTCAATTTGCGCTCCTTTATCATGAGCACAAATAAATAAATAAATATGACTGGTTTGATCATGTTATCAAATCTTTCTGATCCACGAAGTGTTTTAAGGTACAATTCCCTGCATTTTATACACTTTGCTTTCAAGGATTCAATTTCATAGTAATTATTGTAGAGAAATTAATTACTCCGATTAAACACTGAATTCTACTAGCATCAAAAACTGATTAGAGAAATGTAAACACTGAAATTAAGTAGTACATAAAACATGTTAAAGTTGATTAATTGATTTTGTATTTCATCCAGATACTGGTAAATAAAGTCAAAATTCACTTCATAAACATTTCTTCCCATCCACTTACTTCAAATATAAATTTAACTCTTGCTTTCCTTTTTTTATCATGTTGAACACAGATTTTAAATCATGAGCTGTAAAGTAAATTGCAATGTACATCCGCTGCTTACCACTACTAAGTATATAGGAGCAAAATCTATATAACTCAAGGCGGAATCGAGGCTCCCGTTCAAGCATGGGGAGATCAAACTGGCCGAGTTAAATAATCAACAAGAAATTCCCATCATAAATAAATAAGTACTAAAAACGAATCAGCTTTCCTTCAGCTGTGATCCTAATTATCATTACAGTTACTATAGTAAACAATATATAGGACAGAATCAATCGCTTTTATACTTACTTTTGTGATAGTACTGAATTAGACCTTCAGGATAAAGATGACAGTGATACTGAACAGTTTGTGTATGATGTCCGTTTATTCATATAAAGTAAGCGAAGTGAAAGCAGAATCTTTTTACTCAGGATTATATGAGAAATAAGAATAAGTATAAATATGTACATATAGTAATAAGCAGCCTGTCTTCCCCCTGTTTACGGTCTTGCTGATGCTGATAGTGACGGTGATGACAATAATGATGATAGTCGATCACGGTAATACTGAAGTATACTGAATGTGTTGTACGAACCAAGGTGTGTTTTACATCAACTAACTCAAAGAAGTTTCTTTAAGGTATGTTGCTTTGGTTTAATATATTTCTGAAGATTGGAATTTTGCTTCGTAGTGCTATCACTTTATATTGCTGTGTAATGTACACTTCTTAAGAGTAAAGTATGCTTACTTTTGCATGTTTGAGTCAAATATTTTGTAGTAGTGGTGAAGAGATATTATTTTAATATTCTTTTCTGGGTGTTTCCCTTTCTACTGACTGTTTTTTCCTCTTCTATATGTGACATACTTCTACTCTAACAGTGTTTATGTGGATTGGTTAAATATATTTTGAGAAAGGAGTAAATATGCAATCCTTTTTCAGTAGAATTTCTGTTTCTGATGATGTCTCAAGGGGGCTAACCAACTGGAGACATATGCGTCGTACAGTATGTTCTATGATGCGTAGCGAAATCCTTCTTCTCAGATTTTGTTTGTTTGCTCATACTCTGTTTTTCGTTAGGTTCTATGCACACATTTGCCAACGGATTCACAGGTATACATACATACTACATACATACATACATACATACAAAATCCTGTAGTGGCTTTCAAGTGATAGGAATATAAGGTGAGGCAGTAAGAGAGGTAGGCAGAGAGATAGCGAGAAAGAGTGAGGAGGAGTTTTCAAATCACTGACTTCTCGTAACTAAGACAAATATAGATCGATATTTGTATTGCATCCTTTTCTAACTCCGGAAGAACCAAAATGAATATAAAAAAGAAACTATCTGGAGATGGAACTAATGTAATCTTAGATACATCTTTGTTTATTCAAGTAAACAATAGGATAGAGAATGCAAATTAAGTAACTTGAAAAATGTAATTTGAGGTTTAAGGGGATTTTATTTTAAAGGTATTATTCATCATGGACTAACATCAGTCAGGGAACCACTGAAAACCTGCCAACACTGGACAACTGTCTCACCCTAGTTCAAGACTCTTCAGCTGTACGCACCCACAATCTCATGAGGGATCGAACTCAGGAATTCCAGGTTTCATGAAGAACGTATTAAGAATTCAGCAGCTGAGTTAGTTCACAGTTTCCTCCTTTTGTCAATTCTTGATATAATACAACTGCATACAGAGGTCTTCAGTTGGCACTCATTTGACTTTCTACTGGTTAACCCCACAGGCCACGGCTTCTCATTAAAACTTCGAGATATCCATCTCGAAGCCTGTCACTAATGGGCCCTATACAGTAAGGTAGTTTAGGGTTTGCGGGAATTTTATTTTTAGGGTTGTATTCATCATGGAGTGACATCAGTTGGGGGACCATTAAAAAGCTGGTAACACTGGATAACTGTTTCGTCTTAATGTGGGGCTCCCCAGCAGTACGCAAACACAACCCAGCCAGGAGTCAAACTCAAGACTGTTAGTCCACGATGAGAGTACCTTGGACAATATTCTTAGTATATTACGTCATACGAAGAGGATTAGGTAATCAACAGAATATAACTGTCACTAGTGAACACATTATGTCTTGACGAAACTTTCTGACTAAACAAAGCTCTACAACAAATCTGTTCGAGCCAGCAGTAAAAAACCATGGTATTCCTTCCAGATTATTTTATGTCCAACGCCACCTTTCCACAATATAATCTAGTACGGGTTCGAACGTTGCTGCAATATTGTTAATTGCTAACACCATTCAACTGTTTAACTGCTTGAATACTGTAGTGCTGAACAAATTATAAATGAATCAGTTAGCACCAGCTAGTGCTTATGACACGTTTGTAGTTGTTTCGATGCACTTAGGGAGAAAACAATTTCCTCCTAATAATCAACTACTTTGTATTAGTATACCGACTGACGATCATGAAGAAGGCACAT
The DNA here is from genome assembly GCA_944470555.2 of Heterobilharzia americana. Taxonomy (NCBI): domain Eukaryota; kingdom Metazoa; phylum Platyhelminthes; class Trematoda; order Strigeidida; family Schistosomatidae; genus Heterobilharzia; species Heterobilharzia americana. The sequence continues at coordinate 70,397,582 of OX104130.1, read as the reverse complement.
TAAAATCAGAAGAAATTCATTCCAAGTGACTCGAATTGGGTTGCACCTTATCTTCATCTTAACCAGCCATCAGTTTGATCCTTATCAGGGTCACGGGTGAGCACTGTTGAGGAGTCCCATGCTACGACCAAACAGCTGTCCAGTGCTCCTGGCTTTCTTATGGCTCTCCGACTGATGTCAGTCCATGATGAGTACCAACCTGAAATCAGTCAATGCGCCTCCGAAAACCTCCAAATTAAGGTGTGTTATCTGCCTTAATCTCATTCAGTTCGTTATGACTTTCAATGACTTTGAATAATTACTCCTATTTCTCCAAGTTTTTTTCTGTTGATTCATAGTATTTTAACTTGGTGATATGAGTTGTAGTAACTTGGACTATTGTGCAGTAATGCCAGATTTATGCTAATGTTGATTAGTTGACTAATTCGAGACAGGATTAAAACCACCGGCTTCGCAGTTATCACTTCCTTTCGATACCCAGTGAGTTATAGTGCCTATCTAACAAGTAGTTAAATATCTCATTTCCCTTCCAGTCACTTCCCATGCTTGATACAAAGACAGACGTACAACTGTCCCTTCTCCATTCAAATTCATCATCATACAAATGAGCCAAAAGTACTATAAGGCGAGACATACCAAAAAAGTGGTAAGCTAAATGGAATAACATTTACTTATAAATAAAGTTGAATGCTTGGAAATGGAATTAGTAAACAGCTTGACTTCATAAAGTAAATGTTAAACATGTCAAAGTATCAATGTAAAAGTGTTGTAAGTCTGTTGACTACACAGTTTACATAGTCAGCATAGAATAATCTGCACACAGATTTCTCACAGAAGCAGTCTAAATAAATGAAATATATTGATGTTGTAGTTTACTCAGTGGTGGCTACTAGGAGGAATACAGGATGTATGTTACGCCATTTTGAGACTTGCCGAATGAATCCACCTGCATCCCAATGAAAGATGGTATTCCCATCTGGACTCGAACCAAGTACTTGTCGTTTCAAACGATGATACGTTGACCACTAGGCAACTGGGGCAAGATAGCCACCTCTTGCGCAGTGCGTAACAGTTGCTGTTAAACAGTTTACTCGCTCATATATTGTCATTTTTATTCTACTTGAATAAGTATTCGTGAAGGTAATCCGACAAAAAAATAAACATCTCAAGATAGTATTCATCACTGACTGACATCAGAACCAAAGAAAGCCTGGAAGTATTGGAGGTCTGTTTTTTCCTACTTTAAGAATATTCACAAGACTATGTCCACAACCTGAAGAGGGAACAAGCACAAGAGAATCAAATCCCGTGGTTAGCACGTTGCTATAAAGACACAGGGTTGAAATCCGGTGGTTCATATCCTTCTACCTTTGTCAATTTGTGCCATCAGTAATTAATTGTCCTCACCTCTAACTTAGTTGATACTATAGCACATAACTTTTCAACAGAAAATTGGGAAATCTGTATCTAAGAAATCTTCTCATGAGCACTTGAACTAAGTCAGTAAGTGATTGTAGCTGACATTTACTTGCTGTTAACTATATAAACTGACTTTATTAAATAAACAAGTATGTGGACACAGGGGTTACATGTTAAAGAAACAGCTTATTGCAAGATAAATGACCACACCATAATCAGGAAGTACTTATAATTAGGTAATTCACAAAACGTTAATTTCTGATCATATTTGGCACGAAACTCGGCACGCCCAATGACAAAATTACCTATTTTTCAGAGAAATTTCCTACAGAAAGCCTCAGGTTTCAAAAATCAGGCTTAGTCTATTGATGATTCAAAAGATTATCAGCTAAAAAACATGCTAAAAGATATAATATATCGACAAGTTGACCAGGTGTATAACACCTGCTTTTAGATGACAACGCGAAAATACTTGAAGTAAAGCATGTCAAAACAAATTAGAGCTGAATTATTCCTAAGAACTGAAATACACATTGATATAAATTGAAGTAAAAGCGCTAAATCTCTGTAAGTGTATGCACAAAAATTTCATACAGTGACAAATTAAAACACGATACAATGCACTAACAGAATTATTTAACAGTGGAATGGAAAAAACTTCAAAAAACTGCCATCTGAAATGAATCCCAACTCAGAGGTGGAAATTAAGAAAATATTAATCATTTTAGGTCATGCTGCTCAACACGCAACTTCAAAACCTCATCCTACTATTCACCTCCATTCTCCTTCAATACAAAATTCATGTCCTTGATTCCTATCGAAATAATATGCCTCAACTTGACAAACACATTACAGCTGATCTTCTAACCAGTTCATAGGACTCAAATTGACTCAGCGTTTCAAATCAACTTCAATCGTTAACACACTACTCGTCACTCAATACACGTCAATACTCGATACTGGAGATACCACCCTCTCAACCGATGCAATCTACCTCAGCTACACAATATAGTTCTTGCCATTACATTTGCTTCGTTGCAGGCTAGTAGCCAAATCACAGCTTGAAGTGCCTCACACACGTGTAATTCCATATGGTCTGCACACACCGTTACTAATCAACCAGAGCTAGACCGTTATCAACTGCATTTAGAGCTGAAAATAGTGTATCATAGCCACGTTCCAGACAAATAATCGACATTTACTCCTATTAACCACGATTGACAAAATCCATTCATAATTTGCAAGAAGTGTTTATCCGACAGATACCTCATTCCTGCATGAGGACACACAAAGACTCACACTAAATTAGCTTTATATTTCATGACTGATACACATGCGTCATTTTCCAGACTGGTATCGCAGAAGTTGGCGTGAGTAAGCTTAGACCATTAACAATATCACAAGTGGACCGAAAAAGGGAGTCATACACTGATTATTGCCGGGGGGGTGGAAGGTGACCGGAAGAAGCCTAAATCGAAATAAGCATTCGAAGTTATCAGCAGCTAAGGTAGAGGTTTGGGATTTCAACCTTGTTTAATGTTATTGTGTGAGCAGGAAAAACCTTATTGGATAACCTTGTCCTTCAACTGACCAATGGATATACTTGTCCACTTTCTGAGGAAAAACTGAATATAAACGATGAATTTTCTGTCGAATAAAAAACTGCCTTACTTGGTGTCACGGGCCAGTTTTTGTCTTCTGATTTTCACGGCTCAATAAAGAATAAGGTCTGAGGGAGAACAGTCGCTTCTCGCATCCAGTCCAAGTATCTCACTGAATTAGTAGCGTTCTTGTATTTATTGTATATTTATTAGTCCCTTGAGTTCCGAATGGAACATAGGGCTTCACTAGCACGTCTCCACCTCACTCTGTCCTCTGAAATCTTTTGAACTTGGCTCCACGACAGTCCACAAGCTCTCATTCCTTCCTCGCACGATCACCACCATTTCACCCTCGGATGCCCAACTCGTCGCTTCCCATCTGGGTTCCCCTAGAGCTACTGGCCTGACGCATGATGTCCCCAGTCGGCCTTCTCAGTGAATGCCTAGCCCAATCCATCTCCACTTCCTTCTTCTGCATATTTGTTCAGCGATAGATTCTTGGTTGGTTCGTTCCCAGAGCTCCTTGTTGCTTATTATCATTTCTGGCCATCTGACCTGATCTTCAGTAACGAGCCAGCGTAGGCGGCAGTTGTTGATGAGTGTCTGTAGTTTGTTGGAAATGCCTTCCGTAACACGCCAAGTCTCTGAGCCATACGGAAGCACTGACTTGACGTTGGTGTTGGAAATCCGGATCTTGTTCAAACACGCTTTATGCTGAGTGCAGAAGATATCCACACTGGTTTCAGGCTAATGAACGCCTGTCTTGCTTTTCCGATCCTGGCTACCTTTGACATCCTCGCCTGTGCCTTTGCCACCTGTAGTTGAAACAGTGCTGCCTAGATACGTGAATGAGGCTACTTACTGTAAGTTTCTCCCGTTCATCGTGATTGGAGCTTGCTGTTGTTGTTGTTGTTGTTGTTGTTGTTGTTGGTGGTGGTGGTGGTGGTTGGGTATCTTCATCACCTCTGTCTTCTCTATATTCACTTGAATGGTGTCCCGTCTTCGCTGCCCTGCTCTGCCTCTTCTGTCAACTTGTTAGTTTTCGCCCGTAGATCTTCAAGTTTGCGCGACATTAGACATAAGTCATCGTTGGCGAAATCCAGATCTTCTAGGTTCTTTTCCGCAGTCCAGCCAGCGTATTCCCCTCTTCTCGCTCCTCACAGTTGTCGCTTGCATGATCCAGTCGACCACAACACAATCAGGAATATCATGGGGGATAGTAGGCAACCTTGTTTCACTCCTTCCTCTCTTCACTTCACTTCAAAAGCATCAGTGAGCTGAGCTGTCCATTGTGAATTACTTGGCCGGCATGTGGCGTCTTCATATAGTTGTTGAATGAGGCTGATAAAGGTTAGTGGTATTCCGTAGTATTGAAGCAGTTTCCAAGTTACCTCTCAGTCGATGCTGTCAAAGGCCTTCTCAAAGTCGATGAAGTTGAGGTGAGGTAGAGAGTTGACTGCCATTCCATACTCTGTTCTATGATGATGCGTAGAGTGGCGTTGCAATTTGGTCCACACATGATTTGTGCTTCCTGAATCCAGCCAGCCAGCCAGCCAGCCATCCTGTTCTGGTTGTAGTTTTGAATCCAGTGCATCCTTTAGTTTCTCCATGATGATGCAGCTTAATATTTTGCTTGGTGTGGACAGGAGCTTGATTCCGCGCCAGTTCTTGCAAACACTGAGGTCTCCCTTCTTCGGGAGTTTGACAAGGTAACCCTTCTTCCAATCAATGGGCAGGTACCTTCCCTTCCTTCCAGACCTTCTGCAATAGTGTTGTGGTGTGAACATATCCGCTGTTGTCTGCGTCTGCTCTCAGTGCTTCTGGCGGGATCCCATCTGGTCCTGCTGCTTTCCCGCACTTCAGTATCTTTATGGCGTTCAGGACTTCCATGTTTTTTGGAGGATTTATGTTCACTTGTAGGTGGTGGTCGATTGAAGAGCTTCTTGAAGTGGTCGGCCCATTGTTTCTTTTGTTTCTCTTCTTTCGCCTGGTTAACTAGTTCGCTAGTTACTAGCCGGTCCTAAGCCCGGGTAAAGAGGGAAGGTTGGGCATAGGGCTAGCAACCCTACCCCGTAAAACAAATCTAACCGCTAAAGAAACTTCAAAGCACAAGCGTTCTTGTATAATTCTATCATTTCCACTAAATCACTTCTCTAGTCGATTTTTCTGTGCATTTTTCCTCTCTTCTGTTTCTTTTTGAAACGCAATGTTCTACATTTTTTAGGTCTGTAATCTATGTTTCTATGTGATTTGAAATCATATTCGTACCAGTTTGAAAATTTATTTTGAACTTGCTTTTTCTGCATGTGTTCCCCAGGCTTTATCTATGGTTATGTTTTTAGATAACCTTCGTGAAACCAATGCGAGAAGCAATTTATTAAGAGGCGATAACAGAATATTTGCCAGGTGAGTCTGATTTTTACATCATTTTCTGGCAATGATTTGAACTATGTTTTCACTTTTTGTGTCTATCATAACTGGTGATGACTTACAGTTTTACAGTGAGGCTTTTCTTTCCAACAATGCCTTTTGGAACTGAATAATTTCAGCTTGTCAGATCTAGAGATCAAACTTTTGTTTGAAAAGTTAGGTAGGTCTTTGGTAAAATCACTTTTCCAGCTTCCTGAGATTACATGTACCATGAATTGTAATTACTGAAGTGTCCTACTGTATTTTGAGTTTTCGAGAAAACTTTCTACTTCTTGAAAACTGTAGTAACTAGTTGAGTAGAATTTAGAGTTTTGTTATCTTGAAGTCCAGACTTTTTTCTGTGATGGTTTCCGTAGCTGTATTTTAGACGCTTTAGATACTGGATCACCGTTCTAAACAGCTTTCGTTCAGGAAACCGAAGTCAAAATCGGACTCCCTCACATTTTGACCATTGTGATGACTGCAAGAAATGATGTAATCACCACTTAGATTAAAAATAATGTTTCCTTTTTATCACTTTTTCACATTTAGTACATTCTTCCGAATACTTATAAAAGCAAATATTGCTTATCCGTACAACTTAAAAATTGGAATTTTGGTTATAGTGGTATCACCTTTGCTGTTTTTTTAAACCTGGAAATGTAGTGTGCTTCTATCCACTGTGACTTCAACCCCCATTGAATAATGTCTGACTTGAATACTCATTGATTTCCCTTGGATTTTACATGACCTCTCATCCTATCATGACAATCAAGACAACCAACGTCGACTCTGGAGCGCTGACGATTATCGCCTTTTGAACTACCACTGGAGTATACTAAATTGGGGTGGACAATACCGAAGAGACAATATTCAAGTAATCAGTTACTATCCATAACACTGACATTACTATTTTGTATTATAATAACTTTTCATATTTGTGTATCAATGAGTCTATTTTAGTTAATTATACTTAACTTGACATTTTTTTGGGTCTACTACACCATACGCATGCACTACCATCAATATCATTTGGTATGTATACCAGCTTCAGCTCTTCATAGGTGGTTGCTAGTGTTATACAGTTCAATCAGTTTTCTGTTTCTGATTGTGCAACGAGATTTTTGTTGTTGGTGATTCTTAACATAAAGTGTATATACATGAGAATGTATGCTTAGTTCAGCAAAAAATTATATCGGCTTTGCACTATGCGGTGCCCTGTTAACAATAACACAAATTATGGCGGAGACAGAAAGGCTAAGAAAGACAATCCTTCGATCCTAAAAAGTGTCATTAGTTGTGTAGCTCAACATCCAATTTTAATGAACAAAATGGATTTCAATAGAACGGTGATATTAATAACCCAAACGTGTGTTGGAGTGGTTGAATAAAATTATTTGGATTAGAGGATAATCTGTCAACTAACTCCCACCAGCCGTCCAACATTTTTTTCACCTTCATTATTGAAGTTGATGGATTGTAAATGAAATCCTATTACCTGACAGAAAACAATCTCAGTTATTCAGGACTGTACACCAGCTTCGACTTCTACTACCTGTTTTGTCGTCAAATAGAAAGATTATTCTGTTTAGCACTCGTATTCTGGGCATGACATTAAAGTGACTGTCAGCTCATGGCAACGTCTACTCACCATTCTATAAGGTCGTAATTGGTATGTTATGGATTGATTCTGTTGTGATCCAAAGAATTTTCAGTTACAATGTTAGACAATATGAATAAAATGCAGCTTCTTTATCTGTTCTTGTCTTCACTGCTATGATATATATAAACAATAAGTTTAAAAACCACCTGTCTATTTGTTTCCCCTGGAAAGTAGGTGTATGATATGGTGATGATCACCTTTTTATTAGAAGAAGATACGTGATCAAACCATCAAAGTAAGGAAAGCAGACACGAATCCACTGCATACATACATATTCATCAAACAACCTTTATAATTTGACATGGGATGGATTTATCTGTTTTGCGGTAGCGGTAAATGGGTGAAGCAAAATATATTTGTTGACAAATAACTCAATCAACCATTTTGTCCCATGATTTAAGAAAGCTGATTGACTGTTTGGGATTACTAAAAACTAAGCGAGCAGGTTGCAGAATGTAATTATTCTTGGTTGTATCGTGTTCTCTGAGCTGAGTTGCTTAATCCTTAAGTTTTCATCGTCTTTCTAGACGACATCATTAGCACTAACTTCAGTATGAAGTTACTGAAGTTAGTGCTGATGATGTCGTCTAGAAAGACGATGAAAACTTAAGGATTAAGCAACCCAGCTCAGAGAACACGATACAACCAAGACCATCCACTTGAGTTACAAATATTCTCCATTATTTCAAAGCACAATTATTCACCTAACACATGATAATTTACTGATTCTTGTAATATTCGGTTGTTATTCTGGGTGGAACTGATTGATCTCTGCTGAAATATGGGCAGTTACATGCATGCCAAAATATTGCCCGATTATTAATTGTGTTGGACGCAGAGACAACAGTGGATATGTTCACAACACAACACTATTGCAGAAGGTCTGGAAGGAAGAGAAGGTACCTGCCCATTGATTGGAAGAAGGGTTACCTTGTCAAACTCCCGAAGAAGGGAGACCTCAGTGTTTGCAAGAACTGGCGCGGAATCAAGCTCCTGTCCACACCAAGCAAAATATTAAGCTGCATCATCATGGAGAAACTAAAGGATGCACTGGATTCAAAACTACAACCAGAACAGGATGGCTGGCTGGCTGGCTGGCTGGATTCAGGAAGCACAAATCATGTGTGGACCAAATTGCAACGCCACTCTACGCATCATCATAGAACAGAGTATGGAATGGCAGTCAACTCTCTACCTCACCTCAACTTCATCGACTTTGAGAAGGCCTTTGACAGCATCGACTGAGAGGTAACTTGGAAACTGCTTCAATACTACGGAATACCACTAACCTTTATCAGCCTCATTCAACAACTATATGAAGACGCCACATGCCGGCCAAGTAATTCACAATGGACAGCTCAGCTCACTGATGCTTTTGAAGTGAAGTGAAGAGAGGAAGGAGTGAAACAAGGTTGCCTACTATCCCCCATGATATTCCTGATTGTGTTGTGGTCGACTGGATCATGCAAGCGACAACTGTGAGGAGCGAGAAGAGGGGAATACGCTGGCTGGACTGCGGAAAAGAACCTAGAAGATCTGGATTTCGCCAACGATGACTTATGTCTAATGTCGCGCAAACTTGAAGATCTACGGGCGAAAACTAACAAGTTGACAGAAGAGGCAGAGCAGGGCAGCGAAGACGGGACACCATTCAAGTGAATATAGAGAAGACAGAGGTGATGAAGATACCCAACCACCACCACCACCACCAACAACAACAACAACAACAACAACAACAACAGCAAGCTCCAATCACGATGAACGGGAGAAACTTACAGTAAGTAGCCTCATTCACGTATCTAGGCAGCACTGTTTCAACTACAGGTGGCAAAGGCACAGGCGAGGATGTCAAAGGTAGCCAGGATCGGAAAAGCAAGACAGGCGTTCATTAGCCTGAAACCAGTGTGGATATCTTCTGCACTCAGCACAAAGCGTGTTTGAACAAGATCCGGATTTCCAACACCAACGTCAAGTCAGTGCTTCCGTATGGCTCAGAGACTTGGCGTGTTACGGAAGGCATTTCCAACAAACTACAGACACTCATCAACAACTGCCGCCTACGCTGGCTCGTTACTGAAGATCAGGTCAGATGGCCAGAAATGATAATAAGCAACAAGGAGCTCTGGGAACGAACCAACCAAGAATCTATCGCTGAACAAATATGCAGAAGAAGGAAGTGGAGATGGATTGGGCTAGGCATTCACTGAGAAGGCCGACTGGGGACATCATGCGTCAGGCCAGTAGCTCTAGGGGAACCCAGATGGGAAGCGACGAGTTGGGCATCCGAGGGTGAAATGGTGGTGATCGTGCGAGGAAGGAATGAGAGCTTGTGGACTGTCGTGGAGCCAAGTTCAAAAGATTTCAGAGGACAGAGTGAGGTGGAGACGTGCTAGTGAAGCCCTATGTTCCATTCGGAACTCAAGGGACAAATAATATAATAATAATAATAATAATAATAATAATAATAATAATAATAATTGATTATGTTGAAGTGTAAGAGTAAAAATTCGCCAAAATTAATACCCCAGTTTTTGAGGAGATTAAACATTGCTGCTGACCTTCATATTTCTGGGAGACACGCTAGGCTGAAGGTGCATAGTAATGCATTTAGGTCATTTAGGGCATTTTCGTGTTACGTTGGACTGCTCGGATGCTATCATCTAGTCAGATAGTTGAAACATATCGGTATTTTGACAGGATCTACCAAACATACTACTCCATGTGGCTACTCTATTGCGTTCTTCCTTGGTCTCGCACTCGTGGGTACATAACAAGTTTGGATAATTAGTGACTGGCCTTTACGTCTGTCAGTTTCACCTAAGATCACTCGGTAGATTGGTTTTTTATAGGCTGCTACTCTCTGAAATAATGGTTATCTTTATTTAACCTGAGTGTTTTTCATGCTATTTATTTATTCATGTAAACTAGAATCACCCGTGTAAGATTGACATATAAGATGAATGAAGCATAGAGTAAATTATTTATTTTTGTGTATTGCCTTAAAGTGATAGTACAAACTATGCAAGAGCCTTTCCATATCTATTTTCGTCAACTGCAATCCTCTGCACTGTCCATCTTCCTTAAATAAAGATCTTAAATGAGTTAGAAGTGGATAACAAACACTTCGATTAGTAGTTTTGTATTGAGTTACCAATGTATTCCGCGCAATCTCATTCTTATTCGCCTATATGAGCATACAACGATTTCAGTCAACATGCAACTTCCTCCTTCGGGTTTCGCTCCACTTACAATTGGTATTGCAAAATACATTTGTTTAAACACCAAGAAAAGTATATATGAGATGTGAATGAATGAACGTATTAGAAACAGACTAGTTCATATTAACACACCATTTCGCTTGAGTTTTATGAAATCAGAAAGCGCTAACAGACTTTCCCCTCAAGTCAAATCGTATTTATAGTCTGCAAATCGACTATTTACAAGCATTTCACCCCTAAATTCAAATTAAGGAATTGATCCAAGGCGAAAGTGACAGACGTAAAGGCCAGTCACTAATTATCCAAACTTGTTATGTACCCACGAGTGCGAGACCAAGGAAGAACGCAATAGAGTAGCCACATGGAGTAGTATGTTTGGTAGATCCTGTCAAAATACCGATATGTTTCAACTATCTGACTAGATGATAGCATCCGAGCAGTCCAACGTAACACGAAAATGCCCTAAATGACCTAAATGCATTACTATGCACCTTCAGCCTAGCGTGTCTCCCAGAAATATGAAGGTCAGCAGCAATGTTTAATCTCCTCAAAAACTGGGCTATTAATCTCGGCGAATCATTTGCCGCAACATATATAATGTGCACACACTCTTTTAAAATTGATGTCAGTTACCGGCTTATCAGTCGCTAAGCAAATTCGTAATAAAGTAGTTCCAATTTTTTAATTAATTTTTACTTTGTTTCAACCAAAATGGCCCAATTTGGTGGTAATTTGAAGATGCATAATCCTCCAAAATCAATTTCCTTAAGTTTGACGATGTTTGTCGTCGATTTTAGCTTTCATGGTCTGAGCAGACTGAGATGACCGAATGTACATGGTCAAACATCCAGGCCATTCGGCACGTTGTCATGTTACATTGCATTACTAGTTCAGTATCACGCGATCAGCTAGCATTCACACTCCGGTATATTGATACCATTCGCAAAATATGCGATTCATGCCTAACTATCTCATTGTATTCTTTCCTAGTCGAATACCTATAGGTATTTGCAAGCGTGAAAAATTGGTTGTTGACCTCTGCGTCTATAAGGATGGTGTACGACAACTCTTGAAATAGTGAGGTCGTTACTTCATGTACTTATACGTATTTTCTCACTTTCTTAACTGTTTATATATATATATATATATATATATATATGTAACAGAAAATTGATTTGAAAATCCTTCCCGATCACCCTTATTTGATTGTACTGACATTTATTTTGACACTTCTACCCTCGTTATGGATGGTGTACCTTTGACCCTAGCCGGTGTAATGTTATTCGCTTGTTTAACTGTCTTATTTGACTTTACACTCGGTATTTTCCCTTGTATGTTTGAGACTTATTATGAATGTTTCACTTTCCTATTATGTGACGCTGGACTGTTGACAAGGTGATGTTGTTTTACTGCGCCCGACATTTTGTTTTGGTTCAGTTTACGGTTGTGCAGTGATTTGACTGTCTTTTGACTGTCTACTGGGAACGTTTGTTTGTTGATTTGATTCCTGTAGACAGAGTTTTGATCCCTTTCGTCGGGAATATTCCTATTGACCGACAGGTACTTAACAGTTGTACTTGTTTAACCAGTTTTTACCGTGTAGTACGTATTTGTACCCGAGAAAGTTTTGGACTGTATAGTTACCCAACGGCACTGTTGAGGTATTTTTGTAATTTTGACATAACTTATCGTTGCTTTGATAGTACCACAGATTTTGTTACGAATCTACTATTAAATTACTACAACCGTGTTTTGACATTTTGATCCAACCTTTGACTGTGCGTCACTCGCGGAAGTTAGGAAGCTATACAGTAGAACGCAGGAACTAGTCAGATTTACGTCAGTTGGTGCCGCCTAGTTATTTCCCGCGTTCAGGCCAAGATTATTGGATTCTGGCCGCTATATATATATATATATATATATATATATATATATATATATATATATATATATATATATATATATATATAATAAACATTCTCTTTTTCACTTGCGATCAAACGTCCGAACTTGTTTGTCTTAAACCGACAGCGCGTGTGATTCAACCCATGTTATCCGATGAGAAAACGCGGAAACATAATTTTTGTGCTCGAATGTTGGTTTCTGTGAAAGGGGATCGCGGATCCTAATTTCTTATTCGTTGCTGTCATATTATCACTACAGAAGGCATTGGCTGGATACATAATGGTGAATATGTTTGCACATGCCGTAAGTAGCCCATTCACATCCCGTCAAAGCGCTGTTCTGAGAAAAAAACAACCTGGAAGATAGTCAACATCTAGAAGAACTTCTTCGGAAAACCGAGATAGGTTACAGTTCAGCTACTGATGTGTTCACATGAATGTGGGAAGAAACCGGCCAACGAATGCTCTGGGATAGTCCTCTCCATGAAGTATTTCTCTGAAAACAGCCACAACGGGTACATACCTGGGTTGTAACACCTAGATCAGTTGCGACTGATGAACTGGTAGTTTCGGCCAAGCGATGTTGGAGATTTCACACAATCTTACTGTAAACATGCAGTGTGCTGGGGGAAAGTCCTCATTTTCGGAGTCTGAGACAACGGGACCATGCAACTGCGCGAAGTGGTCTTTACAAACCCAAATACGCAGGTTTGTGGCATACAACTCAGGACTTTCTTGCTTCATCCTACCATCACTCCATGCCGTCGGTTCGAGTGCTCAAAACTCTCAGTGGTCTTGGCTCCACGACACGCGTGGTTGGGATGCACGAAAAAGTCTGGAATCGCACAGATTCGACAGGGGCTACATGAAGTAAACAAGCCACTTCACCGACATGCGTTAATGACAGTCATAGCCAAGGGAAACACCCGTTCATCATACGTTTCAGACAAAGACACGGAAGTGCGCTGTCTTTTTGACACTAGCATAGGCGTTAGAGTTCTTGTTGCAACGCCTAATGAAAGTCACCACAACATATTCTCAACTCTCTAAGCGGCCTACGGAAAGTGAACTACAACATTTAGAAAAATGCACTTGTGTCCTTAGAAAGGTCCGCTTGAACCTGCTCCCCACACTTTCCTTCTGATCGATATCCCAACGCCTATCATTGACACGGATTTTTGCAGTCAATAAAAAATACTGAAAGATACCTGGTGCTGGTGAATGGTCTATAATAAAATGAAGTTCTTGGTGAAGCAACTGGGTAGGATCTAGTTTAGCTTTAGATAAGACGAAACACCCGTTCAACTCCTTTCATTAAACAGTGTTAGGGAGCCATCCGAAGCTCAGAAAATCGGCGCACACTCCACTGTGCACAACCAGTAACATTATGTAACACAGCCACAGAACAACAAGTGGCATCTGAAAAGTGTAACCTGGCTGCCAATGAGTAAGGAATAGTATAGAACGAATTCGAACACATGCTGAAACTAGGCATTATTCTACCGTGACATGGCCTAACGGCGTCGCTGCTTCATGTGTCGCCGAAAAGAAAGGGCAGTGTTTGGCACCTGAACAGCGATTTCTTGGGGCTTTACGCCTAGGCACTACTAGACTACTACTCGATACAAAAATTTTGCCACTCAAGAATTTACGCAGAAGGAACGGGCTCAACCGATATCTGATATCCAGAATGGATTCTTTTTCTTTTCTGTCACACTGACCCAAAGAGATATGCTAGTGGGGACAATTATTCTCCTGAAGTTTAATCACATAGTAAAGGCTTGTCTAGTAGTGGTTAGTCGAAGAGGTTGCCACCATAGTATAAATTAGCAGACAGTGACAAGAATTCGAAGGTGGAATCATGCCTCTGGTTTAGTGGTGATGTGACATTGCTAAATTGTTTTCCGCATATGAACGGCAGAACAGCACTAATGAGCAGGGAGTCAGAAATGGTCGGCATCGCAAAAAACGGATTTTTCCTACCCTGCGGCATTCCATTGCCCACGGTATGGGTTATTTAGCTGCACTAACACCAACCATAGTTTATCCTCATATTTCCAAAAATTACAATACGTGACTGGCCTAAAGTGGATGTCGCGTAGGTTCTGTGGCCACGCACCACTATTATTAGTCCAATCCACTCTTCTAGTATCTCGAGAAGCAGTAACCTTTGAAGGTGTGGGGATGTGAAAAGTGTCAGGTAACCTCACAATTAGGCAGCGCACAGTTTCCCTCAAATCTCTGTTTATTTTTCACACCCCAGACTTTGAGTCCTTCCAAAAACATCTTGGTCATTATTCCAGCATCACGTCTAATTCCTTTCAGCTCTGCAGCTGTTGGCAGTGATTCGAGCTGATGGAACAGCATCGCTGCCCCCTTGAAACGCTGCCCCAGACCGGGGGCTGGGGGTTTTAATCGTTTTACTCGCCATTGAATCGATCAGCAGGCCTTACTAAGCAAAACTCTGACAACACAGGCTTTGGAGGTGTGCTTTCTTAGCATAAAGCACATGAGACCCAAGTGCGGTCATCCGCTCATCCCTAACCAGCCAAGTTAGTTAATCCGCCGTGGTCGCCTTTCGACTTTCTAGGGGTTTGATGGCTTTTCTTCGCAGTCTTGTAGGCGTAGGTATAACAGAAACTGTCAAGGCAGAAGGCGCACTGCTCGACTGGACCCCGGCTAAAAGTCACTTAGGTACTCTTCGACTGAACGACGTAGCATGGACTGTGAAGGTTATTGAAAGCCGTCGTTGCCTGTTTGCGTTCCCCACTTACTCACCTACTGAAGTGGAGGATGAGTTCTGCCGAAATTTTTCTAGCCTTCTACAGGCGTGAGTTCCGTAGCTAGTGATTTCCATACCCGAGTTGGCAGGTCAGTTCAGGGGGAGCGTTCTTGGGTGACACTTTCGGGATCTCATTCGAAAGAACAGATAACTTCAATTTTCTGTTACAACTGCATTCATGCTGCCATCTCTTTCTTGGCAGCGTTAACTTTAAACATAAAGACGGGCACTGTCTGGTGTGGCGTTCACAGGCGTCAAATCGACGGTGGACACGGACCACTTCGCTGTCAGTTGTTACTGAAGAGGATCTAAGAAGGATCGCCACCCCACCTACAGCATGTATTTGGAGGTTAATCACGCGCTCATCCGAGCACGCGCTTATCTGTAGCCAAATGGATTTAGAAAAACTCTTACTTCAAGACAGCTCCGATTGTAGTTCAACTACGAGAATACTGGGCCATGAGCTCGGTTAGGGGTGGGAGCAGCTCGAATGCAGGCTGACAGTGTTTGAGCAGTGACAATGGGCGTTATCAAGCACCGAAAGCTAGATGGACGGGGATTGCGGTGGTGACAAGCAGTAGGCACTTAAATTGGCCGATATAAGAAACTGGGCCATAGCTAGTCAGACTAAAGATGAACGGGACACGTCTTCGACTAACATGCAGAGGTAATGACCAAAATGATGGGCGGGCCACTTCGGGGAGTAGTTCAAATAGCCTGTGCCCACTGTTTCACTGCACAACGACCAGTTAAACTGGGTGAACTGCATCGTTAGCTAGCGGTGAGGAGTCGTATACGATTACCGTTGATTAGCCCCAACCACGGTTGATCCGTTCGTAGGGAAAGGGGATAAGTCCCACTGTAATAACCGCAACGAAATCAGTTTGGTGAACTTATTGTCAGAGGCTCTGGGTTCCGTGGTTACAAGACGTCTCAGTGAAGCTCGGGACCGTAGAACGAAAAAACACCAGACAGATTTCCCTTTAGGTGGCAAAAGTATCGAAGCATAGGTCGATCAGGAGTTTCAATGTCCCACAGGCTAGTAGACGTGCATGCATTCAAGAATATGACTGCATCTGATTGTCTCGACCGAGAGGTCTTGTGATAATTCTACCCACTGGAGGAAGCTCTGGGTAATCACACCACCCTACCGAGGGCTTCGTACAGGAATACCTGTAGGGATATCAGAACCTATGGTGGGTTATCAGATGAGTCGTGTACGTCGATTGGTGTTTGTCAAGGATGTCCACTTCCATTCTTGTTCAAGTCCATCTTGGATGTGGTTTCAGAAGTCTCCGTCTCACATTCTGATTTCGTAGGGATTGCGCCTGCCACATGAAAATCCTTGGTATATTTAGAGTACGCGAACGACAGAGTTCTGTTATTTGAAGATACTGACAGGATACAGCTTCCTAGAAATTTCTAACTGCAGTTCGAGAACGTTAAGGATGTGTTTCTCATCACCCAAGTGTGAACCTTTGTTCCTTGGCTGGTCTTCTCTGGTGCCTTATTTGACGACAGAGGGGGGAGCGACTGACTGAATTGACCAAACCACTTACCCCAGAGGTCGGATTAGCCACAATGGGCCAATTGCCAATGAAATTTTGGCAGGGATGTAAAAGGCTCAAATAGCTGTCGCCAACTTTGGGCAGTTGTAGGCTCAGCATGAAACCCAGTTGACCAATAAGGACTAAGCGCACTGAGGTGCAGTTCGCTCTGTCTTACCATGCCTCTGGAAAGCATGGTCATTTAAGGAACAGTATGCGGGGAATCTCAAGGTGCTCAACAGCCATTGCCTTTGCATGATAAATGGTGGGTTGTGTCGTGCAAGTTAGGCCGGAATTTCAGGGCGAATAGCAAGACCAGTCGATGGGGTTGTGAACCTTTTATTGGCTTCATTGTCTGGGGCATGTTGCTCGTACTTAGTAACCGTCTGTTCTGTCATACAGTGTTAGCTGATTTATGTATGTTGTGAAGAAACGGTAAGGGCGACCAGACAAAGAAGTCATCATTCTCCAAAGTCACTGGCTTCTGCCCTGTGCTGTGTTAGGAAACGAAGATTTCCTGCCCGGGGCCCACGTTTTAAGAGAAGTTGGTTGTTTGAAATCCTGTGGCGTGTTTAGAACTGATTTCATTAACAGGTAAGCGTCCATATGTAACTTTTGCCTTAATCTTAACACTGGACTTCATCAATGTGCAATTCCTCCCCCTCTGGCTACCCTCTTCCCCGTTTTTCTATCTTTCACCTTGGCGCCCTAACGTCCAGATGTGGGGTGTGACAACACGGACCGTTACCCGCTCTAACTCTGATTATAGCCTACTAACCGGATGACCAACTAATATAGGCCCATCAGCCATGAACTAGCGTGTCACACAACGTTTCTGTTGCCACAGAATGGCGGACAACTCTAAAGAATGTGTTGGATTGTCTTTAACCTGTCAGAGGAGCAAAACTCCACATGCACTGTGGTTCTTCAGGATCTTTCACAAAGTCAGACGCCCGTCTGGACCACATTCACACAAATAACATGAGAACCTGTTAAGAATTTCGTGGATACGACCGCCTTCTCACCCCGCACAACGCACCGCGAGGTGGCCAGAGTCGGCAACTACCAGAGAAGCTGCCTCATAGAAAGACAGATGGAGCATTTTGGATGGTGATTCCAGCAAAGACTACCTAGTGCCTTAACCGCATCCCTAGGACGGCCTCAAGTCTGATGGAGAACCAATTCCCCGGTGGCTCATTTTGTGGTAGAACGATCCCATCTACAGCTCAAGGCTGTGCTTTCACGACACCAAGCTTGAATATGCAGTGGGTTCAATCATGCCTGCTGCTGTTCGACTGAAATCAACGAATCTTTCCGTTCACCCCATTTTGCAGAAAAAATCGTGCGTCTGATGGTTGTAGCATTATTCATCTGACGACTGAACAGGTCACTGAAAGAAATGTGGAGAGAAGTAGTGTTTTCTGTAATCCGTGGAAATGGATTCCAAGGTACTGTCAGTGATTCTACTTTTCATCCGGCTAATTTTGAAGGTTGTCCCATCGCAAGTGATACTCTTTCTCTGTGAAATTACCAGCCAGGGGATGGTCCTGCTATCATGAAATGTCTTGATGACCAACCGAGCAATATGGGCAGATCACACTCACCTGCGCAGCGAAAAGCACTTTCGGATCAGACCATCATTTTGCCGGAACACTTTGAAACGTGCAAAAAGTGTAACGTTCTGATACTTGTGCCACCGTTTGTTTTTTCGTGGTGGCAGTGTTTTTCCCGGCAGCGCAAGCCTTTGAATTCTACTCATCATCATGACACGACCTTTCTTGAACAGGTCATCCTATTTTGTGGATTGGCGCCAGTGCTCTATGTGTGTTCTCTTGCAGCGACGTGCCGGTGATAACATTTTTTACTTCCTTTTTTCATGGTACTCAAAGTTTCTGTTTTCCATAATAGATAGGATGCACACCAATCGGAAACGAGAGGAACAAGGTAGAAATTCCATTATATTGACTTCAAAACCATCTGGAATGAAAATGTAGAATATTTACAGATAACCAGGGGTAGCTTCATTCAGGATGCCTATTGGGGGAGTTAAACTAATGGAGAAAACATTAGGATTTTACTTCCGACTGGTAAAATATCAGAGTCCCCTTGAAACCGCTGGAAGATAATGAGGTGCAACGGTAAATAATTTGCTGAAATCAAAGGCCTAAGGCTATACAATATCTACCTTCGGTGCTCTCTCCATAGTCTGAGCAAACTTGGATGACCGAATGTACATGGTCAAACATCCAGGCCATTCGGTACGTCCTCATGTTACATCGTGTTACTTGTTCAATATCATGTGATCAGCTGGCTTAAGCATTCTGGCATACTGACACCATTCATCAAATATATGATTCATGTCTAATTATCTCACCGTATTCTTTCTTAGTCGAATAACTATGGGTATTTGCAAGCGTGAAAAATTGGTTGTTGACTTCTGAGTCTGTTACGATCGCGTGTTACTATTCCTTAGCAAGCCGGAGATCACCGACCTAAAGCCACTTCACAAGGTCCGTGAAGAACTTAAAATTAGCGCTCAGTTCGGCTTAAGGAAAATCTATTTCTCTGCATGTACGCGGATATATTTGTTCTTTTATGAGGTTACATCTGACATGTCACTTTACTGCATTAGTCAAGGCATACAATCTTCGAGCACTATTACATCGGTATTTAGATTTTAGGAGTCGTCCTCGGCAAACGTCTACTATATACAGTGTAAATTTGTACCTTCAGCATGTTCCTCCACAAATGCTAAGTGATGTTTGTTTCTGATCATTTGTTAAAGGGTCTTAATGCTAATCGAATTTTTCCTTTACAAAAGCTGCTAACTGATACTGTTTCAAACAAACGTTTGTAGCTCATGTTGCGTATTAAACACGGCATAGATTGGCTGCATCCTCTATCACAACTTTTAAAAACAGATAGTAATGTTCTGGCCTTATCAACTGCAAGGTTGAATGCAAATCAGTGGTCTACTCTTTGTCCCTTAGAACTGATGCATTTACCCATGGAGACTTTTTTCAGGATTGTAACAGATCTAGATTCTTCGAACAAAGATCTTTAGTAGACAGAAGTGGTTTTGCTCACAGTTTGGACGAAGTGGCATTGTATATTGTTTATATTAGCAACTTGATTGGACGTTTTCCTTTGCCCACCATTTGAATTTTGACTGTTTGAAGTCGTGAAATACTGCAGAGTAGATGCCAGGCGACCAGAAGTTACTAAGGGAGTTCAGTGGTATCAACAAGATATATGTTGTCAAGCGAGGTAGAAAGTTGATAGTACAATTCACAATTTTAGATGGGAGACACGAGACAATTCATTGCGAGAAGATTGCGAAGCGGATTCGTGCGCTCTGCTTTGGTTTGAACGAGTCATATATTGATGTGGTAAGTGTGCTGAAGATTGTATAAATCCATTTGGGGTAAGCTTTCATCCCTACTTTATCTACTGAGTTGTGTGCTTATATGATGATCAGAATTAGAAATGCCACACCCTTTCAACCATTCATAAATGATCTCCATGCAAGACCCCGCGTCTATCTATTTTCCAAAAGCATGAGAAATTGAAGGACTATGGTTAGGACTTAGGATCTAAGGATACTGCATGGCTCAGGACTCAGTTTTCCTCAACCTATTGAGTCCTGATATCGACCGTATGGAAATAACAGCAGAGGCAAACGCCGTGATACGCTTGGGAGGCAACTTCTGGTCCCGACCCTTGATATGTTCGTCACGGTCTGGAAAGTACGTTAAACCTCACTTTGAGGTGTTCAAAAAGACAACCCCTCTCTATTAAAGAGAAGCAAGGTGCAGAGAAGAGTTACAGTTATCTGACTGGTAAGCGAAACATGTTTCAGACTCCTTGGTCTGTTCACCTTAAGTTGTGGAGGGGAAAAAACGACATAAATCCTGCCTTGAACATCACACCGAGTTGATGGCCCTAAGAGGATATTATCGATCCGAAAAAGTCTCAAGACAACATCACCGGAATACTAAAGAGAGATTTAGACCTAACTTCTCTTGCTGGGCGTGTGCGTGATGGATTGTCCTGCCGGTAGAGGTAACCACATAGCATTCGGTTGACTCAAACAAATACTGGATAGATACGTTAGCACATGTGACCTAGTAACTACATACGTCAGTAGCAATCGAGTTTGTTTGTCCGTTTCTCTGCTACCTCACCTTAGCATCTGTACTATGGACCGTACTCTTCATATTACTACTGGTAACCTCCAACACTTTCCATGCTGATCATTTTCCCTACCTATCCGGTCTTTCGCACTCCTTTTCGAATAATGCCTTGCACATGCTCACCCATTAAGAGGTTGCATAAAGCTCAACGGTCAGCAGTTCCGTTGCTTCCCAAGACAAACCAGCGGGCAAATTCCAAAGGAACAACTTCAGGTCAGTCATTGCTTCCAAAGTTATAAGCAGATGAAATGAAGAAGCCTCTGCAACCAACGAAAGAGTATAAACGAATGGAAACAACCGGACCTCAAGATCTAGACGCAAAAGTACAAAAACTACAAAATTTTTCTTAGATTCATAGCTCCTCTCCTACAAGCGAAGAGGCTAAAAAGATACATTGATACATTCTCACCGTTGTACCATCCATGTTTCCATTTACTATGATTTATTTACATAGGAGGAGAGATTAAGACCACTGAGATGCCAGCAACTAAATACTTTTGCTGCAGTAGTAATCACCTTTAACGGTTTAGTGTCCGTCCATTGTAAACATAGTTTTGTTGATGGAATAAACTGAGAAGCCTAAATCATGGGCATGTATGTATCATCTTACCAGATCAGTAAGTTCTTTAATAAATGTATAAACCATAGATGAAGCTTATGCTTGCTTATCAGCCTGCAGGTAATACAGTAATGCAGTGCGTAAGTACTAAGTTTATCGGGAAAAAACTTTTGCTGACAGTAGTATAATCCGAATAGCGTTACCGATAAAGGAAAGCAGTGCGGTACTAGTGAGCCGTAAACCGTCATAAAACTACTGACTTAAGACCACATAACTTCTGGTTTTTGTTTCCGTTTTTGGTTGGATTGCATCAAAGTCAAACCTGTTGGTTTGTTGTAGGTTGTTTGATACCAGACATTTCAATGTAAGCCATGGACACATGGGCAAATACAGGCTGGAATTTATCAAGGAAGTGTTTACAACTGGGTTAACCTTTTGTATCCTGATGTCTAAGTAATTGAAAAGAATCTTGGCTCTTCGGTATGCATAGTGGACAGACGTCATTACAAGCTGGTTCCGGCTACTGTCATTGTCATATTTATATTGTTAACGTTTGCCTATTTGTTTGTAAGCTGATAAGTTTAAACCATTCTCATCAATAGGAGGCGGTGACAAAGCGCGTGGTTTCTGGTTTGTATCCAGGTGTGACAACTGTTGAGCTGGATAATCTGGCTGCTGAAACTTGCGCAAGCATGATCACCAAGCATCATGAATACGCCACTCTTGCTGCTCGGCTTGCTGTTTCAAACCTTCATAAAGAGACAAAATCTCGATTTTCCGATGTTGTGGAGGATCTATTTACTTACGTAAACCCTCGGACGAAGAAACATTCACCTTTAGTATCAGAAGATTTGCGGAATTTAGTGAAATCTAATGCTGAGCGGTTCGATAATGCTATTGACTATCAGCGAGATTACACATATAACTACTTTGGATTCAAGGTAAGTCGCAAGCAACTGGTGCCATCGATTTGCCAGATTATTGTTTCAGGATTAGTTATAGTTGTTGGTCTTGTTCTTTTCGCATTTGCATCTACTCGTACTTTGAAATATTATTTGCAGTACTGTATTTGAAGCAGTGTATAGCTGCAAAAAATAACCTATACAGATTGATAGTAAAGTAACGAACAGTTTATTTTGTCTGCCTACTAATGTAGTAGCACCAGTTTGCTTGGTTCGGAAAAAACCGAACAACAACCGAACCAACAAATTGAACGGTTTGATTATGGTTTGCAGTGAAGCTGTTCTCATAATGTTGGGAAAGTCAAACGCAACCTTCTAGCTTTTCTCATCTTCATGGCAGTCGTTTGAAAAATACCGAAGAGGTTGTTCCTAAGTAAAACTTGATACATTTTGGATACAAATCTAACCAGTTGCGTGTTGGCTTACCTCTATCAAATACCACTGGATTTAAATCATCAAGATAATTTTTAAATGTGATCGGAGAATGTATTTTTTCATGTGGTGTTACATGGTTTTTTTCTGAATATAACTTACCTGGTCATTCCAGGTTATAATATTTGGGATATAGTGCGAATTTTGTGCATTCAAAAACTACTTGGAGTATATTTTGCGCTCTGTATTTTGGAACTTTCTTTTGTAGACCTTGGAGAGATCATATCTCCTAAAGATAAATGGTAAAGTTCATGAGCGTCCGCAACACATGCTGATGCGAGTGTCCATTGGGATACATATGTCTGACATCGATAGTGCTATTGAGGTAAGCTCAAATGCGATGATATTCATAATCATTTAGACGTATAATCTGATGTCAGAAAAGTGGTTTACTCATGCTTCGCCCACACTTTTTAACGCTGGAACACAGAAACCGCAACTTTCAAGTTGCTTCCTCATTACAATGAAGGATGATAGCATTGAAGGTATATACGATACCTTGAAAGAATGTGCTATTATATCTAAAAATGCTGGAGGAATTGGACTGAATGTGCATAACATTCGCAGTCTTGGCACCTACATAGCTGGCACAAATGGCGAATCTAATGGCCTCAGTAAGTCTGTCTGCTTGCAGTTATACCATATAAAATGTTTAATCGTAAATGTAGGTTGCCGATGTTTCGAAATACTTTCATTTGGCTGTGTTTCTAATTTCTAGTTCCAATGCTACGCGTTTTCAACAATACTGCACGTTATGTTGACCAAGGAGGTAATAAGCGTCCGGGGCATTTGCTATGTATCTAGAACCTTGGCATCCTGATGTATTTCAGTTCGTTGAAATGCGTAAAAATACAGGTGCCGAGGAGACTCGAGCTCGTGATTTGTTTTTTGCTCTTTGGATACCTGATCTGTTTATGCACCGCGTTGAAGCTGACGAGAAGTGGACATTGATGGATCCTCATGAATGTCCAGGTTTACCTGAACTTTGGGGGGAAGAGTTTCAGGCGTTGTATGAACGGTATGAACAGGAAGGTCGTGGCAGACAAACGGTCAAAGCCCAAGAGTTATGGTAAGAAATCTATTTATTCTGATTCTAGTTTTCACAAACATCCTAAAATACCCGCAGCATATTTTATGTTTAAACTGACAAAAACAGATTTCTACTAAATGTTTTTATTCTCTCTGAAAAAAACATTTCGCTATTCCTTAATATTAAGGTCATTCAAATACAATAACGTTTCGAGAGGATATATGCAGTCTGAATAACTGATGCACGTAGGCTTCACCGCAGCTGTGATACTGAAGCGAAATTAGATGACTTTCGATTGTCAGTGTAGAGTAGTCAGTTACACTGAAGATCATCGATCTACTGATATTGGTATGCATATGAATGCATTGTTTTTGTTATATTTGACGTTTACTCTAACATTTAACAAAGTGTACGCTTCTGGATTTGCTTACTAGTAATATCTCGTTGCGGTGATCTTTTTTCATTCACTGAATATTCATACGCTTATTTATTTAAAAAATAGGTATGCTATTATTGAAAGCCAAATTGAAACAGGCAATCCATTCATGCTATATAAAGATGCATGCAATCGCAAATCCAATCACCAACACTTGGGCACAATTCGCTGCAGCAACCTATGTACAGAAATCGTTGAATATTCCTCACCCGACGAAACGGCTGTCTGCAACTTGGCCTCCATTTCTCTCGGAAAATTTGTTGACTGCCAAAATCGTACATTTGATTTCACCAAACTTCAGGAAGTCACAAGAGTTATCACTCGGAATTTGAATAAAGTCATTGATGTTAACTTTTATCCAGTTGAAGAGGTATGTAAGTCTAAGCTTTCGCGATATAGTTAGATACTGGGATTATCTCAGTTTTCGTCAAAAAAAATCAGTTACTAAGAGGTCTCGAATTTTCTTTACAGGCCCGCAGGTCAAACATGCGTCACCGACCGATTGGTATTGGGTGCAAGGCTTGGCAGATACGTTTTGCCTTCTAAGGTATCCATTTGACAGTCCTGAAGCAGCAGACCTGAATAAACGGATATTCGAGACTATATACTATGCAGCTCTGGATGCCTCATGCCAACTAGCAGCTGAACTAGGGAAGTATGAGTCATATGAAGGTTCCCCAGTCAGTAAGGGTATACTGCAGCCTGATATGTGGGGTGTAGATACGGAGAAGTTGTCTATAATATCTGGTTTAGACTGGAGTGGCTTGCGGGCTCGAATCAAACAGTAAGTACTCAGGTTCACTTTGTTATAATCACAATTTTACTTTTGTACATGAGAAAAAGCTGTTTTCATGCGTCTCGTCGAATTAATTATTAGACCATAGATTTCTATTTCAAACACGGTACAATATGAGCAGCAAGAAATCCGAAAATGCGATGTCACTATGACGACAAAAGTGATTATTAGAAGCTAAATGAAGCAACAGTCTCAGGATGCACTGAAATGGCTTCTGCTGCTGGGTATATTGCTTTTCGAAAGTGGTAAACAAAATAAATGGTTTAAATTTTGAGGCATATGTATCTCAAATCATAGTCATATTATTTTCCGAACTCCATCCAAGGTGTCATGATATAATAAGAGGCATTAAAGCAATGCATACATCCTTATGGTTCCACCTGGTGGGCTGACAATATTCACTTACTGTCATTTCTAGGACAGGTAAACAGTGATCGGTAAGAAAGCTGCTGGAATAGCATACGTATTACATTTCCTTCCCTCTAATACCAACCTGTCTAGATGAACTAACCTACTGAGCAATAACCTTCATGCACCAGTACTCCACTAGATCTCAGGATTACATTCTGGTCTTACTACGAGATTTCAGTTTTCCAAGGATACCCTCTGAAGATAGAAAAGGTCCATCATCACTCCATAGGAACTACTCTCTCAGGTGGGGATAACTGTGGACTCCCGGGAGATTTGCGCGCTAACTTTCAGTCATAACGGTAGTAGTGGTGATCTGTATTTGTGTATACCGTTCTGGTTCTGTGTTTCGGAAGTAGTCATTACCGCCAGCTACATTCACAACTATCCAAATACAAAATTAAACGCTTTTCCCATTAGGTCAAAAACTACTGTCAATCTAGCTGGTAGTAAAGTTTGGTTTAATAAGGAATAATAGTTCACAAGTAGTTATCAATAGTATTAAACAATTACAAGTTCAGTAAGTTGTTTGCCATTGTGCTTTAAAAGCACACACCAAAGCTTACATACGTAGTAGATTATCATAACCCCTAGTGGACTGAATCTGTATCAGCTTCCAATAATTATGGATGACCAATTCACTCGCTGTAAAACGTGTTTTAATACTATTTATCTCACCTGTCGCATGTTGACACTATATTTTGAAAACTCCAAGTTTGTTTTGTTTGTGATTTCACCAGTTTCAAATGACAATACAATTCAGTATTAAGGCCATTTCTGTATCACTTAATTTACTTCATACGTCGAGATGGGTTTTGTTTCAAGTGATTCAATATGGCTGTAAACAGGAGTTTTCATCTGATTACTTCCTCTATCTAAGAATAACGGGGAGCAAAACTCTGAGTAGTCACGAGTTTTATCACATGATGAAACCCTAAATCAACAACAATTTTAATTTCGCACTAATTTGACATATTGGTTTTAAAACACATCGGTAGGAAAGGCCGTACCGAAAACTAAATTTCCTTTCTCTCATCGTGAATTCCCAGTTTTTATGCTTTTTGTTGGTGGTACGTGTTGAAACTAGACTTCAACGAGTGCTGAATGCAATCAAAAGGTTTACTGAGTTCTGTATAAACATTGTAAGATGCACATTTCCCTCATACTTCTTGAACCACCTCTTAATTAGCCTGGAAGTGTTTTTTTAATTTTATTTCAAAGGATGTAGAAAAAAGAGAATAAAGCGGAAGTATGGTTGTCTGGTACTGGCGCATATGACGGGACTGACCATATCACATCAGCAGGAAGCTCATTTCCTTTCGCAGTCGTCGTGAGGTCTAATGATGTATACAGACTAAGTACTAAGGTTCATTCGCTTCAAGACTACGTAATCAATAGACTGCGTTTTCAATTATCGCATGCGGGGTGAATTTCAGCTTTATTACCTTTATCGTTAGCACCAACTTACTTATAGTTAGTCCAGAAAAATATTTTTGTCTTTAAAGTGGTAAGTCTCCTATGGCCATAGAAGACAAGTAGAAAGTTGGGTTTTGTTTCACTTGCTGATGAGTGTATGGTATTTTAAGAAATGAAGAGCTGCATGGGTAAATATTTAGGTTTATTCGGATGGT
This sequence comes from Heterobilharzia americana, assembly GCA_944470555.2. Taxonomy (NCBI): domain Eukaryota; kingdom Metazoa; phylum Platyhelminthes; class Trematoda; order Strigeidida; family Schistosomatidae; genus Heterobilharzia; species Heterobilharzia americana. The sequence goes on along the minus strand of OX104130.1, from coordinate 70,370,592 downwards.
TTCCGTACAGACAATAGATGAAGCAAGATTTGATTGTTTCATCTAAAACATGTAAACCAAGAAATGGGTTACACAAAGTTATAATGGTAGGATAGAAGTTCAGAACTGGTCTTCACCAACTCTGAAAGCGAAGTGGTTGGTGGTCTAACTACTTCACTCACTCGGGAAGTTGCATCAGTCTGAATGGGTTAGCTGCTAACGAAATCCTAGATGGAATACGAAAAACCCCTTTGGCATTTGCCAACTTGTATCATCTTTGACACGAGTAAGACGTCTGAATACCAACAAAGGCCGGGCACTGCAGTCCACTTTGTTCTATTTGACTAGGAAATGAACGTCGAGAAAGATGTTTATATCACAGGTATCTCCGTAGCACTACTCGTATGTAGTGGTACTATTTATTAGTAGCAATAGCTTATTTTATTACCAAGCTTCACTATTATGGATTTTTACAATCCACATGTTTTTATTCCTACTTGACACATACTCCGGTGATGTCCCTCTAGGAAAATAATGAGATGTCATTTGCTTAGAACAGTGGGCTACTTTTAAGTTCTCTCTCCCTCGATTCTTATGAGGGTCTGTCTATCACCGTTCAGTTTGAGAAATTAGGTATTCTACTAATCCTTATACAGTGCAACTAGAATGATGAAGTATAGTGAAAGTCTTAAAGCACTCATCCCACAACTAAAAGTATGGACTCAAGTGATTTGTCTGTTAATATGTAGGATGCAAACTATTCTAATAAGTGAGATCATTTTTTTCTTTTTACTGAAGATATGGGTTGCGCAACAGTCTTTTATTGGCCCCCATGCCAACAGCATCAACATCTCAGATTCTTGGCAACAATGAATCAACTGAACCCTTTACAAGCAACGTCTTTTCTCGTCGTGTCTTGAGTGGAGAATTCCAGATTGTAAATCCTTATCTTCTTGAGGATCTTACTAAATTAGGTTTGTGGTCAGACAGTCTCAAAGCAGCGATTGTATTAAACCAAGGATCTATACAACACATTGATGGGATTCCTGAAGAGTTGAAGCCTTTGTACAAAACTGTGTGGGAGATTTCCCAAAAAAAAATCATCGACATGGCAGCAGACCGAGCTCCGTTTATTGATCAAAGTCAGTCACTCAACTTGCACCTAGCCCAACCAAACTATGGGAAGATAACGAGTATGCATTTCTATGCTTGGCGAAAGGTATGTTACCTCCACTACTTATACCTCATAGATATTTTGCTTCACCTCATCTTTCATATTTGCTATTGCCAAAAATAAGATTGGTTTCTTACATGTATCACGTAACACTTTTCCACCTTAACTTTTAGGGTTTGAAAACGGGTATGTACTATCTTCGAACAAGACCTGCTGCTGATCCAATTAAGTTCAGTGTAGACAAAACAATTTTACGGGTACTGAGTGATTCTACCACAAAAACAAATGTACCTCCATCTACTGATTCCATTGATCAAGCAGTTGAAGCTATGGAGGAACTTCGAATAATTGAGGAGATACAGAAGCGTAACGCTATTGCTTGCAGTCTTAGTAATCCTGAGGGGTGTTTAAGCTGCCAAGGATAATATTGATATTACTTTTGTCTAACAGATTAATAAATGTGTTTACTTATTAAAAATGCAATATTTTATAAACACGAATGAGTCTTATTAATGTATTTGTGGCGGTGTTGTTGAGTGAAATCTGGTCTGGTAGCAACAATGCCCGGCTTCGCTGAAAGTCAGTGGTTCTTCGGTAAGAACGATGAGCACCGCGAAAACAACCTCTCGATTTGATTTCTCCATTATATTGGTACTTGTTTGTCAGTTTCCAACATGACATATAGTTGAGACTCAAATCAGAATCGCTAGCGTACCAGTACACATCATATGGTTTGCTTGCTGCTCCTGGAAATTGGTATCCTAATGTTAAATAAGAATAAGGCTTAAGCCGGGGATTTCTGATGAGTTGCCTTGAAATCCTGCGGCTTTTTCTTAAAATTCGAACATGAAGCAGTAGGACAAGTTTAATTTGCAGAGGCCTTAGTAACACCATGGTGCGCGCCTCAACTTACAACTTAGTGCACGAATGAGGAGGTGGTCACTGAGCTACCTTATGATATTTCTCCAGTTGTAGGTTGTATGGAGTCAACTAAAATAACTGGGTACTTCATGTACCTGGACCACTATCTGACCGAGGTCCTATGACAACTAGTGAAGTTGGGCTGCGAAAAGTCCGAGGACTGACAGATGGGATCACTAGTTCATGACCTGAGTTGGATTTCTACAGATGTGGAATCCCGACGCTTGATTACGACAAATAAAAACTAGTCAGAGATACAAAACCATAGCGGCACCTCGTCTGGAAATTTTGGAGAGCATTATCTTTCCGTATACTTCACAACTATATCGCTGTCGATCGGGTCATCTACGTATGCCGAGGGATTTACTTGAATACATCGGTAAGCGCATTTGGTTGTAACGGTAGTTCTGTGATCAGGTGGACACAATACGCGTATCGGAACGCCAGGTATATTCGTTGGACACGATTGTGTTCCGTTGGTCTGATTAAGGTATGGATCAATTCTCAGCAGGCAATTTTCATGGTGGGTGCTACTCATAGAAACGTACACTAGGAACATGAAGTAATAGTAGTCGACTGGTGAGAACCCAGAAGGCCAGTGAAGGGAAATATAGAAGGCAAGAGCACTATACACTAGAATGTCGAACAGAAGGGTTTTTGTGACTTTGTCTTAAGGTTTAGTGTTTTTGTCATTACCGACTGTAGGTTTTTTCACAAACAACCTCTGCTGCTTCATGGATATCGCTGCCTGTTTTTCGTATGAAATACTTTGGCTTGGATGTAGAGCTGTGGCTCACTGGTCCGAACCCGGCCTCAACTACAGAAGTTTGGTCAGCCAGGCAACATCATTAGCCCTTACAGGGTGCGTGGCTCACTGCATGAACGCGCATACAGTTGTTGAATGCATCCCAGTTTTTCTCTTGACCTCGACCCGCAGTGTTCAAGGATGGAGACACCATAATTTCCTGAAGGACTTGGAAGAAGTGGCTGGGGGTCAAAAAGCCGGCGGTTTTGCATCTTTCTTAGAGGTCGAGCGAAGACGACTTATGGAGCAGATGTCAAGGGAAGGGGCGGTTGGATAGTCCTGTGAGCCCAACTGGTGGCACAGTTCAACGGTCATGTGGAACGCAAGCCATGCAGGAATCCTAGTGCGAGGTCCCATCGGCAGTGAAACTTAGAAAATCTACGCAGTGCAGTATGAATGGAGAGTTACAAGCATAACTTCCTTGCGAGACAATTTGTGTAGCACGGCAGTCACTACTTTATAGTTGGGGCCTCAGAACGTAGCTCAACCAAGGCGTAGTAGAAAGTTAGCAACTGGTGGTAGGTTCCCAATAAGTGAATCTCTTGGGAATGGATATGAAAGAAATGCAACAGCGCCCTCCTTGGGGAAGGACAGGACACTGCCTCTAGGGGTGCTGGAGTTTTCCAAACTTGGAAGTTGTTTTTGGTTACCGTTAACACTAGGTGTTATTAGGTCGGTAGACTAATGCACGGAAATTGTTCGTTTAGTGGACACAGATAGGTCATGAAGGATTATAGAGCAATGTGCTATATCAATTCAGATCGCAGGTAGCAATGCGTCAGGAGTGACAAGAATGTGCTGTTAGAATAGATCAACAAATTTGCAACCTGTCTGTCGCGACATCCGGCCAATCACGCTGGGTGCCGACTTTTCAGAACTAAACGCAGTCATTGATACAAAAAATAGAAGCGGAGGCTTTATTGGAAACATTGGTTAGTAGTGATGAAACTATTGAAACAAAGCCGCTTCCTCCTATTCGGTATTCGTGTGTAGTGTTCCTGCTCTCTATATTTCTCTGCAATAACCTGAATGTTTACTAGTCGGCTGTTATCACTCCGTGTTTTTCGATGTAGAACTAAGTATTACTGACATATTTCTATAGGTAGCGTCCACAGTTTCAAGTAACTTTAAACCTATTGTGATAAGAACGTATGTAACGCCCTGGAGTCCACCACATTACCACTAATTGCGGTAGTGCCGCAACTACAATTCCAAGAAGCATTACTTTCAAAACCACCCAAACACTGTAATTGGCAAATGATTCTCCTTAGAACTAGTTTGTTAATCCATGGACCTGATTATCAACCATCAGTTACAGGTCGAGAACGTCGTTGTTGCTTTACATTTGAAATAAAACCGACTACGAATTAGTCCATTAAACACTAGGGAAACAAAACAATAATAAAATAAGATAACAGTGCATCTCTTCAACAGCTATAATGCAGAAATACACCACAAACAACCAGTTTATAGGATCTCCATACAATCACTCAGTCATATATTAAAACAATAACACATCCACTGAAATAAGGTAGTTTATAGGCGCATTTTAAATAAGTGGCGGAAATTATGTTCAGCTTTCTGTTGACAGTGGATAGGTCAAAGAATGGAAAAGAATTATACTGACGTTTTTACAAAAGGAAAACGGTAGTACTCAGTCCTATTAAAACAAAGTTTCAAAAGCTTTATTTCCACAGTTTCTTGATGGATACATTCCTCTCAGAATCTTTCTGCATCACCTGTAAGAATATAAAGCATAAAAATAAGCGACATTTAAAACCAAATACAAAAGCTTTATTCCAAGGAGTAGCAAAGAAATCCAAATTCAGAGCAATGATGTTTAGCATATGCATTCCTGAAGCTCATAAATGTAGTCTTACAACTAAACTACGGGATATGTTTGAAACCGAACACCAAAAACTAACATACAGTCATAATTACACAGGGAGCCAACTTCATCATATGAAACAAAAGATCGAGATCATTTATGTCGACGCATTCTAAGTTTAAAGCAACTTTTAGACAGTATTTCTGATTCAGATAAAGCCAGACGCAAACATACAGTAGTGTAGCTATGGCAAATTAAACATTCGTGTGCGAAATATGCACCACGCATTTGACGCTTGGAGCCATTGGGTCTTTTGCTGCTCCATGAATTGTCAAGTTAATGCAGAAACAGGTTAGTGGTCACGGAATATCAATACTACTGTATCGATGGTAATCATGTTCAATCATTTTCCAGTTAAACCCTTGAGATTATCTGGCAGTCAGTTACTGTGATTTCACAACAGAACAGTAATGCCCTAAATCGAATATTTAATATCGTATCACCTCATACACGTATATAGAAAAGTACATGATCCTACATCATATTGGTCAAATAACATGTAAGTACATGCAACACTGCGATGTCTTTTACTTATAAAAACAGATAAGTACGATATAGTGAGACCCCGCTGAGAAACATTTATTAGAGTTAACATTCAATTGGTAGAAGTACTGGAGAAATATCGGGGAGCAATGAAGAAGACAAGCAAAACAGCAATAGGAACCTATTCTACAAATCAGAATAATTAACGATTTAGATCGCTCTGATTCACAAATGCTAGCTTGTAACAACTATTCCAAGTTTTAAACCTCGATTATCGTCTTGAGAAACTTCTGAAATTAAACCATCATGTCCCCTTTGCACTTTCAGTTTGAAAAAGTCTTCTCAACTTTAGGTTCTGACTGCATTTGACAACCATATTCAGTTATGTACCTAATTACTTATTCGGTAAATACAGACTTGGTTTATTTATCTTTCAGTCAGGCTTTATGGTCGTTTATTTATGCAAACATTCGGGTGCAGACAATTCGCTGGAACTAGCACTAGATCAGAGTCCGAGCAGGTAAAGACTCGGAAATCCTTCACCGATTTTCTCACTTGATAGTTGATAGCAATGTATCCCTCAGTGGCTTGATGTCCGCAAACCCCAAGTCCCACTTTGTGCTGAGTCCTAATCAAGAACAACTGACTGTCAGAAAAAGTTGTAGGTGAACTCCGTCGAAATAGAATTCCGTAAGTACTCCAAGATGCCTTTTCGATTAACTTAGCTTCCTGAACTGAGTGTCACCTGCTGATGTCTTTCACTAAAAAATTGCCCTTTAAGAGCGAAATCGACAGCTTTTTGTAGGGCTAACACTTTAAACTGTTTAAACCACAACCAGAAAGTGCGTACGCATACAACAAGATAAGGCATCGACATATACCACGAGCCTTTCTAGCTATTACGGATATATTCTGGTGGACAGTGCACAAATGACTGTCAAATGTAATAAAGTCAAGCAGTGAGTCTTGTGCTGCACAACTAAAGTTCAGAGACAAGAAATAATCACGTAACCTTCGGACACCTATAAAATGAACTTCACTAACTTACCATACTGGCAAAGTGAATACAGAGAAAAAGACAACATCGACGAAGAACCTCGCACAGAAGTGCATCGGTTCGGGTTACTCCACTTTCAACACCACGCAAAGAACATATATATAGAAAAAGACGAATACTATAGCAGACAAAGCTGTATCGGAGGGGAAACAATCCGAAGATAAAGCCTACTGAAAATACCTAAACTTTGATAGAACGTCTGCGCCATTGTGACTGATTTTCAGTCATGTTATCAAGGGTCTCCCACCATTGTTTCTTATCATCCAGATGACCCTAACTAAGTTGTCTATACACCCTTACAAGGCTCGGATTAACAGTTACAGACTTCGCGCACTGGTGCCACATCGTTGTCTGGTCACCGTGAATCCTCGTCCAACCTAATTCAACTTCTAGCAGCAAACGTCGAGGTAGGTGGTGGCTCAGCATGTCCAAGTCACCTCTTTCCCAACCCCATCGATCGTTTTCCCTTTCCTTCCCCAATACCTTTCGCCTAACCTTAGTATTACGATTATTCCACCTTACGTAAACAATGCTACAGAGACACCTATGGTCAAAAGCCTGTAGATTCTTCATACTTACTTTTAACGCCCATGTCTCAGCCATATAACAGGATAGAAAAAACGGTAGTGCAATATACTCATCCTTTAATAAGTAATCGGATATCCCGTCAGTCGACGCCAGAGACGATGTTCGACGTATCCTAGCACTCCACCCCTATGCTCAAACTTGGACTACCTGCAGACCAGCCTGAAAGCATCGTTTCACATTTGACAGGTGCGAAACACATGCCAAACGTACTGAGATTCGTGCTAAAATGAGTTCGGAGGACCTCGCAGTTTGTCAGCGTCTTCATCTAGCAGGACAATATCGTCTGCTTACTCCAAGTCAACCAGATGCCCTCCAGGGAGTAGATCAATCCATATGAAGTAAGAGGTACCTAAGGTTATGTCCATTAGTGCATTCATAACGAAACTATACAGGAAAGGTTACAGCGGGCAACCCTATAGGACACCACTAGTTTTCGTTAATTCTGATGACAACTCTATACAAGACATTAAATGGTTGTATGAGTTTGCGTAGACACTTTGATTAAAGTTATATAGGTCTCAAGAAATGGCTAATTGATTTGTCGTTAAGATATGATACTTTTCACAGTAATTAAAAGCCGCGGAGTTGTAGGCTGGATGTAAAGGTAACAAAGCAATCGGAACCTTTTAAAAACGATACTAACAAAATTTACACTAAAATGAATACTGTTAATGATGAATTAACTTAAGTTTTCCACCTAAAAATGCCACTACAATGTATAGTTTAATGCACAATATCCAAAAGAAATAGAAATAAAAGGAGAGGACATGAATTTATGGAGAACAATGTTGAACGAGATGTCAGCAACTCGGACCATGGATGTGTGCTTTGTTTGTGAGACACGCATACAGGACCCACGTGCCGTTATTCACTTAACCTCTCCCGGCCAATCTGGTGCATCTGCAAAATTTATCTTTCGAGTGTCTGGAGATTTGACGGCTGGCTCTCGTGGTCTTGCAGGTGCAGGTATAGCATTACGCACTAGGGTGGAAAACATTACAAGACTGGATCCCAGTTGATAGTCACCCATGAGCTGTTTGACTGATTGGCACAGAGAAAATTAAAACGAACAGTTGGACTCGCTGTTGTCTCTTTGTAATCTCTGCTTACGCACCCACTGACTGTAATTCGGATGAGTTCTACCGAAAACTGTCTAGCCTCCATGTGAAAGCCAAACGTTCAGACGTGGTTGTTGGCACAGGTGATTTCAATGAACAAGTGGGTAGGTTGAATCAGGCAGAAAGACACCTAGGCGGCACTTTCGGAATCCCAGCTCAACGAACAGATAACGGTTATCGCCTACTACAACTGTGCTCAGATAACCGCTTATTTCTAGCTAGCACAAACTTCAGACATAAAGAGAGACATTGTTTGACGTGGCGTCCACCGAGTTCAACTCAGTGATGGATGCAGATACACCACTATGCTATCAGTCATCACCGGTGAGTCAGTGGAAGACTGTCCTTCTGCAGTATACGTTTGGATAGTGATCACGCGTTGGTTCGTGCATGTATATGTCGGTGTCTTAATGAATGTAGAAAAACTTTAGCAACAAGACTATTACGAGTGTAGCTAGACAATGAGAGCACTAAATGTATGAGAGTCAAATATGACCCGCTGTAACTGGTCTCAACCACTGATTATCCCAGTCTTCAAGGAAGGCAAGAAGTCCTCTTGTGATAAACAGAGAAATCAGCCTAACGAACTTAGTCTCCAGGATCCTAGGTTCTATAGTCATTAGACGCCTGAATGTAGCTTGGAAACAGCAAGCTTGAGAAAGCCAGGTAGGCTTCAGACGTGGCCGTGGGTGTATCGACCAAATATGCACACTCCGCCAGATTCTGGAACACAGGCGCGCTTACCCACACCCGACAATAGCTGTATCCCTTGATCTAAAGTCGGCATTCGACTCCGTCGATCGGGAAGTCTTATGACAATGTCTCTCAATGGAAGGGGTACCGAGTGAATACACGACATTATTGAAAGCCCTTTACTCGAACACCTGTGGGCATGTTAGAGTCTATGGTGAGATATCGGGTGAGCTGTGTACGTCGAGTAATGTCTGTTAAGGATACATACACTCCATATTATTTAATTTTGCCATAAATGTTCTTATGGAGGTCTCCCTCTCGCTACCTGATTACACAGAGGTTGACCCAATCACGGGAGAATTTTCGTTCGACCTATAATACGATGACACAGTCCTGTTAGGTGAAGACGCTGACAAGATGAAGTTTTTGGACACACTGAGTGGCAATTTGAGTGTTTGAGGTGCAATTCTCGCCACGATAACGCAAATTGTTGCTCTAGGACTGGTCTTCAACAATACCCCGGCTCACAATGGGGTGCACTGAACACTTCACCTACCTTGGAAGTCGGATCAACCCCAGAGTTTCAGTGGCCGACGAAATCTCGGCATGGATACAGAAGGCTCAGTTGGCTTTTGCCAACATAAGTCATCCGTGGTGTCGCCGCGATATCTGCTTGTCTATTAAGGGTCGAGTGTACTGTGCTCCAGCCCACTTTGCTATACTGTACGGCTATGAAACATTGTCCTTAAAGGTAGAAGACATAAGAAGGCTTCACGTGATGGTCACTGTTGCCTTTGTAGCTGTGCCGTGGTGTCACCACGTCAGTAACGCAGTCAGGTGTAGAGTTTTACGAGGGATAGGGAGGTCAGTTGATTAGGCCGTGAACCTTCGACTGAGATGGCTCGGACATGTGTTACGTATGCCTCGCCGCACAATGTTGGCTGAAGTAAGTTTGGGCTGTAAAGAAGCTCGGGGCAGCCAGACTAAAACATGATATCGATGCATGAATTCCTTGACTGTTCGTTTGAGCCAAGTAGGGCGACGCAGACTAGCTGGCTCGGGCCCGGGAGACAAGAGAAAGCAGTGGTTGGAGACTCTATGTGATATGGATCAAAGTCGATGTCAGTAGTGCACATGTATTTACACATTATTCTCACCATAACCTCTATACTTAATCTCATCATTTTCTCATTCCTACTTCCCCTCTCTTTCTACTTCCTTTGACTGATTTTTCTTTTTCTTATCTTCCATTTCATTACCTAACTACTTGATGTGCTGATATGAGGTGTGGCAACTTGGACTGTTATGCTTGGTCCCAAGTTGATTTTGATGTTGAGGTAACTTTAATTAGGAATAAACAGACACTGGTAAATTAACTGCTTAGAATTAATAGGCTTAGTTAGAAATATCACAATATAAATAACTGAAATAAGTTTACCTTCGCAACAGCCAATTCAAAATCTTCTTGAGTAACATGAACCCGACGTTCTCGCAAAGCATACATACCAGCTTCTGTACAAACGCCTTTGACTTCTGCACCACTGGCACCAGGCATTGACTCTGCTAATTTACGTAGGTCAATATCTCTTGTTAGGTTCATCTTTCGAGAATGTATTTTCAAAATATCCAACCGTGCCTCCTCATTTGGTGCAGGAAATTCAATTTTCCGATCAATTCGACCTGGTCTTAAAAGTGCTGAGTCAAGTATGTCGATACGATTCGTAGCCATGATAACCTACAAAGTAAAACAGAGTTCTCTAACATTACCTTGATGTTCTGTTTCGGTTCAAATCCATCCAACTGGTTAAGCAGCTCTAACATTGTGCGCTGAACTTCACTGTCACCTCCAGTGCCGCTTTCTAATCTGGTAGATCCGATCGAGTCGACTTCATCCATAAAAATAATGGAGGGTGCATGCTCTCGTGCCATAACAAACAACTCGCGAACCATTCTAGCTCCTTCACCAATAAACTTCTGAACAAGTTCAGAACCACTACAAAATAAAAGACTTATAAAGTGGGATTACCTGACACGAATAAAAGTACATTCTGTATGATGAGCAACAGCACGGGCTAGTAAGGTTTTGCCGGTACCAGGGGGTCCATATAACAGAACGCCTTTAGGCTGTGCTATTCCTAGAGCATCAAAAAGCTCAGGATGTTTTACGGGAAGTTCAATAACTTCCTTAATCTCCTTAATCTGTTTGTCTAAACCTCCGATCATTTCATACGTAGAGTCCGGAACCTTTTCTACCATCATCAACGAAACCAGGGGATCCACTTTACTAGGCAGAATCTTGTGTAATGTGTAACTATCACTTCGTAGAGCTACACGGCAATTTGGTGATATCTGAGATATCTCAATGTTCTTGTCAATATCTACGACGTATTTTCCTTCAGGTTGCACCTTTACCAACACTTTTTTCTTGTCCATCGCTTTTATGACTTCTCCAACAAACGATCCTTGTTCCTGGAGCAGTTGCAGCTCTTCCCGAAGCATACGAACTAGGATCATTATAAGCACTGAATATGCACCTACCTTTAGCGTTTAGTTCATTTCGTTGGGCCTCTAATCTTCGCAAATTCAGCAATTTCTCGGTGTAAATAAACTGATGCTCATCTATTTTATTCATATAGTAATTTTTAATTCCATCAGTCGGAGTAGGAGAAGGCTCCAACACTCCTTTCTCCGATTCACGCTTAACTTTCCTAGACGGTTCTCCAGACAAATATTTCGGTGATCGACGTGGATACGACTCAACCTCCTAAATTCAAGCGTTATAAGTAAGATTATTTGGACGTTTAAACTAAGTAAACTTATGTGCTAAATCACTTACTAGAGCAGCCATTGTGTTCAGCAACAGATCAGATGACCCGCTAGGTAGTTTGGTTGCGAATATAGGTAGGTACTGACCTACATAAATTCTAACAACTGTTTTGGTGATTATCCAATCTCTTTGTTATAATATTATTTCATTTCAAAATGACTGCCTAAACTTTGAAACTTAAACTGTTTAAATGCACTAAAAGCAACCAGCTTTAAATTCGGGTTGAGTAATGTGTGCTCTACATATTCCTTAGTGGTAGGTGTTATGAACTAGCTGGCCACTTTATTTTTGCAGTTGGCAGCTGTTTAAAATTTCGAACAGACCTTGGTTACATGGTTCACAGTTGGTGTAAACGTTTATCATTCCCGTCTAATTAGGCTGCAGTGAAAGGTAGTAGTATTGTTGTAAAGCCCATGTAACTTCACTCAAGTTTCTTATATATTCAGTATCTTCTTATGGGCTAGTATAAGCCAGCTGATTTCTCCGCACTCGCTCCTACGTCTTGCTGAACGGTTCCGTGTCTACGGTTGGGTGTCGATTAAATCTGTAAGAACTGTGTCGCTGTTCAAAGGACTGGGGTGAGGATGGGTTTCTCGGGCGTCGTGCCATCAGTCAGCTGTTCAGGCCAGTTGTAAAAGGAGGATGGAAAGATGCTCAGAGAAATCGAGAGAGGGGAGGTGCGTGAAAAAAAGATGAGTGTAAGGAAGCGGAAAGAAGAAAAGGAAAAGTGAAGGTGGATTCATTGAAGATAAGTGACGGAGAGGACCTTATTAAACAGTAAGAGATCACAGAGCCAGAAAGGAAAGAAGGAGAAAGTAAGATTATAGGGTGGGTTATGGGGATAGAAGCTAGAATTTTAAAAGTGGTGTATGGTAACTGGAGCAGAGGTCTACGGAGAAGTATAAGGTAGAGTCAAGTTCGCGATCACAGTGGTGGTACAGGAGATGCGGTATAGAGTTAGGTGCACAGGGGTTGTGGGAGTAAGTTGTATCAACCTATTCCATATCCCAACTGGATGGATGCCAGCTGTGCACTCCCAGGTAGCTTTCCAATCTCTTTTTGAGGCTGTCAACAGAAGGAGCAGTAGCAACCTCGGCTCGCAATGCGTTTCAGCGGCTGCATACTCACATGGAGGAAGAGTATGAATGCGCACGGGTTTTCACTTTTTGGTGGACGATTCTCCACCGGTTACCAAGAAGACGTCCACAGTGACCCTTCGGTGGGATTCCACTGTTCGAGCCACTTGGATTACCTGACACTTGGCAAGCCGCTATCAAGTCTCTACACAGCTAAAAAAAGTAGAGCCCTGGGTTCTGCAATCTGTTCTCATAGGGCTTTCGTGGCATTCCCAAACACCTGCTGCTCGCCTCCGCACTTTCTCGAGAATGCCCACGTTCCTCTTCAGGCAGGATGGTGCAGTGGCGGTGCGTATCTCCAAATGGGGTCATATATAGGTTCCGTATAGCTTAGAAGAGTACCGGAGTGATGGTGTCTAGTTGTCTGCGTGTGAATTGCAGTACTGTGTAGGCTCTGAAGGCGCCTCCCGGGTAGTTTGGGCTTAACCGGGCCTAGAGATCAGTGCTGGTTCCGGGCCTTTCGCCGCAGTGGTGTGGGAAAGCCGCGTTCCACAAAGAGAGTAGAACATTTTCTGGGAGTGAGCGATGCGGAGGAACATGGTTCGGCATTTGTCTAGATTAAGTGCTGCCAGTCATCACTTAAGCACTCTGTAGGCCATCTGAAATCACTCTGTAGTACGCTTGATTCCACTTTCGATGTCAAGGCTCTCCATAACTTAACATTATCAGAAAAAGGTTAACTTGCCGATCTGAGGCTGAATGAGAAGTCATCCACGAGGAGGAGGAAAAGTAGCAGATCCAGAATTTTGACAAATACCATACATACCAATATCACACTAATGTTAAAACCAATTTTATTTGTGCAGATTAGATGCCTAACAACTCGATCAGTTACATACTTTTGAACCTTGTGGTTTGACGTTTAAGTTTGCATGTCGTTGTCATGCGTTTGGTTGGCACCTGAAGGTTGAGGTAATACCCGCTACACTCTGGTCACACAGGGGTGGCATTCACTGGCGTCACCCGCGTCCACACCAGAACGCAATTGGAAATGGTACCGTCGAGTATACAGGGCGCAAAAGAATACTCTGAAACTGCCTCATACAAATGGTTTCGAATGACTGGTAAAGGAAGAGAATAAGCTTTTGCCGAATTGGCTTCCGTGTCTGGGTGCAGTGGACCTTAATCCCCTCCGGTTGTTGGCCTGTGTACGAACGAAGAAAGGGAAGAAGAAGGGGGTTACAATGAGAGGGGTGAGTTAGGCGTGGTTGAGCCCCCGCTAACATCCTGGATATTCCGTCTGCCGAAGAGAGAACTGGTTTACCTCCTAGCGTGGGAGGAAACAGACCCCCGGAATGCGTTTGCTAACCACCATCGTGCGGCAGTGCGAACCTTCCGGACAATTACCAACGGTAAAAACACAATTAGGGTAAACCGCAATCACAGCGATGCCGGAAAATATGTTATACGCCAACCGTTGGGAGGTAGCTCGGGCAGTCTTGATGGTAATCAGTTGCACTAGAAACGTCCTCTACGAGTGCTAATAGTTAGTAGTTCCCTGCAGTCTTCAGGCACCTAAACTTGAAGGTGTGCATCTGCTAGAAACAACTTTGTGAACAGTTTCTCGTCGCCGAAGACAGCAAAACGGATCCTTCAAATGCGACAATAAGTGATCGTAAGGTTCAGGTGCGGTTTTGAGACCGGTGGAAAAACCAGCACATATGTGTAGCAAACTGTTAGTTCTCTTGACCATCACAAATGGAGCTTTCCAGGAGGAAACGAAGCCGGGGCTTCTTGTTCCTTGAGACGCTGGCGCTTGGAGTCGACCAGCAGAATAGAAGTAAGAAGAACAGGTTGCTTCCGGCGGAAGGCTGGTTTGGCGCTCGGCTGTTGACGTAAAATGCCAGGTGTTGCGCGCTGACCGAGATCATGCTGCTAAACATCTGTAAACTTTTCGACGACCTCTAGATATTGGGTTAGCGGGGCTGTTTGAACCTGGTCACATGGAGTTTGAGCGGTACGCCCAACAACCGAAAGACGACCAAACCAGTCCGAACCCGATAAACTTAGGTTAGCTTCGGTAACATGGCGTGTCCACCAACCGAACTAGTAATGAAGACGTTACGTATCAGCTTACCGGACGATAAGAAGAGACCACAACATGCAGCTACTATGGACTTAACCGTTCTCTGCATGAGCAGTGAACAAATTTTGCCCCAGGGCGCGTCAGAAGTGGTGGTAATACGTGATGAAGTGCACAGCTGCAGGCTCACCGGATGATTATTGATCAACGCATTACGGCAATTTCTGTGTGATACCTTGGTGCCAATGAACGTGGCCACGATGCTCATGGATATGTTGCTTGTCGCCAATTAATTGTATGACCGATGTTCCCTAGGTGAACCAGACGTTTATAGGTGACGTCAGTTTCCGCAGCCGTGTTTATGTTCAACGACGTTACACTGAACGCAACGGTGCTGTCTGTGTGAGGACCTGACGTAATACCAGGCGTCGCGAAGCACAATGGTTAGGGTGTTGTATTCTGAAATGGTGGAGAAGACTTGTGCCTCAGAATGAGGAGCGTGGTAGTGTGGCGTTTTCTGATCTTTGGTATTCTGTTGCCAGTGTTTCATTACTAGGCTTAGTAACGTCTTCAACACCGACCTCACAAAGAAGTGAAGCATAATCGAATATTACACGAATCTTTGGACAGTCTTCTCATTGACCTTGGGCGCTATCCAACTATAAGTTGGGGAAGATACTTTACACCACATCCTAGCCTCTGGCCGCAAACTTCCTTCTGTCAAGCAACTAGATATTCATAGTTGGAGCGAAACCGTGTTATTTATTGTCGTCATACTGTGCATTACCATCGATTTGTCCGGACAATTCGCCCCTGCTTGGTGGGTAGCCGCTTCTTAAGAACCAGATTGCTCATTGCGTCAGTGTCCATATTTCTGTTGATTACCTTTTCTTTTGAATGCCTCTGGAAATCCTTCTAGGAATTCTCTTGTGGCTTTTTATTCTTCTGTTTGGAGGATTGCCACCTCATCCCGTTAGAATTTGTAGTCATGCTTGACTGGATGAGCCGAAATCAAGGAAGCCGTGTCACGTCAACTTACTGCTAGTTGGTGTTCATGAATTCCATGAGCAATCCAGTGGTTAGATTGGCCAACATATTGTTTTGAACAATCTTTTCAATCGACTTTGCCGATACTATTTGTCCTGTCTCCCTTTGGCAATTCTCTGGCTTGCACAACATGCCGCGTGGTGATTTCCCTGGTTTATGTGCCACTTCGATTCCGAACTGACGAAGCAACCGGTTGATCCTCTCCGAGATATCTTTAGTGCGAGGTGGCTCAACGTGCCTACTGATTTAAGGCAGTTACCCTATCTTCTGTCCTACTGTCAAACACCTTCGGATAAAGTTGAGTGGCTAATCTATTGACTTTGAAAGCTGTACACGTATTTTTCTGCGCCTTCCCTCAATACTTCAGTGTTGCAATGTGTTTTGGCTCTTGAGAATAATGTTCGTACACAATATTTCTAACGGACTATAAGATGAATGCTGTTCTAGTTCAAAACTTGATCAATATGTGTTTTTACTTTACACTTGATTTTGTAAAGTCCTGTCGCATGTTCTGGTGATGAGGGCATCTAAGAATGGAGTTTTTCACTGGATACCTTCTCCTTTATGAAGCGAATTCCTTCAAATATGTGGTTGATTGGCTTTAACGTTTCTTCTACTTCACCTTCCTTCAGAAAAATTATACGTGTGTTTTCAAAGTACCGAATTCAGATTTTTGGGTTGATGAGAGAGATAGTAGTTGATTCCAGCTGCTGCATCACTGCTTCACAAACCAATCCTGATATCACCGTTCCCACAGGTGTCCTTTTTGTTTGTTTGTTTGTAAATCTTCTTATTGCATTGTAAATAGGTCCTCAGACGTAGATCGATCAACCCTATCAGGTTTTGAACTATGAGCTTCGTATAGTCAGAAAGAGTTTGTTCGTTCTTCAGAAGAATATCCACAGTCTCCCTGGCTAGACTTGAGTCAATTGAAGTGAAGAGTGAAGTCACACCAGAGGATATCATCTCTTCATCACTGTCTATCTTCAAATCTTTTAGTTTGCCTAGAAATTCAGTTGTTGATCTGACTGAGTGTTCATTTTGTTGGCGAGATGCTTTGATTTTCTGTATAGTTTATTCGATTGATCGATGGTGTTCCAGTTAGAGAAACCACTGGTCTTAGTGGAATGCCTATATTATGTATCTAAGGTCGACTGTGGAACATCGGTACGAATGGCCCATTCGTCTTCGTCAACCACTTTTCTTCTTTTGTGATTTGGTCAGCTTTATTGAATTCCTCAGTTTTATTTTGACCTGGCTGTTCAACTGTTTAGCTAGGTTTTGGTTCAGTAGTTGGTGCGCATTCTCGTCGTTGAATGGCTTATGTACTTTTTGACGATGGCTTTTCCTTCTTTACCTGGGGGTAATGTTGCAAACGTCTCACTAGTCATTAGTGATCTCGATACATTTCTCGTAAAAAACGTTTGGTAGATATTGATTTTCTTCGATTTTCACTAGCAGTGCAATTGATTGATGTGGTTCCTATTTTTACTCAATATATGATCCAGAAGTTCCCCATATGGGCCGCAAGGGAGCCCAGAAATCCAGTTTGTCTGCATTTTCAGTGTTGTAGTTTAGTCCCTTCCGAGGCAGACCATATCCCATCGCGGGTAGTCAGTGTTCTGGAAGATTCACATTTCGTTCATCTTTTAATTCCCTCACTTTTGGTCGTGATATCTTGTGTAGTTTATCATTCACCCTCTCCCCCTTTTCGCCCTTGTTTTATTGATAGCTGCTGTCAATTCGTTCACCATATCGGTTCCAACGATTGGCCCCAGTGTTTGTTATTGAGTTTTAATTACCTTGGTGAATCTGGATATTCGGATGAGTTTGTCAGATACTGCCAGCTCCACCATTTTTCTATTATTTTGCTGTGCTAGCTCTCATTTACCCATCCGTATCCAACACCTACCGGTGAGATGGTGCTACGTCAAATCAACTGAGTAGCACGTAACGAAGATACGGATTTTCGGAGTTCCCAAAGACCAAAGCGAAACCAACCAGATCCAAAACAATCGGTTGCCAAAAACGAATGTATATTCAAACAGTGAGTGAAACCTGCGAAAATTGCTCTTGGCAACAAGATATATGTACAAAACCTAATTACAAACCTTCAGTTTTAACGACAACTGCAGTTTCTATCCAAAACAAAATGCAGTCGTAACACTAATCGAAACAAGTGGTTAAATACGGTTGTACAAGCAAATTGAATGAAGTTGAACAAAGTGAGTGGTTAATGTTTTTGAATGCATTACAAGAATTAATCAAAACACATTCGACACTCCCCCACCAAAGAACTTCAGTTTTTTTCACAATCATTAGCACCCAATAACATTTATCGCGGACAGACGGACGCAAGCACACACGTATCCCTAAGTGGTCCACAGGGCTTACACCAGTACGCCTGGGAACCCCCTGCACCAACCTTCCTGACGGCCCCCAGGACTTACAACAGTACGCCTGGGGATCCCTACTGACCACCCTTCACCCGACGCCTCCAGGAGGAACCTCACAAAAGTCTCTAAGGTGCATTTCCTTCACTGTTTTTAATCTTGCCTCTCTAGCTGACCCACCTTCACTGCACACCTCTCGTTGTACTGGTCTAAAAGGCCATTTGTTCCTATCCCCGATGCCCGACACTATCATGACTGAGTCACTTACTTGGACGTTTCCCTCAGAATTCGTTCACTTATGTCGTAACAATGAAACACACTCTTTGGACTAACGTTTCCAGACTACTTCTGCAAGATAATTAACTTGTCGTCGTCCCTTGGAAAATCTATCAATCATGCATGCGCCCCCAAACCCTTCTAAGTTGTCTCTCAACAGCAACAAATTTGTTGAAGTTAGCGTTGTAAGGTATTCAACCTCGGATGTAGGTGAAACCAATGGTTGGTTGTTGAGTGTACGAATCATGCGTTCCCCAAACCCGCCCCGGTGGCTTGCCACTGGCGGACTGGAATGCCAGTCAATCCCTTTACCTCTCAAGTACTCATCCAGCCTATTCTTTGCCCCTACTAAGTTCGACCCCTGGCTTTGTCCACTTTGAGGCATCAACCGTAGGACCTGTAAACGGTTGCCGATCTCCCTGTTTGGGTGCAAAGTTTCTCTATCAATAACATACCGTGAGCGGTGGAATAGGGGAATGGTGTTAGCGATGCCATCAGTGGAAGACAGATAATCCGCATTGAGCCTTTCATCACCAACCTCCTTGGCTGCACTACGCTCCCCTACAAAGGAAGTCTCTATGGTTTTCCTGAGCACATGTTTCGCGCAGAAAGGCAATGAGACCACACCAAATCGAAGAACAGTTAACTGACATTCGTTAGCCCTTGAACCCATCTTACCGCGCTTCCCTGGCGGGAGGCAAAATGCTGGCATGTCATACTCCGGAACTGTGACTTGTAAGAACATTTGTTTTACATGACTTGCGGTAGCGACGACCCCAGCTCCAAATCTCAAGAGTACCCCAGAAAGACCGCTAGCTTCTTTATACTCTTCGAGTAGATCACTATTTTTTGCCAATCGTTTTCTTAAGCACTCAAGCCTACGTTTAGCCGCTTCATGATTGTCGGGTGGACTAGGTTTGTCGAACCGCCAGGGTAGCCCAACCTCGATATGCCCATCGACTAACCTGGAGGATCAGTCTACAGTTTCAGTTGCCCTATTATACCCCAATGAAAGCCCTACGCCTGAGCCGCTAATATCTTTGAACTCATGATCATGCAACATTTCGAGACTATCGGACACACTACAGTTATTTGAACATTGGCAAAAGGCAGCTTCACTTGAGGACTTATCTTGCTTCTGACCAAATGCAACCCAAATGGATCTTTACTCTAAACTGTTGATTTCTATTTCCAGTAGGCTGTTCCAGGGCCCAATGAGCATCCGGAACATCACACCCGACTAGGATTCCAGCGGTATCCCTACGTAGTCGAGGTAGCTCGGTGTCCTTCAAGTGGTTCCAGACCTAACCTACCGTTCAGTCAGGGTATACGCACCCGATACTGGTAAGTGACTAAAAGTGTTAGGCCTTTGCGCCTTCACTGAACTCTGCCGTCCAGCGAGTAGGGCTCCACACTCACTTCCAAGTACTTGAGCTGGGAAGTCCCAGTGACAGTGGTCACACTCAGGGGGACTTTCCACTAATAAGGCCAAGATCCTTGACAATATTTCATAATATCAACGAGGCGTCTGATTCGTTGTCCAGTAATGCATAAGTTTCAATGCTCCCTTTTGGACCCGTCAGTCTCACCAGGTGGATTCCCAAATTCAATTTGGGAGATCTTACTTCCTTTGTCAAGTGGGTTATTGATCCAGTTACCTTGGATTCAGTGTTCGCCACATGCAACAAAGAGTTATGGCTCACTTTGCAATTCATAAACTTACACTTAAGTCCGGAATTGCAAAACTTAGCCCTGTGACCCTTCTCTAAGCAGCCGTAGCAGACACCAAGTTGTTTGACCACTGATCTCCTTTCGTCAGTCGGCATTTTCAAAAGTTTCAGACATTCAGGTAGATTGTAGGGCTCATGACATAAGATGCAGCTCGTGTTACGTGCAGCTCTATCACTTCTCGAATGAACAGTACCACCCAACAAGTTGCAATGCGATCTACTTCCGAATTGTGAGCCAGAACCCTTCACCCGATCGCCTTCCAAATTGCGTCTCATCAACAATCCATACCTCGGCCGAGCTACCTTGGCTCTCTCCTCAAAGAAGCGAACCAAGTCCTAAAATTCGGGTACTTTCCCAGTGACGAGAATCCTGTCTGCTTCGTCAGCCCATCTACCTTGCAAGCCTATAGGTAACCGACCAACAATAGCCCCCAAGTTGGCCGGCAAATCCAAATCCGCAACATAGCCGGTTTGCGACAACATTATTTACACATTTCTAAGCTTCACAAAGAAATCATTCAAAGCCTCAACAGTACTCTCCGCCGGCTGCCCATTTCTAACTAATTCATCAATAAGTGATCGAGCAATCAAACGCCCCTGTCCAAATAAATCAAGAAGGATCTCCTTAGCTCTATCGTATCCCGGGTCGTCAGGCAGCGAACTACATGCCTCTATCGCTGTCCTTGCCTTCCCTTTGCGAAGATGTAAGAGACAGGACGGCATCTGACCTTTGTCAGTAAGTTTAACCCCTATCATAGTTCTAAACTGACTCATAAACAACCGGTACTGACTTTGCTGTCCATCAAAGTGCATTAGTTCTATCCTCGGTAAAGAGGTGTTGTTCACCACCGAGGCCAAACAATCTCTCAATTGTGATACAAAGTTATATTGCATATCACGGGACTCGGGTAATCCCACAGCATTCGTAGACCTGGAATGGCTGCTTGTCATATCCTCAACTCCTACTGCTTCATGGGACGATGCGGCGTTTGATCGAGGTTCCTTTTCTCACCTTTCCCCTTTTGACAAAGACTTGGGTGCTTGACAATTAATAAAACTAGGCATACTACATGAACCAGGCAAACTAATACCATCCACACTCACTTTATCTTCTTTATCACCATGCAAATCATTAAAAAATTCCAGATTACTCTCCATGGGTGGAGTTTTCCTCCTGTGTCTGAATCCAGCATTATGAACCCACTTAGCAGATCGATTTCCGCGATCCAAAGACGTGCTGATGGGGGCAGAACATTCCAAATGTTGAAACTCGTTTCGAAAAAGGGAACGAACTAAATCTTCAGCCAAGTGAGCAGAGACTGACTGAAGAACTTATGTCACGTCAAATCCACTGAGTAGCACGTAACGAAGATACGGATTTTCGGAGTTCCCAAAGACCAAAGCGAAACCAACCAGATCCAAAACAATCGGTTGCCAAAAACGAATGTATATTCAAACAGTGAGTGAAACCTGCGAAAATTGCTCTTGGCAACAAGATATATGTACAAAACCTAATTACAAACCTTCAGTTTTAACGACAACTGCAGTTTCTATCCAAAACAAAATGCAGTCGTAACACTAATCGAAACAAGTGGTTAAATACGGTTGTACAAGCAAATTGAATGAAGTTGAACAAAGTGAGTGGTTAATGTTTTTGAATGCATTACAAGAATTAATCAAAACACATTCAGCAGGTATTCTACCATGTAAGAAGTAAAGCCACTCTTAAGGGAAGTTCCCCAACCAGCAAAAATCTCTGGTTTCAGAACATGCAGATCTTGAAATGGTGGAAATGTTGTAGCCTAGGATCAGAGCTATGTTGGTTTTGTGTTCTCTGAGCTTTGCTACCATATCGACAAAATATCAAAGCCTACAGATTACTAGATTGCTATCGTGGGGTTTTCTGCATTGCGTGAAGGGTGTCAGAGATATGCGGCGAAGAAGGCTCCTGAGTTTATAGTCTGAGTTTGGCCGGGCTAGAAGTCAGAGAAGAAGGATACTTTGATGAACGGCAAGCGGCATGGATGGGATTATCACGCTCACCAGACCAAACCAATGCGGCAACGTCACAAGGGGTTTTCAGCCGTTGGAATTCGTCCGAAGTTTCACTTGAAATTAATTCAGGATCTTCGTCATGGCAACTCCGCAACCAACTGGGAACATCAGGAAATCTATGGGCGTAAAGACAGCATATAAGGGTCGGTGAATTGAATTGATTTTTGGATAATGTCTTCGGCTGAAATTGTTCCCATTCTCGATCGACCACCCCGGCCTTTGTCCGAAAATCATCATGGTCGTGCGATCTTGGCTTCACGCACTGGGAACAGATGTTAAAGAGAGATGAGCGGTGGCCAAAACGTTGACTCGCTGGTGTAGTTGTTTCGCCAAATACGCGTTTGCATAAGTTCTCATGGGGTCTGAGATTGTGGTAGGCAAGCAGTTCCGCTGGGCCACGTTTCTGGAGCAGAGGACGAACTTTCCATCCGTCACCCTGACCAGCAAAACCAAATCTGATAAGGTCTTCGAAACGCCTGTACCAGGTGTCGAATAAAATTTTGGCCTCTAAGTTACAGAGAAAATCAGAGGTGCTAATAACCAGCCCACCGACGGAAGGAGCAAAATAGGAGCAGGTGAAGGGATGGTGGTGCAAGAGACGCAGCAATCTTTAGAGCGGTCAAAATTTCAGTAAGCTTGAACTACTGTTCTAAAGCATGTTAGAGTTTCGGTCAATCCATGAGCAGAAAGTTGGATCTGTAGCCACTTTATTGACAGGAAGTCGTAATGACGGACGATGATAAAAAGATTGATAGTCGGAGGTCGGGACGGTCCAACCATAGTGATTCACAAGGGGGAATGGCAAAACTGATAAGCAGTCGCGTTTGTGGCATCCCGAACTAAAAATGTTTGTAAGTCTATTATAAGTGAAAACATACCTTATCTACAGACTCTGCAGTAACCTTGAAAGACGGGGATTGGTTATACATCTAAAGATGCAGGGGCCTGTCAGAGTGCTAGCGTGTCAACCGGACCATCGATTACGTGTTCACCAGCCAAAAATTGTTTTGGAGCACCGTGGTTTCTTGAATGGCGGCCCATGCGCTGCTTGCCTAGGTACCTCGACGACACCATGAAAAGAATGAAAAGGACCAGTTTGTCGCCACCATTTTCCTTGACCTCAGGAGCCGTCGAAAACGTGCCGCACAAACATTTGTTCATGAAGACGAAATCACGCGCATTTCAAAACCGCCCGTTATCTTGGATGAAAACACTCTTGAAGATTCGCTCCAAAGCTACGGCCACTCCTTCCCTAGACCTATGCACAACAATGTACTATGACCACTCTTATTCCAGCTGTATGTGAAAGTTGTCCGCCACTTCATAAAACATGAAACACCGTATCTTCCCGTTAATGGCTTAAGGGTCGCTTACAAATTCATTCAAGCGGATGTAAAGGAACAGTCCACTGAAATCCAGGATGATCTAGTCAGATTGTTCGTTTGGAGTAAACTCAGACAACTCCGTTTAAGATTCTGAGGGTTTTTGATCACACACTCCAACTGCTTCTACTGTAGCAGTAAGTAATGCTCAGTTAATATTACTCCTTGCGTATTCAGATCGATAGAAAATACTGACATCGTTTACTCCAGGAACGTAGATTTTACAGTGTACACCGCATGAATTGTTTCCAAAGGGAGGTAACTCGCCAGTCTTCGACATAATGTTTCACGCCCCTCAGACCAAAAATCTTCCACACAAGGTTAGGATTCATCCAGTGCTGGAGTATTGTGGAAGAAACGCAAATGCATCTGACTGAAAGAAGTTTGGGACGGTTCGGAGAGGCTTAGCTTGATGCCTACTACCCCGCGATGAAGGAGGTACCTACTAAATAGGGTGCAAAATTCTGAAACTTAAAGGGGTGCGTTAAGCCCAACCTTAGCTTTCTTTATAGCTTTTGTATGGTATAGCTTAAACTAACTGCCCCATCGCAATCAGTCCAACGTCGACGAGCCGTCTTCTCATTTGTGGAAATGCTGTTTTTCTTGACTGGCGCTGCTCAAGATTTCTACCCCAATCTGCAATAAGACAGAGTTAACTTGCACCTTCTTCGCGCACTTGCACATTTGAGACCCAGATTCAGTGATTGTCTAGTGGTGACTGTGTGCTCGTTGGCACCCGGTCAACAAAATGTGACGTAACAAGCCATTGGGCTGTCATTAAGCAAACTTAATGTAGCAGTACATAACAGTTTTCCCTGCATCAGGCTTGTCCTGTGGAACAGAAGTTACCGCCCACTTGGAAACCATCGCAAGTTTGTGCAGTCATAAAAAGAATAATCTACTTCGCCACACCGAACTGTACTGCTGTTATGAAAATGCTGAATAGTAATTACCTGGTGGACCTCTTGACTTCGCATATTTCCAGTATTCAACAGAAACGGCGAAAGAATGTGGCAGATGAGGCAACAGATCAGGCTAGTTGACAAGCGATACTATTTAATTGATAGGGCTTTCCAGTGGCCACAGAAAAAGGCGGCAGAGAAAACCCTGACAAACGACAGAAGGCACATTGAGTCAGTATGCCGGTCTTCAACACCTCTTACCCGATATTCGTACCATAGCACCGGGTATTAGTGGAAATGATTGCTTTATATCTGCAAGCGAATAGAAACCTTGACTCAGCGGCAGCCCTAAACCCTCTTTCAAACTGCTTATAATTCGGGAGTGGGACGCAGTAGCATTCCTAACTTCACTGGGAGCGTCAGTCTTCAAGCATCAAGAGCAAGGAAACCGATAGTGGCAACATGTTTTTCATGTGGCAGCAGATCCATGAACCACTCACAAGTTTTGTTCGGTGATCATGATCACCTGCTTCAGAGCAACTCCTTCAGTGTTGGCCGTAAGCTCATGCTATGGGAAACACGTGTCTCATCAATCTTCTACCGTGGTTGCTCACACTATTGCAGCTGCAGGGATAAGAACAAAATGTAGATCAAAACTACCTAAAAAGCTTCAATAAATCTGTCTTTGGTTGCTGCGACGGAAAACCTCTTCTTTTTTAATTGTGAAATATTCAGGATAGGGCCAACACGGATAAGACCACTGAAAAAGGACTTGGTTTTCCTTCATGACCTCCTCATAAGCAGTCGCACGCTGCTACCCATTGTCAATGATATTCGGGCATTCTATACCAAAAGTGAAGTCTATACAAGACTTGGGGCTCCGATATTCTCACAATCTAACCTTCTCTGGACAAGTATCCACATGAGTGTCGAAATCACGCAAACTGGTGGGTTTCTTACTACTGAACCTCTACAGTACGGAATATAGAGTTATTCTGTACAAAGCATGCGTCCGACCACTGCCCGAATATTGCTCATTTACATGCAGCAGTATACGGGTTAAGGGCAGACTGAAAGTCAAAAGATTGTGGAGATACTTTACTGTGAGAATACTCAGCACGAATAAGGACGTAAAATATGCCACCAAGCACAACATCCTGGGACTTGAACCACCATGGAAACGAAGGCTCAGACTGAGCCTGATACTGCTTTATAAGCTTATTAACAGGCAAACTCATAGTACATGCACAGACACGTGGTTCACAAATAAAACTGCATATGGATCAAGAAACGCAACTGGAACAGTAGCAATTAGGCACTTCGAAACAATCACTAGGGAGAACTTCTTTGTGATATAGTATGCCCGGATATGGAACAGTTTACCTAGGAAACCACGAGAGTCAAAGCCTGACTGGATTTAAAAGGCTGCTCAACTATACACCACAGGACAGTACCACAAAAAGCACCACTGGTACTGCTAATAGAACTACAGACATATTGAGACCTCTCAATATATGAACAGTTTCCAAACTCAAAGGTGAGGAGGCTACACCTGCTTTTGTTGTTTTTCTCTACCAAAATTTTCGATGGTTGCAACGTGAAGATGTCATTAGATTATGAAGAAACTGGACTACGATGAAGGCTTACCGAGTCATCTGGAAATCTGAACGCTAAACGAACAAAAGATTCAACTCGGAACCTCGAAGACCCACATCATCAAGATAACCCTCAATGATGGCAAGAGGACACATATGGGGAATATACGTTACTAATTCTCAAGATTCCGCTTCTTTCGAAGCAGTGAAACCATGCTCCCACGAAAATTGCTGTCCAATAAGTAAGAATTACCAGTCCCATTCACTCATTTGACCCTCCCATCACATGAACATTTGTCAACCCACGAACTTGTAGGGGTGCGTGTTACAATTCCGTAACTTTTGATCAGCCCTACCCAACTTGGTGTGCTCTGGCACCTGCTCAACCAGTACTTTACCTAACGTGTAAGTACTTATAACGAAACACAAATCAAAAGAACTGATACGGAATATATCTCAAGGGGCGATGTATTTAATCAAAGTAAATGTAATAATAATGAATAGGGGAAAGTTTGGTCAACCTATCTGTCTTGTAAGGCTGAACTAGGGACTCGGAGTACGTGCGTGGTAATCAGCACAATGGAGCGGAAAATGGCGTCCAAGCCTGCTCGGATGCATGCTCGTTAAAACAAAACTTAAAACACCCTAGGCATCCGAAGGCGGGCTAGAGGTTTATTTGGTTGATTTAATTTAATCGATTTATTTTAGCACCAGTTGTATTTTGGTGCCAGGAAGGTGCACTACAAGTTACCCAAATCTCTCGACGGTCGTAATGGCAACGAAAATCTGCACAAAAAGTAAAATCTAGGAGATCAACGCACCTTATAACTTTTCAATGGGTATATTCACGATAATGTTACGTAAGAGATCTCTCTAGTCCTCCATATGACATTGAATATACCGCCCTGACAGTGCTGCATACCTTAACGTGAACAGTATGGAAAGCACGTTGCCACTGGTTCGCAGTTTTTAGGCGTTTACTCCTTTACACCACAATATCTAATTCTGACGGCGTGAATCCATATTGCTGTAAATGATGATACTTGAAAAGACATTCACTAGGATTACACGGTTACATGGGAACTTAAGGATTCTTGAAATCGTCAGTGTGGGTTCTTTTGGTCTCTGAAGCTGTCAGCATGAGGATTTATGGCAAAATAGACGTTTATCCAGCGTAATGCGGCATTGTGAAGGTGGATCAAACTTCTCAACTGCTTGTAACGGAAAGTTGGAATTTTGCGCGACCTTGATGCCACTAACGGTGAAAAAAGGAAGTGTGACAGGAAACGATCCAAACTTTGACACCCTATAGATGCTGAAAAGTGGTGTCTTCTTGTTTGCTTCATGACTTGTGAAATGTTCTGATGTTTTTAATCGAATTTAATGGCCTCCCGTACCGTTTAGGTCCCGTGAAATCTTGTAGATTTTCCAAAATTTATCAGTGCGATGGCGCCTATAAACTGGCCTCTCTCACGTTAAGTTACTAATACGAGAATAAGGTATTTATTTATTTGATATCACGAATGGATGTTGCTCCGAACGACTTGTGCAACGACAATGATGCTCACGTGTCGCCATTAACCAATAGAAACCATTGTGCGGAGTTCTTACCTGTCTGTTATTCTGCGGTTTGAAATGAGCCACCCGCACACATCCCCCGTATCCGTTCGATAACTCGCTCCAGAAGCCATGCCAGTGATCACCAGAATGATGATGAAGTGTCACCTCCTGAACTTGAGTACCCATAGAGGTAAAATATACTGTTTCGGTCCCACCCTAATCCAAATTTATAAATTGTGGTTTCAGAAATGATTTTTCTAGCTTTAACCGCCTCCACTTATGATCGACAAAGTCAGCCTTCGGATTCGTTACCCAACTACGATTATTCAGCCCTTTTAACTGCACGCAGCCATCACCTTGCTAAGTTTTATGTTCTGAGAAGCCAAGATGGAAATGCTTTCATCATGCAGCCTCAAGCTTAGTCTTAATTCAAGCACAAGTATCGGCTTGGCAAGCTTTATAAATGACCCCGCCCCTATATCTTTGCATCGCTGCAATTCTTCCTAATGCACCGCTGCCTCCGTGGTGGGACAATATACCAGACCGTAACTGCCATCACGCTAACAGCTTAGCAGCTAGCTACCTTATGGCTCTTAAATTCTATGCCTCAGCCAAATTTCCTCGCATTCTCATTGTCTCCAGCGCACTTTATAAAAGCGGTTACGAATCCCACAGTGCAGGCAGTAAACTTCTAGTTTTCCACGAGGAAAAACATGACTCTGGCCTCACTGTCTGTTATATGCAGCGGAGAGTTATGCCTCGCTTTGCGACCCCCGAACTTACATTTAAGTCCGGAATTGCAAAACCTAGCTATATGACCCTTCTTTAGGCAACTGTAGCAGACACCAAGTCCTTTAACCAATGATTTCATTTCGTCAGCCGGAATTTTCAATGGCTTCGGACATTCGGGTAAACTATAGGAGTCACGACATAAGGTACAACTCGCAGTATGTGTGGCTGTATCACTTACCGAATGATTGTACCTCTCACCAAATTGCGGTGCTGCCCACTGCTGAACTGTGAGCCAGAACTCTTCGGAAAATCTCTTTCCACGTTGTGTTTCGTTTACAAGCCACATCTCGACCGAGCTACTCTGGCTCTCCTCAACGAAGAAAACCAAGTCCTCGAATTCAGGTTCCCCCAAGTGACCAAAATCCTGTCGGCCCATCTACCTTGTAAATTTATAGGTAACCGACTGACAACAACCTCCAAGTTGACCGGAGAATTCAGGTCCATAACATATGTGGTTTGCAACGACGTTATTTGTACGTTCCTAGGCTCCATAGAGAACTCATTCGTAGCCCCAACAGTGCTCTCCACCAATTGTCTATTTCTAGCCAAGTCGTCAATAAGTGATCGAGGGATCATATGCTGTCGTCGAAACAAATCACGGAGGATTTCTCCGGCTCTATCCTATTTGAGGTTGGCAGACAGCGAAACCTTGTTACATAGTGGAGTGGACCAAGTCGTCGGCCAAAGGAGCAGAGCCAAAATTAAGGAGCTTTTTTCGTGGCAAATCCACTGAGTGGCGCGTAACAAAGGTACGAATTTCCGAAATCCCCAAGGCCAAAGCGAAACCGACCAAATCCCAAACAGTTGGTTGCCAAACAACGAACGCATATTCAAACAGTAGGTGAACCCTGTGAAGAATGTCCTTCAATTCCGGCGGTCACTGCAGTGGTAACACCCGTCGAAGCTTTCTTTTCCCTTCTCTCTTCAGTATCAGCCTGACGAAAAAGCCCTGAGCATTAATTTGGTCAAGAGTACCAACTTAACGAAGATCCTACTTCGTACGTAATATTGGAAACTGATGTGAGAAGTATACAGCTGGCTTGTCCCAATTTCCTATTTCTTGAACAGCTTCACGGTCAACCCACCTCTGTACCAGTACCCTGAATAATTATTCGCTATTTTGCTTTTAGGTTCCTAGTGGAACGTGAGGCTTCAGTAGCACGTCTCCATTTCACTCTCTTCTCTCCAGTCTTTTGAACGTCACTTCTCGACTGCCCACAAGTCTCCATTTCTTCCTCACACAATCTTCTGCACATCACCCTGAGATGCCCGACCCGTCGTTTCCGCTTTGGATTCCACTTGAGTGACTGGGCCGGCGGATGATGTCCCCGACTGGCCTTCTCAGTGTATGCTCAACCCGTCTCCACTTTTTCTGCACATTTGTTGAGTGATAGGTTCTTGGCTGGTTCGTCGCCAGCCAGCCAGGGTTCCTTGTTGCTTATTCTTCCTGGCCATCTGATCATCGGAATCGAGTGAGCGTAGGCAGTTGTTGATGAATGTCTGTAGTTTGTTGGAAGTACTTCTCATGACGCGACAAGTTTCTGAACCATACAGAAGCACTGACTTTACATTGGTGTTGAAAATCCGGATCTTGTTCTTTGGGCTGAGTGCAGTAGATCTCCATGGTGATTTCAAGCGAACGAAGGCTCCTCTTGCTTTTTCGATCCTGGTTCTGACATCCTCATGTTAAGCCTGTTAAATGAAGGCGACATTTACTATTGTCTGAACTTTAATGCCCTATGTACGCTGTAAAGTAATATTTCCTCGTTCACTTCATAACCAGCAGGACCTTCGGCAGTTTTTTTAAAATTGAGTTTAATGACATTCCATCAGTGCCATTCAGGGCTGAAGTCTTGTGGACATTTTGAGATATATCAACGTGATGAAGCCTGTAAACTGGCTTCTCTCATGTGAAAATCCTTTTTTTAAACACGAGAATAAAACATTTATTTATTTATCCTCTTTTGTGCTGCCTGTAGTTGAGACGATGCTGCCTAGGTAGGTGAATGAGGCTACTTCCTTTAGGTTTCTCCCTTTGATGGTGGATGTCGTCGATGCCCTGGGTTGGTTGGGAATCTTCATCACCTCTGCCCCCTCTACATTCACTTGAAGTCCCATCTTCGCTGCCCAACCTCTTCTGTCAGCTTGTCGAATTCTGTCTGTAGATGATCGAGTTTGTGCAACATTAGAAATAAATCATCCACGAAATCCAAATCTTCTCGGCTCTTTTCATCGGTCCAGCCAGTGCATGCCCATCTTCTCACTCCTCACGGTTTCCCGGATGATCCAGTCCACCACTATCAGGAAGATGATCCGTCACAGTAGGCAGCCTTGTTTTACTCCCACCTTCACTTCGAAGGCGTCACTGAGCTTACCATTGTGGATCATCTGGCATGTGGCGTCTTCATATAGCTGTTGAATGAAGTTGATAAAGGTTTGTGGTATTCCATAACGTTGAAGCAGTTGCCGAATTACTTCTCCGTTGACGCTATCGAAGGCTTTTTCAAAGTCGATGAAGGTGAGGTAGAGAGCTGACTGCCATTCTATGTTCTGTTCTATGGGGATGCGTAGCTTGGCACTGCAATTCGATCCGCATATGATTTGTTCTTTCTGAGACCAGCCAGCCTGTTCCAGTCGTGACTGTGAATCGAGAGCATTGTTTAGTCTTTCCGGGTGATGCGGCATAGTATTTTGCTTGGGGTGGACAGCGGCATGATTCCGCGCCAGTTCTCGCAAAGACTCAGCTCAGGTCTCCCTTCTTTGGCAGTTTGAAAAGGTTGCCCTTCTTCCAGTTAGTGGGCAAGTACCTTTCTTTCCTTCCAAGCCTTTTGCAGTAGTGATATGAGCATGTTCGCCGTTGTCTCTGAGTCTGTTTTCAGTGCTTCTGGTTGAATTCCATATAGTCCTGCTGCTTTTCCGGATTTCAGCGGCTTTATGGCTTTCAGGACTTCACTTCGGCTTTTTTCTGTGCTCATTGGTATTTCCGGGGCTGGGTTGCTGGTGGTATTTCTGGAGGAGTTGCAGGTGGTCGGTTCAACAGTTTTTTGAAGTGGTCGGCCCATCCTTTCCTCTGTTTCTCCTCCTTGGTGTCTAGGTTTCCTTCGCAACCTCTCATTGGTTTTGTCTGGGTTACTCTCTTCCCGGATAATAGCCTGGTTAATTGACATCATGTCGTCAGGTTTCTCCTACCAGCAGCCTGTTATGCTTCACTTGCCAATGTGTGGTTGAAGTGTGTTTTGTCTTTTCGCGCACTCTTCTTCACTTTTTGTCCAGTGTAGCGTCTTATAGGTTGTGTTCAGTTCTTCTTTTCATTGTTCACCTCCTGCATTGGTTCATCTTTTGCTTCACCATCTTCCTCCTCTCTCTCTATCAGGTTCCGTGTATCCGTCGAGCTTCATTCCTTGTCTTATTCCTTCTTCCTTCCTAATACGGTTACGCGGATTTCCTTCCACGTGGCTTTCGAAGAGCTCCAGTGTTCTTCCAAGCTTGATCCTCTAGGGATGCTGCTCAGTGTCTCCCATTTTGTTCTGATGTCTGACGCGAAGGTGTCCTTTCTAGTTTTGTCCTCCAGTTTTGGGGTGAGTGCTGAACTTGAGCTGCGGTCAATCACCAACTTCTTTGAGGGCTTTCAACTTGATTTGGAGGGTAGGTTCCTGATGAAATCTACTTCCAGGACATCTTATCCGCCGTTTTCATCTGATCTCGGTTACCCCTGTGGTGACGTCTTCCTTTTGACTGGATTGGGAAAACAACCGACTATTCCAAACACAATGTGCTCCATTAAGACCAACGTAGGACTTTAAGAACTGTAGTTCGCCATTCCTGTAACATGAAGTTTAAAGAGCTGGTACTTCACTCAGTCTTGCACAGCTTCTCATTACTTACTATCCATTTCATTGGAAAGAATCCAACTTCTTGTTCATGAGAATTGTGCAGTCTTTGAAGTACAGTAGTGCATCACCTGATTTTCAAATATTCGCAGAACTCATCTTCTGTACCTAGATATTTTTTCGTAGTCTTTTACGCAGTGACGTATGTTTTAGCGGTTATATACCTTGCTTAGCCGGTGCATTGTTATAGCATTTAACCCAGTTAACCTTCTCACCACACCGTTCTCTGGCATGGATGATCATGGCGCATATTTATATTTCCACTTACTCGTACTAATTCAGACTTCTGCCTTCGACATGAGACGACATTCAATTATTTAGTATAACATTAAGTCCCAAGTCAGTGGTGCAAAATTTCACCTTTTCACAAGTTGTAGGTTCATTTCTCGAGCGCTTGTCAGATAGAGCTTTCTTTTTCTTCTTTTCGGCACAAACTTGACGAGAACATCTTAAGCAAAAATATCAGCCTGTCAAAAATACTACTTCGTACGTGACATTAGAAATTGTTAAAGGAATTCATCAGCTGCCTTGCTTTCGACTTATGATTTTTTCAACGGCTTTACAACCAACTCACCTGCTTACCAACACCCTAAATGCCACTACATACACAACCTCAACTACAATAACCCGCACAAAATTCGTGAAGGGTCACAATCACAGCAGAAGTCTGAATAAACAATTAGATCTGAGAGATCACTTTAACCAGTAACTCTAAAGGCAACACATTCATATTAACGCTGTGCAACAGTTTTTTAAGTACTTTATCTTCTGTGAATTCATCCGATAGGGGACAATTAACGGCCAGTGTGTTTCCTTAATAGTCCTGCATACTTCTGTAGGGGGTGGTGGTTGTGGCACTATTGCGTAGCAATCGATCAACCCTATTTAGCTCGATGTGTTCTAGTACCTACTTAACCAGTACCTTACCTAACACGTAAGTACTGATAACGAGACGAAATCAGAAGGGCTGGTACTCACGGATGTATCCAAAGAAGTAATATATTTAATTAGGATAAACTTAATAGTTATTATTAGGGGAAAAGTTTATTCAGCCTATCTGGCTAGCATGGGTGAACTAGGGGCTCTCAGCATGTGCGTGCTAACAAGCCTAAAGGGAGTGCAAAATGGCATCGAGCCTGCTCGGATGCATAAGCGTTAAAACAAAACTTAAAACGCCCTAAGGATTCAGAGGCGAGCTAGAAGTTTATTTGGTTAATTTAATTCAGTCCATTTATTTGAACCATAGCTGGATTTTGGTGCCAGGAAGGTGCACTACACTTCAATATGAAATCTGTAGAATTTCGCATCTATGTAAGACCCATCACTATAGGAAGACAGTTCTTCTGATTTTTTTGGCACCACAGTAACTGTTTCTAGTGTTATAAACCTATATGGGTGCAAACAATAACACTAGAGGACTAGGAAATGCTTAAACTTGGATATTCACCTGGATCACATGATTACATGGGTACTTATTGGTTCCGGAAGTCATTCAAGTGAGTTTTTGTTGGCCAGTGGAGCTAAAAACATAAGAATTGCTGTCAACGCTTACCCGATGAAATATCGAGTTATACAGACGGGCCAGGCATGTCGGGTAGTTGTAACTCAAACAGAGAACAATGCGCGACCTTGTTGACGCCTGAGTGAAAAAAATAACTGAAAATGATCTAAACTTATAAACTGTATGTGTGTACTGAGAAATGATAGTTTATTATTTGTTCCATTACTTGGAGACACTTCTGATATTATGATAGAGCTGAATGTCCTCCCTTCTATACCATTCAGATCCTCTCAAATGTTGTAGATTTCTCCACCATTATCAACTTGATGATGTCAGTAAACCGGCTTTTCTCATGTTAAGTTCATAATTTGAGAACAGATTTATTATTATATGAGATGGCAGAATGCAAGTTGATCCTGAGATCAGCAAGATAAGTTTTGCTTGATTACCGAGGATTATTCTTCAGTGTTCGACGTCCGAGAAATGGGGAATTTTCTCCAGCTTTCATTCTATCACTGAATATTGAACGCTTGAAATATTACTGAACTTAGATTCATTTGGGTCTTTGAGGAATGTGCTCCAGATTTGTGCAAAAAGCCGTGAATTAATGAGTTTCAAGTCTAGTTGTTATGTTTATTATACCTATTTGCACCTTATTTCTGCTCCTAAGCTTATGATTACTGGCGTTACGTTTCCTGTTAGTAGAATACTTTTCATTCCCAAGTTAATTGTCTCTAAGCTATTCTGATAATATGCTACAATCAGTAAAATCTGTATTGGATCCAAAGAAATGTCAAGCAAACCAAAATGATAAACTACGTGTAATTTACAAAAATAGATTCACTGATACGGAAATATGAAAAGCTATGCGTTATAACACACAGTAGTAATGACAGTGTCATGTATAATGACTGGTTACTTGAATGTTATCTCTTCACTACTGTCCACCACAATTTAGTATACTCCGGAGTTCAGAAGGCGATACTTATTAGCTCTCCACAGTTGGCTTGATTGCCGTAATATTTAGAAGTAGAATGAGAGGTCCTGTAAAATCCAAAGACAACCAATGAGTATTCGCGACAGACAATAGTCACGGAGACAGAAGTCGAAATGGATAGAAGCACGCTGTATTTCCATGTCTAACAGACGCAGAAAGGTCAGTAATAACCGCCACAACCAAAAGTGGGCAGAGATAAACATTTGGTTGTGCAAATATTAGGAAGAATGTACAAAATGTGTAGAAAGCTATGAAAAGGAAACATTATTTTTAACTTAAGTGGTTTATACACAATTTCATACAGTCTACATGTATCACACCACAATATGTGATAAGTTATATTTCTGGTCCATCACAAATGCAGTGGAAATCCGGATAAACAGTCCAACCCGAGAGATCACTTTATCTAACGGCAACACATCCATAATAATGCTATGCAACGGATTTCTCCAGTACTTTGTCTTGTATCAATCCACCTAATAGAAGTCAATTGACAGCCAAAGTATCTCATTGACAATGCTGCATACTTTGATGTGAAATCTATGAAGTTTTACATGTGTGTAAAATTCACCACTGTTGAACGACGATTCTCCCAGTCTTTAATTACTTGCACCACAACAAATATTTTCAGTATTATCAATCTGAATTGCTGGGAAAGATAACACTTGAAGAGTGAGAAATGCCAGAAATTATATATTCACCTGGATTAAATGATTGTTTGGATACCTACTTATTCCTGAAATCATTGAAGTAAGTTATTATTGGTCAATAAAGCTACGAACAAAAATACTGCTGTTAAAATAGACGTTTATCTGACGAAACATTGGGTTTCGCAGATGGGTCAACCATGTCGACCAGTCATAACGCAGACACCGAATATTGCGCCGATTTGATGCCACTTTAGTGTGAGAAAAAGAAATATGAGTAGGAATGGTCTAAACTCAAAACGATGTGTATGTACTGTAAAGTGATATTTTCCTGCGCTTTTCATAACTTTTAGACACTTGATATCATGATAGAGTTTAATGTCCTCCTTCTGTACCATTCAACACTGCTCAAATCTTTTAGGTTACTCTGGAATTATCAGTTTGATGATGCCTGTAAACCTGCTTCTCTCATGTTAAATTCATAACCTGAGAATAAAAATACTTATTTATTTATTTTTTCTACGTAGCATGCAAGCTAAAATATATGCCAACATCTGCCTCTTATGTGGTACACTATGACCGTACTTTTATGAGCATAAAAAAGTGTGGTAATGCGGAATAAAGTTACTTTTTATGAAACGATAAGTATGAATCTGTTGATCTTGATGACATCTCTTTGTTTACTTGTACCCATTTTTTTAAGTATTTGGGTTAGCTCTGGAAAGGAATCAGCACTAAACTGTGGGAACAATGAAGTTCGAGGATTTTATGTGGCGAATTGGATGTTTCTGTTTTACAGCTGACTTCAAGAATTACCAGTATCGTTTACCATATTCAGAACCTCAACAACTAGGTTCAATGCTAAATAGACGAAGGTCAGTTGAGATATATCACGATTTTTTTGAATCCAAAGCGAACAGCAGTTCAAGTTTTTGTACTGATGATGCAACTGAAGCTATCACTTTAACATGTCATATTAGGTTTTTATTCTATTCGTCATAATTAAATCTAATCCGATAAAACTATCATGCTTGCATAAATGGCATGTGACCAACGTTAAATTTGTTTCATCTATTCATATGCTATTGCTATATTTCATGGAGACATTGTGACAGCATCCATGATGTTAATGCTCATTAGTTTCCAGACATCCGATGTTCTGTTAACCACCTGTAGGATGACGTATCTACAAATCACTGGCTGTAACTTTGAACGCAGGCTACCAAAGTAATCATGGCCGTAAAACTGATGCCTGATTGAAATACATCCAGGTATTTAGAAAACAGTTGATCTCATCCTACTGGGTACTGAGCTTCACATAATCCAATAGTTAATTCATGAAGTTTGTTTACATGAAGACGTTTGATTCAGAGCGTATGGAATAAGTCACTGGTTCTTTTCCAGATTGAAGATAATTATTATTTGATGCTTCTTTTACTTCTGCAGAGTGGATGCAGATAACAGCCAGTACTGAACGGAGTATTCTACACTATGTTGCAATGCGCAGAAAGTTGTATAGGATTACAGTAGTGGTGGGCTTATTGCAAACATATCTCATAAGTAATCGCTCAGATGGGATATGCTTTGTGATACATGCGTCATGACAAGCAGAACCAGAAAATGTCTAGAAAACTAGATGAACTACGTACCAAAAAGTAAGGCTTTCAGACAAACGAAGAACAGAAAAGCGTTTACAAGTATAAAAAGTTAACGAAATTAAACAAAGAAAAGGCGGATATAGAAGACATTAAGAAGCAAGCATGAAAACAGCCTAAAAACAAAAGGAATTCGAGAAGTCCTATTGGTAAACCAGTTGGGCATTGCATCTGCAACGGTTCGCAGCAGAGGCACAACTGTCATAGAGACAATATTACTGCTATTTTCAAGATGTAAAAAAGGAACAGATAAGATTTGTTAAATATATATAGCTCATTTCGAAAGCTATTGTTCTTATGTAAGTTAGTGATTTCAGTCTACATGAAGTAGGCGTCGTTTAAAGATGAATACCACTGTCGAGCTCTGAAATCTGACTCCAAATTTATATAAGTGTCCAGATACACTATCGCCTATTTATAATTCCCAAAACCGCTGACCCACCTGCGTCAGATAGTGAGAATATAAGGAGTTAACGCGAAGTATATATCAAGATGTTGTATTGGTCAACAAGCGAGCTAAACATTTTTATTAGTACAACTAAACAAAAATGTTCAATGAATTGTTACACATATCAACACAATACAGTGAAATAAAATGCTACATAAGTCCCTCCCCAGAATACAGATATAAGAGGGAATATCTTTGTTCGATATAAAATGTTATGGGAAAGGTAAATTCATTTTGAAGATATTCAAAACATAGAAGGAATGTTAAGGATATCTATTATCAGGATGAAAACTGATTGGAAGAGTGTTTATATAAAAATGAAGTGTATGATAGTCGAAACACTAAAATAACTTTACCAAAGTAATAATATATCCGGAGATAAAAAAAATTAACAACCAAAATCGTATTACCTGGAACATTGTTAAGAAATAAAAGATTCGGAAGTCCGTGGTGCCCGGGGGAATTTTTTTTTGTGCATGCGGAAAAGTCTGACAAAATCGTGTGGTCATGTTTTCAACAAGGTAATGAGCAAAAACGATAATAATGTTACTAGGGAATTGGTTTTATGATAAGTAAATTGTCTGAAAGTAACGTCGTGGCCAACGGACTCTTCTTCCGGATCTCGTGGTTCTGCTACCGTCGCTAGTATTGGGTGATTCCGACGCCGTTGTTTCTGTTTTGATGGTGGTTTTCGGTTGCTTCACTGTGGGTTCAGACTTGGTATCCGTGACATCTGGTTCCACAAACGCTGGTTTGATTCTATCAATGCTGACCGTTTCTCGTCTACCCAAGCGTTCGACCGTGACAACTTTGTCTGATTTACTAATTACCTTGAAAGGTCCTTCATACGGGGTTGTAAGGGTTTTCGTACGCCGTCGTGTCGGACGAAAACGTGAGTGCAGTTTGAGATGCACTGAGGTACGTAAACTTGGTTGTCTCGGTATCGTGGGGACTGAGGTCGAAGTGTGCTCATGTGTCGCCGTAGTTGTTGTACATAGTTAGTCAAGTCCGGTGGAACGTCTGTTGCCGGGTTAAAATACTCTCCTGGCAATCTTAAAGTAGTTCCATAAACTAACTCAGCAGTACAGCAGCCAATGTCCTGCTTGACACTCGAACGTATACCAAGGAGTACTAGTGGTAATTTGTCACTCCACTTGTCATCAGTCTTTACTGCCATCAGTGCTGCTTTTAGTTGTCGATGGAACCTTTCGACAATACCATTGGATGCAGGATGGTACGCAGTGGTTCTTATGCGCTTGATCCCGAGAAGTTCAGTTAACTGTTGAAATAGACTACTCTCGAACTGCGCACCTCTATCTGTGGTGATGACACTTGGGACACCAAAGTTAGAAATCCAGTGTTGGATGATATTTCTCGCTACTGTTTCGGCAGATATATCCTGCAGAGGTATTGCCACTGGCCATCTCGTGAATCGGTCTACACATGTTAAAATGTAGCTAAAACCATTTGACGGGGTAGTGGTCCAACGATGTCAACGTGTATATGGTCAAATCTGCCATCCGGTGAGGGAAATCTTCCGGTAGGTGAAAGAATATGTCTTTGCACTTTCGATCGCTGGCACGCTAAACAAGTTCTGGACCACTGTCGAAGATCTCGATTCATCTTTGGCCAGATGTATCTTAGAGAGGACTAATCGTCTCATTGACAAAGGTACAAACGGACGTGGTTTACTCTTGGATACATCACAGGTGATGGGTACAGAGTCATCAAGCACCACTTCTTCAAGACGTTATGAGGTGTTCACATTGTCTTTCAAATGTTCTAAGTCCTCATCCGTGCCTGCAACTTTGCCATTTCTGCTAGGTCAATATGGTCACGTTCTAAGACGTTTACGTACATACGAGACAAAGCATCAGCTGTTTTTGATATACCTTATATCTGAAGTGAATTGTGAAATAAATTCTAAATGTCGAATTTCTCGGGCGAGTAGTTGTCATGCTTTGCATCAATTGCTTTCGTGAGTGGCTTATGGTCGGTGAATACTATAAATGAGTACCCTTCGAGCATATATCTGAAATGCTTGATAGCCAAGTAAATCGCCAGTAGCTCTCTGCCGAATGTACTGTATCGCGATTGAGAAGCATTAAGTCGTTTCGAGAAGATAATGGTTCCCACTGACCGTGAACAAACTGTTGTAGTACTGCGCCTACCGCAACATTTGAAGCGTCTGTCATGATGCTAGTGGTGCTTCTGAATCACGACGAGAGAGAAGAGTTTCAGAACTTAGAGCCAGCTTCAGTTTGTCAAAAGCATCATGGGCCGCTTGGGTCATGTGAAACACTTTGGCTCGTCCTTGCAATAAATCTGTCAGCGGTTGGGCTACTTCAGCA
The DNA here is from genome assembly GCA_944470555.2 of Heterobilharzia americana. NCBI lineage: Eukaryota > Metazoa > Platyhelminthes > Trematoda > Strigeidida > Schistosomatidae > Heterobilharzia > Heterobilharzia americana. Next base: position 70,330,679 of record OX104130.1, on the reverse strand, counting down.
CATTTAGGTATGAAACGTCGATAGAAGTTTATTAACCCCAGAAATCTTCGCAGCTTTCGAAACGAGTCTGGAACAGGATATTCTCGAATTGCATCTACTTCTTGCGGAACCGGTTTAACACCGTTGGCATTAACAATGTGACCCAAAAACTGTAGGGATTCCTTGCCAAATTCGCATTTCTGAGGATTGAATGCCATATTCACGCAGTCGTTCGAAAAGCGTCCTCAGATGTTGCAGGTGCTCTGTTTCAGATGCGCTAGCTACTATTAAGTCATCTATGTATGCACTGACGAAAGGTAAGCCATGGAGTACCTGATCTATAAATCTTTGGAATGTTTGAGCAGCATTTGTCAAACCAAACGGCATACGAATAAATTCGAATAGTCCGAAGGGGTAGTGATGGCCGTCTTAGGAACATCATTGGGTTCCACAGGAATGTGATAGTAAGCTCGCACGAGGTCAATCTTGGAAAAAATATTTACTTTTGTCATAGAGTTCATAAAATCATGCATACTTATCAGGGACCGTACGCTTATTCAACGCTCGATAATCACCGCAAGGCCGTATTTCCCCTGATATTTTTTAGGTACCATATGCAGGGGTGATGACCATGGGCTCTTGGAAGAGCGTATAACTCCCAACTTTAGAAGTTTATCGAATTCCTGCTTGGCTATCTGCAGCTTCTTAGGGTCTAAGCGTCGAGGTTTTGATGAGACTGGAGGACCTTTTGTAAGAATATGGTGCGTCACCGCGTTATGGAGAGGATATCGTGTAATCCGTTTGAGTGAGCTTGGGAAATTCTTGCAGAAGTACATAGTACTCGGAAGTGCTGTTTATTGGATTTGTTTTCCCAGTTTTACTCTTACAAGTGTCATCCGTATGGCGCTCCAATGTAAACCATGGCTGAAATATGCTCAGTCATCGTCTACCCTAGTTGGTTGCAAGAATAAATACCCCGACTGTATTTAGATAAAGATCAACAAGCAGTGATATAAAAATTATAATAAGCATTATATTCAATGTTATAGTTAGGTCATACAAAGTCGAATCAACGAGGTATACTCATAAAATGAATATAGCATTCAAATCACATGCATAAACCAAAGAAGTGGAGATCTAAACAGACGCCGAAGAAGTATTGTTCACTAAAAGCATATGGTATACAGTTTATTGGAACGTTTAGATGAAGAATACTAGTATACTTGAGATATTTCATCACAGCAAAAAGAAATATTATAATGGTATCCTATACACGGTTAAATAATTAAAGTTTTATTCACAAATAGACAGCAGCTGATTTCTCGTCTGAACTAGCAATTCACTAACCACCGTTTCACCAAGCAGTTGAGCAGCAACACGTACAGTGTCAAGACGAGTTAACTGAAGGCGATAATGGCCATCGTCTGAGAGAGTGTAAGTGAAACGGCCATGACCAGACGGACGAGCTAAGTGATGATCTTTCATTAAATGCTTTGATAAGTCCCAACCTATTTGTAAATACAAAATACGTTGTGTTATACAAGCTTTCACGTGTATAAAACAAAAAGGTGATAACCAGAAAACTTCCAAATGACAAATACCTATTTTTCCATCTTATCGTAAACTTCTTTACAGAATACGGAAGTATGTGAAGTAAACAGTGGTGGAAATATGTTCTGTTATCTCAATCTAGTTAACCACGAGAACTCCCTCAGGTAATGAAAATTTACGGGTTTGATTAGAAGGATAAAGTCGGAAATATATTAAAAATACAACCTTTGTAATACTTGGAAATCTCTTGGTTATCAGAAAGCAGACGATAATTGAAGGTATGCTGAATGTTTCTTCAAAGGTTATAAAGAGAATCTGGTGAATGAATTCTATCTTAGGAAGACAGTTCGCTGAATAAACTTTAGGGACTTTCAGTTTAAAGAATATCTTTTAGAATAAAGCCACTGTTATCAATTAATTAATTAAAAGACACTTTCTCTGCAAATCGAGAAAAAAACATAGTCAAATCGAAAACGGCATGGTGATTACATTTGCATCGTCTGTCCAAAAATTGTTTACCAGATATTGAATTTATTAAAATACTTTATTCCAAAGTCAACACCAATCATGAAAAAAACACAAACAATTTTTTACATCTTCAAGTATGAAGGTTTTGAACAAAAATTATGAACCTAACTATATTTAGAATACTGAAAACTGTAAATGTCATATCTTATAGTCCAACTTTTATGCGTTGACGAAAGATAGTTTAAATCGATGATTGCATTAGAAATGATTGTTTGATATTTGCTTGTCCAGAGAATACAATTGAACAACTGTTTGAAGGTTTTATGCTAGGTGGTGGGGCCATAAATATTATGTAGGTAGTGATTATGAAACCTGGGTACCGATTACTAGGTTGGTGGAATCGAGACTGAACTCACAACTCATAGGTCTCTAGACAACCAATCACGGTCTTGCATGATTTTCCAATACTTTACGAAATGCAGTAGACAATAAAAATCCGCCTTTGAATCATGAGCCGACAAAAGATACTTGCCTATGGGACTAATCAACCGATATATGGAAAAATTGTAATTGGATTTCTGGGTAAGTACTTTAAGCTGTGAACTTCTACACTTTGTGAGATTAATATACAAAACACAACCTACCTCGTCGCTTAATTACAGGGCACATGTGACAGATGTATAAACGCTCTTGTGGATTACTTGGAGAATCTTCCATATCGTTTTGTCGACCTGATGACTCCACCGACAAATTGGGTGTAAGTGAATTATGCTTACGCCCAATATGCACAAGATAACCATTTCTTTTGTTAGTTTTGAAATCACAGCCCTCATGAGGACAAACAAATAAATCCGTTAGCGTGTCACGAGTTTCCTCAGTATTTGTAGAAGTTGAAGCATCTGTTTGAATAAGAGGTAAAGCACCAGCTTGTGCTAATGGCCCATGAATAGGAGCTACAGATGCCGACTGAGGAGTCCGTCTTTCAGCTAGTGTAATAAAGCGATAAAAAGGATAAATAAGCTAGCGTAAAATATAAGTAAAGCTTATATTGATCATGTTTGTTTCTACAGGTGACATCATCTTTTAAAGAAAGCAATCGCTTCCTTTCGCATGAACACTGTATCAAATTTTACGCAAACGAGCACATTCTTTTGAAACTTGTCCAACCAAGTAAGGAAAACCATCAGATTACTTTCTAATCAAGTGCCTAAAATCATTCCAAACGGCAGACTAGCTGGTCACGATAGATTAATTGGTAAACTGGAAGGGAATCGACTTCATGTTGTCGAGTCCTAAGTGATGGTCGAATTCCATCGATCATTTTGCAGTTTGGTTACCCGGCCATGCAGCTCAGCATCGCAATGCACTTTGGTAGATGTTAGTTGGATGGATGCAATCGATGAGGAGCTTCCTGAGACTATGGAGGGGAAGTCTGGCTCCGGAAAAACATTTCACAAGTAATACGGTGAGTTTGCTAAGATTTCAGAAACTTACCAGCTTCATACTGGACTGAATCAATTATAACACGTTAATGACTTCCATTCACACTGAAAACAGTGTTAATAAATGTCAGACAGATAGGCAAAGTCATTGAAAAACCTCACACACATGTGCATCGGCTCAAGTTGCCACACTTCACAGTACTATACAAAGAACAGATCGACAGAAAAACACCGATATCAAAGTAGACAAAGTTGTGTGAGAGAACAAACAATTTGGAGATTAGTGCAAATACTCAAGCTTAAGAAGACGTCAAGGAATGAATACATCTGCGCCAGTGTGACCGATTTCCAGCCATGTCATCAACAGTTCTCAACCACTGATTCCTTTCATCTCGTGGACCCCACTCAGGTAGTCCACATCTCTCGCACACTACTCAGACCAACAGTCAGAGACTTAATCAACTGGTGCTACGTTTCGGCCTGGCTAACCTGAATCCTCTTCCAAGTTAATCCAACTCCACCTGGCATGACACGTTGAAGTAGGCGATGACTCGGCATGCACAATACATGTCCAAACCATCTCAAACGACTATGGTTCACAACCTCATCGGTCGACTTGTCTATCTTGCCCAGTACCATTTGCCTGACTTCAACACTACTCGCATAGTGATTCCTCTAAACACGATCAATACTGTGAAGACACCTACAATCAAAACTCCATCACCGCTTCATATCTCCTACTTTAAACGACCATGTCTCACAGCCGCACGACTGGACTGAACAGACTGCAGCGTAGTATAGTCGACCTTTGATAAATAGTCGGGAATCTCGCCAGTCAGCGCCACAGGTGACGTAAGTTGACAAATGCCGAATCGGTCATTTGTATCCGAGTTGAGATTTCGTCAGTAACCATCCCATCTGGGCTGATGCAACTCCGCAAGTGAGTGAAGTGGTCGACACGTTTCACCACTATCCAACAGACGTTCCTTTATGGTAGAACCTCCAAGGAACAAGCGTTCCAGCTGGTGTATTTCGTTGGGTCACTTTGGTATGAAAGTAAGACCACCATGTCATAGTACCAGCTGTCGGTCGACGCAGCTAAAACGTACTTTTTTTAAGAGCTGTTGATGTGATAAATGCATGTAAACGACCTTCGTGTTCAAAGGAATTGTATGCTGATTTTATTCATAGCTAATCATAAATAATCTAAATTTTATTTTTTCCTTCTGTCAAATTGAAAACTTGCTATTGATTTCATTATTTCATGTATAATGTCCTAATCCGAAGTTTATTTTTAAAATGTCCTCATTTTCCTTGTGAAATTTCCTTTTGCTGACAGTTTGAAATAACTTTTCGGAATTTCTCACCATACATTCATGGAAACTTGTTAGAGGATATGCAACAACAGTTGGAGAAAACTGAGACACTTCTTTATTAAATTAACGTATTAACTGGTTTATTACGACTTTTAAACAACTATCTCCGATAATCTCCACTTCAGCTATATCGTAATTAGCGTTTGGTATTTTCCCGTGTGTGGATGGCGCAAAACTCCAGCTAGCCGATAATTATCATAGGAGCTAAAACTTGTATCTACATAACAGGTTTTTCAGTCAATCAACTGATTTTCTTCCTGTAATATCCGTTCTATTTTACCGTGTGTACGGCAGTGGGGCCGTGGCTCATTGGTTTAGGCAGTTGACTCTCAGTCAGTGAGTCACGAGCTCTAGCTCCACCCCACCTACCGACGTTTCGGAAGCCAAGTAGCACAGCATTATTAGCCCTCATATAATTGTTGTGACTCATTACTTACTACATGAACGTGCGAGTGGTCGTTGTGTGTATTTCAATTTGTGTGTGCGGTAGCTTTTCGTATGAGTTCTATCAAAATATGACTCGGTGCCCCGATGTGAACCGGTTCTATTCTCAGTCGATCTCTATAACGGGCTAACAGGATTCCATTTGTCGTGCCTGTACTTACGCTATTCGTACAAACCATCCGATAACACCATTTATTCTAAAATCATGTTTTAAAAGAAAATCTCATATTGGGATACCCAAAATTCCTTAGTTACATCTAATGAATGCTTAACAATATGATAGTGGACTTTTCCAGAAGTAATCACACTTTTGTTTGTCTGATTTCATACTGTTTTAAAGCTTAATTGACAATGTTCTATACCTCATTTTGTAAATCGCTACTTTCCTTTTCAGTGCCGTTTACACTACTTAGCAGTTGCTATATTTTTTTATATTTGTTTTAGATTTCGATAGTAGTGCAGTTCTTACGTTAATTTTTCTTTTTGCCACTAATCGACAATTGTGTAAAATTTCTGAATATTGTACCAAGATATCAGTTGTATTTTCTAACGGTAGGCTTTCAAATCCCCTCTGTCAAGTAACTATTTACCTTACTGCTTCTCAGTAGTATGATCATAATTATGGTGGTGGTTTGATGTCCTCTGAACTTTGATATTTGTAGTGGACGCTTCATCCCCAGTCTTGGTGGCGTCCTCAGAGCTAACTTCATAAAGAAATGAAGCATATTCGAATGATCAGATGGTCTTTTTATTGACCTAGGGTCTGGTCCAGTTGTAAGTTGAGAAAGAGATTTTTACCACATTTTGACCCCAAACTCCCTTCGTTACGCTGGTAGAGAAACCATCTTAGAGATAAGTGGTATGTGTTACTGAGACACTGTGTGTCATTATCGATTTGTTTGATGGATGACTGTTTTATACTTTAGTAGATTGGGTGTATATCCAAATGTCTGTTGATCGGTTTTTCGTGTGAAGACCATGCTTTTAGAAATTCTCTTGCAGCTTTTAAACCTGATGTTTAGAGGATTTCCACATTATTATTATTATTTTATTATTTTTCCCTTGGGTTCCTAGTCGAACAAAGGGCTTCAGAAGCGTGTCACCATTGCACTCTGTTCTCTGCAATTTCTTGAACCTGGCTCCGCGGCTGCCTATAAGCCTTCATTTCTTCTTCACACGATCTCCTCCATGTCACCCTCGGACGCCCAACTCGTTGTTTTCCACTTGGGTTCAACTCGACGGCCTGGCCTGGCGTGTGATGTCACCAATCAGTCTTCTCAGTGTATGCCCAATCCATCTCCACTTCCATCTTCTGCATATCTTTTGGGCGATAAGTTCTTGGTTGGTTTGTTGCCAGGCAACCAGAGTTCCCTGTTGCTTATTCTTTCTAACCATCTGGTCTTTAATATTGAGTAAGCGTAGGCAATAGCTATTGATGAATGTCTGTAGTTTGTTGGAAATGCTTTTCGTAACGCACCAAGTCTCTCAGCCATCACATAGCAGCACTGACTTGACTGACATTAGTTTTGAAAATCCGGATCTTGTTCTTTATGCTGAGTGCAGTGCAGTAGGTGCCAACACTAATTTCAGATTAATGAAGACCTATCTTGCTTTTCTGATCCTAGTTTTGACGTCCTCATCTGTGCCTGAGCCATCTATAATTGAAACGATACTGCCTAGGTAGGTAGGTGAAAGAGACAACTTCCTTACTTTCTCCCGCTGATGGTAATTGGTGCTTGTTGTTAGTTGAGCATCACCTCTGTCTTCTCTATGTTCACCTGAAGTTCCGTCTTCGCCACCTCTTCTACCAACTTGTTAGTTTTCGCCTGTAGATCTTGGAGTTTGTGCGATAAGACATCAGACATAAATCATCATCGGCGAAATCCAAATCTTCTAAGGTTTTTTCATCGGTTAGACAGCGTATGCCCATCCTCTTGCTCCTCACAGTCTGTGCATGATCCATTCCAGTCGACCACAATCGGGAAGATCATCGATGATAGTAACTGGCAACCTTGTCTTTCTCCTGTATTCACTTCAAAGACATCACTGAGCTTTCTATTGTGAATCACTTGTCATGTAGCATCATCATATTTCTTTTGAAGCATTTCCACATTATTGCATTCAAATTTATGATCGTGATTGCGTGCATTAAAATCAAGAAGACTGCTTCGAGTTGCTTTACTCCTAGTAAGTGTTCATGAATTCTATGAGCAATCCAGTGGTTAGATTGGCCAACATAGTGTTTTGAACAATCTTTTCAATCGACTTTGCCGATACTATTTGTCCTGTCTTCCTTTGGCAATTCTCCAGCTTGCACAACATGCCATGTAGTGATTTCCCTGGTTTATGTGCCACTTCGATTCCGAACTGACGAAGCAACCGGTTGATCCTCTCCGAGATATCTTTAGTGCGAGGTGGCTCAACGTGCCTACTGATTTAAGGCAGTTACCCTATCTTCTGTCCTACTGTCAAACACCTTCGGATAAAGTTGAGTGGCTAATCTATTGACTTTGAAAGCTGTACACGTATTTTTCTGCGCCTTCCCTCAATACTTCAGTGTTGCAATGTGTTTTGGCTCTTGAGAATAATGTTCGTACACAATATTTCTAACGGACTATAAGATGAATGCTGTTCTAGTTGAAAACTTGATCAATATGTGTTTTTACTTTACACTTGATTTTGTAAAGTCCTGTCGCATGTTCTGGTGATGAGAGCATCTAAGAATGGAGTTTTTCACTGGATACCTTCTCCTTTATGAAGCGAATTCCTTCAAATATGTGGTTGATTGGCTTTAACGTTTCTTCTACTTCACCTTCCTTCAGAAAAATTATACGTGTGTTTTCAAAGTACCGAATTCAGATTTTTGGGTTGATGAGAGAGATAGTAGTTGATTCCAGCTGCTGCATCACTGCTTCACAAACCAATCCTGATATCACCGTTCCCACAGGTGTCCTTTTTGTTTGTTTGTTTGTAAATCTTCTTATTGCATTGTAAATAGGTCCTCAGACGTAGATCGATCAACCCTATCAGGTTTTGAACTATGAGCTTCGTATAGTCAGAAAGAGTTTGTTCGTTCTTCAGAAGAATATCCACAGTCTCCCTGGCTAGACTTGAGTCAATTGAAGTGAAGAGTGAAGTCACACCAGAGGATATCATCTCTTCATCACTGTCTATCTTCAAATCTTTTAGTTTGCCTAGAAATTCAGTTGTTGATCTGACTGAGTGTTCATTTTGTTGACGAGATGCCTTGACTTTCTGTATAATTCTTTCGATTGATTGATGGTGTTCCAGTTAGAGAAACCACTGGTCTTAGTGGAATGCCTATATTATGTATCTAAGGTCGACCGTGGAACATCGGTACGAATGGCCCATTCGTCTTCGTCAACCACTTTTCTTCTTTTGTGATTTGGTCAGCTTTATTGAATTCCTCAGTTTTATTTTGACCTGGCTGTTCAACTGTTCAGTTAGGTTTTGGTTCAGTAGTTGGTGCGCATTCTCGTCGTTGAATGGCTTATGTACTTTCTGACGATGGCTTTTCCTTCTTTACCTGGGGGTAATATTGCAAACGTCTCACTAGTCATTAGTGATCTCGATACATTTCTCGTAAAAAACGTTTGGTAGATGTTGATTTTCTTTGATTTTCACTAGCGGTACAATTGATTGACGTAGTTGCTGTTGTCGCTCAACATGTAATCCTGAATTTTTCAATGTAGACTCCAAGGAAGCACAGAAATCTAGTTTATTTACATTTTCAGTGTTGTAATTCAGTCCCTTCTGAAGTAAATCGTAGTCGTAGACAGTGGGTATTCTGAAAGATTCACTACCCATTCATCTTTTATTTCCATTTCTGTTTGGATGTAGTAGTTTATCATTCAAGTTCTTTCCCCTCTTTTCACTTTTGGTTTTGTTTCTTATATTGATGGCCGCTGTCAACTTACTCTTCAGCTTTGTGTTACTTGCAACCAGAGGCTGCTAGATATTGCAAGGAAGAATCGAACTGTTGATATACTCCACCTTTCAAGGTTTCGGCAGCCAGGTAGTAGTATCATTATCCCCCACACAGTAAGTGGACAGCCGAGAAGTGTCAACCGCTTTCACACTTCCAGTAGTAGCGTTGTTCCATATGGCAGAAAGTGAACTTCTCAACTGGATACCAGTAGACAGTTGTATATGTGCTGCTTGACTGAATGGGTCTGTTAGGACGAGGAAAGATCATGAGACCAACCGATGCTTACTCAGAATCCCCACCTATGCACCCACCGACTGCAGTTCAGGTGATGCAAAGGATGAATTTCATGAGAAGTTGTCAACTTCGCTACAAAACGCAAAACGTTTAGATGTCATAATGGCAGTTGACTTTAATCCTCAATTAGGGAAGCTGGGCCAACCGGTAAGGCATCTTAAGGGTATTTACGGAACCCTATACAAACGAACCGATAATAGTGATTGTCTGTTGCAGTTCCGATCTAAAAATCACTTGTTTCTGGTCAGCACTACCTCGAACCAACGATGGACATAGATAGATCATGTTGCTATAAACCATGGTTAGAGAGGATCGGTGAAGGATTTTTGCTCTCTCTGGAATATCAGTATGGACTCCGATCATGTGTTAGTGCGGGCTCGCGTATGTCTGCACCTTACTGGTCGTAGGAAAGAGGCGATAGTAAAGTCTGTCTATGGTCGATTGGAAGATGAAGACGTCAAGTACGTAATTAGGGAAGAGTTAGTTAAGCAATTATCTGAAAGTGACAGAAATGCTCATCCTGAGGCAACCTGGTGTGATAGTAAGCCTACTCTAGAAACAATGGTAAAGACAGTTTAGCAAACGTCATTGGATTTCCCCGACATTATCCGAACTGATTGATGCGAGAAGACTGCATCCAGCTGGCTCTGACCACAACGGAAACCTAAAGCAACTTAAACGCAAATTGACCAAGAGTCTTCACAATGATCGCAAACAGTGGTGGGTGGAGAAAGCTACGGAGATGGCGAAGATGCCAGTATTAGGTAACACCCGGCAACTAATCAGGCTTATTAGGGTTGCCGGCAAGAAGAAGGTGACGGTTAGTGAAACGATCGCTGGAAAGGAAGGTACCGTGATAACCTCCCAGGACCGATGGCTAGAACACTTTGAAGCATATTTGAAGAGGTCCGCAGCAGCGCTTCAGTTGCCCAACATCCAGTCAGAACCTGAATGGGACGTAGATGGTGCTCCACCAGCTTTTCTTGAAGTTGAGAAGGCTGTGTCGAACCGCAAACTATCCAAAGCATCAGGACCTGACAGTTTGCCACCTCAAGTTTCCAAAGATGGTGTACTTCCCTAATCGTCTGTCTGTGAAAAGAAGAAACGTCTTACTGTGATAGTTACATAAGAAATAGTTTGACTAGTATCGTGACAAGGATCCTAGGGTCCATAGTTATCCGACGCCTAACTGGACCTCGAGAAAAACAGGCAGGTTTCAGACCTGGATGAGGGGGCATCAGTCGTATTTTCATCCTCTGAAAGGTTCTGGTACAAAGCATATTTAACGGTGGCCGACACTTGTCATTTTTCTCGATGTGAAAGCGGCATTTGACTCGGACGACAGTGATGTGTTGTGGCAGTGTCTGACTGTGAAGTACCGGGAAAGTAGTTGATGGTAATCAAACCTCCCAACTCGAACTCACGCAGCCGCGTGAAAGCTAGTGCGGAGTTGTAATAAGAAGTGACAACAACTAGGGGTGTCCGCTAGGGTTGCTCACTGTCACCGTTCCATTTTAACTTTGATATAACCTTGGGTATGTCTGACTTCACAGGGGTTGATCTACTCCCTGAAGGTTATCCGGTTGATTCGCAGTATTCAGACAAAGTTGTTCTGCTAGGTGAAGGTGCTAACAAAACGCAGTGTCTTCTGAACACCTTGAGCACGAATCTGAGTATGTGAAGCTGACATGAGTTTCGCAGCTGCTAAATGTAAGAGGATGCTGCAGGACTGGTCTACTACAAGTACTTCTAATTTGATGATAAAGATTGAAGTGGTGAAATGTGTCGACCACTTCACTCACTTGCGGAGTTGCATCAGCCCAGATGGGATGGTTACTGACGAAATCTCAACTCGGATACAAATGACCGATTCGGCATTTGTCAACTTACGTCACCTGTGGCGCTGACTGGTGATATTCCCGACTATTTATCAAAGGTCGACTATACTACGCTGCAGTCTGTTCAGTCCAGTCGTGCGGCTGTGAGACATGGTCGTTTAAAGTAGGAGATATGAAGCGGTGATGGAGTTTTGATTGTAGGTGTCTTCACAGTATTGATCGTGTTTAGAGGAATCACTATGCGAGTAGTGTTGAAGTCAGGCAAATGGTACTGGGCAAGACAGACAAGCCGATGCACATATGTGCGAGGTTCTTCGATGACTTTACCTGTCTGTCACTTTTTAGTTGCGGACAATTCAAGTTTTACTCACACTTTTAAGCACAAAAATACTAATAACTTAAGAATCTTATTGGTTGCTAAAAATTATGTTCATATTTAGCTAGAACTAAGAAGAAATAAAGTTTTGTCTGCCGAGTTGTAATTAAGTATCTAAATCCTGGTTTATGGGCATCAAAGCGAGGTACAAAGTATCATGTATAGTAATGTTAAACATTTTAACAATGGGAATATATAAAAACTTAAAACTAATAATAACAATAAACAAATAAATCTTACCGTCTAAATCAGTGGAATTATCAATCATTGCGGATGGATTTGTTGACTCTTTAGTACTGTTGATTGGTTCACTAGCTTTATGCCTAAGCTTTAAATGCCGTGTTAAATCACTCAGCAGTTTAAAAGCAAAAGGACAGTATGGACAAGAAAATGGTCTTTCATTTGAATGACGAAATAAAATATGACGTTCCAGAGCTGAAGAGTTTAGAAAAATGAGGGCATAATTTAAAGTATGAAAATTCAAGATGATTATAAAGTATGTAATTGAATTGCATCTCTGAGATAAAAAAATAAAAAAGAATTATCACCGAACATAAAATTGATATCAAATGGTGTCGCCTTTCATGAAACATATCAAATAACAGGCTACATTCCCACATTGATGAATTACTGTTCAAAGAGAAAACACATCTGATAACAGTCTACCTGACAATAACCTGATAATTCATAGCTCAAACGCGTACAATTTGTGAAGTATTTCACCGCAATCCACAGTAAGTTCGTAATACTAAAATAAACTGAAAATGATTACCGGATTTTGTAAAAATTGTCAGTTCTAGATGATAGAATGTGTAAAAATCTAATAAATGATAAGAGAAGTTAAAAAATATAGCTATTGAAGAGTATTACAGACAAGGAAAATCAACGTAAAACCTTGTACACAAGTGCATCGGTTCAAGACGTCACACTTCAAAACAGCATGCAAAAATACTGAAAACAGAGACAATTATGCATGGGAGGAAAAGGAATTCGAAAATTAAGGTTAGTGAAAATGCTCAAATTTTCGAAGATGTCAGCGAGTGAATACATCTGGGCCATTGTAACTGATTTTTAGTCATGTCAATAAGTCTCCAACCGTTGGTTCCTATCAACACGAGGAGAGACAATCTACATCCCATATATAGCTCAGATCAAGAGTCAGAGACTTTATGAACTGATGCTAGGTTTTGATCGGGTAATCACAAGCCTTCTCTTCCAACCCAATTCTTCTTCAGTTAACATTGCACGTCGATGTAGGCGGTGGCTCAGTATGTGTATCATATGTTCAAGCGCCCTCAGTCAATGGGGGTTTACAGTCTTAACTACTCACTTGCCTACTACTACTAATGCATATCACATAGCTTACAGTTGAGCACAGACAAAAAAATGGAACATGTCCAAACCTTCGTTAAACGAAAAAGTGTACAAAAATTAATAATGTAAAAGTGACAATCACTAAGATCTGAAAGCCCTCTGTTCAGTAGATGAATGCATTGTTAGATTTATTTTCGAACGGTGACAATGAAATGACACATATAATTAGTCTTCACTACCAACTCACGAGTGATTTCATCACTGATTGAGCAATGTTGGGGTTAGGCTTAAGATACTTCGTCAAAGTAAGTCAGTCGATCAGGTGGTTAACCTTCGACCAAATGAGGTGTATTGCATACGCTGAGCCACCCTTCAACTTGATGTGCACTGTTAGTCAAAACAGGGCTGCGTCGGGCTACAAAAATACTAAGATGTGGTGCCAGTTATGAAGTATTTGGTTGTTGGTGTGAGCTTTATACGGAGGTGTAGACCGTTCAGTTGGTGTCTTTGTGGTAACACCGACCAATGGTTAGAGACTATTGGTGACATAGCTCCAAATTCATCACAATGGCGCAGATGCATTCATTTCCTGCTATCTTCGAAGTCTTAAACATTCTCATTAAACTTCATTTATCTTTTTATTTCCATCCCATACACACTCGCACCTAATTTAATGTCACTCTTTTCCTATCCACCTGTTTCCTTGTCGAGACCATAGAAATCAATGGTTAAAGAATCTTGATGAAATGGGTGAAAGTTGGTCACAGCTGCGCAGATGTATACATTCTTCGACGTCTTTTAAAACTTGGACATTATTACCAACCAACATTATTACCTTCATTTATCCGTCTGTCTAAATAAGATGAAACGTGTACTTTAGAAAGCCGAGTTAGTGACTATCATAACAATACCATAAATATTTGTCCTTCAGTACTGTTAGGTAATGGAAGATACTAATAAGGGCAAACGCTTTTTCAAGACTAATTAATCTAGTCCTAGGGTATTAAACAATTAAAAATAAGATTTTTCAGAACGCTTCGGTATTTAAGCCACATCCTTCAACAGAATACTTAGCTTTTTACGGCAAGCCAGGTATATATACTGTTATAGTGTGAGGCAATATTACCCAGATCCTCATAAGAAGCCCTTAATCCCTGGAAACTTTCACAACCAATCAATTATGCTGCTTCGGAGTCTCAAGAAAAAACACGTGAGCCAATGTGTAAATACCAGATTAGTTGAAGAGGCGAAAAATAATGGAATATGTTATTACAGAAAGGCCTAGAAATATTCAAAGCCACTGCGAATATATACAGACCGTTGTATTTCGCATATACCTTGACGTTCCAATACACCTGTAATTGTACCTCCTTTTCTATTTCCTGAAGAACTCAACGACCATCAAGAGTGGAATCAGAAGATTACTGTTCAGCTGTCTACTCATTCACACACATATAATCAAGTAGTAATTACTTTTACATCCAATCGTTAGATATTTATAACGAGTTACTAAACTTACTAATAACTAAACTGTCCGTAAACGAACGAAGCACGCTGAGAGTAAATGCGCTGTAGAATGTAGTTTTTACCTTTCTGACCGTAATCAGTAATTTAATTAAACAGAATCCTTTCTAAGAAGCTAACATCAGCTATGCAAGATGATACATTTTAACAATTCAAACAGAGAATGAAAAATGACGAAATATTACTATTTACCTGATTTGCTCCATGCAGTCATATCACAAAAAGGACATTTCACTGTATTAATATGCCTTTTCATATGATCTCTTAATAACTTTTTCGTACTGAATATCTTTCGACAACGAGTACACTTAACAGGTTTAACTGAATGATGTATATCCCCTTTGAACTGTAAATATAAGTTACATACAAATAGATAAACTGGACACTTATATCATGAGACAATAAAAATAGCAGAAACAATTTTATTTCATAACTGCACAACGGAAATGTTGGTATGCTTAACGGCAGTTCACACTGCATGCACGTCTAACGATAACTGAGAACTCATAGGTGTTTGATAGGTGGTTTTCAATAACCTAGGACTTATCAACAGTATGCATTCATGACCGTTATGAAGGCTTGTGTTCATTCTCATAGGTTACATTTTTAAACATCAATCAACGCTTAATATGTAGTGGCATTGATTTCTGAGATAACCTAGCCACAGAAGCATACCCATCGAGGATCTCGAAAAAGTGAGAGGAGAAATGAAGAATCCCTTAATTTCTAGTGGTTATTTGATTTGCAAGAAAAGTTACTTTCTTAAAAAGTGTTCCGGTGTCTGGTGAGAGAGTAAGATAGTCAGTTAATGATGTAACTAGAATAGTTACGACCTGTCTTCTATTTTCACATCATCAAAGGAAAAGCAATCACCATTTCCTGTCTGCACTAACTTTATATCACATACATAGATGGTAAACGTGAAGGTAAAATTAAAGACATGAGTACACAATAACATAAAAGTAAAACTTGGGCAATATGGTAGCATAAAATTCTATTTTAGCCTGTTTATCAGATTTGTCATACATTGAAACAGTATTACTTACTGAACAACGTTTCACACAATTTATTACGTAATATAAACAAGTTTATCTGATAGATCACACTGAAACAGCGTTATTTACTGAATAACCTTTCGAGTACAATTTACTGCTTATTATCGTACCAACAACACCTACTTCAGATAGTTCTTTCACCTGTCATTCCTTGGTTTCATTAATAATACGGTCTCGGTATATGTCTGTAATGGATATTACAATAATTCTATTGCAGAAATCGGCTAAACCAGTGAGCAATCCTGATTTACCCAGTGTACCACGTAACTCAAATCACTGATGGCATAGAGGCATCCCAGCACAAGTGGATTGATGATTCTAATAACAGGACACCAACAAACACTCGATCGTTGACAGCAAAGACATCTAAAGACGTTAAACAGGTATCAAAGATCTTAAGTACTGAATCTAGAAACAAGGAGACTACAGTGTAATATTTCGTAACTTAGAGAAGTCGACAGACTCGGATGCACCTAAGCGACACGCTCATGATTTGCAACTTATTGCACCAGCACTAGAACACCTATCAGTCTCCTGTGGGAGCATATGGGGTGTTGGGACTAGGATGGTGGGAAGTGGAGAAAGTTGGTAATGCATGGTGTTTCATGAAGGTTGTGCTGGATACTCCCAAAGAACGTGGGATTGCTCTCAGGAATGCATACAAGGTTAAGGATAAGATAATGAGATCACGTTATGATCAGCTACTTGAGGATAGGGTGAGGAGAGGGGAAGCTGTGATCCGACTTAAGACCCATCAGGAAAAAGCTAAAACAATTATTGGGTTTTCAGGTGGTGAGGTCTCCGTAGCGAATTTTGCCGAGGAAACATGATGATTAGAGGGCGTAGACCTTGCGCAACTTATACCGGGATTTACCTACATAGGAACGGATAGAGTCATTAGTCCTGACGGTGGTGACGCAGCGCTATATATTCGGGAAGGTATTAAGGCGGGGCACTAGCAATAGGCGCTTGATAGTGGAAGACCTGAATGCTACATGTTCAAATCGCTGTCTAAATATCGAGTTGCTACCTTCGAATGTATTCGTGTATAAAATGCAGTTTTACTTACACATTTTGATCGAGAGATGAGCTTTCAATGTTGAATTTAATATTCACTCACCATTATAAGGCTGTGAATCACCTCCCACTGCTGGTGAACAGTGACCACTTAGTTCTTACTTTCGAATTCAGAACTTACGACTTGGTTTATCGATTGATTCCCTCCGGAACAAATATCTGGCGTGCAGATCTGACAGCGATTAGGGACAGCGGTTTTAATGGATTGGTTTGTCAACACAGACTAGGCTGTTGAAAAAGCTTGGGAAAAATTTAAGACAACATTCGAAAGTGTCGCATCCCCTTTCATTATTCCTCAGTCAATACCACGAACGTCTTCTCAAAGAACACGTTAGATAGATAATAGGATCTAAAGTCTGTTGAGGAGGAAGGGGTGCTGCGATCTATTTATAGAGACGGGTTGTATTACTTTCAAGTTACAGTACTACAAAGTTCGAAACTCTTGTGAGACTCTCATCACTAAACGCCCCATTGAGTATGAAAAGCAATCAGTGTATAACTGTGATGTTTGCCCTAAAACGCTTTTCTCAGATATTAAGAGCAGGAGCAGGATCAGAAGGTATGACGGAATACCCAATCTACCTCCCAGTGAAAACTTGGATGTTTTCTTGGCAGAATCGAATTACTTAATTAAGAATTTTTCTGTAGATATTAACAAACAGATGTAAAGTTAGGCCATGGTTGAGATCACACAAACGGCTCCTGCTTTGATGGATAGTGAAGCAGTGTTTAGATTGCTAAATTATTTAAAACCCTGTCAGTCATCAGGTTCCGACGGTTTGCACTCCAAACTGTTTCTGATCTTGGTTGACATTACTCACGAACCTCTAATAGAGATATTTAATTTATCTCTGTCTCAGGTCCAGTTACCTGGAGAGTGGAAAGGGGTCTGATTTTAGCGTATCGTATCATAAATAATGAATTGAGTGTTTATATTTCTAATCTATTTAATCCTCCTGAGACTGGTTATCTAATAGATAACCATAAAAAGTTCAAAAGTGATGGTCGAATAAACTACAAGTGGGATTCAGATTCTGTAACAGGGTGGTGAACAGTTGGAACTTATTATCGGAATATGTGGTATCTGCTCCTTCGGTGAATGCTTTTAAGGAGAAACTGGATCTTCACAGAAATACTGCCAGGATTAATATAGGGTACTCGACCTACTATCTTTAAACTTGAAAGCTGAAAACTAAAACGCTATGCTGTAAGGAACGCTTTCAATGTGTGCTATATCAAATAAACTTATTCAGTATGGAATTATGCTGTACTACAGTGCCAAATTTTTACTAAAGAGAATCGTTAAAAGATTGTATATTCTGAATACAGTATGTATTAGATGATGTTACATATTTGGTAAAAGATCCCAAACTGACAGAATCAGACAATCAGACGATGGGTATTGCAAATCGATTGTGGGGTGGATGAAACTAAGAACTATGATGGCTGAAAATGTCCATTTAGTCTTTAAGGTGATGTCTGCTTAAACTACGGTAAAGTTGTAGCACAAATATTACAAATACATATACACTGTGAGCTCACTCTTCCCAGTCGTAGCCACCTGATGAAATGTCAGTAGTTCAAAAAACGAAACCAAACTATTAGTTACATCTTTTCTGTAATATGATATTGTCATTTTTCAAATCTTTGTACGCAACACATTCTGTATATAAGCGAATGAACAGTAGATCGTTTAGTTTAAGGTAGTCTTCCGCAGGAATTAATGATTATTCTCTGATGTAAAAAAACCCTCCTCAGTGAGCATGCAAATGCTTCTGTAGCTTAAGACGCCTACAAACATACTCTTTCATGAACCTAATAAAGAGGTCTATATGGGTAAATATGCTTCATTATATTAGACGTTACTAAAGGATTTAGAGCAAAACACCGTAATCTAATAAATACCATGTACTATGCTACCGGTGTGATTAAACTTCACAAATGATACCGAAGAACATCAGCACACATATCATGTATGTTGAGAAAAAGGCTTTGAAAATGAAATTTTTAGCTAATAACAGCTATAGCTGTGCCGTTTAACAACACTTACGTTACCACCTTTGTTTAACAAATGGATTTGTTGGCGTTTCAAATGATTTTCTAACTTGCCAGAATTAACTAACAACAGACCACATGTAGGACAAGCTACACGTTTGGTTTGAGTATGAGTATCCAAATGGCCTGAGAGATATTTTAAACGATTGGTCACATAGGTACAATCTTCCCATAAACACTTCAACCGCACACCTGCCGGATACCGAGAGTCAGTATATTCCTCGATAAAGCAATAGTTGGAAAGAAAAAAAGAACATGGGACATAATAACCAGTAAAAGCTCGACTCAAGTAATACATTTTCTAAATTATTTTATTTTATGCACCATTATATTTCCTTTCTCTTTCCAAAATAACCTATCGAAGTACACTCAATGCTTTAAGCGCAGAGAAAATAATAATTCATAGGCAAGGGAATGCTAAATAAAGGAATATCTAATCAGTGGTATGCAAAGAAGGGGAATACCGCAGAACCATGGTGCTGCCTATTTTATGTCAATTATCCCAAGCAAATTCAGGAGCTCAGAGTTAAGCTACCAAAGTTCACAGAAAATATAATCAAGATTATCAAATCCATGGATTTTTTCTTGATGTTTCCGAAACACTGTTTTTCTTTTTCTTCATGAGGAATATGACTTGCTTATTTATCGGGAATCAAACATCTCATGTTGCCTGACTTCTATAATAAATACAGATAGCTGGAGTTAAGAGTGATGAAGGGAAAGCTTCACTTATAAAAAATAAAGGCGGATGAAGTCTTATGAATTCACATCTCAGTAGACATTTTACGTCACGGAATACAAGTGAAAGTAATAACGAGTTTCGCAACTATCGTTAGTCAGTAGGTGGACGTTCCATTGGTCGCTTACAGGATGAATTACTTTATGTCCACTGATCTTCTTACACTGGTGCTAAGAATTAGTTGCTAATTCATACGATATAGCCATTCATATAAAGTAGTTGACTTGTGAGTTGTTGCCTAATAAAGAAGAGATATATCAGTCTTACATTTCAACTATGTTGATATTGATGATGATGACATTTCAACTACCGGAATCACATACCCAGGTGCTCAGAAAAGTAAATTCTTGGAGAAATGACATCGTTGATGTGTAGCCATCAATTAATAACTTAATAATAATCATTGCTAAGAAGATAAATGTAAGAAATCCTATCTAAAACAATAAACCATCAATAAAAAGTGGACAAAGTTTGAATACTTGTTGATGCTATACATCACATTAAACAGCAACTAGTTACCGGTAGCGGCAAGCAGTCATAAGATGCGAAGACACAAAAATAACAAAGATGTTTGTTTGCATTCTTATCCTTCATAAGAAGAATAAGGTTCGGTGAATCTGCGGCGCTGTGATTGATCCGGAGCCAAACCACTTAATCTGTAACAATAGATCTCGGTTGTATTACAAACCCCAACCACGGAGCCTACATTTCCTGACACTGTTCAAACAAAAAGTCACCGAATTATGAATTATTATCATTTTTAATCTGGTCACTTTGAGTTTTAAAGCCAAATCTTATATCAAATGATAGAATATACGATAAGTTACCATGCGCAATATCTGAGTCGACGACGGCACACAAACACCACTGATTGTCTTTACTTCAGAAAATAACTTTTTAAAAGCCCTTACATGGGAGCACGAGCTCCATTAGAGGGCTTTAGTTAGCATTACATACTTCCTGGGTGCTCTTTTCACAGTCAGGCACTGTCACAATAACCCCTCTGTCGACACAGTCGAATGCCACCTTCAAGTCAAGAAATGTAACAAGCAAAGTGCACCGGTAATATTCTTGTGTTACTAATGAAAGTTGAAGATCTGATCAATACGTTGCTATTCGTGGCTGAAACCTGCATGTTTTTCTCAAGCTGCAAACGGGTGTCATAGAACTATGGTCCTTAGGATGTTATTCAGACTGACCTCCTTATGGCTGCCATACAAAGACTTGCCTCCTTTCCCATGGATGTCAATGACATGATTTAGACCAGTCTGGTGAAACCGTCTCTTGCTTTGATTCACCTGCTAGTATCCCGGTTACTTTACCATGTTTTTACTCCCACCCTTAAAATCCTTTGATGGTAAACCGTCAGGTCCTGCTGCTCTGTACTGTTTCAGGTTACGAACAGTCTTCCCAAATTCGAGGAGAGTTAAACGGCGGGCATCTATACCCTATTCAGGTTCCAGCTTGTTATTGGGAAAATGAAGTGTAGTTGAACATTTTTTTCAGTGTTACATTCAACGTTACCACCACCTGTTTCGATACGTTATTGTGAACCCGTAGTTTTCGCTGATGGCTTCACTGAACATCATCTTCCTGCAAGGTAACCCTAATATGCCCGAATAATCACCGAGTATTACCTAGTCCTGATGCCTTCTCCACCTTTTTCACGTTTGCCAT
This sequence comes from Heterobilharzia americana, assembly GCA_944470555.2. Lineage (NCBI taxonomy): Eukaryota > Metazoa > Platyhelminthes > Trematoda > Strigeidida > Schistosomatidae > Heterobilharzia > Heterobilharzia americana. The sequence goes on along the minus strand of OX104130.1, from coordinate 70,309,521 downwards.
CCACCACTGCTTGTTGTCAGTTCACGTTTAGGCTGTTTTCACTTTTCGTTGTGATCAGAGCCAGCTGGAACCAGTTTTCTAGCATCAATTAGTTCGGATGAGTTTGCGGGAATTTAATGGCTTTTGCTAACCCCTTGGATGCTGGTCACCAGCTGCCCATACCGCTGCTTTTACAACAGGCTTAGTATTACTCCGGGTTTCCTCAGAAACAGAATTGCTACCGTGTTTAAACAAGTGCTTATCTATCTCTTCCCTAAATACACACTTGACCTTTTCATCTTCCAATCGGGGGGAGCAATTACAAAACATGTCATGCACTGTTATACAATGCAGGAAAGTTGGTAAGTAAATAAGCTACTTAATCTGGAGAACGCTTGAAGTCTAACTAAGAGTCACAGTTGTAAGTGAAATAATTCGAAAAACGTTTTATTCAAACAGATAAAGTATACAGATTCATTCAGTTGGTAGTTTCACGCATGTATAGAGAGACTGTTTACGCACAAGAACTTTCAGTTTAGTCAAACTGGCTGTTGTGTTCCACAAGCGACATGTTCACTTAACTTTCCTTCGTGAGACAAAGATTTCTAACTTAAATTTATTACAGTTCCCATTCCCACTGTTGTTACCTTTCTTCTCATTATCCCTCCTATAGGAATTCAGGTATTATTAAAACAAGAACTGATACGTACTGGTCCGAACTTCGATACTAATACAATCGAACAAAACAATGGAAATTAGGTCAGAGAAAGTATAAGGGGGATGAAAAATGCTAACACTGATGATAGTCATACCAACCTAAATTTTTAGATGAAAAACTAACCATACCTCTGAATGTTTCGACACATGGGTAATAAACGTAGAAACATCATTGGTTTTAAAATCACAATATTCCCAACCACATTCAAACTTAGTTGGAAGCTCAGGTATTGAATTACACCATTTTGAGTCGAACATGCATAATGGCCAGTCGTTAGTTTCCAAAATATATTTTCCAGTTTTCTTCAATTGGCTAACCCATGAATGAAAAAATGAATGCCTTTCAATCCCATCGAGATCAGTTGTATTCAAAGCAGAATTACATATTCCACAGATAGGAAGACACAGACCCTGAGAAACTTGATCGCACAATACCTATTTACACAAAATGAAATATGCAAAGCTTTAAAACATTTATATTTACCAAAACTTGGATAATCAAAACTTGCTAATAAACACAAATGCATTGATAACATACTTGAATGAGACAAGTTCAAAATAGGATGTAGGATATGCACACATTACCCTTGATTTGACTGTCTTCCGGTCAGAATAGTAACGGAAATCAGTATAGTTATGATGATGAAAATCTCTAGAAGATACCAGTTGACAGAAATGAATACTAGGGTAATATTCAGGTTTTAGATTATAGTAATGAGTGAATATATATATATATATATATATATATATATATATATATATATATATATATATCACTGGCGTTCCATTGAAATGTCGTGATTTTTCCGTTTATCAATCAGCAATAATCCGAAAACCCAGAAAAAAGCTTAAGCTTATACACCAGAGAATCTTAATTAAAACAATTAAGAAGGTATAAATTTGAAAGATTTTCCGGAATAGATTAGATATCTTTTTATAGTAGTAGATGTTACCATGCAACTGCTAAAAAATGGGTCATAGAAAAAAAAATCAAAATTTCTGATACTAAGCGTCGCAGTTGCAGGGCACACTCAGCGAAACGTTAAAACAGCTTCAACATGCGCTAACACGTAACATAATACAAGTGATAGGAGACATTTCAACCTTACTATATTAGCTTATATTAGTATTCATTGGGAAATTTACAACACATCTTTCTGTCTGATAAAAATTCACGAAGGAATATTGGTCGGTCATATTGTCTTGGTTTCTGTATAATGACTAGCAAGACCTCGTGATTCATCTCAAACGTTAGAATGAAGTTTTTCGAATCAGCTTCTATCCAAACAAGACCTAATATTTTTAGAAATGTCATAAATTTAGTTCCATTGACAAATCTGAACAATGCAAGAACAAAAACATTTGCAGAATAAAACGAGGTCATTTTATTTCGAAGCCTTTCATCAGCTGCAAACAACCTACATTTGAAGTAAAGTATCAGTGGTAACAATGACATAACACTTGGAATATATAGAAATAGATGATGATTTGAAATCCAGGAGATACAATAAGGTAGCGAGTCACGGAAACACAGAATTAGTAATTACAAACCTTAGTCAGAATCAGTGGCAGTGATGAGATAAAAAAATTCTGGAGCTATGGAAAGGGAGTGACAATAAACAGACCGGAGTGTAAAACAAGGGGTTCTTAAAGAGCTAGTAGGTTACCTTATTACACAAAAAAACTTTGGGTTGAGTAATTAACAGTCATCAATGAAGAGGTGATGCAATCAAAATAAAGGAAAACTATATAGATACATATGCAAAACATTATATACAGTTACCAAGGTAAAGAAAGGTTAATTAGTCTCTTTCTGTATACGCAGATCAGATTGAAAATGTTTGATGGAACCGGCTTCCGCAAATAGTAATAAAAATGGCGTTCTTTGTTTGTTTATTATCCCGAAGGATTGAGGAACACCTATTTAATGCCCTGTTTTCCTTAGGCGCCTAGCAATAACTAACAAACAAAGGCCATGTTTATTACGATTTGCAGAAGTTCTCGCCATTAAACATTTTCGACCTGACCTATGCACTCAGAAAAAGACTGTAATTAACCTTTCTTTACCTTGGTAACTGTATAGAGTGTTTTGGATTTGTATCACTAGTCGACGTAAAACATCTTCCTCCTAGACTTGAGTATAAAAGTTAATGATACATGTCAACTTATGGCTACTTTACTTTCATAAATGTTTTGCGCTATCCAACAGCTAAACTGAACAAAGTAGTGTTGACAGTGATGCAACACATTCCCTAACTATACATTCCACATTTTCCTAGAAAATGTTTTAGTTTTAAAGAAACTAGCTTCGTTCACAATGACGATTTCTTTTCCTTCATCCGACAACGGCAACTTTAATGCTTCGTTTTCTCATATGCTCAGCAAATATTAGTTTTTTTAATATTCACCACAAGTACAATGTACTGATGAAACTCCTGCTGTTCTACAATTATGAATTCTGGATTTTTCAATCATGATATGCAATAATGCATATTTCATTAACTCTGATCAAAACTCAGTTGAGAAACTCGTAAACATTTCACATCAGATTTGATTCGAAAAACACATTTGACGTGCGTTTCGGGAACTATTGACAAAATCAATTCCTGAAGTTTCGACGCTTGCAACACGTTAGTGTACTAATCACTAATCAGATTTAAAATAAGTATATGGTTTCAATGCATCTGGACAATTACGATCGCGAATCCAATTGGGAGAATGTGGAAATCCTCTAAACAGCAGGTTAAAAAGCTGCAAGATAATTTCTGGAAGCATGGCATTCAAACGGAAAGGCAGTCAACAGAAAAGTAAACATAGACCCAATCTGTAATCCAATTTTTTTAAAACAGCTATCCATCAACCAAGGGCGAATTGACCGGACAAACCAATAATGATGTACAATGTGACAACAATAAACAGCACAATTTCACTCCAACGAAAAGTATCTGATGGCTTGACTGAAGGAAATCTAAGGTCAAAGAAGTGAGGATGTGATGAAAAATATCTTCCCCAACTTACAGTTGGGAAACACCCAAGGTCAATAAAAACAGTCTACATATTCAATTATGAAGTTCGGGCTGAAGATGTCACTAAGCTTAGTGATGAAACGTTCACAACAAAACCCAAAGCTCAGAGAACACCACACCACCATCATCCTCATCCTGAGCTACAAATCTTTTCTATCATTTCAAGACAAAATAAGTATTTCGTTGATTGTGAATGCTTTAAATAAACAACAATAGATTAGCTAGCTTGTTGGTAGAAATGCTAATCCAAAGATAAGATTTAAAAAAATAGCTGGATTTAACGAAATCAGACTTGTAATAAGTCTATCCTTTTAAAACCTAATGCACACGTAACAGGACACACAGTTATTACTGCAGGTACTAGCGGAATTGACTAAGACTAGTAACCTGTCCATCATATAAGTTCATTTGAACTCGTTCAAAGTAATGAAGAAGTTTCTTTTTTGTGACTGTGATAGCACACTAAGAAAATAATAAAACTAACCTTAAAATGTTGTAGCTGATGAAATTTGAGTGAATCCTCGTCATCGCAAGAACAGGAGCAGTTCTGCCATTCACAACAATAGGAAAATTTGACGCCATAAAGCAGAGACTTCCTACCTTTCGGCATCACTAAGCTGAACCATTACTTGAATAAAAGATCCAGTAAAGCCGAAATATTGTCTCCATCTAGAAATATATAATAAAGCCGCATGACTTTAGCACAATTTAAAAGGAAAATATATATTCAGATGGTTGGATGTAATCGACACTAATCAAAAGTGAACTACGTAAGTGAATTACCTAGATTGATGGAAAAACTGTGAAATGATCAATAGGTTTTGGCTTGCATTTAGAAATAGATAACAAAATCTATTATTTCCTTGTGATCAAGCATTTCGTATCTGCTCATAATGTCTTGCAGCCATGCAGGTCAGATGTCTAGCTTATCAATGTCAGTCAATCAGTCACAAGGCAGACAATAAGGTTCGGCTCAGATCACAACCTATTTCTAGTCAATATCAATTTGTAAAACAGCTAGTCCCGTTACGATGGTCTGGTGTCCTACATCTACCGCTTAAGTTTGGGCTCCAAGAGATCACATAACAATTAGCTAGCAATACTGTTAATTTAAAACTGCTGTTTTTATTCTGGGGCACCTGTATAAACTCTGATTACATTTTAATTTGCTAAGTTCCCCTTGCATTTTAGGGACCGCCAAGGTTGTCATCCTAAAAGATAGCAGGAAGTTGGTTGCATCCATCATTACAACTAAATATCAAGCACAGCTTGCTTCAACAATAGCTGCCCAACTTCCAGGAAGTACAGATGACCAGTGACTGTACCCATAGAACATCATAAAGATAATGCTGCTTGAAACTTAAAAGGATATCTCGCTAATGAACATTGTTCCCGTGAGCAGCTGTGTGACAGTCACTGATCTACTTTAACGTATGCACAGTATGCGTAAGTTGTTTACGACAGGGATCACAAGGCACGCACAAGCGTTGCGGGACTCGATAGACAGAACACACGAGTGAAATGGAAGCCGCGGCTGCACCTGGTAATTGTCAGAAAGTATTCGAATTGGTTCAAAAAATTAGCTGCAATAAGCCTGGTGTCAGCGAAACATTCTGTGAGACATATGGTACGCCATGCAACAACCTCAAAGTTCATCATTGTCTTAATCTTTGAAAAAGGCCTATAATATGTGTGACAATCATTAGGGGATCTATTTACCGGTCGCAACTAAACTAACAGCTACTATCATACTTAGCAGGGCTGTAAAACGCTTAAGAATCTGATTCTTGAGCAGCAGGCTGGGTGCTGTTTGGGTCATTCATTCAGTGATTACGTGCTCACTCTACTTTAGATGCTCGAATACCATCAAATATTGCATGACATGGACCGTTGTGTTTCCTGATATAATAGTTACGTTTGACAGGACTGTGCTATGAATGTGACTGTGGGAGAAGGTTGTCCCTGACAAATTCAACAAGACCTTGAATGTTACACACACAAAAACGCCCTAAGAGCTCAAGTATATAACACATTCATTACTACGAACCAGTAGGTGGGTTAAGCGGGGTCGTCTAATTACGTCATTCCCCCTCAAACTTGAGTGGTGACATTGCAGGGCTATTTAAGAGGGTATATAGTGGTGGCGGTCGTGTTCACCTGGCACTATGAACTTTTTGGCCTGAGCATGTAGAAGATATTATTTCACTGTGACATCAGGCTGGTGAGATCGTACTTAGTCAAGTTGCGATTATTAGCATACTATTCGCTTTTCACCATTCGAGTAGGTAATTTTGAGGTCTGACAGTATTTGGGTATAATGGTTATTATTGCCTATTAAATGATATGCAAACACTGGATTTCGTGTTCAGATTGTGGTTCCAGAACCTAAAATAACACCATCCATCAGCTATGATACTAGATAGGAAGAGAGTAAAAATCGTCAGCTCATGACGTGATGTCCTGAAAGAAAGGATTACTATAATATTACTACATTAGAAATTCATGTGTGGAATGCAGGAGGAGCAAGTCCGACTGGAGACATCGAATATGGCTCAGAATCAGTGGTGACCATGCTGTGGCTTCTTTTTCTTTGTTAGTGGTTTAAATTAAAGTTAGTGAGGGGCTCTTAGAATGGGTCCCTGAAACTGCTTCTTCGATAATCCATTTACCTGGTGCTTAGGTGCTCCTTTGCTTCTGTGTATATTCCTTTTGTCTAGTCGAGAAATACGTTTTTTTGAGATCTATCACACAAACATAATTATTTTGTCGCACTTTTGTTCTGATCTGCTACTAGTAAGACTTAGTAAACTAAGTTAATCGTAGTACAAACTATCATTATTTTACCAATGACAAATGATTACCACAAATTAGTAATTTTAAACTAACATTGTCGACTACCCAAGTGGTTAACGTTTTCGTCTTTTCTTTCAATGTAATTATGAGCGACTTAGATTGGAAAACAATCAGGGTACTCAATGATATCACAAAAATAACGTAGCTTCATGTCCATAGAATTTTTAACCTTTCTGTGTTAGTGATGTTAAGTTTATTTCTTGATACCCATGCTGCCCTGAACTTTCATCAAAATGCACGACTTCCCTAACGGAGCCAATCAGCCAAAATATTACTTACGGGTTCATGATTTACTTAGTTTCCGCAACTGACTGAATTCTGAAATCTTTTTAATACGTGTTCTAACTCGCTGTTTAAAACCACTATAATCGGCCACAAATGGTGACAAGAAAACATTCTGAATTCTTTATTGAGTTTATCAAACAAATAGTCTAACCTGCTAGAATTACCGTACACAACACACACACAGTGGGAAGCAGAAGTTAAAGCACGTACATAAAGATACAGGTATTTGATTTTACGAACTTCCATATAATAAAAGGTTAGGCGATGACAGCTAATTAACTCACTGACAGCCAGTGGATAAAATATTTCGCATACTACATATCAAACCTAGTTATCCCTAAGATGGATATTGAGATGGAATTTTTCTCGTTGTTTTCATAGAAGCAGTCGTAATCTTTAGCCTGCGATTTTAGTCAACCAAAAAGCATATCGAAAGGATGCATACAGAGGTAGAAATCAGTGTCACTCGATGCTGACGTAGTATATTGAGGTTGGATGAAGCCTCAGAATTGGACTTACCAGCCAGCTAGTATGTAACAACGAACATCGTAACGTTGAATGGATAATAAAGCGTAGTCTATTTCGTTAATATCAACAACCAGCCGCCAAACAATTCGGGCTTTTGGCTAATATTCTGAAAAAGCATTTGGGTACACTCGGAGACATGAGTATACATTCACGCAAAACCCAAAAGATTTTTTTCGCAGATTTCAAACGCTATTAAGTCCGCCCGAACTTTTGCTCGAAATTTGCACGCCCCAAAACTGTCAGTGCCCGCAGTGCAGCCAAAGTTTCGGAAGGAATGTAAACAGACTCCGAAATGAGTGTACATGAAATTGATTTTGGTCTGTCAGTGTAAAATTATGGCGATTAAAGGTGGAAAACAAGAAGCAATAACTCAGTTTCGATCACAGACATCTCTGTACCACTATTCGCGTTTGGAAGAATCACCGTGAGCAATGTTGAGGTCAGGCGAAGGGTACTAGGCAAGATAGGTAACTCAACTGATGAGGTTGTGGACGTTCATCAACTGAGACGGCTTGGACATGTACTGCGAATACCAAGCTACCTCCTTTCTCAGCGTGCAGTGCCAGGAGAAGTTAGATTAGGTTGGAGTAGGGCTCAGGGTGGTGAGAACAAAACGTGGCGTCAGTCGACTAAGTCTCGAACTGCTGGTTTGAGCCATATGCGGGAGTTAGACTCCCTGGGTCGGGCACCCGACGGTAGGAATCAATGATCGCGAACTCTTAGAAACATGGTTGAAAGCCAATGGTGCAATGTATTCACTCCTTGACGTCTGATAAACCTTGAATAATCGCACTAACCTCTATCTTCAAACTGCTTGTTCTCCCAAGCAACTCTATTTAGTTTGATATCAATTCTTTTGTATCCCCACGTTTTTCTTATATTACTGTTAATTGCGGCGACTTGAACTGATGCACGCGTGTGCGAGGTCCTACGTTGATTTTGTCAGTCAGATACAAAAGCGTAAACTGACTAATTTGCAACACTAAAATGAATTCTTAAGAGAAAAGGAAGAGCTGTAGAATATAAAAAGGTTTCTGGATGGGCATAAATGTTGGGAAGTGTGGTAGGGAAGTACCCAAAAGGCCCGGTGTTTACCAGTTTGAACTGGTACCGAATTCACAGCACCGATAGAAGATAGTACTCAGTGTAACATTTAGGATGCGTACTACCCGAAAGGCCTATTTAAGATTGAGACGAAGTAAATAATTTACTTTTGGTTCGCTAGTTTGGGTACAGACACAACAAACCACCAAGTACCAGTGAAAAAAAGGAACTTCTTCCCATCCTGACGAAACATCACTACTAATTAACAACGAAATCCAACTATGGTCAGCAAAACAAATGAAAATATGCATAATAAGTCAAAAATAACCAGAAGATATTTCGTGCACGAAACTACACACAAACTTTTGAATGTTTGGGGAATGGATGCAAGCGAAGTACTGACGCACTTGTAGGTCACTTGGCTAATAGGCTATTGGTGGGTAAACATTAGCGTTCCTTATTGAGGCCGTTTCGAAAAAATAGATAACAGCATAATTTCGTGTATATTTTATTCTACCAGAATCGAGAAACCATCTAACTCAAGTTTCCGTGTATTCTATGGTGTTTGAAGAATTCGAAAGCTGGAAAGGCTGAAAAGTAGTACAAAGTGATCTGAATGTTAACTGCCAAGTAATGCAGTGATCCATGGACCAGTAAAAGTCATGTACTTCTGTAATTTTAGGATGTGTGTACACCTTATGTTGCCACAATTAGTCGCAAAGATCAAAATAATCTCTATATGAACTATGAACTAGTCGCACACATGTGCATCCCAACCAGCATTTGCTTGTAGAGCACACTGTGAGTTTTAAGCAAAAAACTGAAAATTTTACTTTGGGCAAGGACGAAAAGACACATGACTGACTTGGCGCTGCTTTCGAAAGGAAGTGTTATCTTACCGTGATTCAGCAATTTAGCTTTTGTTCTGTCTAACGCAACGATAGCTCCGGTTTTCAGTAAGAGTATTCTCTCGAGCTTCCAGTTCAATAAGTTTGCCCTTCCTTACCTGTAATTTTGTTCATACCAGGGTAACGGGGCTCTACCTCTGTCCCGGTTTTGGTTTGATATGATAACGTTTAGGTTACTACTCTTTTTCAAGCTTCTCCAGAGTTTATATTTTCAGTTTTTTTTAAATATATACCCTCTCTATACTTTCAACGAAAACGGTGGCCAAACAGATGTGAGAGAGGCAGGGCTGTCATAGACCTGTTCAGGCGGGTATGCAATGCGACACGTGCAACGGATGGTTCCATATCGCTTGTACTGACCTAACGCAAACTGAGTACACCAAACTCAATAAGCCCGGCCGCAAGTGGCATTGTCGCCTGTGTAGATCTGCACCTGACGATGCTCTTGAAAACATCATCAACATGTCATCGGAATAAAAACAGACTGAAAGTGGATCATAAAAAGGGGAAGTTGGAAAACACAAAAGCAGTGCCTAAGCACGAGGGTTATGGAGCTGGAAAATCGTCTGGTGGAAAAAGAGCTCAAGTCGCTAGACAAAAACAAGGGTCTAGTTTGACGGTGGACAAGATGCACCCAGTTGTGCAATAACATCAACTGTCCTACGGTCCTTCACTCGGATTTCGTCATCGACAGATGAGGCGAGAAATGAAACCGTTATACCAAACAAGGATGGTCAAGATGGAGAATGGGTAGCCATTGTACGAAATAATAACAAGCAAGTTTCAACTCCAGTCAAACCCACCGGATCTGGGGAGGTGAGAAACCCAGGGAACGAACCCAAGTTGGGTAATCTGGAAATCGGGGGCTAAACATGGGTCCTCAGGAAAGTGGAATGGACATCAGACCACGCAAGTCAATAACCAGTTTGTCAGACAAGCAAACGTGTTCCCCACGAACGGGGGCAAAGCTGGAGAAGAGGTGAAAGCTTAACGAAGAACGACCGAGCATCAACAGCTGACAAGACATACCAATGTCCGGAATGATTCCTTGATTGCCATGAACTTGACAGACAGCCCTGAACCCCCATATAGTCTTCGGGACAAGAATGATGGGGTTCTTTGGGAGAGCGCATGGAGAAACCTCAAGCCGGACCACATGAAGCCAGTAGCCGCAACTAGGCTATCTCACTGTCCCGACCCGATAACTAAGGGCAAACCCCGTCTTTTGAGGCTCACATTCTCCAGCCCAGAGGATGTTGAGGATGTACTCCTGGTATTTCATGTGCTGAAAGCTGAAGCGGAAGTTAGGCACCGAGGATATTCACTACGATCCTCGCGAGTGGAAGTTCCTCAAGAACACTATGAACCTGAAGGAAGTAATCAACCAAAGCGTCTCACGCATGACCAAAAAAGACGATGACCCCAGACCAGGGCTAATCAAAGTGGTCTTTCCAACCTCTCAAATGGCAGCATCCACATTGTAGGCTTTCTGGGCGAACAGAAATCGCCTGCCATCTGCAGTCAGCATGAGGCCTGATAGGTCGCGGCACGGAAGGCTGCAACAAAAACAGAAAAATGGAACTAGTTGTATCTCTGGAAGACTGTCTAGATGCAAAAAACGGGGAAGGGGCGGGGAGCACTGAGAGTAGTCAGCGATCAGGCACATTCCCAGCCCCCACGCCTGAGGATCCAGCCAGTCAACTGGAAAATAGAGAGGGTGCAGGCATTGCATTCCGAGTGCAGAGCATAAACCGCGTCTACGCTAATGCGCAGTCTACTGAACAAACTTGAAGAGCTGCGGGACCTAAGTAGGGATGCTTTTGCTCGCCTTATCGGTGTTGCTGAGACATGGGCTTTGCCTAAAATGTCAAACCAGGAACTGTCAACTGCTAATACCATATCGTTTCGCAGTGACAGGAAGGCTGGTAGGGAGGGCGGGGTAGCACTTTACGTCAGCTTCCCTCTCTCAGCCCACCAAATACATATCCAACAACCGGAATGCCTTGAAGAGTCCTTTTAGTGCACAATGAAGCTGTCCAAGGCTACAAAGTGCTTGGTGGGAGTCATTTACAGAAAACCGCCTGCCGATTCACAATATAACCAGATGCTGGAGGCAGTCAGTTGCCCTCTTAAACTGCGGCACACACACACGCTGGTTTTAGGAGATTTTAATCTACCAAAGGTCAGCTTTACAGGTCGCGCGTTTAGCGGGGGCGACCATTCCACTGAAGCCAGATTCTTCCACTTGATTGGGGCTGGAGCTTACGGAAATGTGTGGACGGTGACGCGAGTTAGGAAGACTCAAACCCCATCTCGCTTAGACTGCGCCTTCACAAATGAAGAGTTCCTGGTAGACAACTCAGCAATCCTACCTCCTCTGGGCAGTAGTGACCACGTTGTCATCGGCTTACGATTTGTTTGCGAAACCAATCTAACAAGACCTTTCAATCAACATCGTTAGAACTTTAAACGACTCAACACTTCTGCTCTTCTAACCTCACTGGAACAGACAGATTGGGAAGTTGGCCATGCATGGCAAGATATGAACACCCATTGGGAATTCATACTTGACAAGACCATGCATGCGGCCAGCCAGTCTGTTCCACTTTCGAGGCCAAAGTGCCTCAAGTTACCTAAGGTAACAAGGAACCACACTCGCAAACTACCTAAGCTAAAGAGACATCACTGGGCTGAACACAAAAGGATTGGCACTGAATGTACCTACAGACATTTCAAACAGACAGGAAACATGTGTGCGGAGGCTTTGAGAGTCGACTGGCAGTGGCATCAAGTCAGACTCACAAACATGTTTGTGTCCAGCCCGAGAAGTCTCTTCCGCTACGCTGCTCCATTCCAGCAGGCCAAGGCGGGGGTCACTCAACTACTGGGTGCGAACGGAGTGACTATTAGTGACACTGAAGCAGCTGAACTCTTGGCCGACCGGCATCTGCAAATCTTTTCGTCATCGTCCACCTACTCAGGAGCTTACAAATATCCCACTAACGAAGTAGGACTCTCAGTGGTCGACCTAAGCGTTGAGCTAGTACAGCGCAAAATGCTACTGCTCACCAGAGACACATCTTCGGGACCAGATGAAATCCATCCGGTGTTACTGCGAGAGGGAGCCTCGATCTTGTCCGGACCCTTAAGTAAGTTAGTCAAGAGTTCTCTGAGTCAGCGAATAGTACCTGACTCTTGGAAGCTGGGCCACATAACGCCAATCTTCAAAGGTGGTCAACGAAGCAATTCAAAGAAGTACAGACCGGTGACACTTCTATCCATTCCTTCCAAAGTAATGGAGTCTTTGATTTACGATAGACTGGGGGATTACCTCACAAAGATAAATTTCTCCGCGCCCCAGCAACGTGGATTTCGAAAGGGGTACTCCTGCATTACCAATTTGCTCGCTACAGTAGATAGGTGGACTAGCATTGTTGACCGTCAAGGACAAATTGACGTCATCTACCTAGACTTTGCCAAGGCGTTTGATCGTGTTAATCACGACTGTCTTATCGATAAACCAAAATTAATTGGGATTCAACCTCCGCTCATTGACCGGCTGTCTTCAAATCTACGGGCAGTTCATTTAGAGTTCGGGTGAGTTTCTCTGTGTCTAAAGAAACAGAATGTCCTAGTGGTGTTCCCCAAGGTTCAGTACTAGGGCCCCTCCTTTCTCCGATATACATAGACGACTTGCCTCAACAGGTCTCTTCCGAAATCCTTCTTTTTGCCGATGACGTGAAACTCTGGGGGAAATCAGAAGTGAAGACGGCGTTTCTCTACAGGAAGACCTGACTTGACTTCAAAGTTGGGCAGTCAACAATGGGCTTGAATTTAATCCTGAGAAGTGCAAGGTAATACACGTAAAACATGATGCATCTCGTGTATATAGCCTCAACAGCATGGAATTTGAGGCGTCACTGACGGAAAAGGATTTGGGCCTATCGGTCCCCCAGGAAGTAAAATCCTACGCCAACTGTGACAGAAACACACTTCGTGGGAACTTGGCGTTAGTAACTCTTAGACGAATTTTCGGGCAATTCAATCGTATATGCCTCCACCAAATTTTCAACAGCTTCATAAGGCCTCACCTGGAGTTCGAGACCATCGTCTTCCCCTCTTATCTCCAGAAGGACAAAGTGGGCTTAGAACGCATCCAGAGGCGTTCGACAAAATCTGTTCAAGGACTCAGGTCCGAAACATACGATGAACGGCTGGTTGCGTTGGATCCGTATCCTCTGGAATACAGAAGGCTAAGAGGTGACTTGACAATGACTTACAACATTCTGAGCACGCCTGGCCACCCACTCCGACACTTATTAAACCTTACCTGCAACGCTAATCTTAGAGGGCATGTACAGAAACTAAGCCTGGAACATAGCGGACTGGATGTCAGGTACAACTTCTATTCCCTAGGAGTTGTTAGACACTGGAACGCTCTTCCCGAGGATGTGATCCGGGCTACTTCGTCTGAATCTTTTAAACGCCGACTGGATACCCGCTTGATGTGTGTCTGGGGTTTGTCCAGAACTAAGTGAATTTTCACATTTTAATCATCACTTTTTCACCTTTCTTTACTCGTACAACAGGTTAGCAACTTAAAGGAGCAGTGATCCACGGATTGTAGGCGCGAAAGCCATTTAAGCGAAAGCTTCTTCTATTCCGTCAACAACCGTCTTAACCATTTGAACCGTTTGATATTCTCCGAAATTTCCAAACGTTCTACCCGAAACCGTCAAAATTTCCAAAGTGAGCCGAAATCGAATGCAACGCGCCTGAAGTTCGCAAATTTGTGGACACTTTAGTGCAGGCAGTGCCCCCTAAGTCTTGGAATAACCTATATCCAAAGTTCTAGGAGGCCATATTTGGCAATACTATCGTACATATCGTTCATGTTTCATTGCCGCATGCGTTTGTGTATTAGGAATCAATGGAGTGGGAACGGGTAGCAGAAATAATTAAAAGATTTGGAGGACATCCAAAATTTGGTAAGTGCACACGAAGTAAGTGCCGGCTGGGATATTTGGTCAAACCTAGTACTTTACTAAGTGGATGGACGCAATGTATTCCAGCATGCATTGGCAGACTGCTTTGTATTATACTTTTCTGGAAGTTATATGCACTGATCTCACGATCTAGTATCCAATATCTTTTTATGAGCTGGTGTAGATCAACTGTTTTCTTCGTGCTCGCTTCTAAGTCTTGGGGAACGGTTCATGGTGGATGGGTTCTTTGTGGTGAAGGATACAGAATAGTTAAAATTATTCATAGTGAGGACCTGAAGAAATTTCAAATGTACAATTTCTGTGATGAAGTGCATCATGTTTTTGTTCAGCACTCCGTAGGCTCCCGGAGAGCGGTGTAAAGCCGCACAGGGGTCACCGTATCCCTTACTAAGACGAAGCAGTAAGCTGTTGGTAGTAACCCTTGTGGAGGTAACCGCTCGGGCTTTCGGTAGGGGACATATGCAAAGGGCAACGTCACCTCACGATTTCTCAGACCCACTTTTACAAATTAAGCGGAGGTCATTGGAAAGAATTTCATTTCCTATGTTCTCGGTGAGCGGTGCTTAACGAGGGGCCACGATGACAAGGGATCCTCCTCAGCCAGTAGCTTCGCCTCTGATATCTGGTAGCGCATAATAATCACGTTGTTACAGACACAGCGAATGAGAATGTGCAGCTCTAGAAGCTTCGGAGTTGGCTGCAGCAGTAGGATTGCGTTTGGTTGCTGGTTTTGCCAAGTTTTCTGTCTATAAGAAACCAGAACTGAGAGTATCTTTACCCTCGAGACTGTTCATCTGAGTCAGCACAAGGTTCTCGTAACCGGAACGCTGTAGATAAAACCCTTGTTCATATCTGACCCGTTTGGTCGCCAGGCATATATGGGGCGGTAGCAAGTCTTTAGGTTTTTTCTTAGTCTTATTTTTCCCATGGTTTACAATGCTTTTTGGTGTCCATGGGAAAGAAATCCAGTTTCATGTGCCGTATACCCAAGGTTATTCTGACCATGTCCAGGGGATCAGGGGTTGCCTGCTAACGCACAGTAGTTCTCTGAAAGATCATGGTCTATCCGGCCAGATGTCCGAAAGTTTCTCCTCAATTAGCTGATGGGCTTTTTAAAGAATGTTTTCGCTCTGGTGAACGTCACACTGGGAGATCCTCAAAAGCCTCTTAAAACTACTGACAGAAAACTTCCTTGGGACTAATCCTTTCCGTAATGGACCATCAAGTAGGTTTTCAATAGGCTTTTACACAACCTTCCATCATCCGGGGTCAGAATTAGTCGGTCTATAAAAGTGACCTAACATCGAGTTAAAGATTGTGCGCTATCCACGATCAAGGATTTAATCTACTCCGTAGGCGCAGATATAAATCTTTGTTCCCATTCCTGGATGAAAAGCAGGATATGAGTTGTCAAACTCTTCAGGCGCTCTCGGGTAAACCGCGGGCTGATGATAGAAATAAGGGTGGTGATCTGGTGCTGACTCAGCAGACTCAAAGACCAGTCACTAATTACTCGTACTCGTTGTGTACTGACGATCGTGAGACCAAAAAAGAACACAATACGGTAGTCAGATGGGGTAGTGTACTTGGTTGACCGTGCCAAAATTCCGGCGCGCTGTGACCAGCTGAATAGAGGATCATGTAGGAGTAGCGCAGCATAACACGGCAAAATGCTGAATGAACTGGATGCTTGACCATGTGCCTTGAGCCTAAAGAATCTGTTAAAACTATGGAGATCAGCACCAGTGTTTATTCTCGTCAAACCAAAGATGATTGATTTCGAAGAACGTTTTGCCGTTACACACAGAAGAGAAAAGCTTTGACAGTTCTTTTGAGGCGGCTATATTTAGTTCCTTGCTTTCCAACTTATTATTAAGTGGACACGGGTGTGAGAGATGTGATTACCGTTTGCTAATTTTCAGGTGAGAAAAAATCGTGAAGTCATTGCGGTTGCCCGGATGAGTTTGGAAGCTCCTGTTCTCGACGTTCATAATTCCCATTCTGATATCAAAAATAGGACATTCAGCGAAGCGGTCTCTTTTCAGAAAAATTATTCCCAAGCTGTACATTCATGTATTTGTATATATATCTATGGTACTTAAAGACTGTAATCCCTGAGGAAGATTTGGATTAAATATTCAGAGGAATAAATAACTTCAATTAGGTAAGTTGAGTAGAATAAATCCAGAATGTTTTGTTGAAAGCTGTGGTTACAAGGAAGATCAAATGAAATGACACCGGGACCAATCAAGCATAAAAATAAAATGACAATGACGGTATAAGATCACAAAGATTATTCTGGCAAAAAAAGGGGAAATTGAAAAAACCAAAAATGAACGAAACACACCAAGACCGAAGTAACCTAGGGTCAAGGTAGAGACAAGGACTACATATTTCTTTTGCACACGAAGATCAGGCCTCAGTTCATGAACAGACAGGGCCCCTGCTGTTTTTGGAAGCTGAGCACGGGGAAACGTGAGGTGTTTGAGAAAATCCGGCAGTCAACTTTAAATCATTGTTTGGGTCAGCAGAATGGTTGGAATCCATTAAATGCTCAGAGACAGAACTTCTGATGCGTTTACTTTCACCCTTATAAAACCGGGCTGGAATATGTTCTCGCATACTTGTTGACAGCAACTTCTGACTACGGTCGATGCATCTTGCTGGACAGCAGCAGGCGAACTGGTAGATACACATGCAGGTGGCCTGTTGAAGGATATTGCCTTTTGTACAAACGGAGAACAATTTACGGCTGATAAAGATCAAGTGAAGTCTGACTAACTGATCCGGAAAGACAGCTTTTCGGTATATCTGACACTGCACCACCTTTAAATTCCGGATTCATGGACAAAGTCTTTTTGGAAACTGAGCTGATGGCTGGTTTTGCTTGTCTTTCTCTCATATTCTTATCGACAAGCCGGTGGTGGATGGTAAGATTTTTCATATATCCGGATAGGGTACAGGGCCATTTTTGCTGCATGTGCTGGGTGTTGGTTCGGTAAACAAAGATTCAGGTACCAATCCCTCCCCCCACTCTGTTGTGACAACCTTAAGGATTATCATCCTGCCCCATCCCATTTTGTAGTAGTATGTAATCGTGTGCATAACCATGGTCGGGTTTTTTAAGTTCCTTACCCCACTAGGATCTACCGATTTTGACCAGGGTATGTTTATGTGTTCGGATAGCCCAAGTGACCCCAGCCGACTGCTTTGACCTGTGTCACACTGTGTGATAAATCTGGTAAACCAATGAAAATGGATTTACATCTAACCATGGTGCGCAATTTTTACTCATCTACTGAAGGAATAGCTGATTCCATTTCTTTTCCGATAGTCAATTCCAGCACTGAGTAGGAATTGATAAACTCGCGTAAGATGTCAACCAGGTCTATAGCTGAGTGGCAAATAACGAATCTATCGTCCATATATTGTTTATAGATGTCAAAATGATTGATAGCTAGCCTAAGAAAAAAATTTTCTGGTTTTGGACTAAAACAATCTGCCATTCGAGGCCACAGTACGGATCCCATCGCAATTTTATCATATCTGAGAGTCGAAAGCAGATTGCACATTAAAATACATTCCATCAATAGCTCTGTAGGGAGCGTGTGTTACTATTCCGCAAAGTTTGACCAACCGTACTCAACTTGATGCGCTCTAGTACTTGCCTAACCGGTACCTTACCTAAAGTGCGAGTGCTGATAACAAAACGCAAGTCAAAAGGACCGGTTCGGGAATGTATTTGAAGTAGTGGTATATTTAATTAGAGTAAATGTAAAAGTAATGAATGAGGGGAAAGTTTGTTCAACTTATCTGACTGGTATTGCTGAGCTAGGGACTCAGAGTATGTGCTTGCCAGCCGGCACTAAGGAGGCGCGAAATGGCGTCCAAGCCTGCCCGGGTGCATGGACGTTAAAACAGAACTTCAAACACCCAAAGCATCCAGAGGCGAGCCAGAGGTCTATTTAGTTAATTTAATTAACCCATTTATTCTAGCCCCAGTTGTATTTTCTTGCCAGTAAGGTCCACCACATCTTTCTCAAGTAGTTTGCTGGAATTCCAGCTTCCATTTTGTGTCAGTCGATGAGATCACATATGTACGAAGCAGTTTCATTGAGTGGCACGCTGGTGAACTATGAGCTAACATCAAACGAAAAAATAACCCCACTCATTGTGCCGTTGTCCTTAATACTGTCAGCAAACTTATATTTCACGAATACAACAAAAAGGCAGTCGTCTTCCAGCCGGTTCCAGTATTTCAGCTAGCGACTTGGTGATACAATGATACGGAGAACCTGACATACCCAAAACCCTGCCAAGGGGTAATCCTGCCTTATGTATTTTCGGCAATCCATAGAAACCTGGAACTGTCGAACCAACGGATCGAAGGAGTTTATACAAACCAGAGGAAATCAGTGCATTATCTTTCGTCTTCTTCAGGACGCCTGGCAGTTGGATCTCGGTTTTGGGCGTTCTGTTCTCCTCACCTGCAGGTCTATCAGATTTAGTTTGGTCGGAGAGAATCAACAGCATTTCATTGATGTAGTCTTGGCGAATCATCAGAACAACACCCCCGTTTATCAGGACGACTAAGGATGATGTCGCAATTGTCAGCGATCGGCTTGAGTTATGTTGTACGCTGCTTCGTCAGCAGATGATTCAGACTGCATTCTCAGTTAGCTTTCGTTCTCTACCAACGGGCGGTGGCTGTTGATAGGACCGTCTAGTCTTGGTGCTTATCAACCCTTCCGAGGCTGGTATCGTCGCTGACATTCTCATAAAATCCAGGCTTTTGGGCTGCACTTAGCGGAACTTGAATAGGCTTCGGCTCTATCTAAAGCTGTCCTGTGCAGGCTGAGAGCTCAAACGTTAGACTTTTCTGTTATAATAACCTGGTCTTAGCTCATAGTCAACATTTCGGATGTAACCTGAAGAAGTCATTGCTTCCGTTTCTCACCATTTAGAGGAGATGAATAGGCTCTTCCCGTCAAGCGCTTAGTGTATCTGGTCGTGAAGTAGCGCCAGAAGGAGTCCGAAAGCCTTGTCAAAACAGTGTCACTACCTTGTTCACCACTGAAGTGGCAACTGAAATACACTGCTGCTCAATGTCCCTTTTTAAATTCCTTGTGTTCTGTGGGCAGAGATGTATTGTCAATAATCGCCTTAGTGCTACTAAGACCCGACGATAACTGAGTTCTGACAAGGATTTTAGTTTTTGAAACAAGGTGGGAGCGAAAGGATCTTAGCCCCACCATCCGACTTCTAAGTTCCCCCACATCGTTTTAAGGTAGTTGAACGTACTTCTCTTGCCACGATGTATTTATGCGGTGACTGGGGGTGGATGGCTGTTTGCAGGAATTACCGTTGGCCGGTCACTTCTAGTGACACCAGAGCAGTCGGGTTTATTCCCCTAGACAATTTCTGCAGTTACTGCTGGTTGAAGATTATCAGTCTGATCCTCGTCATCTCGCTGTAGAGTTTCATTTGCTTGGGCGAAACAACGAGTCACAGTTCGTTGTTTCTGCAGAATTCTGGGCCTTCATTTAAGGCAAAGAACATTTCCGCTGACGATGTCCTCAGGTTTATACCATGCCTGAGGAACGCCGGCACAAGATCCAGGCATCCGAACTGGATGGCCATTAATCTAGAGTAAGCCATTATTGTCAGATGCTAAGGCGTGCGATCCTGTAGATCACGGCCTCACACTCGACAACTAGTGCTGCTGCTGGGCCTCATGGCCCTGGTTTTATCTCGGTCTTCTAGCCGTTAGTTCTGGAATTCTATGGAAGCTCAAGCGACCAAAAGTAGCAGAACTATTGCCCTACCAACAATATTTACAAGTTTCCTAAAATTGTCTTGATAGACGGTCTTTACTTCCCTTGGCTGTATACTACCGCCAGCTCACTTGTTCCTGTCAAATAATTTCAGAAGATATTACAGGAAAACTGCATGAGTGAACGTGTCCCACACTATGTTCACTGAGGATTAGACAGTGGGGGCATTCACACTATATTTTGCTCTTATTGATCGGAACATAGGCATATTCTCCTTTATTGTTCATGATCTATCTACAGGAAGTAATCAAATGGAAGTTTTCCGTAGCATCGCCTTTTCTAATTCAGCCATTTCTGAACAACCACTAGTTGTGAACTTTAAAAAAGCTGGATTTAACATGACATGAAAAATGTTCTGTTTGACTCAGTCATAGTGATTACTCTGATCTAGGTTAGATATGAGAATTGTAGATGGGTGAGCGGTCTCGAATGGTCGGCAGCGACATGTGTAGAAACAGCAAGATATATCGTACTTAGTTAAAATCCAGCGATTGCGACCTTATAAAACATAAGCTACCACTTAAGAATCAATGAAGGGCAACCAACAGCACGAACGACTGGGCACTTACTAAAAACTCCATGACAAATTTGCAAGAAAAATCAGAGAGGATTGGCGAAACTGCTGGACGCATTTCTGTGGAACACTTAAAGGGAGTCACAAAGTATGGATGATGAAAAAGTAGAACAGAATAATCTTACACCCAGTACTCAGCAACTCAGTGGTCTAAAGACTCGCGTAAGGAACTCTAAGATAACCAAGCTATTCTCTAAGAAATTCCGACATAAATCCTGTCAGAAGGGAGGACAGCTTCACACTAGCAACGGATAAATGATAATCAGTTTCGGTCCAAACCATAATGCTGTGAAGTGATTGCAATACTGTTGTACTCTAAAGCGACTCGAACTGAGGTAACATCAAATCATCTCAGCCTATCACAACTAGGGTTGGGGTTAGTTAAGTGCCTAAGCAGTAGGGCAGAAAAGCCTGGTAGTAGAGGAGAAAATTTATGGCAGAGAATTAGACACATCAAGAATAACCTGTGTCCCAGTAACTAGCCACCTAAAATTATGAATGAATTCAAAAGAAATCGAAAGAAAAATGTGAGCAGTGGCATTAACGCCGGTGTTGTTATTAATAATATTATTATTACACGTCTCTTGGGTTCCTGGTGAAACATAGGGCTTCAGCAGCACGTCGCCATTGCACTGTCTTCTTTGTAGCCTTCTCAACCCGGCTGCATGACTGCCCAGAAGCTTTTATTTCTTCCTCACACCATCTCCTCCATATCACTCTTAGCTGGGATGCCCAACTCTTCGTTCCCCTTTGGATTCCATTCCAGAACCTGACGCGTGATGTTTCCAAATGGTCTTCTCAGTGTATGACCAACCCAGCCCAACTTCACTTTCTTCTGCATATTTGTTGGGCGATAGGTTCTTGGTTGGTTTGTTGGCAGGCCACAGTTCCCTATTGCCCATTCTTTCTGTCCATTTGATCTTCAGTATCGGGGGCGTGTAGGCGGTAGCTATTGATGCATGTTTGTAGTCTGTTGGAAATAAATTTTGCAACGCGTCAAGTTTCTGAACCATATGGATGCTGACTGCAGTGCAGTAGATTTCCACACTTTTTTCGGATTAATAAAGGAGGACCTGTCTTGCTTTTCCGATCCTGACTTTGACATCCTCATCTGTACCATCGCCTGTAGTTAAAAAGATGCTGACTAGGTATGTATGTATGTATGTAAGTGTGTATGTAGTAGGTAGGCAGGTGGGTGGGTGGAAAAGCCACCTTCCTTTAGACTTCGGTTGATGGTGATTGGTGCTTGTTGTTGTTGTTGGTTGGGTATCTTCATCCCCCCTGTCTTCTCTACGTTCACCTGGGGGAAGTCCCGTCTTCGCTGTCTTGCCTCTTCCGCTCACTTGTTAGTTTGCGCCTGTAGATTTTCGAGCTTGTGTGAAATTAGCTATAAATCGTCATCGCTAAATTCAAAATCTTCATCTGAGGTCTTTTTATCTTCCAAACAGCGTATGCCAATCTTCTCGCTCCTCACAGTTTTTTGCATGATCCAGCCCCATCCAGTCGGCCGCAATCAGAAAGACAATCGGTCATAGTAAATGGCAACTTCGTCTTACCCCTGTCTTCCCTTCAAAGGCATCACTGAGCTTTCCATTGTGAATCACTTGGCGTGTAGCACCATCATTATCATCATAAAGCTGTTGAATGAGGCTGACAGAGGTTTGTGGCACCAAAACCGTAATGTTGAAGCAGCTGCCAAATTGCTTCTCGGTTGACGCTGTCGAAGGACTTTTCAGAACCGATGAAGTCGGGGTAGAGATCCAGTTGACAGTCATTCTATGCTCTGTTCTATAAGGATGGGCAACATAGCATTGCAATTTGATTAGCACATGATTTGTTCTTCCTGAAGGCAGTCAGCTAGCCAGCTCCGGTGGTAATTTTGAATCCAGGGCACCTTTTAATCTCTCCGGTGTGGTGCGGCATAGTATTTTGCTTGCTTTGAGTGGACAGGAGCATGACTCCCTGCTGTTCCTGCAAAGACTCAGGTAACTTTTGTTTGGAAGTTTGACAAGGTAGTCCTTCTTCCAATCGGTAGGCATCGTTCTTTCCTTACAAACCTCCTGCAGTAGTGGTGGAAGGATGTCCGCTGCTGTCTCTGCGTCTGTTTTCAGTGCCTCTGGTGCGATTCCACGTGGTCCTGCTGTTTTCCTGGATTTCAGCATCTTTATGACTTTCAGGAGTTCACTTCTGCCTTTGTCGCAGAGCTTATGTTCACTGGTAACTCTGTGGCTGGGCTACTGGTGGTATTTCTGGGCGAGTTGCAGGTGGTGGTCGATCCAAGAGGTCTTTGAAGTGTTCAGATAACGGTTTCCTTTGTTTCCCTTCTTCGGTAATTAGGTGTCCGTCACTATCTCCTATTGGTTTCATCTGCGTTGATCTCTTCCCTCGCAGTTAGTAACCTGGTTATTTGATATAGTGTTATCAGGTCTATCCTACCTGCAGCCTGTTCTTCTTCACTTGCCAGCGTGTCATAGAAGTGTCTTTTGCCTTTCCATGCACTCTTCTTCACTTCTTTGTCCAGTGTTTCATACGTTGCACTCAGTTCCTCTTATCGCTGTTCATCCCTGTACTGCTTTGATTCGTCTTCTGCTTCACCATCTTCCTCTGCATGCTCTATCAACTTCCACCTGTTCATCGAGATCCATTCCTTGTCTAGCTTCATCCTCCTTCCTAACACGGTCATGGAGGTTTCCTTCCACCTCTCTTTCACAGGGTTACAGTGTTCCTCCACACGCGACCCTTGAGGGACGTTGCTCAATGTCTCCCATTTTGTTTTGATGTCTGACGTGAAGATGTCATTTGTAGCTTCTCCTTCGGTTTCTGATTGAGTGTTCAACCGGAACTGTGGCCTATCAGTAGCTACTTTGAAAACCTCCAACTTCAGTTGGAAGGTTCTTTGCACTAGATAGTGAATGGTCTGAATATACATCTGCTCCCCTTCTTAATCTTGTGTCCAGTAGTCGGCATATCCACTTCTGATCTCTTTTGCAGTCTGGGCAGCTTTGCTATCTCCAAAAATTGTGCGGACATTCTACGTCCTTATGCTTACTATTGCTTTCACTGGGAGAAGATACATCGGCCAATTGGCTTCCCGAAGGCTTTAACCAACTAGCGTCATTTTGTCCCTCCGATTCCAGCAAAGAATAAATTTATTTTTATTTATATATTTCTTCTGTGCTTTGAAGTTTGCTTAAGGATTGAATTGGTTTTACGAGGTAGGGTTGCTAGCCCTATGCCCGACCTTCCCTCTTTATCTGGACTAAGGACTGGCCAGTAAACTAGTGAACTAGTAAACTAGGCGATGTTAAAACACTGGTGTTACTCATAATACTTCTACTAATAATATTAATGATGGCAGTAATAATGTTAACAGGGTTGAGGGAGAATTCAAAGGTTCAACTGCGTTACCATACCACGGAAGCGTTAGGAAGAAATCTTAGTAAGACTGGAATAAGAGAGCAATTGAACTAACAAACCAGCTTAAAAACAAGCATTGTGGGTTAAAACATTCCATTGGTCCAATTAGGTGAAATAATTTAGTTTATCAAAGCTCTTGCTATAATTTTCAGGTTGAATACACATTTCGTGGTTTCTTCTCAGTTGTAAACAGCCTGAAAAATTATACAATTATTGTGAGGCAAGATAAGAAACGCTTTGTTGTTGGAGATGGACCAACATGGTAGAAAAGATAAACAAAGCTGACAAAATCAATCGAAAAACTTTGGTAATTCGAATAATAATCATAAGGTTGATTCATTTACCAGTAATTAGAAGAAAAATTTTCCAGTTCTAACAGATGTCAAAAATACCGATATAAAAATGATCATAAAAATAGTGATAATAATACTTATAAATGAATATGAGTAGAACTTAGGCACCATAGTAGAAATATAATCCCATTTTGGTTGATTCACTAGATATATCTCACAGTGAAACAGTATTACTTACTGGATCGCGTTTCGGTCACAATTTACCGTCCATAGTCACATCTAGACAACTTATAAATCAGACTGAATAACTTAAGTGAATGAAGTTATTGAAAAAGTTTATTCGCTTTTATCTCTTTGTTCAACGACTTAATATTGGTATTTTGAGTCCGTGTGATTGAAGTATATTCAGCTTTTTAAAAGAAGAACTGTCACTTCGTCGGAGACACGATGGACAATTTCGAGAATACAAAGCGTTCAGCTCGTGAACTCGTGCACGTTTATGTAATGCACGTATGAGATAGTCAACAATAATGATATAACTAACAATCAGTATTGGTTTTAAGTTGGTATTCATCATGGACTGACATCATCCGTCAGAGCAAGTTACTGAATCACTTACGGATAGATATTGAAAACTCACTTCATATTGAAGTTAGTGCTGATGATGTTGTCTTAAAAGACAATGAAAGCCTCACGAATAGGCCACTCTGCTCACAGAATGTAACACGACCAAGATCATCCACCTGAGTCAAAAACGTTCTTCACTATTTTAAAATCATACGGGCCCAACACACTTCGTGTTGCTCAAACATACAAGGTCTTCTCCATGAGGCAAGATTCCACAACAGGACAACTATTCTTTCTCCACGGGTCCCTGCATCAGCATTTTATAGGGAAGTATCAGATATAGATCACTGATTGACTGTTCAATGAGATGGAAAATAGTTGAACAGAGTGGAAGACATATCGTATAACTTATAGTCATAGATGAACACTATCGGATCCCAAAATACCAGCTTGTGAATGACTATCAAAAGAGAAAACTAGAAAGCATATGACGCAAGGCATGCCAACGTTAACAATAGCGATTTAATAATCAGACGGTTGATGCCAAAGAACAACGAAGGAAAACCCTCAGGGAAAAGCTAGTCAAAGTTTCATAAGGATGTACATCGGAGGAAACAAATGACTTTGTTGCCAACTAATTGAAACAATAACTGGCAAAAATGGAAGAACTTCTTCTTCCGAAAGGGCTAAATTGAAATAAAAGGGATGTCATAGAAAAGGAATTATTCGTTGCATCAGAATCTTTGCTTAAGACATCAGAGTTAGGTGAGGAAACTAGATAGGAAAAACTGCAAACAGTCCTACCACTGACGAAACAGAAGAGACAGTACACTGGAAAGACTGATTGGGAATAGAAAGCACTAAAGAGACTGATCAATGAAAGTTGTCATCATACTATCAGTAGACAAAGGACGCATCATTGTAGTCATGAACAGAGCAAGTTACATTGTCGAGCTCTGAAACCTGACTCCAAATTTCATATACGTGTCCAGATACACTATCGCCTATTTATAATTCCCGACACTGCTGATCCACCTGCGTCAGACAGCATAAATATCAGGAGTTAACGTGAAGTATATATCAGGATGTTGTATTGGTCAACGAGCGAGCAAAAAGTCTTTTTCCGTACAACTAAACAAAAAATGTTCAATGAGTTGTTACATATATCAACAGAATAAAATGAAATAAAATGCTAAATAAGTCCCTCCTCAGAATACAGATATAAGAGGGAATATCTTTGTTCGATATAAAATATTATGAGATGTTGCAGGTGCTCTGTTTCAGATGCACTAGCTACCATTATAAGTCATCTATGTATGCACTGACGAAAGGTAAGCCATGGAGTACCTAATCTGTAAATCTTTGGAATGTTTGAGCAACATTTGTCAAACCAAACGGCATACGAATAAATTCGAATAGTCCGAAGGGGTAGTGATGGCCGTCTTAGGAACATCATTGGGTTCCACAGGAATGTGATAGTAAGCTCGCACGAGGTCAATCTTGGAAAAAATATTTACTTTTGTCATACAGTTCATAAAATCATGTACGTGAGGAATTGGATACTTATCAGGGACCGTATGCTTATTCAACGCTCGATAATCACCGCAAGGCCGTATTTACCCTGATATTTTTTTAGGTACCATATGCAGGGGTGATGACCATGGGCTCTTGGAAGTATAACTCCCAACTTTAGAAGTTTATCAAATTCCTGTTTTGCTATCTGCAGCTTTTTAGGGTCTAAGCGTCGAGGTTTTGATGAGACTGGAGGACCTTTTGTAAGAATATGGTGCGTCACCGTGTGTTTTGGAGAGGACTTCGTGTAATCCGTTTGAGTGAGCTCGGGAAATTCTCGCAGAAGGATATCGTACTCGGAAGTGTTGTTTATTGGAGCTACGACTAAGTTTATTGTTTTTGTCTCCGTAGCGATACCGGTGATAGAAAATTCACCATTACGGCTGACTAGTCTATGGCGACTAGAGTCGACCAATAGTTCGTAGTGTTGAAGGAAATCCATGCCAATGATAGGCGACGATATGTCAGCTATGACGAATTCCCACTGGAATGGTGTATGAAAGCCAATGTCTAGGATCAAAATTCTGGTCCCATATGTAGTAATAGCAGATCTATTTGCCGCTTGTAGTACCAAAGTTGGGTTGGGATGGCGTTTTTCGGAAGGTGTGGGTGGGATCACGCTCACTTCCGCTCCAGTGTCAACCAGAAACTGAGCTCCAGTCTTCCTATCCGTCACTCGAAACAAACGACTGTGTTGTTGTACGCCGGCGACAGCAGTCGTCACTGATCGCCGGCCTTTCCGTTTCCCGATGAAAAGGTTTTAAAATCGCATGGTAACAAACAACGACGTGCTTTACTGCCAAACTTCTTGTGATACCAGCACGTGCTACTTTTAGACGCAATTCTACTCGTGGTCCTATCACGACTACGGGATCTGCTTCTACAGAACTTCGGTGACTGGTTTAACTGCAAAGCCGTCAGTTGTCCTGTAAGTATGTCTGTCTTCCTCTTTAAAGCGGCCACTCGGTCGTTTTGCGTTGGCTCAGCAATACTTTCAACCGGTTTAGGCATCCTTTCGTACATACGGTCAGCGATGTCAGCCAACCTGTCAATGTCAATGTCCGCATCTCCGATAGCTAATATCTGCTGAATGCATGAAGGAAGTCTCCGCAGCCAGAGCTGGTAGAATAAACGGTTGTCTACGTTCCTATCTTTCAGCAGACTTTGCATATGTCGCTTAAGTTGTGAAGGTGTTCTGTCACCGAGGCATATGCTACTTAGTAGTTGATCGACAGCCTTCTGGTCAGATAACGAAGTAGCTTTCAGCACTTCTTGCTTCAAAACATCATAAGGTGTGTCTGGGCGGGCTTTAGTAGTGTCTCCCTTACTTGTTCAGCCACTTCTTCCGGCAAAACAGAGCTTGTGTATCCGAACTTTGTGTTTTTTGAAGTTATATGATTGGCCATGAAATGTTTTAGACGGACAAACCACAATTGAGGGTCATTAAACTTAAAACAAGGCATAGGAAGATTAATGGCACCCACGGACCCTAAATTCGAAAAGTCTTGATTATGAGAGTTTAAGGACATCAGTACTGGTACAGCAAAAAAAATATTTAAGAACAAGAACAGGAGAAATACGATAAACAAGTATGTCAATGCCTACCACAAAGCAGCCAAAGAAATTCTCAGTATATATGTATGTCCGTATTGTATGCAGTCATTAATGGCCGGTTGCAGTATTCTATTGCGAGAGTTTAATCACGTCGGGCTCACCAGTTTGTCGAGCTCTGAAATCTGACTCAAAATTTCATATACGTGTCCAGATACACTATCGTCTATTTATAATTCCCGACACTGCTGATCCACCTGCGTCAGACAGCATAAATATCAGGAGTTAACGTGTTGTATTGGTCAACGAGCGAGCAAAAAGTCTTTTTCCGTACAACTAAACAAAAAATGTTCAATGAGTTGTTACATATATCAACACAATACAATGAAATAAAATGCTACAACATCAAAAAAGCAGAGTATTCACTGAAAGACGAGAATGTACAGTAACTATTTGAAACTAACTCTATCCAGAAGTTCAACAACCGGATTATCAATGGCTGGAACAAAATCTTCAAAGCAAAAGAAATAACAAAAGAAAGACAAATGACGGATAAAGTCAAATGGACCTGGCTTTCCTTGATTTTACGGCAGATAAAAGTTACAGAAACTAGAAATCTCTCTACGATCAATAGTCTGACTTCAGGGGACCTCAACTTACAGCATATCCACAGAGCTTTCCAGGAAACTGAGATATCTTGTGCAATTATGCTGACATAACACCAAATTACCGATAAAAAAACTTGGTAAAGATCAAAGGGATTATTGCATAAAACGATGAATTAATTGTGTCCTTCTATGTCACAGCACTATACACATCAATCGAATCACGGCTGGCCAAAGATGCTATAACTTAACTCCTCACTGAAAACACAACTCTTTCAAGTCTGGTGGAATTCATCGACCTTTGTATGACAACATACTTGCAATTTAATGGCAAGATATACAAACAGTGGGATCCCAATGGGATCACCGATATCTGGACTAGTTGCAGAAGCACTGATGTAGGGAATGAAAACCATCATTCTACCTGTGATTAAACCAAAAATCTGGATTCGCTATTTAGACGGTAGTTTTGTCATCATTAAAAACGATGATATAGAAAACACTTACAGTTTGATCAAAAACGTTTTCAATCAACTCAAATTCACAATGGAGAAAAAGTCGAACAACTAACTGCCCTTCGTGGATGTTTTGGTCAGTACAACCACTGGCGGAAAATTGAAAACTCATGTGTACAGGAAGTCAGCGCACACTGATTAAATCCCCAACCGCAGTAAGAACGACCCAACAGCGCCTAAAATTAGTTGCGTAGAGAGAGAGAGAGAATTCCTAGAAGTTTGGCATTAAAGTTAGCTAGCAATCATTAGATGCAATGACATAAACTCAATCTGTCGATCATTGAGAAAAATGACAAGCAACCAGAAAGTCAGAGATCAGGCAGAGGAACAGTCAACAGGGGAAATCTACATAGTCAATGGTACAAGAATCTGTGATGTTGACGATAGCAATTCATCGTATAGCGGGGTATCATATAAACCAGATTAGGCACTCCTAGACTCTCTTGGCTTAAAATGCATGCAAAGTCTCGGGCTGTCTTTTAACAAACTGAGCCACCATCATGGGTTGAAACCTGAAGGGTATTTTTCGAATATTCACCTATGTATAAATGAGGTTATATCAAGTAGTCCCTGCAAGGTTATAACAAGTGATGACTGGGGTTGTTAAAAAATCAAAAGAATCTACCAGTTACAAACCACTTAATCACAGCAAGCCGCCGAATCACTAGCGCGGAAATACTGATGGCTCACAATTCACATTGAAGTTGATGCTGCTGCTGATTTTATCTTGAAAGACAATAAAAGCTACACGATTAAACCACGTGGCTTAAAGAACACAAAACAGCCAAGCCTATTCAGTATAATCCTATCTATTAGGTACTGAATATCAAAATATCTACAGAAAAAAGATAGGAGTGTAAAGATGCTACATAGAACCCAAATTCACTCATAATTTCCTTTTCTACAATCAGTTACGTTGTGAACGGAAACGTAGTTTTCATAAATGGTGTGAACGTATTTTTTGAATCGAACCTTCGTCTTCAAGGATGTACTTTGGTGTGAGCTCTTACGTAATATTCGTTTCTTACAAGTATTAGTTGCAATGTAAAATTACTTACAATGCAAGTTCATAAGTATTACTAGATAATTTCTACACCTATATCAAATTGAGGTTCATAGCAAATTCAGCCTTGGAAAAATGATATGGAAATTTAACTACTTACAAATAAGAATTCGACGGAAAATGTTCTGCAGCCTACTGAAATTATTACGTGATTCTTTACACTTAGAAGATAAAGAACATGAGTTTTCATATTCTGATCTTTGCTTTAAAAGAGTCCTATAAGTTTACCTGATTGTCGTTATGTACAAACGAACTCCATTTACCGCAAATTTATTAAGTTCCACTTAACAATGGAGTGAAGGGAGGTACGAACAACAGTTACGCTAATTATTGTAAGGATATCACAAACATTGTAAGCATCTATAAAATTTGTGACACAACCAATTTTACTGATGACACGTTGGATAAACGTTTTGATGGGATTTCAACTAAAAGTTATAATTGCATGTTTTACTGTACAGCTTGATAACAAGGTCGTTGAAAAGAAATATTTCTTCGCTGATACATGCCTTGTTTTAGAATTAGTAAAACCAAAGGGAAGATAACTGGAGAGGAGAGATTCAAACAAACGTTTTATTTCTGATGATATTTGTGGTAGCTAACAAAAGGTAAACATGAAAGAAAATTCATCACTTTGATTTTGTGTCTTCAGTGGGCCCAGGGTCAAACTGGATTCTTTGATGATTCCTTTTAACAATTTCATATCAAAGCTATGACACAGCTATTGATATGGCCTTCAGCCACTTCACTCACTATGAGTTTTACCCGACTAGTATGGCGATTGATGTAAAGTAAAGACCTGGTCAGCGGGTGCGTCTATTAGCTCATTTGTTGGAGTGTTGGGTAGAAAGCCAGAAAGCCACTGATTAGAATCCGGCCTTGACCCAGTTTTTCACTTTATCTTCAATCATCAGCTTGTATCAATAATGGCAGTCTGTCAAATCACAACTATCTCAGATAGTCTTATTGATAATTTAATATTTCTCATTGTTTACCACGTTTATTCAAAGTATATGTTTCATATATATATATATATATATATATATATATATATATATATATATATATATATATATCGTACTTGATCATATTCCTTACATTTAACATCAGAACTGAAATATTTGTTGAAAGTGTCGATTTCATAATCCAATAAAAAGCTTGGCAGAGTTTTATAACCATACATTTTTGCACAAAACTAAAAATATGCAAAGAAAAGAGATTAGAAGATTACTGTAAGTTTCATGATCCGTAGGTTTTGTTCTGAATATGCACTCTGCCTACCTTGAATTTCTTAGAAGAAATTCGGTGGCGCTTAATAATTATTTCTTAAATAAACTTTTACTGTAGTATTATTCTTTTATAGAACAGAGGACCTACTCTTCTGAAATGACTCAGCATCAAATGGTTTTACGTGAGATAAAAATAAATATTCAGCAAAAATTATAATCTTAATGCTCTAAGAATACTTTTACAAATTAAATCATTCTTGGGTTAAATTCATAGAAGGATTCGCCTTGCAGATTACAACATCATTCCCATTTATGGGTTCTTTTTCTTGTCAAACTCTATGAAAGAATAATTTATTTTTGAACATTTTTAGATGCATTTAGCTGAATGTCATTTGTAAAGATAATTCTAAAGTGAAACCATAGTTCCTTAGTGTTCTTTGGAAATAATTTCAGGTATGTTGTATTTGCCTGATGTTGGCTATCGATGCAATCCAGGACGAGGATTTCGTTCTGCTTGGGACTCATTAACTGGATGTATCTGCACCCCAGTGAGTTATGTTGCCCTCACTGAGGCTGGGACTCAGGGCCAATCACTTTAAACACCAAATGGTCATACACTAGGCCACTGGAGTACAAGAATAACTTCTGGTGCAACGGATATCAGTTATTATTAATTATTGATACTTTTAATTTCTCCCTTGTTATTCTGGATCGAACTGGCCTACCTCCACTAAGGAAACTACAATATAATAGGTAGTCAGGCGATGCTGAGGCATCTGCATGCCAACTCATATACCAACCAGGGTTGATCAGTTCGGTCCAAAATAAGAAAGAGACATTACAAGTATCAAAAAATATTCATCTTGGCAACCAGCAGCGGAGTCCAGGACTCACGTTCCGTCCCATTCGAGACTCATCTGCTGAATGCTCACGCATCCCGGAGAGTGATGTTGTTCCAATTGAGACTCTAACTCAGTACTCATAGCCTCGAATGCCACGGCGTTATCCACCAGGCCACTGAGGTACAGAAGCCACATCTTATGCAAGGGGTATCAGTATTTTTGAAGCTTTGGAGTTTGAGGAGAAGAGTGCTGAGTTTAAGTCTCAGTGATTAATCACTGGGGTGTAGGTACATCTGGCTGACGAGTAGCAAATAGGACGAAATGTACGTCCTGGACTTCATTGCTAATCACCAAGATAAATACAGTATCCATAAATATTTCCACACCAATCGTTTCATGGCCACCATAATCAGCCTAAATGTTTTACGCATCGATGGTGGTTAGATTTTCAGCAAAACTTGCTGAATGTTCATCGGCATGATCTATAATTACTCAAAGAACTCAATGAAATGTTTATTATCCTACAAAATAAAAGTTAACTAACTATTAAATATATACTTTTTGGCAAGTGATGAAATGTTCTTTACATCGTTTAAGACTCGTTATTAGTACTTATGTCCTCTTTTTTTCAAGAGAATGGTCGGAATTATCAGACATAGTTGTTCAGTGGCTAATTTGTTTTTAGAACTATCACAGGTATATATTGTTAAACAGCATGAGAGAAATATGACACGGTTGATTTCTGTTCTCTGTTCCCCAGTTGTTGGATGGATATTAAGATGTAAAATAGCTGAAGTTCAAATTGACCAAATCACTGCAGAATTCTATACTTTGATGGACCTTTCAAGAAGATATATCATGGTCTGTAGTAAGGGTCCTATATATACATCTGCATAGGAGATTTAGAATTTATGTCCTATAGTTGACTTATAGTTCTAGTGCTGTTGCTACAAATGATATATGTTTTTTATTTCAACTCATATTCATTACAAATAAGTGTTGTGATTCTTAACTTGTTTAGTTAATCACCAAATCATTATTTATGCATAAGTATCTGTTTCATTATTCCGGTTTGTGAAACAAATCGTTAGGTTGCTCATGAATTATGCATTCCCCATATCTGTCATATATTTTGCCCAATGCATGTACCTTGTGATAAAGTTGTCTTTGTTTATCACTCAGTCGTGTTTAGTATGTTACACATCTGGTATGCTATGCTCTCACTCCCTCTCTCCCAGTTCTTCATTGTCTTTTTACATTATCCTTTTCTTCCTTTAATTTATTTATCTCCTTTTCTCTTGGTGTATTATATTCTGACTAGTTTCCAGTAAAAGAAAAAAGGGAAACAAAACACTTTGCTATCCCCACTCTTATCGGTTATTCTGTATAGACTGGGAATACAATGTCTGTTCATCAAGATGAAGAAAGTGTATCAGTATAGCATATTTTTTGAATCATATAAAATAATCAAGGGGATAACAGCTCAGCCTAGAATTTCCAATATCTTTCTCCACCCTACATAAAATGAATGATAAACTTCAAGGTTGAGTTAAGGTAGTTTATTGAGTCGGCACACATATATAAATGTACACATATACACCAACTTAATTAATATGTATGAAGTAGGAGTAACGTCAGCATTAGTATGAATGGGCTAACCCATATTTTTTTATATTCTCATTCTTTAGAGCATATTATCATCTATTCATTACAGAAGTGCAAAATAATGAATTATTTATTAATGTCTGGACTGCTAATAATTGAGTCCTGTGTAAGTTCACACCTAAGATTACTTCCACTGAATTCTTTACTCTAAATTTGTGTTATTCTCAATTTTCTCTTTCTTGCTTTAAAAAAAGGATGAGAGAACATAAAAGTCAAAAGAAATAATAGTATATTTTAAATCTATCTTCATGCATATCTATTATGCACAAGTGTTAGATATTCATATACGCATATATGTATTACAGTCTTAAATCAGTGGTTGTACAGCTGAACCCAACAAAGAATACAATAAGAACAATGGGCACTTGGAATAAGATTTTCGCATTTCATATTCACAGATTAAACGATGTAAATACGCACACATACATTAAAAAAATTTAAGCAAATTCTAAACATTGGAAATGTGTAATAAGTTAAAAAGTTTAGGGAAAGGTTACCTTGGGAACCATTTAGATGGGAATGATCAGAGAATTCAGTAGTGAAACCGTTCTGTTTTAGTTAATTTTTGATTAAGCTTGCTTAAATATATTCAAAATTAAAATACGAAATGCATATGAATGTACTAGATGGGTGAATAGAGCGAAAACAATGACTGTAGTAGAATAATATGAGCTCATCTTTGTTTCGCACATTTTCATCAAATGCTTATGACCTGAACAATATCGAAATGTGTACATTACAATAAAAAACCATATAATTTGATTTATCAACTTCATAAGAGTTTATTTATTCCATCTATTCAGTAGTTCATTCATACTTACTTCCGGAACCCACTACAACGGAAAATAAAAGTCGAGCTTGCTCGAATTTTAGACAACATGAACAAATGAAGATAAACACACTTTTGTGAGTAGATCAGTTTAGAACTTTGGACATTTCTGTTTATTTTAAAGACAGTTTCATGTATAACTGAGAAGTGTAAGTATTTTTCATTTTATACTGTGTGATGATTGAAGGTGAAATGAAAATATGGACCGCGGCAGGATTCGAATCGATGACCACGGTGTTTCTGGCCCGATGCTTTATCAACTGACGTATGAGATCCGACCGCCGACAGGTTTTTTTTAAACTCCTTCCAATCACCATGGGTTTCCTTCGACTACCATATGGATTCGTAACGCGTTACCACCGATTGATTGAATTCGAACTGGCTGCCTAGTCAGAACATCTCATCCCAATCCAAATCTAACTGAATTAATATGCTACTTTTTCATATCGTCATGAATAATTAATTATATTACTGGTGTTTTATTACTTTACAACGCCGTCATAAATGTTTACAGTATCCATAAGATGCAAGAGTAAAACTGCATGTTGGACTAGTCTATTTGATAAAACAAACATTGACACCTCATTATGTAATGGATGATGTTTCTGGTGCAATCTAGTTCTCATAGTCATGTCAAAGTCATATTCTTGAACAGAAAAAAAATCAGAATGATGCTGAATAATATGTTATCTCTTACAAATTTACAGAGGTGTAAACATTAGTAACACAACTTACTTTGACAAGAGCCAATAGAAGGCTTAGATACTGGATGATGACTGACGATCAAATGGAAACCTTGATTATGGTTTGGTTGAAACCAGAAGCCATTGGCTTGAATGCTACCATGATTTAGATATTCATTTCACCTTCAACCATCACCCAGTACAAATGAGACTAGTCTACCAAACTACGACTATCTTAGTTTTATTATTTTAAATTATCAGAGTTTAGTCATGCTGAGGTGAATTCTCTATATAGTAGAGTGAAACTAACAATTTAATAAAAATACTTTTTTTCAGTCAACATATTTCTTATCGCTACTAAATATTTATTTAATGGGTTTCCAAAATATCTGGGTACTAAAGCTATTATTTTGCAGTTTAAATTCCACAAAGAAAAAAAGGGAATAACGAAAAATCCCCATTTGATCATCAAAAAACAGGAAAAGGTTTAAGTAAAGATAATTAGCTTTTCGAAGACTCATTTTCACAGCGTTACATTCAT
Organism: Heterobilharzia americana; assembly: GCA_944470555.2. Lineage (NCBI taxonomy): Eukaryota > Metazoa > Platyhelminthes > Trematoda > Strigeidida > Schistosomatidae > Heterobilharzia > Heterobilharzia americana. The sequence continues at coordinate 70,273,395 of OX104130.1, read as the reverse complement.
AAATATATAAGCACAATGATAGAATGTTCCCAACAAGTTTTTAAACAAAGTTCAAACTTAATCGACAGGTGTGTGTAGGGGACGAAACAATATTACGCAACCCATGACATGATCTCAACAGATTTTATAAAATGCAGTGAACAGTAAGATTTGATTTCTGATAAAAAGAAATAAACACGTAATGAAAATATTAACAAATAAATCAAATAAAAACCTAACCATAAACAGAAGTGTAGAGTACCCGAATAAAGCAGCGGTAAAGATAGTGTTTGCACATATTTCTTCTGAATAAACAATTGAGGTTTGAAACTGAAGCGTCGGCTGCATATAGGTGTCTAATCTCCACTCCACTTGAACGGTTTGGCCAGACTTTGTAGAGAACTTTGAATGAGGTTTCCAGAGGGGCAGGATGTTCAGAGTCTACATGATGTTCAGCAATGGAGCTGGAGATAATTTGTTCTCACCCTTCAGCATTCAGGCTAGTTAATGTTCGTGAGCACATTTTTCAAGCGAGCGCGTAGTACGGTCGATACACTCAGCTTCTAAGGAGCAAGTGAACTTGTCTATATACAGTGATGAGATCCAATGCTGTAACTTGTCTTTCACGCACTATTGACATGAGAACATAATACAGAAGTTCGCAGCATAGAATGTTTTACTTAAGGACTTTGATAACTGTTGACGAAGAATGTCTGCAACAATATCACCTTTAAATCTGAGATTCATTATAGAAATCTCCTTCGCAGGTGGCTAAATCTATTCCAAATCTTCTTTTCTAGCAATTTCGCTTGATAAATCTGCATGTGCAACCACTCTTTTATTATTCCTTAGAGGGTTTAGAAATCTTGAACAGAGGTCTCATATCTTCATTTCTTTCTTATTCTTGACAGGAGTGAGCGCATAACATTCTTCTTTCCACTAAAATTGGTCCAATTTTGAAAGTTGATCAGTTGCCTATTCCAAGTGGACTTTCTGTTGACGAAATGAAAGGTCAATTTCGACTCGACGTATATTGTAAATTATACTGAAGAGTAGCTGTCGCCGAAATTTTGAAGGAAGTGTGTCAGGTCCAGGTTATCATCACAAATAGTTAAAGCATCGTTTATACGCCGGAAACTCGTCTGGGACAGTCGATCGTCTTACTAACATATTTACTAATGCACAGCAGGATAAATGAGCCTTAGGAAAGATAATTGTCTTCCCTGTAACCTTTTTTTGATTATAAATGGTAAAAAGGCATATAAATTAAAAAAAAGTTAGGATGTGAATACCTGAACGCTGAATGTAATATTAAGTTACTGAATGATGAATGAACAAAGTGTAGTTCTTTTGATGGTTACAAGAGAGAAAAGTAAACAGAATTTAACTTTTAAGAAGTCTGAATATTGAGGAATATAATTCCCTGGAAATAGGATGCGCAGTTCAGTCAGCACTTCATGCTTAAGCAGCAGATTGGGTAGTAATTCGGCTACATAATAGAATGGTTGCAGAAAAAGGCCTTTGGTCTGTGAGATGAGTTAGATCAATCCAGTTAACAACTTGTCAGATGTCTGCCATCTTAACTCCTCTATCTGAAAACATCTTCAATATACGGCATATATATTTAATATAAGTAAAATCTACTATTGAAGAAAATGAGCTAATATAAAATCATCACATAGTGTCAAGGAAATGTTTTGAATATAGATAGTGATTTTAACCGTGAAAGGGGCCTAAAAATTGACTGAATCTGTTTATGTAGCTACAGAAAAAGGAAAAACCTCATAATCAGTATAATATGATTGAGCCCAGGTGATAAACTTGAAATCAATTTGTTACAACTGAATGATAAAAAGACAAAGTTTTAAATAATCAACAAATAGTGAGTGATGTATATTGAACGAATAATGATTTACAGAATATTCAGGCTTAAGATGAAAGTTAACAAATGATTTATTTACAACACTTTTAATTTACAAGGTTCACTCAGAGCACGCCACTGAAAGTTTCGACTATCACATCAAATCCAACTAAATAATGTTACTGTTAGGGGCCTAAGCACCCTAAATTGGACGATGTCTGTCATTCAGATGCTATGAATTAGCAAAATGTAAGAATCGTCATCAGCTTTCTGGCGAGTTAACATTTATTTCTGACAACTGTCTTTATTTTGAGGCAGTATTCGTCAGGAACTGAAATCAGTTGGAGAACCATTGAAAATCTAGGAGCACCGAATAGGTATTTCATCCTGGTGTTGGACTCTTCAAAGGAAGAATATTAAGAAACCAAGCCTTACGAGTTTGTGGAAGGAATGAGTCCTAAAAATGAAATATGACTAACAAAAGAACCTATAAAGCACTCTTCATTTTATACAGAAACTATCTTTTAGCCACTATACATCATTGAAATCAAACTGAAATTACCGACAATACCAAGGCATCCATGCAGCAGTGACATGCCAATAATGGCTGAGATACTTGGTTTGATAAACGATGGGAAACTGTAAGCCAAAAATAAACCATGTTCCAAACAAGTGTTAATGAAGCAACTGGGCACTGCTTCTGAATATAATTTTGCATTAACTTAATTTATTTGATATGGTACACAGTGATACTATATTACTTACTGCATGACTTTTCGTAAACAGTAAACAAAATCACGTTATTATGTACAACAAATAAACTAGTCTAACATAGAATTACTGTTTCAAAAGAAATCTTCAAGAAAGTTTGGTTCAAAGCCAGTAATCAGTAAATATTATTACCACGAACTCATGTGCTGAAGAATTTCACTATTTTGGTCTTACAAAGACAAGATTTTGCGCTTTAGTATGTCGAGAAAACTGGAATGAATTGTATTTCATGATCTAGAAGATCTTCAGAATAAAATAAGGCTAAGACGTCTTTCAGAAAACGAACAGAAGTTCTCATCAAATTTCAGCCTTTGGTAAAGTTCAGATAATTTGACTTAGTGATAGAACATGAGTAATCATGCGTACCATCATAAGTATTTTGAGTGTAGGGGAAACAAAAACCTATTTAGACAAAAGTTGAGTACTTATAGCTATATCTTTATCATCACTAACAAAATCTTGGTAGTAAATGAAATTCGATCCACTTTTGAACTAAAAAGATTAACAGAAAGAACTACCGGTTGTGAAATGCAAATTCAAATGGCGAGATAGTAAATCAGATGGCAGTGTTTACAGGAAACTATCGCACCAAGATTGGTGCTTGAATATTACACCACCATTCAAAGTAGGTTTGATAAAAATATTTAGGTAATGTAGCCAGATAGTACATCAAAAAAATCAGAATCGAGGACTCAAACATATTAAAGAGATACTGTTACTCAATAACTACTCCTTGGGGTCTATGAAAATGTTTTGAAGGTCCCATAAACGAAACAGAAATGACAAGATTTTCAGCAAACTTAACATGACTAAGAATTCAAATCATCTTTCGTGTTGCTGCGAAAAGACGGGACATTGGAAGGTCTGTGTAGGATTTTTAACAATACCAGTATCGGGATGGCATACAAACTTGAAAGTTCTATCAGGCAGAAACTTTGTAGACCGAAAGATCTGACAGAATTAATTTGAGGAAGTGGTCTGGCCTGTTCAATGCAATTCCATGATTATGAGATCAGGTAAACAGATTAAATAAAGTGACTGGAGGTAGTCAGAATATCAGTCTAAAAAGTTCTACGGATAAACCTAACGGAGGTGGGTAATTGAGAGGAACGCTGAGTTATTGCTTTATTCTGAATGACTAATAATTGTATATTGAGAGAGAACGGATTGGCGTTTTGAAGATGTGATGTAGTTAGTTAGAACGACAGAATCATTTTTTCTGAGATCATTGTTTAACCGATGCAGTAGAAATGAGTCGATACACACTGTAGACATTTGAATGAAGAGCTGTTGCACTATAAAAATGAGTTTGAAATTTGTATAATTACCGTAATATACACATGAGGAACAGAGTCTGCCCAAAACGTCATCCAGTAAATGGTACTGTATAACTGTGTGCTATTTATGCAATAAGCTATTTGATATGGTATAGTGGTCTACAATAGTGTCTAGGCTTTACTTTTGGATTAAAATCTCGCCTATTTATACTATTGAAACAGCACTGTTGAACTGAATTATTAACAGTTAGACAATTCTGTACTATGGAGTTTACTCTTAATTTTTACTGACTACTTTCTTGTTCCATAACAATTTCTAGCATTCACAAACATCCACAAACTTTTCATATGGCAATAGTAGATAATTGCAATGATAAAGTAAGCCAAAGTCATTTTATCAGACTTAGTTCATCCCTGAAAAGTTCCAGTGGCTTCGAATCTTATTTACTGGAAGACAAAAAGGTTTCGGATAAGCCAAGACTGTTTCTGCGGGGTCATTTTGTTATTTATCAGCCTTTTGCCATTAAAAATAATTCAGATATGCATTTGAAGATATGCATTATGGAGAAGAAAATAAGCATTAAATCAACGTTAGGCAACTTGAAAGAAATTAAAACACGCTACACGATGAATGTCCACTCTATTTTCAACAGTAATTTGTATAGGTAAAGAGGTGAGCAGCAATAAGCCCCACTTAGACTTAGCTGACCTGTTAATGCTTTAATCTGAGAAACAGTGGTCCTGAGACATATAAACTCCATTGACATGTATTAGCTTTATATGAATGACAACTTTAATTTTTGTTGTACGAACGTTAAAGCGCATTACCTAGTCAAGAATTTCAACACAGTGCAACCATGGATTAGTTGATTACATAAAGTTGAAGACTTGGATAAAAACTTCTTCTTGGATACGTTTCTTATCTGGTCGGATGAAGGAGTAACAACCAGAAGTGTATTTATTGAAAGCCATCTTAGGGACGACAATGCACACACTTCTATATTTTCTTTCTTTTGTGATAGAAGAGAGGTTGACGAATATCACTAGAACGTTTGTGGATTGTAGAATATATTAGTGCAATATAAGTAACAGTGAACACAGCCAATATCTATGTATCTACGTAGGAACCCTTATACTAACAATGGTTGGTCAATTCGATCCGGTAAAGTGATAGGAAACTACAAGTACCTTTAAGTGACCGTACGTAATTCTTTTGAGCAAAATAGTTAGGATTTTATTTGTAAATAGCTACGGTAGTTTTTGTTTTTATAGATTGAAACCAAATGAAATGTGAAATATTTGAGCGAACAGCCTTAAAATGATTATTCTGGTCAACTGAATGGTTGAAAGCAATCAGGAACATATGTATTCATCATGTTATTTGTGTTACAAAGTACCAAATCTTTGATTTATATGTTGATAGTTAAAAATTCTCATTGTCAAAATTAAAGGGAGAAATATAAGCGAATAATGCTGCTTCTAATCAGCTCTCATCAGGCTATACGTTAATATACATAAACTTGATTAATTTTTAAATTGTATCAGAATAGGTATTTAGATCGATAACTTCACTGAATGGCGATCACAACTAATCAGTACATCTCATTTACGTATTACTGCGGTACTGATGCACTCAGAAGCAAAGTTTTTATAGAGTTCCATATTACCCAAGTTAATAAGTTATACATAGAATTAATTTTCTGAGATGTACTACATGTGGAGAAAAAACGAATGGTAATTCTGTGGCTGTTCAAATAGACTACATCGCAAGACTCAGAATACAAAGAATTATCCTTAGAATGGGTTCGAAACCTTTTCTCTCTCTGTCTGATGACATTCGGATGGGACATTTTTATAACAAACATTATAGCTGTAGCTTATCAAAAATAATCACTGGTCATAGATACTATTCAAATCGTTTTCAAACACAAGGTTAGCTGTTATATTTAGGCTACATTATTCAAGAAGTTATAAGTCCTCAGTTGATATACTATATGTAGTCAAGAATGAGTGTGCTTGTGACATCCGAGCTGTGTTTTCAAATGTTCAAATAGATCTTGTTGAAGAGTTAGAAGGTTAGTCAAGAAAGACATGAGGGATTTAGAAACGTAGAAAGTGGTCATTATTTTAGGATATATAGTGGTGTCGACATAGCATTATACCTAGTCACTTTCGTCCCGTAAAATTGAGTGTATCATGATTAGAATCAGTTTGAATCTTAAATGAAGATTTCGGAAGTGTCAAATTTATTCGTCAGAATTTTTTATTCCAATGGGGCCAACAGCCATGGCATTATCTTTGTTTCGAGTAAATGGAAAGGTAATCGGAAATGAAGTTTAAAATGAAAGTTTTTGAGTATATTCAACAAGAAGGTATATATCTAATTCACTATTCAGATTTACTTTCAAATCAGCGGTATTTTAGCGGGTGGTTCACTGGACACTATTTTAGCCAACTGATTTTGATCATTTCTAAGACATACAACTATAGTCATTGTATGCCCGAAACAGAGTTGATACTGGGTTATGATTAGGGATGAAACATAGACCTGGATCGTGGCAGGATATGAAACAGTGGCCTCTGAGTTACTGGCCTGGTGCACTAATAACTGAGTTACCAGACTCCATTGGTGATGCTTTTTATCGTTTGTGAAGCTGAGGAAATGTTGGAAGTTTTCAATGCTTACCATTCAAGCGTAAGATTTACCGCAAAACATAAAGATCGTAAGACTACTCCTTTTTTGAATATCAGTGTGCTCGAACAGTTGGTTATGTAAAGGAAAGACAAAACTGGGAATATATAGGATGCTTCTTAGGTTTCTAAATTATTTTCTCCATTCAGCACAAAAATGGTTTGTTGATAACACTAATTATTAGAGTGGGGAAAATTTATCCTGTAAATATCTGAATAAAGGCAAAAATTGCTGACGTACACACTTGTGAAAACTGATGTCCTAGGAGATGCAAATAATATTCCATCATGCATCATTTATCAGTCAGACTGTGATTTCATTATCGTTGTCTTTAAGCGTTTTGGAACCGTTTATAACAAATCAACAAAAGTCTATGTGATTTTGCATAAGCTTTTACTATTGTGCTGTACAAACTAGATTTTTGAACGAAATGGCTCTGTAATCAGCCATGATTTCCTCTCTCCACTTTAAAAACATATTATTCATTTATCTTCTTTTTAATTTTTATCCTGTTTAAAGAGTAATGAACTAATAATTTGTGGTTGGTATGTTTTAAATTATTTATAGTCTTAATTAAGTTGCCAGAAACTACAGATTTGGCTTTTTATACTCTGAAAATTCTGGACTATTTTTATTTCAACATTTGCCCCCTTTCATCAACACTTCACAGAAGTATGGATTCATTTTTTGAAATTTTTACTGTGGCAATGCAGCTCATTCTTCCTATTGTAAGTTTTCTCAATCCATCGGTTTTTAACAGTTTGGTATCATTTCTGCACACTACAATATCCTGTAAAATTAATTAGTTATTGGCTGGCACCTTGTTTACGCGATTATGTTAGTCTAGCAATTTTACATTTAAAGTGTATTTAGCTGAAGGGTTCAAGATAAATTAATGAATCCGTTTATCCTACTTATCTCATACTTGTTGCTTACTGGAAAAAGAACCACAGGAAATAAATGCTCCCAATAGTCAAGCGTCGTCTTATTAGATACGATTTCCACTCAGTAGTTAAGTCAAACCCTCAGTAACATACATTGTGATGTAGAGAATTTTAAATCACCTCACTTACTTGTCCTTTCAGAGAAACGAAATGACGTAAGTGTTACATTAGATTTTACCGCAGAAATAAACTTTTCCGGTTTTCTAAGGCTCTACACTACCACTGAAGATAAATACTAGAAATACTGAGGTCAGTTATTAAAGGTACAGAATATGTCACTGAAACGCTAACATTGATGTTTTCCTAGGATGTCAAACCAGATACTATAGCATTTTTCAATGGGATGTAGCACGATATCGATTAGATTTAAACCAAGTTTAAAAAAATGTGATAAGCGTTGATTAGATATAACGTCTCATCCGAAGCTGAGCTAAAGAAATTGAAACCTGCCAATTTATATAGTTATTATATTTATTTCGCAAAACTTACGAAATAAATCTAAAAAACGTTCACACTAATGAAAATGCAGTTTATTAACCAGACTATCTTCATATCTCCATTTGTTTTTGTTTTCTATGGGTTTGTGATAACTTTAACTAATTTCCCTTTTTGCAGGATCATTCTTAGATCAATCTATCTGTTTCAGTGATTTGAAAACAGTTAAACAGTGGATTTGCTTTTTGATCAAGCAGAAAATATCAGTAAACTAAAACTTCATTCAAGGAGGCATACATATGCATATAAATATTACCTGAATGATATCAAAATCCCTACAGCCGTGAAATTCTGAATGTTTTTCACGCTTCTGTGAATAATTCTTGGTTGGTTTCTGTCGAACCTTTCAAAAACTTTCAAAAATTATCCATTTTTAGTAAAATATGCCTATGATTCCCTTTCATTTACTGGTCTTCAATGAAATTTTTAGAACCAAACTTCTGAAATATCTTGTATTCTTTAGCTAAAGATTCCCTGTGAAAATGTAACCCAGAATTTTATAATTCACACTTTTATACTGACTGAGTCAGATTCTTAACGTCTTGGAAATTTTATCATATGAGCATACATACATATATGGCAGGAAATAACATTAATGAAATGTTGAAAACCTTAAGCATTTTATCAAAAGATGATTCATGACAGCTGTAATATTTTTGTTATGTGTAACTATGTCTAACATGCTTTTAACAAAATTGCTACAATCATATGGTACTCTCTTTTCGACTTAGTGCTTTGTATCAAGTTTTTGTAGTTCACTTCTTTAGGGAGATATATGTACGAATTAAAGAAGGTACTTCCATGCAGAACACTCTTTGAGAGATACTTATTTTGATGGTAATGCAGGTGAATATTTATTTACTGTTTTCGAGAAACTTTAACGGTAAATAAAAAAGAAAGTTACCTGGAATCGTAGTTCTCACTTCTAAAATATAGAAGAAAATAATCATTCAAGCATTCATTTTAAGCGTACCTGCGTTACAGACTGGTAGTTTGGCATAGTAGCGCAGAACTGTTCTCTATTGGGATTACTGTACTATTATTATGATGATATAATCGAGTGATGCCAGATAATCCACATACATGGAGTTAATTTCTCTGTTGGTGAGAGGTCCGGGACCGAATTAGGTATCATCCCGATGTCACTGTTTACGATGTTGTAATGAAGTGGTATTTTTGTCAATAATTAATTGTGTACCTCCAAATCCAGAACGCTTATAGATAGTCCAGTTTAATAAAAGTAATCATATCAGCTGAACCTGGCTATTTACATACTGTAAGACAGGTGACAGTAAATTTTCATCTAACACTCTCGATAGAATTTTTTACCCGGATGTTAAGTGTATTAAGAAATTAGATTTATAGGCCGTTATTATTATACAGTCATCAAGTAATGTCAAGTGGTTAAAAGGCTTCAGATCCTATGGTTAATAATGATGAAGGAAGACACGGAGAATAAATGAATTTGTTGACCAGTAAGACAATCAGCAAGAAGGTCAAAAACTTGAAGTAGTTAACCCAGCTTCGTATTTTGCTGAACACAGCGTTTAAATGTATCACAAAGTCGATTTTTATGCATCTTTCAATCCTTTCTAAAGAACCTATTGGGAACAAATAATTGGGTTTGTTGAGGCTCCAGATGCAAGAAAGTTAGGACATCTTTCTTGTACTCCAAAACAATTTGTTGTTACATTGAACCTCCACTCACTAGTCAGCTTTGTTATTCAGAGTGATTATTATCATTTGACGCACAAAATCAACAGTTTGACTCTGTACCACATTGGTTGTGTTTTAAATCCAATTTTCTTTCTTATATTTCACACAAATATGTTTGATAAGTAAGCATTCGAGATTTATTGTTCTAGTACATCATACATTTCAAAGAAAACTCATCTTTTTATTGTTTTGTTAAAATAAATGCAGGCTAAGAAGACATGATTCTTGTGGCATCACATATGGCATTCATGACAATTATTAGTAGGTAGATTGATTGTAGTCGTAGTACAGTTGAATAAAGCTTATTGTAAACAGAAAGTAATCAGGTCAAATAATACAACTGCCCATGACTGCCGCCATTATTGTTAGCTGTCAATGATTGAAGGTGAAAGGGAAATATGGATCACAGCAGGATTCGAACCAGCAACTAACGGGTTTCCGGCGTAGTGCTCTACAGGCTGAGCTGCGAGACCCGACTGCTAACCAGATTTTTATTTCATCTCAATACTATTCGTTAGTTCAGTTTCATGTGTCACTGCTGTACATCACTGCAAACAGTAAATATATTATACAGTCTGTTGTTTACCGTCCCTCACTTGTTAATGTTTCGAAATTTGTAAAACATCTAGTGTAGTTTAGTGTCAAGTTGTTTATGATCTTATTCACTTCGTTTTGACATTATCGTATAAGAAACTGTTAACTTTTCCGTTTGAAAGTCACATAAGAGTATGAAATGATAATATTATCGAGTCATTTGTCCAGTCACATTAAAAAAATTAATCGTTTTATTTGAAACGAAGGAGATTTATGCGAAACACTTCCACACGATTAAAGACATGTCAAAAGCTACGAAACTAGGCATAATCACATCACAAAACAACAGTTCTTGCTGTAAAGTTTGTTTATTGTTTTATGATAAGATCCTATTTGAAGCCTCATCATTAGAAAATGTCTAAAATAAGCCTCTTATCCTTTAAGTAATACATTTACACTTTATAGCTTATTTTGTTACAAAAATTGAGGCGACTATGACTGATAGTTACTGATCTTGAAACGTCAACAACTTTGAAAGTGGTTGTTATGAAAATTCACACAACTTCCCTCATCCTTATTACCTGAAAATATACCAGATTTATAAACGACTGCTTTTAAATATATTTTGACAAGATCTCCTTATTTTCCTTCTGACCCTAATATTAATTAAGGAAAAATAAATAATTAAGTAATACTTAATTAATATTTAAATAATTGATAACAACACATTATTAATAATTAAACTTATTACAGAATAACACACTGAGTAATTGGTATTATAGGCTTAAAACTTCCAGGGGTATGAGGATGCAGATATGTGTTGAAGAGTTATACAAAAATCCAGCAATACGTAGTTTATGTCTAGCTGTAAATTACTTCGAACATTATTCTTTTAGACTCATCATCATGAATGCTGTTATTTGGTTCATAACCTAACTTTGGCTTAATCAACATCCTATACTCTTCAAAATTATTACTCCATGTAGTGTTCATAGTTCTGGTCTCTTGTATATCCCCTAAAAATATGCAAGCTGAATGCAGCTGTAGAGAAAGGTTATAAAAGCATACAAGAAAAGGGAGAGGTAGAATGATGGGATACTTAGGGGTATGTCCGAAAATTTCAACTGGAGAAACAGGTACTTTTTAGCATATTAAGCATTGATTGCAATTCCAAGTTACATATGATGACCTATTGATCAATTGAGATATACTGCATTCACGCTACACAATAGGTTGTGAGGCACCGGTTGGTGTTAATCATATACAATCAGCTTTTGTTCCATGACATCTGTAAAGTCTAAATATGCAGTGTGAGAGGAGCATTTGTGACAATGAAGGATGCTTGAAATGGTGAATTCATTTCTGCAACGATTTAGCGATGAGGTTTCAAGCCGACTGTATATCCTGAGGAATACATTTTGGGTTATTGTGTTGAAATTGTAATCGACACCTAACATGTACGTATAACTGAGATTTTTCGTTGTTTATTATTGATTCAGTATCAGATTTATTGAGATGAGTTTAGTCTTAGGAACAATCCTTTTTAACATAAACATCAAAAGTTATTGAAAGATTCAAGGGTGAAGATATGTTGTATAATGGATTTTTCTTTCTATATCTGTTGTCTTACTGATGCTAGCAGAAATTAAATTTTTTCCTTGATTTTAGCAGTTTTAAAGAGTGGGGGAAAACATTTAAGTAAGTGTTTGTATACCTCCATAACCACTAGGGATTTACAACTTATGAAGCCAATTATCCCTGTTTGACTGACACTTCAAATTTGTACAGTTGAGGATAAAGATATGTATAACACTAGGTGTTTTTGAGGAGGTAAATATATAGTTGCATTGGCTGAGCATTCATTGAACTTTAATGAACATTGTTGTTTGCTTGAGTAAAAATTATTCCTTATTATTATTATTATTATTAGTCCCTTGGGTTCCGAGTGGAACATAGGGCTTCAGTAGCACGTCTCCATTCTACTCTGTTCTCTGAGATCTTTTGAACCTGGTTCCACGACAGCCCAGAAGCTCTCATTTCCTCCTCGCATGACCTCCTCCATGTCACCCTTGGACGTCCAACTCGTCGCTTCCCATGGGGATTCCACTCGAGGGCCTGACGCGTGATGTCCTCAGTCGGCCTTCTCAGTGCATGGCCAATCCATCTCCACTTCCTCCTGCATATTTGTTGCGTGATAGGTTCTTGGTTGGTTCGTTCCCAGAGTTCCTTGTTGCTTATTTTTTCTGGCCATCTGATCTTCAGCAGCGAGCGTAAGCAGTTGTTGATGAATGTCTGTAGTTTATTGGAAATACCTTTCGTGGCGCGCCAAGTCTCTGAGCCATACAAGAGCACTGACTTGACGTTGGTGTTGAAAATCCGTATCTTGTTCCACATGCTGAGTGCAGAAGATCTCCACACTGGTTTCAGGCTAATGAACGCCTGTCTTGCTTTTCCGATTCTGACTTTGACGTCCTCGTCCGTCCCGCCTGTAGTTGAAACAGTGCTTCCTAGATAAGTGAAGGAGGTTACTTCCTTCAAGTTTCTCCCGTTGACGGTGATTGCAGTTTGTTGTTGTTGTTGATGGTGGTGGTGCGGTATCTTCATCACTTCTGTCTTCTCTATATTCACCTGAAGTCCCGTCTTAGCTGCCTCTCCTCTTCTATCAACTTGTTAGTTTTTGCCTGCAGATCTTCAAGTTTATGTGACATCAGGCACAAGTCATCGTTGGCGAAATCCAAGTCTTCTAGGTTCTTTTCCGTCGTCCAGTGTATCCCCCTCTTCTCGCTGCCTACTGTTTGCTGCATGATCCAGTCCACCACAATAAGGAATATCATGGGGGATAGTAGGCAACCTTGTTTCACTCCTGTCTTCACTTCAAAGGCATCACTGAGCTTCCCATTGTGGATTACTTGGTCGGCATGTGGCATCTTCATATAGTTGTTGAATGAGGCGGATAAAGGTTTGCGGTACTCCGTAGTATTGAAGCAGTTTCCAAATTACTTCTCGGTCGACGCTGTCAAAGGCCTTCTCAAAGTCGATGAAGTTGAGGTATAGAGCTGATTGCCATTCTATGCTCTGTTCTATTATTTATTTGGTGTGATAACTTTTCGTTTCTTAAACCTTTAAAGTATAAGGTTGTCCTATATAATGTTGGTTAAAAGTTGTAAACTGATGAAGAAACAGTATCACTTTCTAGTGCATCTAAAATACATCCAAAAGTCTTAAAATTGGTTTCAAAATACGCATACGTTCACTACTCACGATACTTTACTTTTACTGAAGGCTAATTATAATTATTAATATATATCCTGTTTATTTTACCTTTAACAAGTGTTAACTGCATAATCTCCCTGTCCTAACCTTGTCACTTGGTTGCTGAGGTCATTTTTAAAAAGTTCAACAGGAATAGATTTATTTCAAATGTTGTCTCTGACTTCATTCATCATATCTCAGTAGTTTTTAAGCAGTTATCATTTTTACACCTTTAGATGACCAATTCATCTAGGTAATAGATTTTTAAATTTACCAATATTGAGATGATACATATTCAGCTGAATGATGTGATGGTGAACAAAAAGACAACGAATAAAGAAGACAGGAGTGCTTTTTAGATTATTGAAGGTCAAGAGGGGAATAACGCTTTAACATGTTCTTTCTGATTGTACAGTTCAAGTTAAATCAATCTGATTGCAACAGCCTTAGGTAAGTTGAATAGGCGTTGGTAAGCTACAGGTGGCACTGTTTTTGGAACACGATGCATGAAACTAAAAGATTTTTTAGTATCTGTATGATGTCCTTTGTCCAGTAGGTGCACTAAGACGGAACATTTCAACACTTCCACTTCACTTTTTCCGAACCTGAGGTTATTCCTTTTTTAGCCTTCAGTAAATTAAAGTTCACTCATATCTTCCTTATTTCTTAATAGATTTCCCCCATCTTATTTACGTATGCATGTTAACTCCAAAGTATGGCGTAACTAATCAATTCTGTTAGTTATTCAGCTAAATAATCTACGATGAAGTATTTGAAGCCAGTAAATATCGCTTTCTCTGTTATTTTACTCAGTTCTAGTTGACAGTTTAGATGAACACATCAAATTTGTGGGCTGCTATTAGATTTGGTGGTAAGGGTTTATCGAAAAGATAAAGCTGAGTGAAGAATATTTGTTTGACAGTTTAGTTAGGAATGATACATATATATATATCTCACACTAAGGATAGGAACGAACTATATGAGATATAATTAATATCTACCAAAACTAACTGATGCAACACTTGTTTTCCAATGAAGTATTTTAATTTCCAGCAAATGGATAAACAGGTAGATGGATAGACTGATAAACAGACAGATAACAGGTCATAGACATACACTCTAAGGAAATATATTTTATCTTACTGGTAATAATGATACTTTCATATATCAGTGATTAGTAAACTTTCAATTATTTTTCGAAAAATATTGGTGAGTTACGTTACAGTAATTGTGTCAATAGTGATTTTTGATAAAAGTATTTTAATGTATAAAATAATCCTAGTGCAACTTTAATAGAAAACTACTTATTTGTTTTTGTTTTCCATATAAATGAATGGATTTTTCTGAAGAAGAAACGAAAAAGTTAACTGCTTGTATTCTATAAAATGAGTAATATATGGGCGAAATTCTGTTTTCTATTCTGCTTTATTCGAGATAAAGCTAGGTGATAGTATTAAGACCATGTACTGCATTTAGAAAAATCACGAATATTTTTCTATTCTGGTGGTTACCATATGAAAAATGTGAAACATAATAAAATGGATGTCACAACAATAAATCTGTTTGTGGCTTCCATATTATCAGTTTGACTGAGATAGACATGATTTTTCGGGTTCATATTGTTGATAAAGAGTGATGATTTAAGGTGGATTGAAAATCTGTGCGGCAACAAGATATGTACTAGCTTCCTCTGTATAAGACTAGTCTTTTTAATTCCATATTAGATTATATATTTGATTTATAACACAGTGATACAGTATTACTTACTTGATGAAGTCTTGAGCATGTATTATCAGCTCTCATTATCATATCAATGTAATCACACTACTTTCGACATGTGATCTTTATAATCCTGTCGCCTCTTATTCTCTGCTTTTATTGGTTGTAAAACACTCCATATCTCTGGTATAGGTGTTGCGTCATTTCTACCACGTGTTGAGTTTTGACTTGATGAACAGAGATTCAGTAATCAATCTGTCTCTCTCCACCTAATTATATTGGACTTATGTACAGTGGTTCTATCCCACCTTATTGTGTGGTTGTGTGTTAATGCATGCATTGCAATAGCCGAGCCACTTTCTAGATCTTGTTTTGGTTTGTCACTCTATATTTAGCTTGATGTCTATGTTCTGCTACTCTAACTGACCCCGACGAGCTGACTGGTTTGGCTTATGTACTTGAGCTCGCAGTCACTACATGGAATTTGATAGATTAGATTATTTTGTTTGATTGGTTCTGCCGGCTCCTTAAAGCAGGCGACAAAGCTTATCTCTGAGTGAGTTTTTAGGTTTAAATGTCACCCTAATTCCAGCTTTGTTGAGGATCCTACATATAGTTTCTTGTGTGCCTTCCTTATACGGTAACACAATGAAGTCTCTGAACTCCTTTCTACTTGTGTTGTCGTTATTATCCTTACCCAAGTTATTGTTATTATTTATTTTCCTGTGTGTTCGTCAGAAAATCTTATCACCAATAAAAACAAAGAATATGAGGTGACAGGACTATAAAAATCAGATGTTGAATGTAGTGTGATTACATTGATATGGTTATGAGGAATAATTTATACTCGAGACTTCAACAAGTAAATAATACTGTATCTCTGTGAGTTATAAATCAAATAAACAGATTTAATATGGAGTTAGATTCTATCACAGTGCCCAAATTCTACACTTATAGTCTGTTTAATGTAGTATACAGTGATACAGTATAATCAGTATTATGAACTAACCTAATATGGAGTAGTGCTCTAATACACTGTGTAAACTCTATACTGTTATTGTATTGGGACTAGTTGTAATTTATTAAAATGTTTATACACAGTCTATCATACGCTAAATGACTTGGGATGTTTTCTGATATAAAAAAGTTGTTGAAATACATCCTTCCTGGCACTAACAATACCAGAATATTTTGTTGACCAAAAGGATTCTTAAGTTAGTAGCAGTTAGGGCTGTTAAAATGTTGATCTTATAGACAGTGGTAAAATGAGAAAAAATTGAGTCACAGGCATTTCTGTTTATCTATAAAATAATATGATCTCTAAAACGAATGCATTTTTTGTGGAAGGTTAATGTCATGTGTCGCTAAAATGTGATTATCTATGTAGTTCGGTGCTAGTCAAGGCCATAAATTTCTTTGCAAAAATGCGCATGGCTCTACGATATTTTGTGACTTTATTACTTGGAAATAAAAACACATCAAAGAATCAGATACTTGTTGAACTTGAACAAGGTTTTCATCAGAAGTATTTTTTGAAACTATTACAAGCGAAAATGTAAAATGTTGATGTTCCTAAAACTTGATGAACATTCCATTTTATAAAGTTTATTCTTAATACCGCAAAACGAATGTTGAATTAAATGGTAGAGTTTTAGGCATTTTGCAGTTGAAGAGGATAAGAAAGGAGGAATTGTACTCGGAAGAAGAATAGCTTGAGTGGAGAATTATTTTCAATAACTCCCCATTAAAGACTGAAGATTTTAAATTCATGAAAGTAGATGCCATACGATTATCAGTGTAGTAAGATTATTTAGATAATAAAAAGCTTAGTATTATGGATAGTCGACTACTTCTCCAATCTATAGCAGAAGCTGTAGGAATCAGCACCAGTGAAAACGATCTACGTGTTCAAAAGAAATATACGTATACAGCTGTCTACCCTAGGTACATTCTTTATAAACTTTTCTGCAGAAAAATCCACGTCTTGACCTCTCACTCGTCCTTCTTTCACTGACAAATATTTTTTTTTTACTACCTTAGTAGTTTTGTGACCTTGTTTATTGATACTAGTGCTAGTAGTCATTTTAAACTACCGCCTAACACTTCGTAACGATTTCAGTATTACTTTTGATACTCATACAGTTCACTTGATTTTCATCTATCCAAAACACTGGTTCAACAATGGAAAAATTTTGCAATATATTTTACATTGGCCATTATTTTGTACCTATTTTGACAGGTTTATGACTAAGAATCCTGTAGAAAGTTATTAAAAATGGTTGTCATTCTAAATTCTTCTCTTCTAAACTCTTCTATTCACATTCCTGACAGCTGCTTGTTTAAACACTGAGCTACCAAGTATTTCCTATAAAATACCAAAAAATTCTACACTTTCAATCCTTTTACTCTTCTACTTATATTTTTTAACACTAGCAAATACGCTCGCACATTTTGGAAATGTCCGTAAACTGAAGTTTTTCGAGCTAACAATAAAACAAAGATAAACGGTTACACTGGTAAGAAATGTACTTATAAATACACGAAGATACAATAAATCACTATTCCTAGGAAACATTTCTAATTGCAGATTTTGCATACTAAATTAATAAACTACTAATACCAAAACACCGCTCGATGTTTTATTCACTCACCAGTCCAAACCAGAAACAAATATGCAATAACTTTTAAAGTAATATTGTACAGCGAATGAAGTTTTTGAAATATTTTATACTGAGAATTTCATACATTATCACACATATTGTTTATTATGAAGCGAGTATAACTATTATTGTGAATAATCTGTAAGGTTATCTAAATTACGAGTTCAATCATTCATAATTATCAGAAGTGTACTTCCATTATCGACAGTTTTTTTCGAACAGATAGAAGTGCTACATCATACCATGTACTCCTTTAAGTAATCTATTTATTGTTAAAATGAAATCAGATTTAAATATCTTAATGTCTGTTTTATCGTGGTACCTCATCCAGTTTCTGGGGTATGCAGATTTGCTCGTTGTTCCGATAGATGTATGTCCACTTATAAGGTTCTTTAATTTTTCAGCTAGCTGATAACTGAAGTCTGTGTAAATAAAAATGTTCTTCATTGACCTGTAAATCATTGAGAATTCTTTCAGTTTTTATTAAACAGAGACCATTAAAGGGTGTCAGTGAATATTTAGTAAAATGCAAGAATCCGTATTATGTCATATAATTGTACAAATGACATCTCACCTGTTTAATTAAATAAAGTTCTCTCTTTTGATGTTGTCTTTTTTGACTGTATATCATTGAGGGAACTAATTTTACTGCCTTATTGTTTGTGTCTATGGCAATTTCATTAGCTTTTTGGGGTGACATGTTTATCAATGAACTTTTCAAACAATTCTAAATCGAAGCATATAAATAGTGTATAACTAAAAAGAAAGTAACATATTGCACTGATTCCCTTGGGGATCAAGTGGGAGATCTCAGTTGTATCTTTAGTCTTTCAGAGTACTTGCAACATAATAACTTTGGTGACTTTATTCTATCTAGAGTAGTGTAACGGAAATAAATTATCGTACTCAGGTCACTGATGTGAATACCTTAGCTTTTAAATATCCTTGAAGTATGCATGATACAGTGTGATCCTATATTATGTTTTAGTTGTTCCGGAACGTTTTCAGGAAAAAAAAACGTTGGATTGAAAGAAACAGCATATTTGAATAAGACTACTAGTAGTTTAGGAGATATACTTGTGAGCAGAAATGTCCACTTAGGTTACTTTTATCTGTTAACCATGGTTTCAGTTCCTTGAGGATGGATCTGAGCATTCTGCAGGATGTTTTCTTATCAGTGGTGCAAATACTTTTGTTTGAGCAAAGCTACAAACTAAGTGAAACAGCTCTTCAGCATCATAAGCGATTTATTTTAACTTTTTTACACAATATATATTGTATTATTATTATTATTATTATTATTTGTGCCTTGGGTTCCTAGCGGAACATAGGGCTTCAGTAGAACGTCTCCAGTGCCCTCTCTTATCTGAAATCTTTTGAACATGGCTCCACGATAACCAAAAAGCTGTCATTTCCTCCTCACACGATCTCCTCCATGTCACCCTCACCTCACACGCCCAACTCGTCGTTTCCCATCTGGGTTCCACTAGAGCGGCTGACCTGACGCGTGATGTCCCTAGTCGGCCTTCTCAGTGTATCCCCAATAAAATCCATCTTCACTTCCTTCCAGTGCATATTTGTCCAGCGATAGGTTCTCGCTTCATTGGTTCATTGCCAGCTGGCCAGAGTTCCTTGTTACTTATTATTTCTGGCCTTCTCATCTGATCTTCAGTAATGAGCCAGCGTAGGGAGTTGTTGATGAATGTCTGTAGTTTGTTGGAAATGTTTTTCGTAACGCGCCAAGTCTCTGGACCATACAGCAGCACTGACTTGACTGAAGTTGGTATTGAAAATCCGGATATTGTTCACAATGTATGCTGAGTGCAGAAGATCTCCACACTGGTTTCAGGCTAATGAATGCCTGTCTTGCTGTCTTTCCGATCCTGTCTGCTTTGACGTCCTCATCTATGCTATCATCTGTAGTTGAAAGAGTGCTGCCTAGGTAGGTGGAGGAGGCTACTGCCTTTACGTTTCTCCCCTTGATGGTGATTGGAGCTTGCTGTTGTTTTTGCTGTTGTTGATTGGGTATCTTCATCACCTCTGTCTTCTCTACGTTCACCTGAGGGAGGTCACATCTTCGCTGCCTCGCTCTGCCTCTTCTGACAACTTGTTAGTTTTCGCCTGTAGATCTTCGAGTTTGTGTGACATCAGACACAAGTCATTGTTGGCGTACCCCCGTCTTCTCGCTCCTCACTGTTTGCTGCATGATCCAGTCCACTACAATCAGGAATATCATGGGTAATAGTGGGCAGCCTTGTTTCACTCCTTCCTCTCTTCACTTCACTTCAGAGGCATCAGTGGGCTTCCCGTTGTGAATTACTTAGCATATGGCATCTTTATATAGTTGTTGAATGAGGCTGGTGAGGGTTTGTGGTATTGTGTATTGTTGAAGCAGTTTCCAAATTACTTGTCGGTCGACGCTGTCATAGGTCTTTTCAAAGTCAATGAAGATGAGGTAGAGATCCAGTTGACTGCCATTCTATACTCTGTTGTATGATGATGCATAGTGTAGCGTTGGAATTTGGTCCGCACATAATTTGTACTTCCTGAATCCAGCCAGCTATCCTGTTCAAGTTGTAGTTTTGAATCCAGTGCATTGTTTAGTCTCTCCAAGATGATGCGGTCTAATATTTTGCTTTGGGTGGACAGAAGCATGATTCCTCAACAGTTCTTGTAAACACTCAGGTCTTCTTTCCCCAGGAAATTGACAAGATAGCCCTTTTTCCAACCAATGGGCAGGTACCTTTCCTCCCTTCCAGACCTTCTGCAATACTGGTGTGGTGTGAACATGTCCGCTGTTGTCTCTGCATCTGTCTTTAGTGCTTCTGGTGGGATTCCATTTGGCCCTGCTGCTTTCCGCATTTCAGTAGCTGTATGGCATTCAGGACTTCGACTTTTGATGAAGGATTCATGTTTACTGGTGGTTCTGTGGCTGGGTTGCAGGCGGTATTTCTGTACCAAGTGCAGGTGGTGGTTGATTGAAGATCTTTTTGAAGTGGTCAGCCATTGTTTCTTTTGTTTCTCTTCTTTGGTAATTAGATTTCCTTCATCAACTTTCATTGTTTTCATCTGTGTTGATCTCTTCCATCCCAGATGGTAACCTGGTTATTTGATACAATGTTGTCAAGTCTCTCTGTCTCTCCTACCAGTCTGCAGCCTGTTCTGCTTCACTTGCAAGTGTATCGTAGAAGTGTCTTTTGTCTTTGCGTGCACTCTTCTTCATCGCGTTGTCCAGTGTGGTGTTTTACACATTGTACTCAGTTCATCTTCACGTCGTTGTGCATCCTTGTACTGCACTGGTTTATCTTCTGTTTCACCATCCTCCTCTCCCTGCTCTATCAGCTTCCATGTGTCCGTGGAGATCCATTCCTTGTTTTGCTTCTTCTATCCTTCTAACACGGTTGTGCAGGTTTCCCTCCACATAGCTTTCAAAGATTTCCAGTGTTCTTCCACACAGGTTTCTTCAGGGATGTTGCTCGATATCTCCCATTTCGTCTTGATGGCTGCCGTGAAGATCTCCTTTGTAGTTTCGTCCTTCAGTTTCTGTTCTGGGTGTTGAACTTGAACAGTGGTCTATCATCATCAACTTCTGTGGAGGCCTTCAACTTGATTTGGAAGGCAGGTTCCTTGCACTGGGTAGTGAGTGGTCTGAGCCTACATCTGCTCCTCTTCTTGACCTTGTGTCAAGTAGGCTGCGTCTCAACTTTGTTCATATTGAGATGAAGTCGATCTGATTTTTAGTGTGTTTGGTGTCTGGTGAAATCAACTGCATGTCACTTTGTGAATATCCTTGTACTTGGTTGAACACACTACCTCCAATCACCAAATCTTTGAATGCAAATAACAGCTCTCCATTCTCGTTCATCATTTCACCGAGTGCTTCTCGACCCATGGTTAGTTCTCTTTCTGTGTTGTCCTCTCCCAGTTTCACATTCATGTCGTTGATTAGAATTTTGATGTCGCTACCTGGGACGGGGTCTTGTCTAGTGCTGATTGCAGTTGTTTGTAGAATTCCTCCTTCTCCTCTCCGTCTGCATTATTTGTGGGTGCGTAGAGTAGCGTAGCATTGTATGATTGTGACTTCCCTTCCTTTCGAGTTGAACCTTGCTGTTATGATCCTGCAAGAGGAGATTGATTCTCACTGTATGAGAGGCTTCGATGCTCTTAAGGACATCATGATAGCCACTCCATAACTCAGTGTGCTCGTGGTTGTCGTCTCGGTGACAAGACTGGAGTAGATTACTGATTTTCCAGTTGACAGTTTTGGAGAGTCCACTCCCATTCCATCTGTTTTCGGAAATTCCTAGCCCTTCAGCGTGATACCTTCTCATCTCGTTTGCAATCTGTGCGGCCTTGCTAGGTTCAAACATGGTGTGGACATTCAATGTCTCCATGTTTACTTTCTCTTTCATCGATGGCGGTAAGGCACATCGACCGACTGGTTTCCCGAAGGCTTTCACCAACCGGCGTCATTTCGTCTGTTATATTCCAGCGAGGAATAATTTTGTTTTTTATTTTTTATATTTTGTTTGTGCTTTGAAGTTTCTTTGGCGATTGGATTGATTTTACGTGGTTGGGTTGCTAGTTTACTCTATGCCCAACCTTCCCTCTTTATCCGAGCTTAGGACCAGCCAGTAACTAGTGAACTAGTTAACCAGGCGAAGTTACATAATGTATGGCCAGCTTTAATTTAAATCGTATTTTTTTATACATATTACGCAACAGAAAATTATTATTTGTCACGTGACTTTTCGGGCACAACTTATTGCTTACAGTCACATCAAGGTAATCAGAGTCCCCACACTCCACCACGGTGCCTCAGTTTTACTCTCATATTAATAAACCAAAGTTTATTTTACAGACTTCATACTGTGCTACAAGTTTAAACCGGAAGATTAAAGACAAATGGATGGATTTCACCAGTAATTATGAAAATTTGACCATCACCAGAATATAAAATCAGATGATGTGATTTTAGATGCTAAAGTAATAAGCCGTCTAGATACTCGACTGTAATCTGTATCAAGTAGAAGTCATTCAGTCATGCTTCTTCCAGTATGATCAAAATGATGTGCTTCATTGGGAAAACCTTTACCAAGCGAAAATAACAAAAACACGAAAGCGTGTTACAACCATAAACTGAGAGTTACACAACATGCGAACACGTGACAGCAAGACAGAAACGTCGTTCATTGAAGTTAGGACATAGTCAGCAAATGTATTGATGACCTAGAGGTCACTAGTTGCAATCCTGCCCTGACCCAGGACTCCTTTTCACCTTCAATCATCACTTGGAATGAATAATACCAGTTCGCTGAGCCACGACTATCTCAAACAGTCCTGTCAAAAAGAAACAAAAATGGTGGGGAATGTTTGTAGCTTAAGTGGATGATCTTGGTTAAGTTTGATTCTCTGAGCTGGGTGGTTTATTCGTGAAGCTTTCATTATCTTCCTAGAAAACATCATTAGTACTGACTTCAGTATTGAAGTCATTACAATTATTGTTAAAATTATGTTGTCCGGAGAATGTAGGATGAAATCTTCGATGTTTCGTATGTGCTGTGATAAATGCAAGAGATACATTACATCAACATTGAATCTATTCCTAAAGTTGAGTCTTCAGTAACCCTAGCAAATGTTGCAGTATTGTTCAGTGCATCTAGGTTCGTTTCTGTGAACTCTTAACTTATCTGTCAACCATCACGTAAGCCTGTAACGGAGTGAACTGTATAGACGGGAATAACGTTTGTTTACTAGTCACTAGAGAATAGGAATTTCAAACTCTGTAGTCCTAAGTACTGACCGACTTTCGCTGATTATTTGATATGTAGTCAGCAGGTTAGGGGATTTAGCATCTCTATGTATGTCGATTAATGTCAGATGGTTAATGGCAATCGGCGGGATACCCTGGACTTATGTTTTGTGCTTCTTGGTACTCGTCAGTAAGACGCACCTGTAACCTTGAGAGGACTTATATCCTGTCTGAGATTCAAGCTCGCATCACCCAATGTTGTAGTCATAAACGTTACTGCTAAGATTACCGGACTGTGACAGACTACCCGTAGGACTGGGTAACCTACATTGAGTGGCCAGCGGAAAGTAACCAACCGATGTGACCCGTGATGGAGAACCTGTTAGTCTGGTAACCACATTACAAAATGAGTTATAGAATTCGATCGGCACTTATGACCAGGCTACACCAAGTAAATTACCCTCTGGGGATAAAGCAGTTTATTTTATTGAATCCCTACACAGATAAATCGGTAGTAATGTCTCTGACTGCAGCAAAGGGGTAAATGGGGTTTAAGTCAAACGAGACATCGGTTCGGTCAAGGTTGCAGATATGCCTTATTAACGAGTGCCAGCGGGCACAAACCATAGCTTCATAGCTCCCTGTTGATTGCCTCGAACCATCTAGTGGCACTAATATTCTTCAAGAAAAAAGTGAAAAATAGACAGACGAAGCGTTTGATTAGATGTTACTGTTAGATGATATTGTTGGATGAAGTGAACATATCTTTTGTTTTAGTTTTCTAATGAGTAATGTCAGACACTTAACGTACGTACAAAAATAACATTATCGTTTTCAACAGTTCAAACAGGTACAATAGACTGTTGGATTAACAACAGAATGTTAAAATCTTCGGTAGAAGTGACAGGTACCACTGAATTTTATTATATATAAAAGGAAAGTTTATAGATCTTAGCTCCTATTTATTAAATGCTCTTTAGTCGTACTATTTTCAAGATAAGTTATCATTGAAAACTGTACTATAACAGATGTTTATGAATTCATATTTATTTTATTTAGATACCCAGTGATTTATAATTGCGTCAATTTCAGATATGTATTGAAATTTGAACTGACTGGATTCTGAAGCTTTTTGGTCAAAAACTATGTCATTAAATGACGTTATATTAGATCATGAATCGAATCAGTGTCTTTTCGTATGCACTAAATGTGGTGCAGAATATGTAACACGAGATATGTTAGCAATGCATATGATGGATAGTGCTCGTGCTGGAATGTGTATAGACTCGGAAGCAATCAATAACGCATCGACTTTGAACAAAAATAATTCCAACCAAAAATCACTGTTTGTGAAGTTCTAGTTGATTCAGATCAAGCGTGTACTCAGAAAAGCGAAACATCAAATGTGTTTGAAAGCACCCATCCGTATGCATCACTTTCAAACTGGATTGGTGAAAGAGCTGAGCCAATATTTAATATGTTGTTCAACCAACTCACTCTACCGCACATATATTCCTTACAAAGTCCAACAGTAAACGTCAATACAAAAAACAATATGGACAGTAATGTTTTTGATCCTGTTGATCGGAAAGTATTTTCATCGTTAGAGGATAATATACCTTGTGTTAGAGGACTGCAATCAAATAGAAATACTTCATCATCATTATTAGATATACAGAAAAATGATGGGATACAATGCTTACTGATGAATTGTAAACAGCAAGCAAACAATGATTCTACAAATATAAAAATGAATTTTATTTCATCGCTGAAAGGAAACAAAAATGATGTTTTCACCTCATCGACAACTAGAGATAGGTTACGAATGACAAGTGAAAAATCTATTCCAAAAGTAAACGATTATGAAGGAAGTGCAAAAGGTAATCTCAATGAATTTTTATTTAATCAAACATGTACGCTACCAGTTTATTCATTGATAAGATCCTTGCCCAACTACAATACTTCATCAACTTCAAGTACTAATAATTCACAAACAGTAAACTCTCCAACTGTCTCAGAATCAGTGAATGACAATTCAAAGGCTACAACTAACTTACAGTGTATATCTCAAAGAGTAATCAAAGAAGTGCACAGTGAAGAATACTTTAAAAATGCGACAGTTGATCCGCAACCAGCCCGTTATAATGATCTTAAATCTTTAAAATTTCATAGAACATTTGTTAACTTTAAGGACTGTTATACAACGAAAAGAAGTCGATCTTTACCTTCACCTCGTGCTTTACGCAATCATCAAGCAAGCTGTGAGATAAAAACTGTACATGGGAATGATGTTAACAAATTAACGAAAATTAGTGGTTTAAAGAACGATGATGAAGTTCTGCACAAGGTAAGGTTGAAATGTTGGAACATCGGGATAAAATATGTATATTTGGTGCTGCTAATGAGAATTATAGATTGTGAAAGAATGACTGGCTGGATATCAATGATAGATAGTGGCTAGCAATGGATTTCAGGGTTTGGGTTTCGTTCTACTTTGTGACTCGCCTTCTTGATATCTTACCTTTCACTGAGTAATGTTGCTCCCAATGTGACTCAAACTCAAGACGAATCGCTTTAAACGCCAGAGCGTTATCCACTGGGTCACAGTAGCTACTCCCTATGAAACCACCCTAGCACAGTTTTGATATGTTGGCCTGTAAACCTTGACTTATGAGCTTCATTGAGAATGTCCGGAAATTACCGATGTTTTTAGTCCGTTTCGTTTCTTGAAAGCTGAGTGAATAGATGGAGAATTCTAGAATGGTCAAAACAGTTTTGTGGACATTTGTAGCAGATTTGTTTGAACTATTTTCAAGCTTTGATAGACTATTTTTCAGTTATTGGACACTGAGTAAAATATTGACATAGAAATGGTATGAATGATGCAAGTTATGGATCTTGAAACTTAAGATTAATAGTACCACATTTCATCCAGAATCGCTTATTACGTGAGGAAAATGAGATGAGTAACTAATCCGTTTGTAACTGTAATCGTTATATATTATTAATTTCCGTGTGAAAAACCCAAATAGATGAGATTTCAATATTATTTATTTAACAAAGAATACTGAAAAAGAATGTGACTACCATTGTCGTTGGTACAGTAAACCGTATGAACTTTAATTATGCAGTACCAGTGGTATGTCACTACCTAATTGTTTTCTTTGATGAAATCAATGTAGGACATTTTTATTTTAATTCTTCTATTTCAAATTTGCCCGGGATCACTTCGGTTCCTACTTTTGACAGTAGTTTTCCAATGTGTATCGTAGTAATTAGTTGGTTTTTCACCTGTTACGTACTACGTACAAAGAGTTGTGGTACATAAGACTAGTTTGTTTATTTCCAATACCTTTATATCTACTTTTGGGTTGAGGACAGACTTCTTAAAGGAACAAAACTATTTCATTACATTTATGTAGCACTATTTTTTAAATGATTCTGTTTTGAAATTACGTTTCATCACCAACTGATAACGGTTTAAAAATTACTGATAACCACTTAACAGCTTTTTCATCCAGTCATTTGGGACTGCCCAGAAGTGCTGAGCTACGATAATGTGTTGGGTAGCATCTGGAGTGATGAGCTCTCATGATAGGTGGATTACTATTCAGCCATGGAGTTGAGAGTTAAAGGTCATGACTCCGCCTTAAAACTATGAGAAATAACTCTCAAATCATTCAATAGTAATCTACTGTAAGTTGTATAATAAGGATGCAGGCATGTGAGATCATAAAAAAGTTTAATTACTTTGCTTTTGAAAGCATTTGTTTCCCGATACAAATTAAAAACATGCAACGAATGTGAAAAAAGGAGAATTTAATGAATTCATAAATTTCAGCAGTACTCGTCAGCTGGATACTCTACATGCTTGATTATATATACGCTTAAGCAATGCAAAAGAACATACATACAAACATATATAACGTAGTCAGACAGATTTAAGTGTATCGATATAGAAGTGAACAGTTTTAACTGGTCAAGTGGTAATAAAGGGGTAGAAATGGATGCTCAAAATTAAATGGGTTGGAGATAGGTTACACGATTAACTATGAGTTTGAATGATAGTGAGTTTAAGGTAGGAAAATAATAATAATAATAATGTTGACTCAGGGGTGAGAATTGAATCGACTCAGCGTATATCACGTTGTTCAAAAGAGAAGCCTACGCGATTCAAGTTGTCAAACCAAACCTCTGCATTCAGAAGGAAATGGTAGTCAGTTTAAATCTGCTATGATAATCTAATTATATTCAATCTTTCTTACTTACTCTTCACTTTTAATTATTACCCATTTGTTTTTCTTATCCTGATTTGTTTCACCTAACTAACCTTATTCTCATTACCACTGCTATCATTATTAAACGTCTCAATATACACCTGATTTAATTATCATGTATTCACAAGTACTACTAGCTGTCTTGTTTTTCTGTAAATTTTTGTTAGATACGGTATGACCGGAAGTGCTCTAAAAAAACAGCCTACAGGAATATTCGTAAAATTATGAGTTATAATCGATCAAAGTTCAGTGTATCTCAAAACCAACATAATAAATCTCAAACATCAAATTGTCATCATCTTGGTAAGATACGTATGCATTCAGAACAGATGAATAATGGACAAATATCAACAGATATTCAACATACCAGTAGACAAGGTTCCAATATAGCTCAAACGAATAATCAAAAAATGAACACCAATGGACATTTACAACCAATTTTTCCATATGTTTGTGAATATTGTCAAATTGGATTTGTTCAACAAGCCTTATTCTGTCTACATATGGGAATGCATTGTGTAAATAATCCACTGAAGTGTAATATGTGTGCACATACCTGTTTAGATGTTTATGATTTCATCAGTCATACACTTCATTTTTAAGTTGATTATTTAGAATTCATGTCCAACAAATGAAATAATAAAGATTTATCACTTAACTGTTTGTTCATTTTTCTGCATTTGACTTGTAATGCCTTCTCTGAGGCGGTAAATATTTCGTCAACAGAAAAGTAGGTGAAATATTGTATAAATGATTTTCTGATAAACAGCGTAAAAACGGTGAAGAATAGAGGCGTTAGGTTACGCTAGTGCGAATAACCTGTGTCTGGCATTTTATGGATGTCATGTCAATTTTTAATATACACCAATGTTTCTCAACGTTGAATTCGTTCCCTCAGAAAAGCTGAGAAACATACACCTTATATTTAAAACTTCTCATCATCACAGGCCCAGATCTTCCTAAGAAGTACTTAGAACTTAGTGTCGTTGAATAACAGTTTCATCCTAGCTTGGGACCCTACAGCAGTGTCCACAAACGGATTAGACTAAGGACTACTGGATCTCATACTGAGCATTATACAACCCACCTACTTGGTTCACATTTTAATTCACAGTGTGTCATAATATCGTGCGACTTTCATAAAGTTTAATTGATGGGTGTTTGTTTTTACGGCAGATATGGTTGACCTTATAGGAAAATGCTTCTTACCGGAACTTCAAAAGTTTATCTCAAGGTAATTCCTTCGCAAGTGTAGAACTTTTATTCATTTTGAAGGTTTGTGAGAAATCAGTTGAGGGGAAACATGCTTGCCACTAGAGCTGAGGGCTGAGAGTCCAATCTCCTACGGTATCTCAGGTAAAAATCAAGCGGAATTCAAAACTTTGGTTTAACCGCCATCTAGTACTCGAAGCTATCCAATGTTTATCTGATTGATATCGAGGTATGATGAGAAGTACTTCGCAACAAATCAATTTCCAGAAAACCTCCAAACTGATCAACAAATAACACGTCTATCATGCTGAACGATACACGTTCAGTAAACAATCTATAAAAGAAATACATTTGTAAAGTTTTAATGAGGTATGAAGACAAATTTCTGAGGTCTTGCCACCTCGTGAAGACCACGTCATCAAAGAATAAAACTTGCTATCACATATTTAAAAAGTAAGTGAAGATAAATCAGATCCTGTTATTCATGCATGATAATAATTCGTGAATAAATGTTATTGCTATCATGAGTTTAAAGTTAATGTGTGAATGTGTGTGCACATGTGAATAGGTGTGAAAGTGTGAGAAAGGTAACATGAATGAGAAATTCAGTTTGTTTTAAATATGTGCTTCAGTTATGAATAGTGTATGTAACATGTTATTTCAGATGTGCTCTCCAAATTGGTTGGACAGTAAGATTTTTCTTCCTGCTGAGGGCATTAGTATTCAGAACATTCATTGGAAAATTAAAAAAATTTATTTCCTTTACAAGCCATTTACCCAATACTTTAACTATTTAACTCTATAAAGTTGAACTTTAATCTTGATGTCTACAAAATAATCAACCTTTGTTTCTGTCAATGTTCATAGCTATGATGCAACATTTTTTTGACACTGGAAACAATCTCAATGGACTTTCATAGACTTACAAACAGCAGAACATTTCGATTTCTCATAAGTTCTACAAAGGTGAAAAATGCAGCTGCTTGACTGCTGATATTTTAAATTTCTAAATAATAAAACCATGGAAATTTACAGATTCACTTAAAAATCAGCCTAACTTGGTGTTATAAATTTTATCATTATCCAAATAGAAACTGAACATGTGATTCTCAATTTATGTCAGTCGGTCAGGGGTGTTAGATTACCTTTTCCAACAGTTTGAGCGTGTACCTGGCCTACCAAAATGAGGTTGCAATAGACAAATTCGATAATGAGAGTTCTACAAGTATTTTCAAAATTCGCACTTAAAAACTTGCCTAAAAGGAACAAAATATTTGTTTACTGACTAGGTGTTTTACTAATTTGCCTGCAAGTCATTTTGTGATGTCAGATATCTTATCTGAAGATCTTATTAAGGATTCATCATAAAATTCAATTATTCTACCCTGAGGTCAATGTGCGGTTGAAAAACGATTTGGTTTTGACAAATCTTAATAACTCCTTTCAATCTGTTTAGTGATCAAAGTTTCATCTTGTCAAATGTAGCTCAGAATTATTCCCGAGAGATATCAGAACACAAGTGGTGCCATAATATCTACTGTGGCATCAATTCATAACACAGAACTGTACATCAGCAGTGTCACTCGAACACCACAGAGACAATAATAGTTTATTATACAAATGTAACATATGCAATGAATAAAGTCAGTTCATTCTCAAGATATCTCAGAACATTTAGGAACATTCTTAACGGAATGAGATTGAAAATCTGTTTACTAGAAGTAGACTGAATAACTAAGCTACTCTTGAAAAATGGTTAACGGCAAATCACAAGTAAAACGACATTTGGAAGTGAGTAAAGCAAACTTCGCTTAAGCATTTGCGATATACAGGAGAAATCGAAATAAGAGAGTTTATTTGTTCACCAAAATGAAGTGAAAACAGTTTAGACGTGCCTGGAAAGTTTGGCACCATAAGATATCAAGAAATCAGGTTATTTACACAACTGAAATGTGAAATTGTTGATCTCTTCTATAAGGAATGAAAGAAAGATTTATCAGACATTCTACAACATCAAATTTTTCCATATAGGTATCTTTGTAACATGGTAAACGTTACAAACTTCAAGCTATTCATTATACTGACAGTCATTTACGGTTGAGAATCCCGTAGAAGAAGCTATTTTGCTGGAAAATAGGTGGATTTGACTGAGTGAAGGACTTCTATGCCCAGGTTAAGAATACTATTTTGGTTCTTCTTGTATTCCAAATATCGTTTTGATAAAACAATGACAATTTTCTACGTGAGCTTATTTGACATTTAGAACTCCTAAGATTTTTCGAATGAAATAATCTATGATGAAATTTCCAGACACTGAGTAATTATTGTTTCTGTTTTTGAAATATTGATAACAGGAAACAAATACACACCATTGATACCATTAACTGCCGAGATAAATTTAGTTTTAAGTTTTAACTACTAAATTGTTAATATAGTAGATAAATATACAAAATAAATTTTAGATTTCATTTCGTTTCAGTTCACCTACAATGCCAAAAAGATGGAAACGCTTTCAGTCAGTATTTTAGGTTGAAAACTGCCTTTTTTTACCCTGCGAACTGAATTTCTTGGGATATTGTTGGCATTCTTGGTAAACTAGGAACAATAGAAGTTGTGGCATCAATTAAATTCATTTCCTGAGCTCGGAACCTCCCCCAGAGGCACTTATTAAAACGTTTTATCTACATTTTACAAGCGTATTTGTCAGTACTGATTGTAAAGAGGTTTCGTCTAGCTTGATATTAAAATTGGTAGTACTAGTATTCCCTTAGCTACATAATTCAGTGGTCAGTGCACAAGGAAAGCGTATTATTATCATGATAACAAATCATATTGTAAGTTCGGTTAGCTTAGGCAAAGATTATGGGAAAGGTCACCAGCAGTGATGTTTGTGAGGGAATGTAATTAGGATACGTTTCAGAATAATCAGCTCCATGTGTATCTACCCATTTACACGCTTTTGTGGAACTAGCTGCGATGGATAATTTAATTATCTTTATGAGGGAAAAGTAAGACTGGGTTATTTCACGTGGTTTGGCTGTTTAGTGTTAACACTTTTGAAGAAGCGATGGTGATATTTATGATTACAACTGACATCGAAAGTATGTCTTTCGTAAACAATTTGTCTTGTATCATATAGTTCTGCGAATCAAAAGCTAGCGAAGAATCGCGAAAATATCAACAATATGTGAACACCTAATGTTGCCAGGTAATTCAATTCCAACGTTTATAAGTCACTGGAGATCAATTAATTTCTAGTCCCGATTAGATCGATAATTTCACAGTTTGACCACCAAGCTGGTAAACTCATCGTCGTGGTGCACTTTGATCAGTGTTAGTTACTTGAATACAATTCCTCATGAATCATGCTTGAAAGTAATTTAAAGGACTAAGCTGAACTACTTCATAGGTCTGTTTTCATACCATCTGAGTACAACTGATGCACTAACTATGCATGAACAGAAGTCTGAGCTGTATATTCAAAAACTTGAGATTAGTTATCCCCATATATGTAGTAGTTAATTTGCAGAAAGAACAAATTTCACATGTTTATTAACAGTCTCATCATTACCGTTTAATGAATATCAGAGCATGGTTTCAGATGATCGAATGCATCAGTGTTATGATGATCCTCCTTATTGTTCATCTTTTAGTTATCTAACGAACAATTTAGTGGGACCATACCAATATCAAATAAGCCTATATGATGATATAAATTATAGGCAGGTGCATATCAAATCTCATATTGTACATACGCATGCAATTGATTATTTCATTGTTTCATTAAATAACAAATGCACTGACACACACATCGTGCAAATCATTTTATGCAGTTTTACACTGAATGGTTAGTAGTTGTATTTTCAGAAGGATGATTGTACAACCAAAGATTGAACAAGGAAGTGAAATATACGTTTTTGATATTTTCGTATCATTATTTCTATGAAGGAGTTCAAACTAGACCTTCGTATGGGACAACGGATTATTTTACTGTCCATACACATAGATTTCTACAAAAATAAACCACACACAATTCGTCATAGTTTAATCAACTCACGATTAAAGCGTAGAGCCAGGCAAGTTTTTGCAAAGAAATTTAATATGATAATTAAGTTTCTACGTTTAGTGACAAAGTTCGTTACCATATTTTTCGATATCATGGTATATAATCTGACTTGTATTCCCGTTCCCCGTTTGAATAGATCATAACTTACGTGGTTTTTTTTTACATATAATCACATAATGAACGTTTGGAAAGACCACCTTAGCAACTACTGAAGCTGTTAATTAGTTGCCCCATCTATGGTTGGAAGGCTGATATTTTGTAAAACAACGAAACCTAATGTATCGTTTTATTTGTTGCTAGGATGGTCTTAAACCTGGCTCCATTCGCTAACGTTTTGCGTTGTTTCCAATTTTAAGTATTCTATAGTTCAAAAGTGACTCAACGATTCATCTCCTGTCCTGACCATTCACCTAATTCGGTGCCTGCACAAATGTAGCAGATATTCAGGTACAAAAAATTTACAACTATATTCCCCAAAATGAATGTAGAAACCATCATACAGCTTTGGAAGTCATCTGGTCGTGGATAAAGTTTTCTTCGCTGCTTCATATACGGCAAAATAATAGTGAACAAAATCTAAAGTATATATAAGCACTAAATCGTTTAGGGTAAATAAATATCCCCTTTGCTTACCTACAATTTAGGTTTGAGGCAATGGATTATCTTTACATAACTTAGCCATGAGAAACTAGTTTCTTTACTGAATACATAAAAAGCTATCACTGTTTGCTTAGTTGTTCCTAACCAGTATACATATATGCATATGCTGAACATTTATAACAAAATCAGCTGCAACAACTGGGATCAGTACTATACTAGATAGAGTGGTTGCTCTCTTCACCCTCACATAAAAGTCATTTGGCTATTAAACGTCACGACATTTCACTGCTCATATGTGCGCATGGAAGACTACGTACATGAATTCAACGTCGAAAATGCAGAGATCCTGGACAGAGAAAATTCATAGAATGTCAGATAATTCCCAGAGCCTAGGCATTCAGGTCAGTCAGCAGTCAATAAGTATATAGACATAGACCCAATCTATCAACCAATAAGAAAACTAATGAGCAACTACAATGTGGGACGTCAGGCGGAGAAAGAGCCAACAGAAAAATTCATGTAGTCAGTGGTCAAGAGTCAAAGGAAATTACCATTCACAAATCGCTTCATCATGGCGAGCTACTAAATCACTCCCAAGAGATATTGATAACTCGCTATTCACTCTGAGGTTAGTGCTACTGATGATGTTGTCTAGAAAGACAATGAGAGCTTCACGATGAAGCCGTCCACCTCAGAGAATGCAATACAACCAAGACCATCCACCTGAGTTACAAATGTTCTCCACTATTTCACTTCCAACTTTATTGGAGAATACGTTTGACAGGTATTGGCACTTGAATAGCAGTTTTTGTTTGTGTTCGAGTCATTCTATGTAAGTAAAAGCTTATGAAACACGTAATATTTCGAAAAATACTAATACAGTCTTCTGTTTACAACTAAAATAAAAATACTTTTCTGTTCATTTTTAAGATACTCATTTATTCATTCAGACTTTCATGATAAATTCTTAGTCAAATTTCAACTCATTCTTTAATCAACAAAAAGCAAGTCGTTATTACAAAACTAGGTGAAATCTGTTAAATGAAATATACTGAAAAATCTCATTGGATTTATGTAATATTTTGTTGAAGATCAATCATTCAATTTGTGAAGTTCAATGCAAAAGATTTTAGTCAACTGTTCACTTTCATGAATGCACCGAAAACAATGAATTTTCTAAAATAAGATGTATTACTTGCATTTTGCTACTCCTTCTTTAAAGCTGCATACCAGTGAGTATAATTTAAATGTTAAGAATGAATTTAGTTTGACAAATCCATGGCGCAGGTTCCGTCGTACTTAGAACTTATCAGCTGAATGTGCCTGCACCCCCAGTGAGTGATAATGTTCCCATTGGAAGTCGAACCCGAAACCTATCGCTTCAAACATTAAACAATTATTCACTAGGCCACTGGGGCAAGAGAGCCACCACTTATGCAATGAATATCAGTTGCTGTTTATTGATACTTGTAATTTCCCGTTGCTATACTGCGTCAAATTGCTCGACCTGTGCCGGCAAATCAGCTCCCATGCGGGTGCCTCAAAACTAACCAAATGTTCACTATTTTACAGCTCACTTCACTTTCGTGTGTCATATAGGACGAAATGCACTTCCTTGATTTTACCGCTAGCCACCAAGTCAACTACAATATAATGAATATTTAGGTAGTACTGATATATTCACATAGTAGCCCACTTCCCGACAAAGGTCGAGAAGTTTGACGCAGTAAAGCAGCAGGAAATTAAAAGTATCAGTAGATAAGTTCACAAACTTTAGAATTAGAAGGCCCACATGCCATTTAAACATAAAGAATGAGTAGATGTGGTTTATTCTGCGTAGATAACGTTTTAGAATTTTTTGTACAAAACGCTGTAAAATATTAATTATTATAATATGAAACAAATATTCGGTATTTCCCTTGCAAATGATTTCATGTAACTGGCAAATTAACTGAAGTGCACGATAGAAAAGTAAGGTAATAGAAGAAGAATATGATGAAAAAACTCAAAGTTATATTACAATCTTCAGAGAATTCTTAATAAAGAGAGAGACTGACCTGCTGAATAGGAGTAGTGAATTACATATTTTGTATCAGTAACTTTAACTGCTTAATCACTAAACAAAGGTGTGGTTAGGATAATTAAATGCACAGACGGACAGAGAGGCACATTGCAGAACGGGTGGGCTGATGGATAATAGATAGATAGATGGACAGAAAGATAGGTAAACATAGACAAATCAGCGCAGAACCCTGAATAGGTGTGGATCGATTTACTCTGCCACACTTTACAGCAGTATGTAAAAACGGGAAGGATCTAAAAATAGTGAAAATTAGTTATACAATAAGTGTATGCAATCCAAGAGAATAAATGGATAGAGGTTAATGAAAACATTCAAAACTTTGAAGATGACAGACTGAGTACACATCTGTACCACTATGATCAATTTTTAGCCATATCACGAAAGCGTCTGTAGCCAATGGTTTTCAACAGCTGAAGGAATTGAAAAGACAGACTATCTCAGATATAATATAGATTGTACTGCCAGGTGTAAGCATACATCTCATAAAGTATCTTTATGTAAGTGGGTTTACTTTCGGTGTTTACTAAAATAAGGTAGAATGTCTAACATTTACTGATAAGCTGTGATATAACAATAATTTCAGTCTCTTAACTATAGATATAATTTAGTTTCACATATTTTTTTTGGTTAATAAACTATTTTTACTTTCCACGTAATTAACACTTAATTAAATTTTTTCAAATAAATGACAATATTTTAGGATTCAGTAGTTCGTTTAAAGAAAACTTTAGATCACCCACAATACAGAAACAGTTGTTAGATTTTTCCAAATGATCAAATGATGATTAGAAATACAAATTGCTTCTTAAATATGCACTTTATGTATTGAAATAATTCAATAAACATTCACAAAAATAAATGAATTCATTGTACAGATTCATTTTCTAGCTTTTTCTTTTCAGTCTTCTTATGTGAAGTTGGACACTTTACTTTTCGTAAATAAACGTGACATAACTTATTTGTTCGTAAAAAGTAATAAGACAGTTACATTTGCCTTAATAAAAAATATTTAAGGTAATTTTAACAAGTTCTAACAACAGATATGGCTACATAGCAGATTGATATCAAATTATGCTGTGGGAAAATAGCCTGTTTAGTGTTTCGTATTCTATATTCATTAGTGAATACACATTTTAGGGGAAGAATAAATTACCTCTTTTAATAAGGTGAAAGAGTTGTGAAGATCTAAATGGTCAGGTGAATATTGACAAATTTATTCACAGTTTACGATGCTGTTAGAGAACAACCCAGTATATAATGGTTATGCAAGGTAGCTTTCATCATCAACTGTAACGAGTTATAGGACTTTTGATACCCAGATAGGATTATGTAGCTACTTCTTCTTAGTTTCGGACTCCTGAGTAGTGAGTATACAAGACCTCATGTGAGATCCAATCCACGTAACCATTCTACTACTGGGGTGGAAACCAATAACTCATCAGCTACCACTCCTTTCACTTTGTGATACAGTATGGAAATCACAGTGTCATCGATGAGTATCCACCTTATTTCCAACATGGTTTGCCTCACAGATAACATTGGGGGTATCTGTTTATAAGCAGATAACCTTGAGGGCTGAGACTGATTCAACTAGTAGTTTGTAAAGATTAGTACTTTACAGTCCGACTTTTCTGGGCTCAATTTACTGCTAGGGAAGAATGAGGATCTACAAGTTAAGACGAAAAGCTATCCAGTATCCCTATATTCCCAGTGGTTTTCCAAATGACGTCAGTAAGTTATGTTAACTATATCGATAACCGTTATTAAGCAAGAAAGTAAAATTTTCCTTGTTATGAGTTGCATATTGTAAAAAAGTAATGTTCTCAGACGTACCAAAAAGCAATAGCATTGAATATGAGGAGAATAGATTCTATTTTCATGTGAATTTATGCATTCAAAAACATGTTCGAAGTTAAAAAAAAATGAAGAGGAGAAGCAATACTTAATTTATTTTTACATCTGAATGTAGTAGGTTTAGTTACGTAATGAGTTATTTCTTGCATGTTGAAAGAAGTGTTGAAATGTCATATGAATTAGTAATAATAAGTGCAAGAGAATGCCAAAATTTCAAGTTTCGTTTCAAATTACAACACAATATGCTAGGGTTTTTAATTGTGATAATGAATCCAAATTTATTCGTTTGTTTAGCATACTTCATAGAGAGTATTCGTTAAAGTTTGATTCGTAGACAAAAGCACGTCAAAGCATATGCTTCAGAGCTGGTTGCACTTTTAAATTAGTTTCAGTGTCTCAGTAATGCAATGTAGACTAATCATTGTTCATACAGCATTTAGTATGCTATTTCTTAGATTACGCATGTTGACTTTAATTATTATTATTATTAATTGTCCCTTGGGTTCCTATGGAACATAGGGCTTCAGTAGAACGTCTCCAGTGCCCTCTCTTCTCTGAAATCTCTTGAACATGGCTCCACGATAACCAAAAAGCTGTCATTTCCTCCTCACACGATCTCCTCCATGTCACCCTCACCTCACACGCCCAACTCGTCGTTTCCCATCTGGGTTCCACTAGAGCGGCTGACCTGACGCGTGATGTCCCTAGTCGGCCTTCTCAGTGTATCCCCAATAAAATCCATCTTCACTTCCTTCCAGTGCATATTTGTCCAGCGATAGGTTCTCGCTTCATTGGTTCATTGCCAGCTGGCCAGAGTTCCTTGTTACTTATTATTTCTGGCCTTCTCATCTGATCTTCAGTAATGAGCCAGCGTGGGCAGTTGTTGATGAATGTCTGTAGTTTGTTGGAAATGTTTTTCGTAACGCGCCAAGTCTCTGGACCATACAGAAGCACTGACTTGACTGAAGTTGGTATTGAAAATCCGGATATTGTTCACACTGTATGCTGAGTGCAGAAGATCTCCACACTGGTTGCAGGTTAATGAACGCCTGTCTTGCTGTCTTTCCGATCCTGTCTGCTTTGACGTCCTCATCTATGCTATCATCTGTAGTTGAAAGAGTGCTGCCTAGGTAGGTGGAGGAGGCTACTGCCTTTACGTTTCTCCCCTTGATGGTGATTGGAGCTTGTTGTTGTTTTGCTGTTGTTGGTTGGGTGTGTTCATCACCTCTGTCTTCTCTACGTTCACCTGAGGGAAGTCCCATCTTCGCTGCCTCGCTCTATCTCTTCTGACAACTTGTTAGTTTTCGCCTGTAGATCTTCGAGTTTGTGTGACATCAGACACAAGTCATCGTTGGCGAAATCCAAATCTTCTAGGTTGTTTTTCGCGGTCCAGCTTATCCCACCTATCTCGATCCTCATCGTTTGCTGCATGATCCAGTCCACTACAATCAGAAACATCATGGGTAATAGTGAGCAGCCTTGTTTCACTCCTTCCTCTCTTCACTTCACTTCAGAGGCATCAGTGAGCTTCCCGTTGTGAATTACTTGGCATGTGGCATCTTCATATAGTTGCTGAATGAGACTGGTGAGGGTTTGTGGTATTGTGTAGTGTTGAAGCAGTTTCCAAATTACTTGTCAGTCGACGCTGTCAAATGCCTTTTCAAAGTCAATGAAGATGAGGTAGAGATCCAGTTGGCTGTCATTCTATACTCTGTTGTATGATGATGCATAGTGTAGCGTTGAAATTTGGTCCGCACATGATTTGTACTTCCTGAATCCAGCCAGCTATCCTGTTCAGGTTGTAGTTTTGAATCCAGTGCATTGTTTAGTCTCTCCAAGATGATGCGATCTAGTATTTTGCTTGGGTGGACAGAGGCATGATTCCTCGACAGTTCTTGTAAACACTCAGGTCTTCTTTCCCCAGGAAACTGACAAAATATCCCTTTTTCCAATCAATGGGCAGGTACCTTTCCTCTCTTCCAGACCTCATGCAATAGTGGTGTGGTGTGAACATGTCCGCTGTTGTCTCTGCATCTGCCGTAAGTACTTCTGGTGGGATTCCATCTGGCCCTGCTGCTTTCCGCATTTCAGTATGGCATTCAAGGCTTCGACTTTTGTTGGAGGACTCATGTTCACTGGTGGTTCTGTGGCTGGGCTGCAGGCGGTATTTCTGTACCAAGTGCAGGTGGTGGTTGATTCGAGAGCTTTTTGAAGTGGTCAGCCATAGTTTCCTTTGTTTCTCTTCTTTGGTAATTAGATTTCCTTCATCATCTTTTATTGTTTTCATCTGTGTTGATCTCTTCCATCCCAGATAGTAACCTGGTTATTTGATACAATGTTGTCAAGTCTTTCTGTCTCTCCTACCAGTCTGCAGCCTGTTCTGCTTCACTTGCAAGTGTATCGTAGAAGTGTCTTTTGTGTTTGCATGCAGTCTTCTTCATTGTTTTGTCCAGTGTGGTGTTTTATACATTGTACTCAGTTCATCTTCTCGTCGTTGTGCATCCTTGTACTGCACTGATTTATCTTCTGTTTCCCCATCTTCAGCTCCCTACTCTATCAGCTTCAATGTGTCCGTGGAGATCCATTCCTTGTTTGCTTCTTCTTCCTTCCTAATACGGTTGTGCAGGTTTCTTTCCACATAGCTTTCAAAGACTTCCAGTGTTCTTCCACACAGGTTTCTTCAGGGATGTTGCTCGATATCTCCCATTTCGTCTTGATGGCTGCCGTGAAGATCTCCTTTGTAGTTTCGTCCTTTATTTTTGTTCCGGGTGTTGAACTTGAACTGTGGTCTATCATCATCAACTTCTGTGGAGGCCTTCAACTTGATTTGGAAGGCAGGTTCCTTGCACTGGATAGTGAGTGGTCTGAGCCTACATCTGCTCCTCTTCTTGACCTTGTGTCAAGTAGGCTGCATCGCAACTTTCTTGAGATTGAGATGAAGTCGATTTGATTTTTAGTGTGTTTGGTGTCTGGTGAAATCAACTGCATGTCACTTTGTGAATATCCTTGTACTTGGTTGAACACACTACCTGTAATCACCAAATCTTTGAATGCACATAATTCTGCGAACAGTACTCCGTTCTCGTTCATCATTTCACCGAGTGCTTCTCGACCCATGGTTAGTTCTCTTTCTGTGTTGTCCTCTCCCAGTTTCGCATTCATGTCGTTGATTAGAAGTTTGATGTCGCCACCTGGGACGGGGTCTTGTCCAGTGTTGATTGCAGTTGTCTGTAGAATTCTTCCTTCTTCTCTTCGTCTGCATTATTTTTGTGTGCGTAGAGTAGCGTAGCATTGTATGATTGTGAATTTCCTTCCTTTCGAGTTGAACCTTGCTGTTATGATCCTGCAAGAGGAGATTGATTCTCACTGTATGAGAGGCTTCGATGTTTATGGGGACATCATGATAACCGCTTCATAAGTCAGTGTGCTCGTGGTTGTCGTCTCGGTGACAACACTGGAGTAGATTACTGGTTTTCCAGTTGACAGTTTTGGAGAGTCCACTCCCATTCCACCTGCTTTCGGAAATTCCTAGCCCTTCAGTGTGATACCTTCTCATCTCGTTTGCAATCTGTGTGGCCTTGCTAGGTTCAAGGATGGTGTGGGCATTCAATGTCTCCATGTTTACTTTCTCTTTCATCTATGGCGGTAAGGCACATCGACCGACTGGTTTCCCGAAGGCTTTCAGCAACCGGCGTCATTTCGTCTGTTATATTTTAGCGAGGAATAATTTTGTTTTTTATTTTTTATATTTTGTTTGTGCTTTGAAGTTTCTTTGGTGATTGGATTGGTTTTACGAGGTTGGGTTGCTAGTTTACGCTATATCCAACCTTCCCTCTTTACCCGGGCTTAGAACCGGCTATTAACTAGTGAACTATTTAACCAGGCGATGTTGCTGACCTTAATATCTCATATGCATTTTGTGAAGGATAATACAGTGTGGAAATGTAACAAGATGATTTTGAAAACGCAATTCCTGATGACCTTATCAGTATTTCTGATAATGCAAACACTGTGTTGAACATAAAATCATCGTAATGTTTTTTAAAATGTAGCCTTTAATGCAGTGTTTATCACCTGTTGGTAAGAGATAAAAGATGCTGTACTATAATGTACATGGTTTGTTTCATGCCAGTCAACCTATTTATTCATGCATGTTACTAGAAATAATTCTCAAACTCACCTGCAAGTAAAGTGGTGATCAATAATCTACAAATCACTGTCGATTTTTCTCCAACCGAGAATTTATTTGGTACTAAAGAATAACGTGTTCTAATAGAAAATATTTGATATCTTAAATGATCAATAACCACTACATTATAGTGATTATATTTATACCATTGATGAATAACGGTTAGCAGTGGAATTCATGACGTACGTTTCATCCCATTTATGACCAGCCAGCTGAAAGCATCTGGCTCCCAATGAGTGCTGTTGTTTCTGCTAATACGCCTTTTGTGTTTGGAATGTGACTGAATGGTCGAAAAATTCATTACAAACTTCGAGTTTCGCTTATTACTTGCTAAAGAAAACGCTCAAAGACAGGACTCTACTTCTGGTAGGTGTCAGTATGCAAACTGTATGTTTAATTCCACTGGTACGGGCAAACAACTGGAATAAGAAATCGTTTGTCGTAATA
Organism: Heterobilharzia americana; assembly: GCA_944470555.2. NCBI lineage: Eukaryota > Metazoa > Platyhelminthes > Trematoda > Strigeidida > Schistosomatidae > Heterobilharzia > Heterobilharzia americana. The sequence goes on along the minus strand of OX104130.1, from coordinate 70,231,015 downwards.
GAGGTAACCTCTTGCTACCTGTCAAATGAGTTTTATGAGTTCTTTGAAATCGATATTATGGAACTAATGGTAAAGTATATTTTTATTACGATAAAGTCCATGTGATGATATAAGGGGGACATTTTCATGACACATTACAAACCGAAGCCAGTTCCAAGTGTGCTAACTGCTAAGTGAATTCAACAGAATAACACTGACATACAAAGCGTACAGACTGCACATCCCAATGGTATTATGTTCATAGAGGAGAAGAAGTGAACTTGAAAGCTGACTTTGCTTAAGTATTATGACCTCCCTAAAATGACTTTTTTAGAAGATTTCATTTAGGATCTCCTAAAATCAGTTATCATAATCAGTGTGAAGATGTGCAAATGAGTCATCGAAAAGGTACTTATCTTCACTGTGACTTCTTTTTCCTTTTTAACGACCGAATGGGGGTTTACCGTTATTTAAAGAAATGCAAAGACCGTTGAGAGGTTAAGGAATTCAGTAATTTTCTGCCTTTCTTTGTAGAGCTTTATGCGGTAAATGTGAAGACTAACTTCCTCAAGGAGTGTACGGAAAAATGCGAGTATCCAAAAATGCTCTACGTGAATTTTTGGCGTAACCATATCCAACTTAATCCACGAACGTTGAAACGATATAGCCTGAATCTGATAGGTGTTATTCATTCTCAACTACCAGAAGTGAAACGCAACATATCACAGAAATCCTGCATTTTATTTGAATTATCAACCAAAGAGAGAAATGAATTCAAAGACTAAGTTGCTAGTATCAATAAGAAGCGGACTGAAAATTTTGGTATGAAGCTAAGCAACAGTCTCACCTTTGTAACTGTTTAAGCACCGCCTCCCGTTCAACTGAAAAGTATGTTTTCAAATACTCAAGTGTATCTATCTTCTCTATCCAGCTTCAGGGATCATCCCTTGGTCTCAAGTGCCGTGGTGTTAATTCAAAAGTTGATGGAGTGGATACTAAAGTTTAGTTCGATAAATCGGTCAGTCAGATAAGAGATCTAACTCAGGCATCTAGTAATGATATTGATAGTTTCAAATCAACTACTGCTGTCTCCAGTACCTCAACAATCAACCCACTAACCGGCATAATCTGATAAACGATCATCGTATTGAATTGAAAGAACTCCAGAGAAATGAAAATCTCATGATATGCCCAGGTAAAGGCAGTGAGATAATATTACTGCATAAACGCGACTACCATGACACCATTTCCCCTATTTTTTTAGATAAGAAATTTTCAGAGCCAGTGAATTAGAAACACCCAACGGAGCAAACAGATAAGCAACTCTAAACTACTGAAGAAAATGAAAGATAAATCAATCGTTGGTAATGTTCTCTAAGGAGAACTCTGCCCTTGTGGCACTATTACCCTACGTTTAAATAATTTATTAAAAGTGCACAAAGATGGTGTCCATCTCCGTCCATTTCTGGACATTACAAACTCCCTTAACCATAAAATTGCAAAACGGCTTGAAGAATGCTTTGAACCTGTAAAGAAAGGGCTTTAGAAACACAGTGTTTCTGATCAGATGCAGTTTGCTGAGTCAATCAAGGACATTAATCTGTTCGGAAGAAGAATGGTTGCATTAGACATCACGTCACTGTTCACAAACTTAGCCTTAACAGAAACGATCTGTTTCTGATGTAACTACATCCAAGTCAGAAATCTAAATTTTAGCCTTCGAAACCGCGACCTGAAAGAACTTATCCTAATATGTACGTTTAACGTTCATTTCAGATTCCGAAACGAAATCTGCAGACAAATTGATGATGCAGCAATGAAATTGCCTCTAGAATCTCTACTTGCCGACTATTTCAAAGCAAGCCTTGAGAATAGGACATTGCTCCTAATATTCGGTCAAATTCATGTAAACAAAAGGTACATGGATGGTACCTTCAATTTTGTGATGACAACCTGCTACTGATGCACCTTCTTCAAAATTTCAATGACAGCTACTCCTCAGTATAATTTACACTAATGGCCAAATCAAAATTGATGTTTCATTTCCTCAACGTCAGACTCCAAAGGAGGAATGATAGTTCCATTTAAATGCCTATCTACAGAAAGCCCACTTAGAATGGGCGACTGACCAACTTTCAAAATTGGACACCTTTAAGTAGGAAGAGGAATGTTATGCGCTCACTCCTGTCAAGAATAAGAAAGAAATGCAGTGATGAGACCTTTGTTAAAGGATTAGAAACCTTCTAAGGAATACTGAAAGAGTGGCTACACATTCAGACTTATCAAGCGAAATATGAAAGAAAAGAAGACTATGAAATAGATTCAGTCAGCTTCAAAAAAAATATTCATAATGAGTTTCAGATTTAAAGGTGATATTGCCGCGGACATCCTTCGTCAACAGTTGTCAAAGTCTTTGAGTAGAACATTCTATGCTGAGAACCACCGTATTGTATTTTCGTATCAGCAGCTGGTTCAGTGGTTCTTAAGTGAAAGACAAGTTGGCTTATTGAATCTCATGAATGTTTATTGCACTTGTTTCTATAGAGCGGACTAACAGACAGACAGACGAAGTTGGATGACAGAGGAAACAATTTGAAGATAACGGTTGGAGCGAATATTCAAGCTTTAAAAGACGTCAAAGAGTGCATACATCTGAGGCATTGTGACCGATTAACAGGCATGTCACCAAGAGTTCTCAAACACTAATTCTTGTCATCTCGGAGACCTCAGCAAGGTAGCCTAAACTTCCTTACATGGCTCAAACTGAGAGTCAGGGTGTTAATCGACTGGTGTCACGTCTTGGTCTGGCCACTCCGAATCCTCCTTCAAACTAGTCCAGCTTCATCAAACAATGCACATTGAGGTAAGCAGCGGTTCGACATGATCAGTCCATGTTCAAGCCATGGCAGCCGATAAAGTTTCACAACCGGTTGATCAACTAGTGATCTTTGTTTAGTATACTTCGCATGACTCTAGCGTTGCCCATACAGTGATTCACTATATACATCTATTGATTAAGTATGACATTTGACTGGAAACTTGTCTGGAACATTCTATCATTATACTTATGTATTTGTGAATGTACCGCTGTGAAAATGAGCTTACGGAAAGATAATCATCTTCGCTGTTATCTTTTTTGTTTTTCACTAACCGATGAATTGATCAGTTTACGAGGTTTAACAACATCCAAATAAACGGACAAGATTTTGCAGAAAACACAGTAATGTGGAAGGAAACGTGTACGAATATCAAAAGTGATTCATTAGTTCTTAGATACGATTTATATATTCTCTTCATTTTCTGGTGTTTCTTCTATACATAGTAAATCATTCAGTTATTTGAAACAAGCACCTAGTAAACTTCGCTGGATATACATAAACAAAGTCTTAGTTACCAGTGTTTTCATAGACGTAAATAATTTCCTCTTAAACTGCTACTTTTACTACATGTTATTATGTGGTTATACGTGCCATATGATGCATAGCCTATGCTTAGACTCCCTATTATACAACGGCGCGCCATTCTATATTTGGATAGGCGTTGCTACTCGTAGGGCTGCCTTCAGTAACCAAATTAGGGTTAAATTTAACGTTATTTTTATAACAAAACAGTGCTCATACCATAATGACCATGCTCTTTGATTACTAATTCTAACTGTAACGTTTTAGACAGGAAATATTTAATTTGGTGACATTCTTCTGATTAATCTTTCTTCAGTGAATTAGTTTTGAAGTGTAAATATGTTTCACGTTACGAAAAATATGCTTTGAAGAGTTTTTTTATGCTAATCAGTATGATGGAAAAAGATATACAACAGGAACATTTGTGGCAAACTCTAAGCATTAAGCGTTACAAATAAATTTGTACTAAGATATGACTTCATTTCGATAATACTTTGAACGAATATACTGTCTGAAAACATAACACTTATGTACAGAACTCTGACACAAATTTCTGATAATACTTTGTTTGCTTCATTCCAGAAACTTCATTGTTATAATCAGTATCAGTGGTCTTCCAGAGAAGTGTTTGTAATTCAGTTTAAGAGGTTTGTGGGGAATTTTTAAGTTTCGAGTTGATGTTCACCATCAGTTTGTAGAACCACTGAAAACTTATGGTAGCTGGACAGCCGTTTCGTCCTAGTATTGGACTCTTCAGAAGTATGCACCTAGGATCAAAACCAGAAAGTCCATGTTCCGTGGCCAGCATCGAGACATCGGATCGGAATCTAATGATCTTCATTTCCCTACCTCTTTCAGTTCGTGATACAACGGGACCTTCTTTCAACGCTGTCCAGTGCTTTCAGGTTTTTAATGATCAGTCTGTGATGAATGCCAACTCGAGGCATTTGTATTGGCTATATAAATAAATTAAAGATAACTGTATCATTTCTGAATTAAAAATGTTCAAAATGTGTTCAGTATTTGAAATAAATTCACAGTTAAATATTTTACCAAAGCATCCTTCTGCTGCAGGAAGCATACATGCATAAGGGTATACGAGAAATAGGTAACAAATATATCCTTTTCTTCTTGTTTTTAAGAATTTAAAAGCTTTGTTATTTTTAATGATCTGTAGATTTTGGCAGCCATATCAAGCTGATTTATTAAATAGACGTATGGTTTGGTCATCTGAGGCTAATCTCATTACCGTTATACTCGGCCAAATTCAGCTTATAGAGTAGGATTGTTCAAATTATCTGAATCTGGCTAACTGACCTTTACGGACCGGTATATATAAAATAGGCTAATCAGTTTCTAAACTGATTCGGAAATTGCAAGATCTGTGTTGATATTTACACCGCTGAGAAGTTTTGCAACTGCCTAGCTGTGATGTCAACACGTTTTCTGCTGAAAACCGCCTAACCAAGATCATATTGTCTGATATGTGACAAAAAAGGTGTCATGAATTCATGAAATATTCTGCTTAAGAAACTCGTGTTAAATTTAGCTTTTATTTAGAATCTGAATATTCTTAGGTGGATTCTCGGATGAAATGTTTCAACCTGGTGTAGGATTTTCACTGCATGATATGCATGCGAATAGGGATATTTATTAATTCTCTGGGAGTGTATAAAGTTGACATAATGAAAGCAGACGTGATCTGTGTTGCATGTCCGATCTTAATCAGGATAAAGGCTACTCTAGATCCTCGTGACAAAAGGTCAATTCCTAAAAGCAATAGTGAAGCAAAACAGTTAAAAAGACAAAGAACCCTTTGATAATCAGCAGCTCACAATTTGGAATACTTGCAGAGGGCTAGTATACGGTTGGCTTATTTCCTTTTTAGTTAGGAAAGTATGATGTTTGTCGAAGAAGATTATACGATTTCCTTAAATATCCTGGATACAATTTACTGATAAGTGTCAGTAAGCACGAAACCTTAGTTCATGGCTTTCAACATCTAATAACAAAATGACACAAGTTTTAAAACGACAGAAGGAAACTTATTTGATATTAAGTCGCTTTTCCTCTTAATAACTACATTTCGTGCAGTCATCTTATTATTGAATAAAGTTTTTATTTCATAGGAAAATGGTATTTAGCACATAATAAAACTTAACAGATTTTATGCTTTCTCAAAGGCTGATGGGTGGAGTTTTACTACTTTTGCACAAAATTTGTGAAAGGGTTGCCGGTAGTTATAACAGAGGCATATGTTTAGACTGTAGTTTAGCTATTTCATCAGGTTAGGTCAAGAAATTTCCACTACTTTTATGCGCCACTCCGTATCTAAGTGAATGTCTCGAGCTGAACTATTGGTTCACTCACTTGATGTATTGTGCACTTTTATGCGAATGCGGTGTTGTATTTCTTTAAATAATTAGCATAAGAATTCGTGAACTTTTCGTGGTCGGTGTCATTTCACACTGGCTGCATGGAAGACGACAACGTGCAATCATAAGTTTGCCGTAGAATTACTTTCAAGCATTGGTACCTCAATTTTGTGAAACATCACTAGCAGTTTCTGCTGCCATTTATTTTTCAACAGATCACTTGCATACCTTTATTAGTGTGGTGTACTACATTACAATTTCAAGATCACTCTCGAATGATTATCTACCAGCGATTTTATCAATGTTATGGTAAATTTCTGTGGCTGTTTAAGACCTGGTTGACAATAATTATGATATGCTATACGATACCGTGTGTACGTTAATGCATATTCGTAAGTATTCTAAAAGTTGTAATACCATTAAATGCTTACTGGGCGCTACACGACAAGAGTGGCTCAATGATACAGACCAAGTAGTTATGAAGGCCACCAGAAGAACCACTAAAATTACCAATTACCTTCTTTTATCTTATGAAAAACCTACCTCTTAAGCCAAAATAGGAAGGCCTGGTTGTTTATTCCAGTAGTTGCTTGGGTGAACTTAACATTCACTCAAAACAAAACAGTTGATAAGTTGAATTTGGTGTTAACTTTGGACAGTAGGTTTTTCTCTGATAGGTGTATAGATGTAATCTCACCTGAGCATCAGTTCATTCAAAGTACAAGAATCTATTCAATATTTATGGTATTATGTTTTCTACATACTTGAAACAAATACTACAAATCGCTTCTAAGTTTGGGACGATTTCATTGTAAAAGGAAGGAAATTATGATGGATCAGATATCTATGTAGTATAATTTGTTTTCTGATAATGAAACATAGTAATCTTAATCTGTATTGCTAAATTAAATATTAGAATATTTTAGAGCTTTACCATTTGTTGCCAAACGTCAAAGTTTGGAGAGAGTTACACACAGTTTACCCACACTATTTAAGAAATACTTTTTGTACAAGTGAAAAACAAACTCTCGTAATAGCAACGAATTGATGAATGATTGCTGACTTTTCTTGAAAGTGCAACTTTTCGTATTTCAGCTGCTAAAATAACTAACCTGTTTATTTGTTGGTTGCCTTAACACCAAATAATCGAAGTTAACACTAATTAAGATACTAGTCAAACTTCATTAGATCTGCTCGCTGAATTAGTGCAGCAAATATTAACAATCTGGATTCTCAGAAGTCAGTTAACCTTATCACCATTCAACTTAGTCTGTGTATCTTACACAAAATAAAAGAAAACAACGAGAAACTACGTACCAGAAAGTAAACTGGATAACTTAGTGAACAAGCTTATACTGATTTGCAGTGTAACTAATTAAATATGTTGAAATTGTTTTTAGACATTCCTTTTATGATTTATGAATAAATGTCTAGGGCAGTAAATCATTTGAGTAAAATAATATGATAACAATAGTGTACAAGATCCAGTAGGAATTTCGAAGCATTTCAAACTGGTTTTAAATATTTGTCTGCTGAATAAACAATGAAACATCGTAACAGGTAAACCAAGTAACGTGTAACTGAATTTCGGAAGTCTCGTAGATAAATTGTTGGAAAAATTAAAGCATGTTAGTGGTAAACCTGTTTTTATTTTTCACAAGAACAGTGTCAACGTAGGTTTTTTGATACAAATTACTGTGTAGAGATATAAAGAAGGTACATCGGGAACTGTACGTAGGATTTTTAAGAATGTAGGGTCGGTGGCGGCATTTCAACCCACAAACTCAGAGAGAAACTGCACGCTAAAAGATCGATTAGAGTTAGTTAGGCTGAATAAATTGGGATAGGATAATAATTCTAAAACTTGATATAGCCAGGTGGAGGGAGAGATTGATCACAGAATCTCTGTTTATTGAATCAATACACCTTACACATGTAAAACGGATAGCTCATCATACGTCACAGATATCTGGAAAATTTTGCTACCATAAATAAAAGAGTGAAGAACTGTTGGAAGTTTGAAAGTTGTATAAGTACACTGATATGAGTATGAGCTATAAGTTCTGCTCAAAATGTCATTCAGTAGATAACACTGTCACTGCTTACCATATCAAATAAACAATTTTTTATGGAACTGTACTCTATTATAGTACCCAAGTATTATTCTTACAAAAATGATATCAAATTTAATGAGAGAAATCAGAAGACTCAATAACAGTGACGATCGGTTTGCTCTGAACAATAATTTTCAATACAGTACGGAATTCTCAGCGTCATATTTCGGTACATTTACCCCTTGTACAACATTTTCAAACTGAATAACTATGGCAGTTAAAAAGTGTTAATAATAACAGTACGATAAAAAATAATACAGAAGGACTAGTTGTTTTTAGGTGAGTACATTGTTGCAAGGTGGAGGGGAAGTAATACAAAAGTACCTTTAATTTTGCTGATGGAAGTTCATCTAGCCAGTATAGGAATTTGCAGTTCCAGCAAAATATTTCTGTTATGGATATATGATCTACTGTTATGCGCTCTGGGTCCTGTTCCATCTACTACGATAATTTCTGTAATTTTGTCTCTAACTTGTCTAACTATAGGTTGGTCACACCTCTGGCATCTTGCTTGCTATCATTTAGGCTTAATGCAGTATTCTTCATTGAAAATATTCCAATAAATGAAGAGAATACCTAAAATGATGCTTAAAATAGCTGATTTCATACACTGTTCGAACGGAATAATGACCACTAACTTTAGTCACTCCAGGTAAGGCTTATATGGTAACATGCTAACTATCAGCAGTCGTTGTTTATACCCTAGGAATTCCCTAGAGTGCATTTTGCAGTTTGCTGACATTCGAATCATCAGAAGAGGGAGTAATTTGACCATGTGTTTCTGATCGAACATTTTCAGTCGCCTAAAATTTAAGTTGGTAGCTAACGCTTGCATGATTTTAGAGTTGCAAATAGTTCATCACAATTTAAAATTTATAGAAACACACCGGTATGAAAATAACAATGTGACTGTTTGTTGAGGTTAACGGTTCAATTCATCTTTAAGTAAATGCTGTACACAGTAAATTAAGGAAAAATGAGATACTTGTTCCAACTGCAATATTTTCATTATCTACGGTTTGATTTTTATCAAATAGTAATCCTTGAATTGATTTATGTTACGTAATTAGCCCTGTATTTTACTTCCCTTGCCAATTGCTTCATATTCTTTATTCAAGTGACCGTATTTTGCATCCGTCTTTTTCCATAAATTAACTTCAAGTATTCAAATTAAGTTAAACTGATGCTATAGAGCTATAATGGACCGGTAGTAACAAATACTAGTCTGTGAAACGCGCCTGCGAGGAGTATTCAACCGCATTAAAAAAAGAAGGATAGGAATACATTTTCAGCTCTGTTGTAGAACGCTTAGTAAACTGAAGATATTCTAATCCTTTCTGATAAACCCTTCGAATTTTTGTAACCAATTCATTCATAGAGAGTGAAAATATGATACCTGTGCATAGCTAAAGCATAAGCTATTGAAAAGTCTAAATGTAATTGTTGTTCACCTGGGATACATTAAACTTATTCTGTTGTTCTGGCCATCGTATAGGATTGATCATTTTAGACGATCACATTAGGATGTGATTTTATTTCATTTTTTAATCATTTGTTTGTATTCCGACTTGGAATTCATATATATGTAAGTTAACTTCCCCTTGAGTGTCCATTGTATTTAGGCTTTTGATCGGAAATTATTCTGAAGTGTTTTACATTTTTCACTACCAATCTCAGAAATGTACACTAAAATATAGTTCGTCAAAAAATTTCTTTATTCCAATCATCTCTGTTTTTTACAAAGTAGACTGTTAACCTCTTCTGATCCTGTGATTTCTTTGACTGTACTTATAACCGTTATCAAAGGTGTTTACATTTCATTGTTCAAATCTGCCATTTGTAGGTTGTGGTTAATATGACTTGACAAAAAAGTTAAATGTTCACTTGGTGATTTTTGTGATCTGGATACATGACATTCCCGAAGACAAAGTTTAACACCTACCTGGTAATAAACAGTATCATTCAGTAATCTTAAGTTTTATTAGTTGATTAATTGGTCCATGTAGCACAATGGTAACATGAAGTAAATATATTGAAGAAGTAGGAGAGACTCTTCTAGTAACTGACTGATTTCATTTTCGGTTTATTTTATCGGCTTGAATGTATTTTGTGTTATCGAAAAGAATGATAACCTAAAGGCGATAGCATATGATGGATTCTGAGATGATGGAAATTATTGATGTAGGCATGAAACCTGCTCATTCCTGTGGCTGAAAAGTTAAGCCACACCAAAATGTTTTGGGGTATAAAACTAAAAGTGGTCATACTATTCGATTGAAGATTGAACACAGAAAATTAGTAAGATCGAAATGTATTTGGAAAATAACCTATTCAACAGTTGATCTTAACTGAAGATGGAAATCTGTGATGTATTCAGTCTGTGAACACATGCGAACCAATGGTAAGTATGTATCTTATAGCTTATTAAAATAGTGAGTAGCCGTATACGAAATGTTTGCGAAATTCTTCCATATTAGAACTAATTAAAAGATTATAAAACTTTCAAATGCTATTTATCTAATATCTTCAATGTATCAATGATAGATTAACTTTCGAATGTATGGTATCGTGCCATCTCTACTTGTTCATGCTATTTTCGTAGCATACTTCACAACTCCATCTAATAAGAATAGAAAATTTGCTGAGTAGTTTGGAGACCAACTGAGAACCATATAGAGCCTACTAGAAGACCAGTTAACACGTGTGTTGCTGAGTATCCATCTTCATGATTGGTAAAGGGATTGATGAAATTCATTAGTAGTTCCATTTTCTTTCATTTCTTTGATAAAGGTCTTTTGCTAGATAAGAACAATACTTCTAAGATCATTTACAACATGCCACTTAATCTTTCAAAAGGTATTTGAAATAGTCCTTTATACAGTAGAAGCTGTGTTAATTCGAGCTACTATTCCTAGTCTTTGTATTAGGAAGTTTAAATATCCCTTACCTCTCCCTTGGTTAGGGAACAGTTAGTAAGCAAATACATCATTGACAATTTTCCTATCCCTTTCTTAGTCACCAACCCTTTCATATACTTACTGTATCTCATGTTAACCTTTTACCCAGCACCCAATATTCACGATACCATTGGATCATATCTGGTTATATTTACTCAAACTTTGTTTGTTCACTTACTTAGTCCTTCAGTAATATGAAGCAAGCTTTCAACTCATTTTGATTATCCGTCTGTCTACATTTTTATACTGTTTTCTTGATTTTGATCATCACTATCATCTATATTACAACTGTCTTAATCGACTCTGTCAACGTAATCATTTTTGAAATTATTAGCCCCCTTGATAAATTTGAACAAAGTCATCATGTTTCAGATAATCTCAATTTTTCCATTACTTCGTTTAAGGTTATCATTTCTGTTATATATATTATTGTCGCCGTCGTTATCTTAAAACACATCACATAGACAAACAAATCTACAGGACTGGTTTAGTTCTTTATATATGTAATGTTTATTCATTTGTTACCAGACACATTCAGAAACTAGTTGTGGAGTAGATGTGAAAAACGCTGTTAAAAAAGTATTACACAAAAGTGGTTAGGGTTGAGTACTGAGATTAATTGAAGCTCCAACCCTTTACATTCATATTAAGGTTACATTGTGGTATCGATTATAATTCTTAAACCAAAAGTGATGTGATTTAGATTTTGTTCTGTCCTTCCTTTTCTTGTGTCTCCAGTTGATGACTTAGTTGAACTTCATTGTAAATTTTCATATAAATCATTCGACACTCTCACATATGATCAGACTATTTGAGATATTAAGCGCAGATATGTTTCAAATAATCTTCTTCTTCGCATTATACCGTTTCAAACTTATCAAGGGGGCTGGTTTCTTTTAGACGTACTTGTTACCTGAAGCTAACTATAGGAAGCCCCAAATCTATGCATTATACTTGTTGGTACTCGTCAGCAATGCGTATCTGGAACCTCCTATAGGATTGGGTTGCACGCATTGATTGGTCAGTCTTGAGTGCTGATCGACTTCTATTAATCATTTTCCAAGGTGCCAACGAAGATATGCCTTTTTTGACGGATTTTTATGAGAGAATAGGATGTGGAACTGTATTCCACGAATATTACGCGTCCAAGATTGACATAGAGAAGGTCATGTGAGGAGTTAGGTTGAAAACACTGCAGAGAATAGAGTACAAAGAAGGCGTGCTACTGAAGCACTATGTTCCAAAAGGAACCTAAGGGAAAATAATAACAATAATGAATCATTAGCGTAAAAGATAAATGATGACAAAATTGCTTGTCAATGTTTCTGGACGGTTAATGAAATGCAAACTGATTACGATGGTGCGGAAAAAATATGGTGGATTGAACAAATCAGTTGAGCATGAGATAACGTGATTCAGGCAAGTTAATTTAGATGAAAACAAAAGTGATTTTTAGTTGAGTTGAAAATACCGAGAAATAAAAACTCCAGAAACAACAGCATTAACAATACGAGCATAAGAAGAATAATTTTTTAAAAAAATATAAAGAAAGAAAGGGAATGATGTTATAACTAGAATGATGACAAATAGCGCACATGCCTATTTAATAATAAGGTAGGGTATTAGTTCGTGAACAAACAATGTAAACAAGAAGCAGCTGGAAGAATAACAACAATATTAATAGAAATTGGCGTATTCTACGAGGTGTATTTCAGCCATCAATCATATATACCTCTCTAATTAAGGTTGTGAGTACAGATATACCGTAATAACTATTTGCGATCTGAGTTCCGAGTGAAAATTGAATCTCAGCAGCACATCGCAATTTCACTCGCTTCTCTCCAGTCTTTTCAACCTGGCTCCACGACTGCAAACAAGCTTGTATTTATTCCTTACATAATCTCCTCCATATCACCCTCAGCTGGGACGCCCAACTCGTTGTTCCCCTTTTGGCTTCCACTCGATGGCCTCCCCTGACACAAGACGTCCACAATCAGTCTTCTCAGTGTATGCCCAATCAAATACATCTCCACGTTCTTCTCCCGCATATTTGTTGGGTGATACATTCTTGGTTTGTTCGTTGCCAGCCAGCAAGCCAGCCAGCCAGAGTTCCTTGTTCCTTATTCTTATTATTCTGGCCATCTGATCTGCAGTTTTGAGTGAGTGAACATAGGCGGCAGGTGTTGATGAATGTCTGTAGTTTGTTGAATATACTTTTCGCAACACACCACGCCTCTCAACCATATAGAAACATTGACTTGACTGATATTAGTGTTCAAAATCCGGATGGTCTTCACGCTTCATGCTGAGTGCAGTAGATCTCCACACTGGTTTCAGGTTAATGAACGCCTCTCTTGCTTTTCCGATCCTGGTTTTGACGTCCTCATCTGTGCCACTGCCTGTAGTTGAAACGATGATGCCTAGCCAGGAAGGTGAAAGAGACTACTTGCTTTAGATTTCTCCCGTTCATGATGACTGATGCCTGTTGTTATTGTTGTTGTTGGTTGGGTGTCTTCATCACCTCTGTCTTATCTACATTCACTTGAAGTCCCACATTTGCTGCCTCTCCTGTCAACTTGTTGGTTTTCGCCACTAGATCTTCAAGTCTGTGCGATACTAGACACAAATCATCATCATCATCACTAGAGAAATACAAATCTTCTTCTGGGGTCTTTTCGTCGGTCAAACAGCATATATCCATCTTCTTGCTCTTCACGGTTTGCTGCATGATCCGGTCGACCACAATCAAGAAGATCATCGGTGATAGTAGCCGGCAACCTTGTCTTACTCCGATCCAAACTTCAAAGGCGTCACTGAGCCTTCCATTGTGAATCGCTTGGCGTGTGGCGTATTCATATAGCTGTTGAATGAGATTAATAAAGGTTTGTGGTACTCTGTAGGGTTGAAGCAGTTTTCAAATTACTTCTCAGTCTCAGCTGTCGAAGGCCTTTTCAACATCGCTGAAGATATGGTGAGGAAGAGAGTTGACTGCTTTTTCATCCTCTCTTCTATGATGATGCGTAGTGTAGCGATGCAATTCAATGTGCACCAGGCAGCCAGCCTGTTCTGATCGTAATTTTGAATCCAGCGCATTGTTTAGTCTCTCCTGGATGATGCGGCCTGATATTTTGCTTGCTTCGGGTGGATAGGAGCAGGATTCTGTGCTAGTTCTTGCAAAGACTTGGGTCACTCTTCTTTAGGAGTTTGACAAGATAGCTCTCCTTCCAATCTGCAGGTACCTTCCCTTCAGTACAGACCTTCTTCAATAGTGGTGTCAGCATGTCCGTTGTTGTCTCTGCGTGTATTTTCAGTGAATCTGGAGGATTTGCATCTGGTCCTGCTGCTTTCCCAGATTTCAGCAACTTTATGGAGTTCAGAACTTCACTTCTGCTTTTGTCGGAGGGCTTGTGTGCACTGACGGTTCTGTGGCTGAGCTGCAGCTGGTGGTGAATTCAAGAGTTTTTTGAAGTGATCAGCCCATCGTTTCCTTTGTTTCTCCTCCTCGCTAACTAAGTCTCCTTCACTATCTCTCACTGGCTTCATCTGCGTTGATCTCTTCCCAGACAGACCGTAAGCTGGTTATTCAATATAGTATTGTCAGGTCTCCCCTACCAGCAGCCTGTTCTGCTTCACTTGAAAGTGTATCGTCGAAGTGTCTTTCGTGTTTCCGTACACTCTTCTTCACTTCGTTGTCCAGTGTAGTGTTTCATAGATTGCATTCAGTTCCTGTTTCCACTGTTCATCTCTGTGCTGCACTGCACTGGTTCATCTCCTGATTCACCATCTTCCTCTCCCTGCTCTATCACCTCTCATGTATTCATCGGGATCCATTCCATTCCTCGTCTTATTTCTTCTTCCTTCCTAACACGACTGTCCAGGTTTCCTTCCAAGTCTCTTTCGAAGAGTTCCAATGTTCTTCCACTCAGATTCCTTCAGGGATGTTGCTCAATGTCTCCCATTTCTTCCTGATGGCTGACCAACTGACGTGGAGATGTCCTTTGTAGTTTCGTCATTCTGTCTCTGTTCTGGGTGTCGAACTTGAACTGTGGTCTATCAACGACTTCTGTGAAGGCTTTCAACTTGATTTTGAAGGTAGGTTCCTTCCACTAGATAGTGGGTGGTGTAGACCTGCATCTACTGCTCTTCATGATCTGATATTGAGCCCAGGAGGCTGCATCTCCACCTTCTTCACATTGAGATGAAGTCGATTTGAGTTTGTGTTTGTCCTAAAATAGTGTAGAATATTTGTAGCTCCAACGAATGGTCTTGATTGTGTTGTGTTTTTTGAGCTGGGTTGTTTAATCTTAAAGCTTTCATCATCTTGATAGACGACGTCATCAGCACTAACTTCAGTATGAAATGAGTTGTCAATATCTCCGCGTCAGTGATTTAGTGGCTTGCTCTGACGATGTGGTCTGTGATGGGTTGTTTCCTTCAGTTTGTGTGTCATTGAGCGTATAGACGTTTCTGTTGGTTGTTCCTCTGCTTGACCTCCAATCTTTCTGTCATTTATCACTTTTCTCAGTGTTTGATAGGTTGGGTGTATGTCTATACACCTGTTGATTGCTGACTGACATGAATACCAAGTTTCTAGGAATTCTCTGATATTCTTTGTGTTTCCTCCGTCCAAAATTTCTACATTGTCGAAACTGAATTCATGTCCATAATTATCCACGTGCATTGAAATGGGTGACGAAATGTCGTGGCTTTTAGTAGCCGATTGGTGATCATGTAGAGGAAGGCGAAGAGGGCAGCCACTTTGTTCAAAATAGTGTTGACTACAGTTATTGCAGTTGATTTTGCAAATAGTATTCGGTTTGTCTTCTTTGGTTGTTGTATCCGTTGGTCTGTATAATAGTGTTTGGAGGGAATTTGTTGGTTTAAGAGCCACACCAATTCCAGGTGGCTTCAGTAATCTTGTCGTGATTTCTGACATATTCTTTATGTATGGCAGGACGATGCGTTCATTGATTTCTGTCGATGATTTTGTAGTTGGTGATGCACGGGATAGGTATCTTCTGATAAGATTCTGTGGGTAGCCGTCCTTCTTTAAGGTGAACATGAAGTAATTTTCTTCGTTTCTCCTTGAAGTTGTTGTGCTGCAGTGTTCTCGCTCTCTTGAATAAAGTCTCCACAGATTGGTTTTTACTGCATGACAACCTTCGATGTTCCTGGGAGGGGAACATCACGATGGACTCTTCGAAACTTAGTGTTCTTGTGGTTGTTGTCTGGTTGACAGTATTGGATTCGATTATTGATTCTTCAGTTGACAGTTTGGACAGTCCACTCCCATTCCATCTGAAGATTCGTTGCGGATTCCTAGCACTTCTATGCTAAACCTTGTCATCTGCCTGGCAATCTGGATAGCCTTGCTATCTGCAAACATTGCTGGGACATTCCATGTCCCTATCTTTGCTTTTGCTTTCATCGAGGGAGAGGAGACACATCGGCCAGTTGACTTCACGAAGGCTTTCAACAACTGGCGTCATTTCTCCTCTCCGATTCCAAAAAGGAATAAGTTTGTCTTAGTTTTTGATGTTTTGTTTGTGCTTGGAAGTTTCTATCGTAGTCGGATTAGTTTTACGGGGTAGGGTTGCTAGCCCTATGCCCAACCTTCCCTCTTTATCCGTGCTTAGCACTGGTTAGTGACCAGTTAACTAGTTAACCACCTGAGGTTATGAGTACACTTAATATTTGTTTGTTAATAGAAATAATAATAACCAATAAAAGCCGAGTTTTAAGGTTTGAATATTTTGGTTGCCAAAGGAAACCAGGACGAAATTTCATAACGATTTCTGTCTAACTTTCTTCATACTCATTACGGAGTGACAAGCAGCTAGCCGGGATCTGAATCGTTTGAACGAATTTGGTATCTACGCTAAATCAGTGTAAGTTTACACCTGATAAGCTGGCTTTGAAACGACTGATATGGCTGACACTTGTGTAGATTCCCTCGATTCGGTCACTGGGCACTCGTGAATGACGTCAGTGATATCCAACGTCTCATGTCACTTGATCGTATGTAGACGACATAGCTAATATAATGTTATCTACCGGAGTATGCAGGACAACAGGTTATCCATCCGCAGTAAACGTCATTAAAAAAACAACGAAACCAAAGGTAAATTGCAGTGATGAAGGAATTGTGTGGTCACGTTCTTATGCGACTTAAGTTCCTTTACTACAAAAATTGCTAATATTGGTAGATTTAAACGTTTTCCTGTGATCTATAATATGTCAAAAACAGCGATTTCTGGTATTTGTGCTTCGGAACTGTATAGTGTTTTGCGAATATGTGTTTATGAACTCTTAAAGCACGGTTAAGTTATTCTGAGTACAATTTGTTCTATTACTCATTTTAGCCAGAAAAAAATAAAATGGGATACTCTAATGCTAATATGTTTTTGGAAAACAAACGTTTTCATCTAAGTTAAATTAATTTGATGAGTTTTTTTGATCACTATCATCATTGTCTACTTTGGATGTACTTATCCACACAAAATGAAGTGGATTTAGTTGAAGCCTAAAAATGCAGCCTTATCGAGTTGTTACAATTTCCAAATCAATGAATTTTATATCAGTTTTTATAAATTCATAAAGCATTTTGTACTATTTATTTTCAAAGTGAATGAACTAGGCAAAAGCGACATTATTTTCAGACTACTTGTAAGGAGAACTAAGTGGTTATGGCTAATGACTTACAATGACGAATATAGTGGATTAATGTAGAATTAAGACCAAACATCAATTTTTTTGTAATTTCGATTGCAAGGGATGATACTCAAGGCATTGTACCAATGTTAGAATTCAGAAGGAGGTAAGAATATGAGTAAAAATCAAGAGAGGAAGGAGGGATTCTATAGACAGTTGCAATCACTACTGGCCCAAGTTGGAGACATCAAAATTCTAATGGGCGACATGAATGCCAAACTGGGAGCTTACAACACAAGAAGAGAACTCATCATGTGTGGAGAGTCACTCGGTGAAATATGAATTAGAATGGGGAACTGTTTGTAGACTTCTGCGCATTTAATGATTTCGTGATTGGAAGCAGTGTGAATAAACACAAGGATATTAATTAGGCTACATGGATTTTACCTGATGGAGCCCAAATTCATCAAATTCACAATGGAGAAGCAGTCAAAAAATCAACTAACAGTCCTAGTCAATAGAACAAATACCGAAAAGCTGGAAACCCAAGTGTGCAGGAAACCAACACGCACTGATCAAGTCCTCGATTACAGTAGCAACAACCGAACGACACACAAAATCACCTGCGTGCAGACTTCATTCAAGAGAGCGAGAACACTGCAGCACAACAACTTCAAGGAGAAACGAAGAAAATTACTTCATGTTCACCTTAAAGAAGGACGGCTACCCACAGAATCTTATCAGAAGATACCTATCCCGTGCATCACCAACTACAAAATCATCGACAGAAATCAATGAACGCATCGTCCTGCCATACATAAAGAATATGTCAGAAATCACGACAAGATTACTGAAGCCACCTGGAATTGGTGTGGCTCTTAAACCAACAAATTCCCTCCAAACACTATTATACAGACCAACGGATACAACAACCAAAGAAGACAAACCGAATACTATTTGCAAAATCAACTGCAATAACTGTAGTCAACACTATTTTGAACAAAGTGGCTGCCCTCTTCGCCTTCCTCTACATGATCACCAATCGGCTACTAAAAGCCACGACATTTCGTCACCCATTTCAATGCACGTGGATAATTATGGACATGAATTCAGTTTCGACAATGTAGAAATTTTGGACGGAGGAAACACAAAGAATATCAGAGAATTCCTAGAAACTTGGTATTCATGTCAGTCAGCAATCAACAGGTGTATAGACATACACCCAACCTATCAAACACTGAGAAAAGTGATAAATGACAGAAAGATTGGAGGTCAAGCAGAGGAACAACCAACAGAAACGTCTATACGCTCAATGACACACAAACTGAAGGAAACAACCCATCACAGACCACATCGTCAGAGCAAGCCACTAAATCACTGACGCGGAGATATTGACAACTCATTTCATACTGAAGTTAGTGCTGATGACGTCGTCTATCAAGATGATGAAAGCTTTAAGATTAAACAACCCAGCTCAAAAAACACAACACAATCAAGACCATTCGTTGGAGCTACAAATATTCTACACTATTTTAGGACAAACACAAACTCAAATCGACTTCATCTCAATGTGAAGAAGGTGGAGATGCAGCCTCCTGGGCTCAATATCAGATCATGAAGAGCAGTAGATGCAGGTCTACACCACCCACTATCTAGTGGAAGGAACCTACCTTCAAAATCAAGTTGAAAGCCTTCACAGAAGTCGTTGATAGACCACAGTTCAAGTTCGACACCCAGAACAGAGACAGAATGACGAAACTACAAAGGACATCTCCACGTCAGTTGGTCAGCCATCAGGAAGAAATGGGAGACATTGAGCAACATCCCTGAAGGAATCTGAGTGGAAGAACATTGGAACTCTTCGAAAGAGACTTGGAAGGAAACCTGGACAGTCGTGTTAGGAAGGAAGAAGAAATAAGACGAGGAATGGAATGGATCCCGATGAATACATGAGAGGTGATAGAGCAGGGAGAGGAAGATGGTGAATCAGGAGATGAACCAGTGCAGTGCAGCACAGAGATGAACAGTGGAAACAGGAACTGAATGCAATCTATGAAACACTACACTGGACAACGAAGTGAAGAAGAGTGTACGGAAACACGAAAGACACTTCGACGATACACTTTCAAGTGAAGCAGAACAGGCTGCTGGTAGGGGAGACCTGACAATACTATATTGAATAACCAGCTTACGGTCTGTCTGGGAAGAGATCAACGCAGATGAAGCCAGTGAGAGATAGTGAAGGAGACTTAGTTAGCGAGGAGGAGAAACAAAGGAAACGATGGGCTGATCACTTCAAAAAACTCTTGAATTCACCACCAGCTGCAGCTCAGCCACAGAACCGTCAGTGCACACAAGCCCTCCGACAAAAGCAGAAGTGAAGTTCTGAACTCCATAAAGTTGCTGAAATCTGGGAAAGCAGCAGGACCAGATGCAAATCCTCCAGATTCACTGAAAATACACGCAGAGACAACAACGGACATGCTGACACCACTATTGAAGAAGGTCTGTACTGAAGGGAAGGTACCTGCAGATTGGAAGGAGAGCTATCTTGTCAAACTCCTAAAGAAGAGTGACCCAAGTCTTTGCAAGAACTAGCACAGAATCCTGCTCCTATCCACCCGAAGCAAGCAAAATATCAGGCCGCATCATCCAGGAGAGACTAAACAATGCGCTGGATTCAAAATTACGATCAGAACAGGCTGGCTGCCTGGTGCACATTGAATTGCATCGCTACACTACGCATCATCATAGAAGAGAGGATGAAAAAGCAGTCAACTCTCTTCCTCACCATATCTTCAGCGATGTTGAAAAGGCCTTCGACAGCTGAGACTGAGAAGTAATTTGAAAACTGCTTCAACCCTACAGAGTACCACAAACCTTTATTAATCTCATTCAACAGCTATATGAATACGCCACACGCCAAGCGATTCACAATGGAAGGTTCAGTGACGCCTTTGAAGTTTGGATCGGAGTAAGACAAGGTTGCCGGCTACTATCACCGATGATCTTCTTGATTGTGGTCGACCGGATCATGCAGCAAACCGTGAAGAGCAAGAAGATGGATATATGCTGTTTGACCGACGAAAAGACCCCAGAAGAAGATTTGTATTTCTCTAGTGATGATGATGATGATTTGTGTCTAGTATCGCACAGACTTGAAGATCTAGTGGCGAAAACCAACAAGTTGACAGGAGAGGCAGCAAATGCGGGACTTCAAGTGAATGTAGATAAGACAGAGGTGATGAAGACACCCAACCAACAACAACAATAACAACAGGCATCAGTCATCATGAACGGGAGAAATCTAAAGCAAGTAGTCTCTTTCACCTTCCTGGCTAGGCATCATCGTTTCAACTACAGGCAGTGGCACAGATGAGGACGTCAAAACCAGGATCGGAAAAGCAAGAGAGGCGTTCATTAACCTGAAACCAGTGTGGAGATCTACTGCACTCAGCATGAAGCGTGAAGACCATCCGGATTTTGAACACTAATATCAGTCAAGTCAATGTTTCTATATGGTTGAGAGGCGTGGTGTGTTGCGAAAAGTATATTCAACAAACTACAGACATTCATCAACACCTGCCGCCTATGTTCACTCACTCAAAACTGCAGATCAGATGGCCAGAATAATAAGAATAAGGAACAAGGAACTCTGGCTGGCTGGCTTGCTGGCTGGCAACGAACAAACCAAGAATGTATCACCCAACAAATATGCGGGAGAAGAACGTGGAGATGTATTTGATTGGGCATACACTGAGAAGACTGATTGTGGACGTCTTGTGTCAGGGGAGGCCATCGAGTGGAAGCCAAAAGGGGAACAACGAGTTGGGCGTCCCAGCTGAGGGTGATATGGAGGAGATTATGTGAGGAATAAATACAAGCTTGTTTGCAGTCGTGGAGCCAGGTTGAAAAGACTGGAGAGAAGCGAGTGAAATTGCGATTTGCTGCTGCAGTCTTATATTCCGTTTTGTTTCGTAGTGGCGATTGTTATTTTTGGTACATGATCATGTTTACAGAATGTAAAGCTTAAGTTTTGTTTATTATTTATAAATTTCTCCAAATGGTGCTTTCGTCTTGAAATTTGATTGCTGCAGGTTTGCGTGTAGAGGGTTATTTTCATCCTGAATTTTCGAAAGGTGGGAATTAATTGTGGTAATTAAACATATGTGTTTTTATGTTGTACTGAGGCGTATTCGATGACTCTTTCTTAGTAATATTTTGACACATTGGATGTGATTGAATGCCACTCAAATTTGTTTTGACAAATCAAAATGATATGACTATGAACTTTTGAAACAAATTTCAAACTACCTATTTTCAACCAAGAAATCACTCTTGAACTGCAACGACTTCTGTACTAAGTTACTTTGAAATGTTTGATTTCGCATCATAAATCACTTTGAAGAAAGTTTCTAATTTTAGCAGGGTGGTAAAATATGGTTGTTTATTGACAAAAAATTTTCTTTAAATTGTCTTTCACTGATAACTTAGTTTCATTAGTTTTTATTCAAATAATGTCATTACATCTATCAATCTTTTCAAGTACTTGTAAATGCAACTATAGAGTCTAGGGAAAAAAACTAATTACTTTCCTTTTTTTTCTGAATAATGTGCTTTTACAGTCAAAGGTAGTATTTTTGATTCGTTATTTCAGTGGTTTTCAGTGTGGTCTTTGCACAACTGCTTTGTTTTTTTTTACATTAGGCCAGCAGAACCCATTTGTACGTAATGTGAAGGTTTATTTCAAAAGTATCTGCATCTTATTCATCTTTCTACATTTTTACACTTCATTACGAAGTAAATTAACTATACAAATTTTCGTTTCGGTTTTGCTACACATGACAATCTAATCAACAAAACCGGTAACGGATTAAGTAAAGAAATTCTGAATAAGAAGCTTAAGACTTGTGAATGTCAAAGCGGAATATTGTGTTTGTTAAGATAAGCATACTAAACCCTTATCCCAGATATGAGAGTACTGTTTAATTTCTAATAGAAAAAAAATCTTCTTTGTTCAAGTACATTATATTAAAAGATTGTAGTTATTATGGAAAAATCTGAACTTTTTGTAGAAAGTTACTCGTTTGTGAAATATGACAAATTGAATGAAATATATATGTCATTTCTGTTTATCGCTAAGTGTACTAAATGAACTGGGGTGTTATGTATGGAATCATCTGTTTTCAAAGAGGGGTTTACACCATTGATCGACATTTAATAAACTATCAAAAACCTGAGAAAATTCGAAAACTGTTTTTGATAAGTTTCATTTTTACTGTTTCTTAGACATACCAATTAAGCTATGACCAAATGTTCTACGCAGTGGATTTCCAACCAGCAGGTCACGGATCCCATTTCTATTCTACCTAATGAGATTCAGTAGCCCTTATCAGCACTGGTACAAACAAAAAGTTTTGCTGATCGTCTGAAACATGAACATGCTGCTGTTTCTACTTAGTGGAAAGTGTCTGAACTATGTTATTTTTCACACTCACTTCGCTTGCTGATAACGCATGTGGTTAGTCACTCATCTCTTTCTGCGTATTGTACGCACAATTCGGCCACATAATGTATCGTTCAATTCAGTTTATCCAACATCATACTGCAGAACACTAAGTCTTGTGCTTATTATCTGTAGGTTATAGCTGTCTGAGTCATCCATATGTACAACTAAATTTCCTGCGCAATGATGAACCAAAGTTCACAAAAATGAAACTAATGATTAGATGCATTTAAAATAAAATTTTACTCCATGATAGAATTTATTCAACGTGCAATTATTTTAGAAGTGTAAGTCACACTGAAATAAGTGAGGATTCAATGAAAAGCACTTGACCAGAACTACAAAGAAATAGTATTGAATACGTCGTGAGTGAAATTCTTAACGTACAGTAAAATAAGTAGTGATAAAAAGCATCTGCTCATTAAATAATGATAGGCTTTTATGGATTGTGATAATGCATATAGTGGAAGTAAGAATGAAAAATAAGTGTTTGTTTTTGTTCTTCTCTCTTTTGACTATCTGTTTATCAGGATTCGCCAACATGAAGCTAAATGTACTCCGTTACCTGTATGCATAACATACTTTGGCTTCAAAAATCAGTTATTCTTCAGCATGTATATTTAAATTCTATAAATCCATTCCTAATCAGTAACTAAGACTCATTCTCAAAACAATAATATCTTGAAGAATAGCGAACATGTAAATGAAATATACTGTTTACACCACAGTTTCATACAGACGATAGTGTGATTTTGATTACTCTACTGAACAAGTTCGGATCAGATTGCTAGACAAAAAGCTGAACTTATTTTTTTTCAAGCACACCGAGATTTATACAAAAATAACTTATAATTGCTTTTTCGTAGCTTGGTCACTTATTTATTTTAGTTGGATAAATTAAATTTTTTATGAATTTTTCGTGGCACCAGCCTCATCACATCCTATTCAGTAATGCTATTCCTTATACATATATGGTTTATGTACCAGAGTGTGTTTTCGCACTTTTGGACAATATTTTTGTGCAACTGATTTTGTATGATGTTGGGTTGTTGCTATTTTAGTTGAGGATTTGATTCGCATGTGTTGGTTTTCTGTATACTTCAATTTCCGATTTCCCTGAACCCATTCTAGTGATCGGAAAATCTAAAAAGACAAGTTTTTCATTTGACTTCTTTTCAGTTGGGAAGTTAATGTTGTCGAAAATGTTGTTCAATAATTTGTAAGCGCTTTTCGATTCGTTTTTTTAAACAATGACAAATGAGTCATTTACAAGTTGAATCCAAATTTTTGGTTCAATCAACGGCAATACCATAGTTTCCGATCTCTGTATCTCTGCTTCTGCCATTAGTCCTGATATAGATTATCCAATCGGCATTCTCTCTGTCTGCTTGTAGAGTTTGTCACTGAAATGAATATATGTTTTAAGGCATGAATCAATAATTTCTATTAAACGTGAACATTACAGTTGCATGTGTTCAAAGGGATATGTATCATTGTTTAGGAGAAGAGTCATTGTATCCTAAGCCAGTTTATTTTCATTTGGGGTGTACAGAGGCGTAACTTCTAATGACATTTGTCGTTGTTAATATGAATATGATTGATCTTTTCAAAAAACTGCGTAGGAGAGTTGATAGAGTCGTCACATGATTCTACCAGATGTTTTGATTTTTCTGAAGAGTTATTTTGAAAGATTGTATGTTAGGGTGCCTAAAAGTGAGACGATTGGTTATAGTGGAATGTTTGTGTTCGATGAACCTCAACAAACCATCACATTGAATTTAATATATCTTAATTGTTGTTCAAGAGATCACATATGAAATCTTTCGGTGGGATGTAAAATAGTTCCATAAATATGAATTTTAAATGTCATTTGCAAATGTTGTATGCTGATAAATGGCCATCGCAAGATGTATACGTCCAAGTTGTTCTATAAATGTTTCTTTAATTTGCTATAATATTTTAACTAAACCAAACCAGAGTTATTGAGTTTTACATTTCGTTTTACTGTATTGCTTGAACAGATGTCAGACAAACTTGAAAATATTTGTTTATATCCTTACAAGTTGGAAATAAATCAGAGAAACTTCGTCTCATAAAATAGACCTTCTGAAATTTGAGTTAAACTTGGGCTAATGCCCCATAGTTTTTCACTTTTGGCATCACTAACCTGAATTCAAGTCTTATAAAATAGTAAGGTGAAGAAATCAATAATCTCATATGCACCTTGCCGATATAGAAACTTCCGGGAATAAATTAAAGCCAAAGTTGGTTAATTTTTAGGCCTATAGGCAGGTTTATTGCGAAGACTAGAGTGATATCCTTTTTGTTAATCATTTTCATATAGTGATCAACCCTAACCCTACACCGGGTATCACAGTATTCATGATAACTCAGATATTTCTTCTCGCCTAAGCTGAGCCTAAATGCATTTCAGTAGATGGATTCGCTGGCAAGTTTTATACCACTAAAATTCATTGTAGTGCCATAATTAGGTAGGAATGTTTATTGGCGGTGAAGAAAGAAAGAGTAAGTCAGATACATTTCATATGCTTTTACCTCAAGGACCAGAGAAAACTCCAGTTTTGTTTCAGTAATACTGCGTGCTTCAAAATCTTTAAAATCCCTACATTGAATCACTGCACTCATTAAGTTTGTGGAGTCTTTTAGTGAAAAGTATACATTCGGTGGATATTGAATGTAATCATAAAGAAGATTATTTCTTTGGAACGACGAATATGAAGGATTTTTTGACTCCTTGCAGTCAAGCATTTAGAAACTGATCTGAACACTGAAAGAAATTTTCACTTACCATAATAACCTGCATAATAGACTGGAGATATATCGTCTAGATACTTGAGAAAACATGGCTTTTCAAACGTTTAGTCCTGTAACTAGGTAATGGTGGCGATATGCGGATGACACACTTACTGTGTTGAAATCAGAACACATTGACAATTTTCTGGCACATATAAACTCAGTAGTAGGCGCAATCTAATTCACTTACGACGTAGAAAATGAACAAGAAGAATCACTTGTCCTTGATTTCAAGATAAAACGAAGGACAAATCGTGGTTTGGATACTACCTTCTACAGAAAACTGATACATTTCAACAGGTATATTAACTTCAAGTTATTTCATCCAATTTCAGTCAAGGTAGGTTTATCCAAGTGTCTAAATGATACAGCTGGAAAATTGACTAGTCAGTAAAAGGGCTTGATCAAGAAATTAAAAACATAAAAGAAAGGCTAATAGTTAATAATTATCCTGAACGCTTTATTCAGAAACTCGTATGAACACGAAACGGAATAACAACAGTAACACGAGTATGGCTAATAACGACAACACGGGTAGAAAGTTCACAGCTTTCATTGTGTTATCCTATGAGGAAGGTACATCAAAAACTTTATATAGGATCCTCAACAAAGTTGAAATTATAGTGGCATTAAAACCTACAAACTTACACAGAGATAAGCTTTGTCAGCTAGCTTAAGAATCCAATAGATCCAAACAAGCATAATAATATAATCTATTAAATTCCATGTAATAACTCCAAAGTCAAGTACATAGCCGATCGAGTTGAGTTGGAATAACAGAACATGTGAATCTAGCTAAACATAAGATGACACTCGAATAAGATCAATAATCTAGCAAACCACTCGGCGATTGCAATACATGCCATGCATTAACACAACCACACACAACCACTGTACTTAATTCCAATATAATGAGGTGCAGAGAGAGATTACTTAATCTCTGCTCATCGAATCAACACCCAACACTTATACCAGAGATGTGGAAAGGTTTACAACCAATGAAACAAAGAATAAGAGGTGATAGGACTATAAAAATCAGATGTCGAAAATAGTATGATTACATTGATATATTAATCTAACCTCGCCTGGTTAACTAGTTTACTAGTTACTAGCCGGTCCTAAGCCCGGGTAAACACGGAAGGCTGGGCATAGGGCTAGCAACCCTACCCCGTAAAACAAATCTAACCGCTAAAGAAACTTCAAAGCACAAACAAAATATAAAAAATGAAAACAAACTTATTCCGCGCTGGAATCGGAGAGGCGAAATGACGCCAGTTGGTGAAAGCCTTCGGGAAGCCAATTGGCCGATGTGTCTTCTCTCGATGAAAGCGAAAGTAAACGTGGGGACATGGAATGTCCGCACCATGTTTGAACCCAGTAAGGCAGCCCAGATTGCAAAGGAGATGAGAAGGTATAACATCGAAGTGCTTGGGATTTGCGAAAGCAGATGGAATGGGAGTGGACTCTCCAAACTGTCAACTGGAGAATCAATAATCTACTCCGGTCACCCAGACGCCAACCACGAGCACACTGAGGGAGTGGCTATCATGATGTCCTCAAGAGCATCGAAGGCTCTCATGCAGTGGGAACCAATCTCCTCCAGGATCATGACAGCAAGATTCAACTCAAAAGGAAGAAAGGTCACAATCATACAATGTTATGCACCTACAAATAATGCAGAGCAAGAGAAAAAGGAGGATTTCTACAGACAACTTCAATCAACACTGGACAAGACGTCAGTTGGCGATATCAAAATTCTAATGGGCGACATGAATGCCAAACTGGGAGGGGACAACACGGGAAGAGAACTAACCATGGGTCGAGAGGCGCTAGGTGAAATGAATGAGAATGGAGAATTGTTTGCAGAATTCTGTGCATTCAACGATTTGGTGATTGGAGGCAGTGTGTTCAGGCACAAGGATATCCACAAAGCGACATGGACTTCACCAGATGGACACACTAAAAATCAAATCGACTTTATCTCAATCTCAAGAAAATGGAGACGCAGTCTACTTAACACAAGGTCAAGAAGAGGAGCAGATGTAGGTTCAGACCACTATCTAGTGCAAGGAACCTTCCAAATCAAGTTAAAAGCCTTCAAGGAAGCTGGTGATAGACCTCAATTCAAGTACAACACTCGGAAACTGAAGGATGAAACTACAAAGGAGATCTTCACGCAGCCATCAAGACAAAATGGGAGATATCGAGGAACATCCCTGAAGAAACCTGTGTGGAAGAACACTGGAAGTCTTTGAAAGCTATGTGGAAAGAAACCTGCACAGCCGTATTAGGAAGGAAGAAGAAAGAAGACAAGGAATGGATCTCGACGGATACCTGGAAGCTGATAGAGGAGAGGAGGATGGTGAAGCAGAAGATAAACCAGTGCAAGGATGCTCAACGACAAGAGGAACTGAGCACAATGTATAAAACACTGGACAAAGAAGTGAAGAAGAGTGCACGCAAAGACAAAAGACACTTCTACGAAACACTGGCAAGTGAAGCAGAACAGGCTGCAGGTAAGAGAGACCTGACGACATTGTATCAAATAACCAGGTTGCTATCAGGGAAGAGACCAACACAGATGAAACCAATAAAAGATGAAGAAGGAAATTTAATTACAAAAGAAGAGAAACAGAGGAAACGATGGGCCGACCACTTCAAGAAGCTCTTGAATCGACCACCACCTGCACTTCGTCCAGAAATACCACCTGCAGCCGCTGAATTACAAGTGAACATAAATCCCCCAACGAAAATGGAAGTCCTGAACGCCATAAAGCTACTGAAATGCGGGAAAGCAGCAGGACCAGATGGAATACCGCCAGAAGCACTGAGAACAGATGCAGAGACAACAGCGGACATGCTCACACCACTATTGCAGAAGGTGTGGAAGGAAGAGAAGGTACCGGACGATTGGAAGAAGGGTTACCTTGTCAAACTGCCGAAGAAGGGAGACCTCAGTGCTTGCAAGAACTGGCGCGGAATCACTCTCCTGTCCACCCCAAGTAAAATATTAAGCCGCATCATCCTGGAGAGGCTTAAAGACGCACTGGATTCAAAACTGCGACCGGAACAGGCAGGCTTCAGGAAGTACAAATCATGTGCTGACCAAATTGCAACGCTTCGTATCATCATAGAACAGAGCGTAGAATGGCAATCAGCTCTATACCTCAACTTCATCGACTTTGAGAAGGCCTTTGACAGCGTCGACCGAGAAGTAATTTGGAAACTGCTTCAATACTACGGAGTACCGCAAACCTTTATCCGCCTCATTCAACAACTATATGAAGATGCCACATGCCAAGTAATCCACAATGGGAAGCTCAGTGATGCCTTTGAAGTGAAGACAGGAGTGAAACAAGGTTGCCTACTATCCCCCATGATATTCCTTATTGTGGTGGACTGGATCATGCAGCAAACAGTAGGCAGCGAGAAGAGGGGGATACACTGGACGACGGAAAAGAACCTAGAAGACTTGGATTTCGCCGATGACTTATGCCTAATGTCACATAAACTTGAAGATCTGCAGGCAAAAACTAACAAGTTGACAGAAGAGGCAGCTAAGACGGGACTTCAGGTGAATATAGAGAAGACAGAAGTGATGAAGATACCGCACCACCACCATCAACAACAACAACAACAAACTCCAATCACCGTCAACGGGAGAAACTTGAAGGAAGTAACCTCCTTCACTTATCTAGGAAGCACTGTTTCAACTACAGGCGGGACGGACGAGGACGTCAAAGTCAGAATCGGAAAAGCAAGACAGGTGTTCATTAGCCTGAAACCAGTGTGGAGATCTTCTGCACTCAGCATGTGGAACAAGATACGGATTTTCAACACCAACGTCAAGTCAGTGCTCTTGTATGGCTCAGAGACTTGGCGCGTCACGAAAGGCATTTCCAATAAACTACAGACATTCATCAACAACTGCTTACGCTCTCTGCTGAAGATCAGATGGCCAGAAAAAATAAGCAACAAGGAACTCTGGGAACGAACCAACCAAGAACCTATCACGCAACAAATATGCAGGAAGAAGTGGAGATGGATTGGGCATGCACTGAGAAGGCCGACTGAGGACATCACGCGTCAGGCCCTCGAGTGGAATCCCCATGGGAAGCGACGAGTTGGACGTCCGAGGGTGACATGGAGGAGGTCATGCGAGGAGGAAATGAGAGGTTGTGGGCTGTCGTGGAACCAGGTTCAAAAGATCTCAGAGAACAGAGGTCACTGGAGGCGTACTACTGAAGCCCTATGTTCCACTAGGAACCCAAGGGACTAATAATAATAATAATTGAAGCCCTATGTTCCACTAGGAACCCAACGGACAAATAATAATAATAATACATTGATATGATAATGAGCGTTGATAATTTATGCTTGAGACTTCATCGAGTAAACAATACTGTGTCATTGTATTATAAATCAAATAAACATATCTAATACGGAATTAAACTCCACCAAAGTGCCTTAGTTTTATGCTTACATTCATCAAAGCATAAGTTTCCATTTCAAGATTTTAATGTTAAACACAACTATGTCAGGTGATTTGTAGCAATCGACAAGAAGCTTTCATCTTCATTTGAGGCTTATTCCTACTCTCCCGAGAGGCATATCTACAAACTCAGTGTATGCTTATCTCTAATCCAGTCACATAGCAGTTCGATCATAACCTGAATAGCTCAGTGATAGCGTCTCTGACTGCAGCATTGTGTCAATAAGATCGAAATTTAGGTCCAAGACGTCTTGTTGGTTGCCTCCAGCCATTTAGTATTCATCAAAGTGCACAGGGATGGTGAGTCCTCTAGCGTGATGACCTCATTTTGACATGATCACCAGGATTCGGTCAGTACTTGGGAACAGGCATCAAGAAATTCGTTCAGAAAAAGTCAAAATGCTCTCAGCAAGTTTGTGCTGTAAGCCATGACCTATTCCTATTTTGTCAGACCTACCTGGCTACCTCACTGTCTTGCTTCATAGACCTTGGCAAGTGGATCAGAGTTCAAATCCTTGATCCACTGGCTGGAGGGTGACAGCCAAGATGGACGAGATGTAACCCTATGAAGAAATGAATATCATCCGGTGACCAGTCAGTCTAAGACAACTATTGTTAGAAGATATATTTATGGCCATTATATAACTGCAGAATACTTTTGAAAATTTTGTGTACTGATTCTTCTTCACTGTGTCCCATACTAGAGTTCCTTGCCGCCAGAATTACCCAATGTTATGATCAGTTCTAACATACTTGTTTGCTTAAACAACTTTACATAAGTAAGAATATGAATGTTAGATAGGCATGTCAGGAAGAAATAATAAAAAAATAATAGTACCTTACTTTCTGGGTGTTTTCTGTTAATCACACTCAGTAACTCAAGGAAACATTTTAGATTGATCTGGAAATATCCTGTGACGTAAAGAAAAAACAAAACAGAAATTATTCATGTGAAATGTAATATTATGCTTCAGTAACTCTGAGAATATATTTCTTGAGTTGTTAGTTTAGAGTGGTACAAAATATTTGTATAGTAATTAATTCAAACAAATTTGGTAATAAACCTTTCAGCATTTGCAAAAATGATGCCATGAAAAACGGTTAAACAATTCCTGATATCCAAGGCATTCTCACCGTGAAACTTCTGAGAACTTGGTAGCAGCACTAACCATTTTATTCTAATCTGAGACTCATCTTTACTCAGTACCAGTAATTCCATGTGAGATTGAACACAAGACAATCAGCTGTTATTAATGGAACGATATGTTTAGGCCACTGAGGGTGAAATTCAGTGGCTCTGTTTTCCATTTTCCGCCGGTTCTTTTAAAGGTGTGAGCACAATCCACCATCAATGACGGGTATTTTTCTTCACTTCCAAATAAGTTGATTCCACGAGTCATGAATTTACTTCCAAACTTCACCAAATTCATCTCGAACCAAGTTACAAATAGGTACATAGACAAACACTTGCTGATGGAATTAAATGATGATCATGCAATACGATGGACTGAATAAAGTTGGAGAAAGTGGATAATTGTATTGCGATTCAGTGACTGAGTGATAACGTACTCATCGCGAGATTTGATTGTCTTGAGCATGAAAGCTCATATAATAGTGAGTGCACTCTGCTTCAGGGTCCTGAACTAGGACGAAACATTTGTCCGCCGCATTTGAGATTTCATTGCTCCGGTAGTAGGTGTCGATTTTGATGAAATTCCTCTTAAATCAAGCAATTCTTCATGTAAATCAATATATTTTCTGAGCGGAACAAGCACTGCACTGGATATGTAGAAGATTATTGTTGTTTTTAAAGAATATCAAGTCGAAAGGTGAAAAAATGTAAAGGGTTTAGTTTCTTGTTTAAAAGTGTGGTAAAATAAAACTGAACCCTTTAAAATTTAACAATGGGATATACATTGGACATGAGAGTTTTCACGTACATCTTTGTTTTTCTGAAGACTTTCCGGAATGTGAAGGTTGATCAGTTAGCCATCTGAGACTGTTTTCTGTTTTGATTTCATACTTTTCCTTGTACAAATTTGATGTCGTGTTTTTCGGTTATTTAGATGACAGTATTAAAGTATGTGTTACTGTACGATATTTACGTTATAGATACATCGAAAATGTTTTGGAGCTGTTTTAAAACCGTACACTTTTTTAAGGATTTAAACTGAATGCAGTAAACCGTCAGTGGTTTCTTGATTGCGAAACGCATTACCACTGTTATATTGGACCAGAACAATGGAAATAGAAATCTTGATGGATCATTTCCAACGATGCTATTTTTTTTATTTACCAAAAGTGTAACTTAAGACATGTAATTTCACCAAGAGTCTTCAATCACTGGTCCACACCGTCTCAGATGCCTTCTTACATCACTCACAGTAACAATCAGAAACTTCATGAATTGGTGTTATATCTCAGTCTGTTCTTCTTTAGCTTTCTGCGAACCTAATCTTACTTCGGTTAATGTCAAGAACTAAGGCAAGCTATGAGTCAGCGTACGCGACACAACTTCAAACAATCTCACTTTTTATCCAATTCGAATTTATTTTACGACCATCAAAATCTCCAATTATCCAAATTCATCTTAATTTTTCCTCTTTTCGGTCTGGGAACCTGATGACGGTGATTATTACCTAAGTACCCGAAAAGTTACTTGTCAAACAGCTCATCTAGAATTTTTGATATTTTCGTCAACCAGTTACCAGCGAACTGTGGAGTCAAGAATAGCTTTTTAGGGCGCATGGATGTGATTTTTCTAGCTGATTATGATTCCGTAATGTTCACAAAGAAACGTTAAGGGTAGTTGTTTCTTTTAACCAGAGCGTTTTTAACTGACATCAATTGGTCTTCAGTAATGTTGTTATCGCAGACGTAACTGATTCCGTGATGGTGGAAACGGGTAAGATTTTGGTTCGCGTATAAAATCACTTAACTTAGGAAGTTTTTACACTGCCTGTTCCACGCAGATTTTCTGCAAATGAATTTTAATACTTTAACTAGTTATTCATTATCTGATGTGTTCTTTAAAAAGGATGTTTATCTATGTAAATTGAAAGAAAAAATTTATTCTGTGAAATCTCAGATTTGGTTTAAAGGCAGATAAAAGTCGGCTGATTCTCAAATTTTTATTAAATTATAAGCCATTATCAGACAAATTTTTTGCTTAGAATCCAGTAGACGAGAAAACCAAAGGTCGACGACTCTTGGTAACATGGCTGAAAATTAGTCATGATGGCGTAGTTGCGTTCCCTCCTTGACGATTTTTCAAGCTTGCATATTCGCATCAACCTTTGTCTTGAGATTGCTTATTCCCTCAAACAATTATGTCTACCTTGATATCAGTCTTCTTCTGTCCATAGGCTCTTTGTATACAACTGTGAAGTGTAGCAACTTGAACTGAAGCACTAGTGTGCCAGATTCAACGTTGCTTTTGTCAATCAGTGTCAGTCATCTCTTGTGACCAGTTAGGTCACTATAAATCAAAATGTAGAAAGACAACGGTATCACCGATGATTTTTCACACTGTGGTCGACTGGATGCTTCTCTATCTTTCAGAAACTTGGCGCGTCACGAAAAGTATTTCCAAAAACTATAGACATTCATCAACACCTGCCGCCTATGTTCACTCACTCGAAACTGCAGATCAGATGGCCAGAATAATAAGAATAAGGAACAAGGAACTCTGGCTGGCTGGCTTGCTGGCTGGTAACGAACAAACCAAGAATGTATCACCCAACAAATATGCGGGAGAAGAACGTGGAGATGTATTTGATTGGGCATACACTGAGAAGACTGATTGTGGACATCTTGTGTCAGGGGAGGCCGTCGAGTGGAAGCCAAAAGGGGAACAACGAGTTGGGCGTCCCAGCTGAGGGTGATATTGAGGCGATTATGTGAGGAATAAATACAAGCTTGTTTGCGGTCGTGGAGCCAGGTTGAAAAGACTGGAGAGAAGCGAGTGAAATGGCGATGTGCTACTGAAGCCCTATGTTCCACTAGGAATCCAAAGGACTAATAATAATAATAATGCCTAATCATTTAAAAATAAAAACGTAAATTGAAAGAAGTCTGGATACAACAGTAAATACAGATCGCATAGATTATCATATTTGTTTAACACTGACCGCTCATGTTGAATTCACATAACTGTCGCATGATTTTATTTCACATTTATACAAAACATTTTTCAGCTGCAAAAAATATTGCTCTTCGAACTTGAAAACTACCTATGTCATTTGTTCATTGAATTGGTATTCCTCAGGAATCAGTTAGCCTGTAAATTACAATTTACACCTCAAAGAATATCTGTATTTCAACACTTACTTTAATTGAAGTTGTTTATATTTAATACAATTTATAAGTTGGACGCGCAATATGACAGTTATTCGTTAGTATTATCAACTTATGAGGAAGTAAAGTCTTGCGAAAGTTGAATTACATTAATTTCCACTCAGCAGTTAATCAGTAAACTCGTAAAATAAAAGCTAGATAATATTACTTTTTATTTTCATTAATGCAGATAAAATGGTGAATCTTTGTTTTTGAAGATTGTGTTTTCAGTAAATAACTTACATATAGAGCTTAAGTAATTGTCCAGTCATTATTGTTATCTACATTATGCTCATATGCCGATATTCTTGGTATTCAGACAGCAAATTAATTAAGTTATGCAGTTCATTATCAATAATAGCCGATGTGTTCAATAAGCATGTGGTTTTTAAGATGTCTGCTTTTAAGAAAATAAAAATGTATACTGGTTCCTTCTTTTGTACCTAGGAGTGAAAATTAAATGTTCATTGAGCAAGAATCTTTTTCCTAACTTCATATGAAACATGCAGAGTTTAGGGGGAATCTTGTTTTGTGTTTTCATTGGTTTTTCAGCCTAATTATAGCAGAGCTATTTACTGAGGATATCGTACAACCTTCATTCATCCAACAGCTTGATGATAAACGTCTTTTGAAAAAAAATTTGAAAATTTAAACCTCTAACCTTAGTATTCTACCATATGGTTGAGTTGACTCAGCTCAGACTTTAACAAACACTGTGTCATTCACTGAAGAATCAATTTAAGTCGAACAAATGTCTTATCGAAAAAGTCTTCTGCAACTTTTATTGTTGCTTCACGTTAAATTTTTTTGACAACATTTCAAATCGTCAAAAGACAGACTCTAAAGGTTTTATTACACAAATGCAAAAATAATGTTTTCCAGTGTTTTAAAATAAAACTTTTGAAACTTTAATAATTGAAATCTACAGAGGTTTTGGAGCAACTATCCTGTTAATTTCATTTGTTCTTTTTGTACTGTTCATGAAGCGTTATTTCGTGGTAGGTAAATAACGAGATATTTAGGCTAGCTTTAAAACTTCTTTAAACTTATTCTTTTGTACAGAAAATGGCAGATAGAAAGTCAGGCAGCCTAAGTTTATTTGACAGCTCAGTCATCATCTAAACTCAGGAGAACATTATTTGACATTGAATAACAGTAACTTAGCCTTTGATAGGAGTATAACTTATGAAAAGTACTGAATTTTCTAATAAGAATGCTTGTTCAAGTGTCTTTACGCAAACAAAAGAATGTATGCAGTTAAAAAATTTTTACAGTAAAATTATTTCTTTGTGATATCTTCCTATTTTAATATCATGTCTAAAAATTAGGAATGGTCATTAGTAAGCAAAAAAGATTGTCAAAAGATAAACTGAGTTATCGTGTGCGGTTCGAAGGCTTTTTGTTGATCGATCAGACTGCAGTTTCTTCAGGTTTATATATGTTAAATGCAACTAGTAGAAATCTACATTTATTCAGACTTTGAAGAGAGGGTTACAAGATGCCAATCTGAAGACGTTGCTGATACTAGGGTCACACAAGGCATAATTTTAGCGTCAGTGCTATATATTACCTCTTTGGAAAGATACTAAAACATTTTGAACAATTTAAGTTGTTAGAATCCAATCAAGTTGATCTGTGAATTTTTCCAGTCAAATGAAACTGGTCTAAATACTGGAAGGCCGGTTTCGCTCGTTTTGGACCGAGTTAGTTGGTGCCAAAATCTACAGACAAGCCCCATCGGTTTCCAACTACTCAAACTTTTCAGTAGTGGTATCTTTTGATGGTTTCGACACATTTTTGTCAGAAGTAAGACCTTGAGATCTTGAATGGGTGATTTCCAACAAACACCCTGTAGACACCACAATTGGATAGTTGAGAAACTACTCAGCTGTAAGAAGTTCGTAAGCCGTTTGCAAATTAACCAACCTAAAAAGGTTTGACAAAATTATAAAAGGACGAAACTTATCTAATCCATGTCTTCTTAGTATTTTTGTCAAAGTTTTTAGATGGAACTAATTCTCTCATATATCTTAAACGCTTTTTTGTATTGCGACACCATTTTCTTGACTTTTAAAAACCATTGGAATGTAATTTAGGAAACCTATCAACTGTATACCCCACAATATGAATATTTCCGAAGTGAAAAAGACCAGTTTTTTCAAATCTATGGGTCTTCATAGCAGACAACAAGATATTTAATCAGTTAGCTTTTGATCTTCGAGAGATAACAAGATGAATTTCAATATTGGGCTTTCTCACCTAACTCACTTATAGTTATCTTATAGGGTGTTACCTCAAACGGTTATAAAAATGTTATTAAAATTGAAATTACCACTTCAAAAGAGAGTGATCAACAGAAACCTTTTTAAAGACTTTCCTTTATAGTTCAAATGAGTCCAACATGTTTTGTGTAACTATTTTTCTGATGAAGTGAGGAAGAAAAGTGCGGCATGCTCATTGAATCAAGTGAGTGTCATTTGCTATACGCTTGGATGAGAGTAAGATGTGCCTAAAGTATACTTTATAAATGTTATGAAGTTTCATATCAGCCGTAATTGAAGCCATGCATGCGATTACATACAATAACACAACAGGGTGGGACAGAGTTATGTTCTTAAAGACTATTGTAGTTAAGTGGAGAAAGCAGCTCACTACTGATTCTTTGATCATCAACTCAATGCCTAGCATGCGTTATCAAAATAATGCAACCAGAATTCCGGATGTAGAAACGTTTCCAACTTATTAAATGCGTGAAAAACGATAGAACTATAAAAAATCAGACCAAAAAATTGTGTCAGTACCTTGATATGATTATCAGCAATAAGTTCTGCTCAAAACGTCATCTATTGAATAACAATAATAATAATACTCTGCACTATAACAAATTTATTAATCTGCCTTGGAATTTTCTTCTATCTCAGTGTCCAAATTCTATAGGTATATTAAACGTCGTAAAAGTAAGTTTCAATATAGTTGCAGAGAGTTTTATATAAGGCAGAAGATTTGGATTTTTATTGGTGATATTTATAAAAATTCGAATGTTCTGCCGAACAACCTGTAGCAGACAACGAAAAGTTTGGTAAAATATTGTTTCAACCTCCTAAACGTACTGAAATTATATTACAATTTAAAATGATTAAACACGACTCAGCATCTGTTTGCATTAGTTTAAACAACGATAAGTTATGATGGGCAGTGGCTAGCAGTGGAATCCAGGATGCGCATTTCGTCTTATTTGGGACAAGCAATAACACTAAACGATAAGTTAGTTCTGAAAACATAAAGTAATTCTTTAACTTTCATACAACTGATGTATGCCGGCTAACAATGAAACCCAAAAGGCACATTTCTTCCTGTTTAGAACTCATCAGCTACATGCACCTGCTCCTCAGTTAGCGAATTTGTTCTCACTTGGGCTCGAAATCAAGACCGATTGGTTAAAATGCTGGAGCGTTATCCATAAGGCCTCCGAGTCATGATAGCAACTTTTTGTATGATAGGTACACTTTTATGTTATTACTTGTATTATCCGTCATTGACTCGATTGAATTGATCAGATTTTATTGACATATGGGCTTTCTTGAGGATGCTTTCATATTAGCTGTTTCAGTTTTATAATTGTAATGGGTAATGGCTAACAGTCTAGTCCTGGACACATGTTTCATCCTATTTACGACTGCATCCCACTGGTGGTCACTGTTGACCATTATTATGTAACTAGAACACAGGCAACACCAAGGCATCCGTGCAAGAGATTATATTCCAAATAGAGACTAATGAATTCATTTCAGTCAGTGACGGAAAGATATAGGTAACAACATATTTTTTCAAATTTCTGAAATTTAATCAACAGAAAATAAGCAAAACCAAAAGTGTAATTTTTGGAGAGTAAATCTTAGACTAGTCTATCTCCATTTTCAGTCTCAGTTCTTTCTACATCAACTTAGGTTATCTATGGTAGAAGCTTGTCTCATAAATTGCATTTTTAATGACTTCATCTACTACTGCATAACTGTTTGTCAAAATATCTTTATAGCCTGAACCCGTTAGCTGATACATGTGTAAATCACACAAAAACTTGATGTTAGGTTGTAGGAGTCGATTGGCAGGAGATTTTGAGTCTAGGCTTCGCTCGTATTGGCACTTATCAGAAATAGCTATCTGCAACAACAAGGAAATGAAGGTTTTGCTATTAACATAAACCTGCGATACTCGGTGTTGGAGTTCAATTTTGTCACTGAGCTACTTAGGTCTTAACTAACTACCTATTGAGCTTCCAAGAATTCGATTCTTAACTGAAGTCGGTAAAGCTAGTTAATTCTATGATAAAACAAGGAATGCGAATCAGATTGTATTACTGGTTTTTTCAGTTCTATTTAATAAGGTGTAACACATGAAAAATAAATTTGTGTGCTCGGAGATGAGATTATCTCATTCGTTTATAGATACATTCATACATATTCACAAGGTGCACCTTCACAAGTCTTGATTCCGGTGAAGGACTTGTATGTTTATGATTTTTCTGTGAGTTTATTATAGAAGCAAGGATTCAATGTGATAGTTGTCATCTCAAATATATTCTTCTGTTAGAAGGTATCTAATACATGGATCTAATACGGTGATTATAAACCTTTTATCTGCTGAAAACGAATAATAATTAACCCGAAGAATAATTAGGTGAGCTGAGTAATTAGCTCATAAATCTGATATTCATTATTCAGTGTAACCGGTAGATGACTCTTGTCAGTAAAGTCAATAAATTGGCACAAAATAATGTATGGACGGAAATGAAAACATCACATAAAATGTTTATTGATGTCAATTGCTTGTGTGATTTCATTTCTCTCCGTTTTCTATCTCACTAAATACGTGGTATGTTGACAAAGTGAAACCGATAAATGAAAGCATCACAAGACCTGTCATATCGTTTCAGGTTAGAAAAAACGAATAGGAGTGGAATACAGCATGTAGATTTGGCAAACTATGTAAGCATTTGTAGAAACTAGAGAACAAACTGAAGGGATGGTAATGAGAAGTAACAACTGATGATGGTTAGGTTTTCGAACTTTCCAAAAAGATGTATCATTCGTTTGTTGATACCACTCCAGTCGATTTTGAGTCACATCATGCAAAAGTCTACGAAAACTGGTTTTGATTGTCTTATCAAGCATCTTATTCTGTTTGCGGTTATTTTGCCACTATGGCCTTTTTACCATAAATTATCAACCATGAAGCCACCATGCAAAGTAAGGCGTAGTATTTAGTAAGTTATTGGCCAGGTTGTAAGCCTACATCGAATCAATGTGGCTAAAAAATACGTAGAGCATACTCAGTCTATGCCTACTCCAATTCTTCTTGCTTACTGAAGAAGCTACAGATCAGTTAGAAGTTAAGATGCCAGATCAGTTTAAAAACACACTGAGTTTCGGTCCAAGTTATGTAATTGAAAATTTATATAACGTGCCATCTTTATAACTGCTCCTTAGTATGAAATATAAAATTTAATCAGTATTTGCAAGAAAACTCATATGTTGTTGCACATAATCTACAGATACTTGTGTTGCATCATCAAGATTGTAAACCCAGCGACATAAAATTCGTCGTTTATGAAAATTTTCACCTTGTATTTTCGATGGAAATTATCTGTACAACACAGTTGGGTGCCCTAAAAGTCTCCAGCTGAGAGAAATGCCGATGTAGACACTGTGAATTCTAAGCAATTTTCAAATGATGGGCATTTTTTAAGATAACATTCTGTTTAAGTTAGCTGAACTTCTGGGTATAACTATGTAGTTTAATAAAACAACAGAACAGTTAAAACTACTTTTTGATCATGGTTAGTCCGCATAGTTCACGATTAGCATAATCGATGTCTGAGATAGTAGAGAAGATTTGTAACTCAGAATGGGGATGATAATTATTTTGTTTACTCCAAGAATTTTTTAATTTTGTTCTTCATAAAGAAATAAATACTGATGAAGCCGCCTAACCTGTTTAACTGACGTCAAAGAGTGACCTAAAAGCTAGGAAAATACCATGCAATGGTCACAGTCGACGTCTGTTGGACTGCTCATTGGTATACTTCAAATAGTAAGTTCGGAAAATTCACACTTACACTAACCAGTACATAAGTTATTCACATTGATCAGATTATCATTTTTTCTTATTTTTATGTCTGCAGTTTTAGTGCATGAAGACATAATAGGTATGTATGTTGTTCTTAATAGCACTGTTTTTATCTCATTACTAGAAATCGATATATATTAACTTTGTATCAGTAAAAAGTAAGGAATAATGTTTGAAAATAAATTAGACATAAATCATCCAAAATGTAATATTTGTTGGTTTATAGAGAAGTGTTCAGTTTTAACTATTATTTATGTACAGCATAACTAATGACTTACAATCTTGCTATTTTTTTCAATTGATCTATATTAGTGAACATTATTATTGTGAAACTTTTCAAACGGTTGCTTACCGTCTAAGTGATTTACGCGGATAAGTTAAAAACAAATTGAAAGAACAAAACATCGTATCTTTTCTAAATACTTATGAGAAGGTAGCGTTTTAAAGTTAGTGAATATGTTTACGATGTTCACGGAAAGAATGGTACCAAAAATTGGTGAAAGTTGTAAAATTAACATGAAAAAACTGAGAAAATTAGTTCTTTTAGATTATATCTAGGATGTTGTGTTCATAAAAATCTCAATTTTGAAAAATGTGTAGCAAGTGCATTCATAATCATATTTTGGAAATATATGTAAACGGTTTACATATCTGTCTGATATAACCCTCCACTAATATGTAAATATTCTAAGTTGACTAGAATCATATGAATGGGAAGAAATATTGTATATTTAACTAAGTCAGTAAAACTGAACATTGTTCATGTGGGATTAGCATTCAAGTGATAATATAAACCACACATTTAAGTTCTAAGCAAGAAGGAGCTCTGGGAATGAACCAACCAAGAACCTATCACCCAACAAATATGCAGGAGGAAGTGGAGATGGATTGGGCATGCACTGAGAAGACTGACTGAGGACATCACGTGTCAGGCCCTCGAGTGGAATCCCCATGGGAAGTGACGAATTGGACGTCCGAGGGTGACATAGAGGAGGTCGTGCGAGGAGAAAATGAGAGCTTCTGGGCTGTCGTGGAACCAGGTTGAAAAGATCTCAGAGAACAGAGGTCACTGGAGGCGTGCTACTGAAGCCCTATGTTCCACTAGGAACCCAAGGGACTAATAAATAAATAAATAATAAAATTTAAGTTTCCTTCTTATGATAATATTTTACTTGAATTACTTCCTCTTTGCTTGTGACGAGAACTTCTGGAATACAGAGAAGGTGAAAATGCACTATTATTGGTAAGTTTCCTTTCACTTTGTAGATGACTTTGAGCACTGAATCAGTTGTAATACTATGATCAGTGTTGACAAGCGGCTTCAATTGTTTCACTTGTGATTGATCCACTCTCATCTCTATACAGTCAGGTGAGTTAGTATTCTCCAATCCATTTAGAGAGAATGGAGGTCAAAAGACTTACATAACTGGCTCCACAGGAGCAGACGAATTGATAAAAACATGTGAAGGTGGTTAAATGTAGAAGCTTATCTTTTGGGTTGTCAGGTAACATTGGACGAATAGAAAAAGTTTGGTTTAGAGAGTTTGAAATTTTTATTTTCATGATATCAGTAGCGAGGTGATCTTTGAGGTCAAGATTCATGCGCAATATCTTCTTTGGGTCTGAAGTGGGCGTTTCTTTTTCTGAATTGCGTCTAATGGTTTTGTCCACAAATTGTGCTGAAAGCTTTTTTCAGTCAGAATGCTTTTGAGAAACATGAGTTATTCTTCTAGGCTATTAGAGCTGCAGATTCTTTGAATACAGTGAGCCACAGACACGATGCGTCTTCATCTGACGTATAGGTACAAAACTGTCAAAATTTATCGGCTGACCATTCCATACAGGTCTCCTGTAGACAAACATCCTCATTATCTCATCATCTCGTCTAGTGGGTTCTACTCCCAAAAATGGAATCCTCGATCCCCTTTCTGCTTCAGGTAAGAGTTTAATTGAGAGGAAGCAACTGTTCAATACATACATATAAGACATAATTCTAATCACACCGAATATGGTAAATTATGAATATATCATCAGCACACCTTTTGTACACCTAAAACTCGACAATTACAAGTTTCAGACTAGTGTGGCCCAAACACGACATATAACACAATACAGGGCGAAGGAGAGAA
Source organism: Heterobilharzia americana (assembly GCA_944470555.2). Lineage (NCBI taxonomy): Eukaryota > Metazoa > Platyhelminthes > Trematoda > Strigeidida > Schistosomatidae > Heterobilharzia > Heterobilharzia americana. The sequence goes on along the minus strand of OX104130.1, from coordinate 70,188,136 downwards.
CCAGCGGCGATTCCATCTGTTTGACGGTAGATCACATCGTTGAAGGAAAGTTGAATGTTGAGAGTATACCTAATCAGTTTTTTTGGTATGACGTAAGTGTTCCAACGTTCAAGTTTCTGTCATCTGTATATTTAAATACGAAACAAACCGTCTTTTTGAGTACCACATTAGTGAAAAGAGATTCTACACCTAGTGGTAATATATGTTTTCCAGTTCCGTTCAATTATCTTATGCTGTCAATGAATTCAAAAGTGTCACAGAGAAAGTGATTCGGAAACTTAAGGATTTCAAAAGACCTATTCGCAATGCGATGGTAGGGTGATTTCAACGTATCCCAAACTGGACGTAGTGGCAGACCAGCTTTGTGAAGTTTAGACAAACCGTTAAGTCTAGGAATTATCAAACCTGTTGATGTGAGACTTCCATGAAGATCTCAAACAAGTCGTTCATTCTTTAGTCTTTCAAGAACATTTCTAAGTTTTTCTTCATTTAGTTTGGTCTGATTTTCTCGCTCACAGGATTAAGGAATTTGTCATTGTCTGAAATCATGGTCAACATATTTTAAATATATGTTTTTGGCCGTCAGAACCACGCCCGGATCCTTATTTGAACGCGTAATTATTAAATTCTTGTTATCTCAGCTCTTTTGGTTGTTGTTTACGTTCCTTGGTAATGCATAAATTAGGATTGTACAGATATGGAGAATAAAATCGCGGAAAAAGATATCTTTGCTGGACTTGTTTTCTTTTATGTCGTGACAGGTATTTTCAGTAATTTATTTAAAGATGACTTCATGTGAGCTGATTAAGTTGTTACTGAAAATACCCGTCAGGATATTATGGAGAAAAAGAAGTTCAGCAAGTGTATCCTATTCGGCGATTTCATCCTCCATAGTTGTCCAGTTTCAGTTTATGCATTCAAAAAACTTTATTGGATAATTACAAGAGCTTTTAATTAACCTTAGTAACAAAGATCAAGTTGAATGGAGATTAAAATTTTACAAGAGTGATATTAGGTGGAAACTAATCACGAAAAAGCACAGAAGCCAGTATAATTAACCGGATAGATTACAGAGTTGAGTAATACGTAGAAGTAATTTTCAGGATGGAAAAAGTTCCTGTGAAACAAGTTACGTTGGGCGTACAGTGAGGCAGACCCATCATCGAATTTCTGACCGTCACCCATCATGGTTGAACAAGGGACAAATTAGAACCATAAAGAGCCCCATACTTACACGCTTAGTTGGCATCAGACATCAAGTGGATACCAGAAAAGTATTTAAAATTGTGCATCACATTTCAGTTAATTTACCATATAGATTACGCATTCGCTTACTTCATATAACAAAGGTGATTGCAGCCCACCTCTACAAACCTAACCTTTAAATTGAAAAGAAGTTTGTTTGATCACCTTTATTACCGTAGCCGTCAACATGATGTGACTTCAAGTATTACTTAATACTTATTACATCTCTCCCTTCTCCTGTTTCTATCAATATTCATTTATTTTTCTACCCTTAGGTTATCACTAATTGCTTATGACTGAACGCTCGTCGAAAATCACTCCATTTGCTCTACCAGTTGTTATGCCACCCACCTAATAATAACTTCCTTCATATAACCAATTTTAATTACTCTACAGATTGTTTGTATCTTAATTCCTGAAACGTATCATCTTTATGACAATAATAATTTTTCACCAACCACCACTTGATTGGTAATTTGATTGAATTGTAAAAGTATGTATTAGTGTAGAACCTCGCTTAGTTTACTAGTCGATCCTAAACCCGAATAAAGAGGGAAGGTTGGGCAGCAGGGATAGCAACCCTACCATGTAAAACCAATCCAATGGCCAAAGAAACTTCAAGGCACAAAGAAATATAGAAAATAAAAACAAACTTAGTCTTTGCTGGAATCAACAGAAGAAATGGCGCCAGTTAATGAGAGCATTCGGAAAGCCAATTCGCCAATGTACCTTCTCTTGATGAAAGCGAAAGCAAGCATAGAGACATGGAATGTCCAAACAGTGTTTGAAGCTGGCTGGCAAGTCTGCAAAGATTGCAAAAGAGATGAGGAGATATGGCATAGAAGTGCTTGGAACCTGCGAAGGTAGATGAGATGGAAGTGGACTCTCCAAAATATTAAATCGAGTCAACAATCTAATTCGATATTGTCACCCAGACAATAACCACGAGTATACTGAGTATTGGAGTGTCTATCATGATGCGCCCCTACCAAGAGCATTGAAGGCAATCAGGCAGTGAGAACCAATCTCCTACACAGGATCATTGGAGCAAAATTCAAGTCAGACAGAATGAAAGTCACAAGCACACAATGCTACTCTATGCATCTAGCAATAATGCAGATCAAGAGAAGGAGAAATTTTAGAAACAACTGCAACCATTACCGGAAAGGACTCCACCTAAGTTGCAGACATCAAAATTCTAATGGGCGACATGAATGCCAAACTGGGAGCTTACAACACAAGAAGAGAACTCATCATGTGTGGAGAGTCACTCGGTGAATGATAAATAGAATGGAGGACTGTTTGGAGACTTCTGCTCATTCAATCATTTCATGATTGGAAGCGGTGTGCATAATCACAAATATATTCACATAGCCAAATGGATTTCATCAGACACCAGACACACTCAAACCGTTATAGACTTCATTTCAATGTGAAGAAAGTGGAGATGCAGCCTCCTGGACTCAATATCAGATCATGAAGAGCAGTAGATGCAGGTCTACACCACCCACTATCTAGTGCAAGGAACCTACCTTCGAAATCAAGTTGAAAGCCTTCACAGAAGTCGTTGATAGACCACAGTTCAAGTTCGACACCCAGAACAGAGACAGAATGACGAAACTACAAAGGACATCTCCACGTCAGTTGGTCAGCCATCAGGAAGAAATCGGAGACATTGAGCAACATCCCTGAAGGAATCTGAGTGGAAGAACATTGGAACTCTTCGAAAGAGACTTGGAAGGAAACCTGGACAGTCGTGTTAGGAAGGAAGAAGAAATAAGACGAGGAATGGAATGGATCTCGATGGATACATGAGAGGTGATAGAGCAGGGAGAGGAAGATGGTGAAGCAGGAGATGAACCAGTGCAGTGCATTGCAGTGCAGCACAGAGATGAACAGTGGAAACAGGAACTGAATGCAATCTATAAAACTCTACACTGGACAACGAAGTGAAGAAGAGTGTACGGAAACACGAAAGACACTTCGACGATACACTCTCGAGTGAAGCAGAACAGGCTGCTGGTAGGGGAGACCTGACAATACTATATTGAATAACCAGCTCACGGTCTGTCTGGGAAGAGATCAACGCAGATGAAGCCAGTGAGAGATAGTGAAGGAGACTTAGTTAGCGAGGAGGAGAAACAAAGGAAACGATGAGCTGATCACTTCAAAAAACTCTTGAATTCACCACCACCTGCAACTCGTCCAGAAATACCACCTGCAGCTCAGCCACAGAACCATCAGTGTAGATAAGCCCTCCGACGAAAGCAGAAGTGAAGTTCTGAACTGCATAAAGTTGCTGAAATCTGAGAAAGCAGCAGGAACAGATGGAATTCCACCAGAAGCGCTGAAAACACAATGGTCTTAGTGCATGTCCAATCCAACTTATGAACACTTTCTACTTCTGCATATCTGTTGAGCGATGAGTCCTTGACTGGCTCGTTGCCAGCTAGCCAGAGTTCCTTATTCCTTATTCTTATTATTCTGGCCATCTGATCTCCAGTTTCGAGTGAGTGAGCGTAGGCGGTGGTTGTCGCTGAATGTTTGTAGTTTGTTGCAAATGCTTTTCGTGATGCGCCAAGTTTCTGAATCATCGCACAGAAGCACTGACTTGACTGATATTAGTCCTGAGAATCCCAATCTTCTTCACACTTTATGCTGAGTACAGTTCAGTCCAGTCCAGTGCAGTGCAGTCCAGTGCAGTGCAGTGCAGTGCAGTGCAGTGCAGTCCAGTGCAGTGAAGTAGATCTCCACACTGATTTCAGAATAATGAAGGCCTGTCTTAGTCGCTTTTCCAAACCTGACTTTGGCATCCTCATTTGTGCCTGTGGCAAGGGCTGTAGTTGAAACGATGCTGCTCAGGTAGGTAGGTGAGAGAGACAACCGCCTTCAATTTTCTCCTGCTGATGGTGATTGGTGCTTGTTGTTCATATTGTTGGTTGCGTATCTTCACCATCTCTGTCTTCGCTACATTCATCTTCATGAAGTCCCATATTCCTTCACTGCCTCCCCTCGACACTTCTGCCGAATTGTTGGCTTCTTCTGTAAATCCTGGAGGTTGTACTAGAAGTCATTAGACATCGATCATCATTGGCGATATACAAATTCTCTTCTGGGGATTTTTCATCGGTCAAGTAGTATATGCTCATCTTCTCGCTCATCACAGTTTCTTGATTGATTCAGTCCATCCAGTCGACCACAATCACAAACATCATTGGTCGTAGTAAACAGAAACCTTGTCCTACTCCTGTTCAAGCTTCAAAGACATCAGTGAGCTTTGTATTGTGAATCACTTGACATGTAGTATCATGTAACAAATAGTTGTTGAATGAGGGTGGTAAATGTTTGTGGCACTAAAAGCGTGGTATTGAAGCAGGTGTCTGCCAAATTACTTGTCGGTCGATGCTATTGAAGGCCTTTTCAAAGTCGATGAAGTTGAGGTGGAGATCCAGTTGACTACCGTTCTGTTCTCTTTTCCATCTTACTATTAGCCTTAGTTTATATTTAACAGTACCCTTTGAAATATCATTTATAATCTGGTTGAGTGTTTGACCATCATCATACATAATAAATGTTTATCTACTTGCTTCATGAATTCTCTCGCAACCCAGATTTTCATTCCAATTTCAAACATTACCCAGTATCAGTACCACTTGTTTAGCGATATCCAGTCACCGTAGATAATCTCATTGATATTGTTGTTTGTGAAGTTGTTAGTAACATCAGTCAGTAGAGGCGTAGGAGCTGATAAGTCTATAACGTGAAGCTATCCAACTGTATACAACATTTTTGTACACGTGGGATAATTTTGTACAGCTGTTACTGGTGCTTAACCTTTAAAGACCCTTATATCCATAGGTTCTTTCAGTGTTTCATGAATTTTGTATACTGAGAAAATGCTAGGAGTTATTTTACCTACCTCATACTGTACAAACTTCTTGTGCTTATTTTACTCACACCACTGTCTTGATATATTACCTGTCGTAAAATACACTTCTGAATTAGAATTTATCCTCAGTTGTTTATTTTAATAGTTTAGGCATGATAAATATGTAATTTTCAAATACATATTCTTTAAAAGCTAAACAGGTTTCTCAAGTGTTTTTTGATTACTCATGGTCAGCTCTGTATATTTCTTACTGTTTATCAAGATGGTGATGCTA